>OX359275.1:5397000-6016500 GCA_947179155.2 Hedera helix | reverse complement strand
GTTCATTTTATGTGTTAATTTGGAGTAATACTGTAGTGTGTATGAATATTTATAATCTATAATTATAACATTTAAATTATATTTATAAAACTTGTTAAATGATATATTTTAGATATATTGTAACACTATATATAACTAGAATAAGAGGAAAAAATAATGAGTTTTAAAGTATAGTTCATTAATGACTGAATGTTAATTTATTTATTTTTAATAAATATAATAATCAATATATGAAATATTTACAGTTAATTAGTGAATGGTTTAATTCCTAGACTGAAGTGCAATTATAATTATTTAGTGAAATTAATAGTTGTTTAGTATATTATTATTAGATAAATAATATATGAATAAGTATTGGAGTCAGAATAAAAATTCTTTAAGATCCCCATTCTAGCCTAATATGAGTCAGTTTCATTAGAGAAATAATGATCAATAAAGATATAAATATATCATTGATCAGATATGTAAAATAAGGTTATTATTCCAAATCAGAAAAAAGACCAAATAACGTATACTCTCTTTCTTTTCCTAGGAAAAACACGTGAAATATTTTTCCAAAAGGGTGCTTTGGAGACCACACTCCAGATTCAGTATGAGGTCATAGGAAGGAAGATTTTGAGTATACTTGAAGATTCAAACGTGTTAATCCAACCAAGCATTAGGTAACAATTCATACTATAGATGCATGGTATATATATAATTATTGTTTTGTATAAAACTATAAAGATAATCATGTTTTATTAAATTTTTAAAACTACTTTTTGAAGAATTTTTCCAACAATTTTGTCAGTTGATTTTCGGAGCTAATTTCTAGGGTTTTGATTACAATTGTTTTCAGATAATTTATAGTGATAATTGTGTTCTCTGCAATTTAGAGATTACTTTCCCGATCTTCATTCACAAACTCAGAAACTAGATTTCTCACAAGTTTAACTTATTCTACTTAATTTAGCTTTTTGTCTTGAATATTTTTTATTCTCAACAGTTCTTTTTATAATAGTCATGGCTTGAGTTGTAACTTCAACTTCTTCTACATAATCAAAGACATTAGAGTTCTCAATAGACTCTAATATGCATCCATTGTTCATTCACAATAACGATCATCCTAGTTTAGTATTAGTCAGTAAAAAACTCAATGATATAGATAACTATGGGACTTGGAAGCGTTCTAAGCAAATTGCTCTATCAGCTAATTAAAAATAAAATTGATAGTTCATCAAACAAATTCATGTGGATACCAAGCCTAATACAACAACACCAAACAGCAACATCAAACAAGGTAGGAAACAAGTTGATAGTTGCTTCACAAATTCCACAAGCTTGAGGCATCAAATTGCAACTGGTTACAATAGTACAGGGCTATTATTGTGATTAGCTGATTATCAAATCCCAACACCAGTTATTGTGAAATTAAACATTGTATTGGTTCTTCACCTTTTAAGTTATGAGTTGAAATTAGGAAGAATTTCAAATGGTTTCCATTTTATTTTATTTTAAATTTGTGCTCACCTTATTGTGTTAAGAATAGTTACACGTGTCTAAAATATCATAATATTCTAACATTAATATAGAAAATTGATATCTTTATAATAAAAATTAATATTTTTTATAAAATTCTATCCACATAAAAAGAAAATTTCACTTACTATCACCTGAATAAAGTCTCGTACAAAAATATTAATTTTTTTTTTATAAAAATATCAATTTTATTTTTATATATATATATATTACTGACAAAAACCATTTCTTCATAATATCATCATTTCTTCCCACTGTCGAAGACTTAATTTTTTGGTAACAAACACTCCTCCATAATTAATGAAGGATAAATGATGCGGCAACATTCATTCTATTCTTACGGTCAACCTAACATGACCTGTCATGCTTGTATTCATATATTACACTTAATTTCGTCATATAATATATTTGATTTTAGATGTTAGTATTATTATTCGTCTCTCCTTCCTAAAAATATAGTAGATCCATTTAAATTTTTTAAAATTTAATTTAAGATATTTTTAAAAATTAATTTTAGTCACTTTAATTATAAATATCAAAAACTATTTAAACAATGCAATTAATTAAATTATTTATTATTTTTAAACTTTTAGAATTTTATTAAATTAAAATTTAAAAATATCTTAAATTAACCTTAAAAAATTCAAAATTAAACTTTTTTTTTTGAAAACAATAAGAGTATTACTACTATTTATAGTTTTATTTGACTATCTTATTCTAATTTTACGCACCAACTTTTGTGTCTTTATCAAGGACTGAATTCAAATTCAAAAATATGACCCTACATTTAAAAATAAAAAATAATATATATTGTGAATATTTATATTGATATTTTGATTATATATAAATATTAATAATAATTAATTTTAAAATATATATAATAAATAAATTTATTTTATAATTTTATTTAATTTATATATTTTGTAACTTCGACACAAATATATTATAGGCTCTTTAAAAATTATTTGATATGTTGACTACTAAAAAGGTCATTAGACGTCATATTGCTATTGTGCGCCCAGAGCGCATGGAGGAGTTGGAGGAATGCTGAGGAGATGTTTGACACGTGTCGTTAATCCTTATTGATTTTGACTCGGCGGAGCCACCGGAGCAAGAAATTTTTGGTTCCTTTGAATATCGTTGACGCGAACAAACAAATAATACTAGCTGCACAATAATACACATCCCCAACTATACAAGACACCGGGAGAGGAGAGAGAAAGAGATTTGCATCACATTTCTTTTCATTTGGGCTTCATTTGAGTTTCATTTCACTCTTCTTCCATTCCACCTTCCGCTTGTTTTCTCTATACTTTTTTTTTACAGCATTACATACATATATACGCGTAATAAATAAATCTATAATATTTTTTTGGCACTTTTTGAGTGGAAGAGATTCGGATCATCGAATGAATGGAGATGAATCCCAAAACTAGAAAGTGATGAAAATAGAGAAACAATAATTTCTAGCCGATTGTTTTCCTGATGCTGAATCGAATTTAAATCTTGTACATAAAACTAACCGATTTTTTTGTTGAAAATTTTGTTGTCCGATTTTGGATCTGTGATTTAGCGTGTTTCCAGATCAAAGGGAGGGGAGAGGGAGTGGAGAGAGGTACCAGAAATAATGCCTTCGCACGTGGATCTGGATAGGCAGATCGAACAGTTGATGGAGTGCAAGCCTCTGACAGAGGAGGATGTGAAAACGCTGTGCGATCAAGCTAGGGCTATTCTCGTAGAGGAATGGAATGTGCAGCCAGTGAAGTGTCCGGTCACGGTGTGCGGTGATATTCACGGACAGTTTTACGATCTGATCGAGCTGTTTCGGATAGGTGGAAATGCTCCCGATACTAATTATCTTTTCATGGGCGATTACGTGGGTGAGATTTTATTTATTTATTGTTTTCATACTTTTGTGGTTTGTTTGAAGTGTTTTAAAATTATATGAAATTATTAGAACTCTGGTTTTTAATTATGTAATTTGTACGGAATTATGGAGAATAAATGTTTTCTCCAATCTATATAGAAAATACCTTAATTGGTTTAGCAGTGCGTTTGTACATACTAACATTATTTCTGTAATGAAGATGAAGGTTGTTTGTTAATTATGACAATCGGTGTACTTATATTTCATGCTTACTTGTTTCTGTATAAGTTCATTAACACGGACTTTAAAAAGAGTACATAATAATAAGACGATTTTTTTTTATCTTTATCTGCTAACATAAATTGTAGTGTTTAGTTTTACTTCTGAATTACTAATATGGAACTTGTATTAATTAATAGTGTTTTTTTTTTCAATTTTTGTAAGCTACTAAAAGGTTAATCCTTGACTTGATGGTCAAGATGTCCCTTGGAGACTTTTGGTATAGTAATGTCAGTAGCTTGCTATATCATTAGTTTTCTACTAAAAAATGTATGGTCTGGAATCTCAATGCAACTAAGTAGATGGTGTTGTTATATGCATATTGTTAGATGTTGATGTCCATGAATGTTTTAATGGGGATTCGAGGTGGACTTAGGGGGTGTTTGATAAAAACTAAATGAAATAGTTCTAAATGCTTAAGTAATCTGAATGAGTTGAATAAAATAGATTTCTGAATATTGAATGAAAAAGTTGTTTGATAAGTGACATGTCTGAAACATCTGAATAACATATTTTTACTATTTTACCCATTTAAAAAAATTTAAAGTTGTTATAAATTTATTTAATATTACTTAATATAATATTTAATATTTTTTATAAATTTTTTTAATTCATTCAGCTAGAACTAAATCATTCGGCCAAAAAATTAAACTTAGTCATTTAGCCTAAAAATTTGACCGATTCAGTCATTTAGCCCCATTCAAACGCACTGAATGGCTGACCGATTCAGTCATTCAGTCTAAATAAACAGTCCCTTACATGTTGATATCTATTGTTGGATTATTGGAGTACTCTATCAAAATTCAAAAGTTTTGTTGTGATTAGGATAGTGTAGCAATTGTTGCTGGTTAATCATGGTACGTCTCTGTCCAATGATAGCTGATAACTGCCTTTTTGGGAGGATTGGTAGAGGTGACACGTGGTAGGGGGAATATGGTTGAACTAGATAGAGCAATCGTTATGTCCAATATAATATGACATGGTTTCAGATAGTTATTGAAGAGATTTAATTTCGTTAACTGACTTGATACTTGTGATTAACTGTTATGGGAGATTGATTATCTGATTTGTTTAATACACTGAATACATAAATTTCAATGATTTTAGTTGCTCTTTTAGGTTAGTTGTAATTAGAGAGTTTATTATTACTTCTTGCGTGCACCTAAAAAGGAGAAAGAGGTAAAGTGTTAATCTTACTATTTCTAGGGAATGATCTTAGTAACAAAACATCTTTACTGGATAAAAAAGACAATGTAATATGAACTAACTCCCTTGTTTATTTATATCATATGATATGCTATTTGTATCATATGACGTATTGTATGATACGAGACGGCAAAGCTATAGATGCATACGTATTGGAAATATGCATGTATCACGTGGATGGTCGTTACTTCCTTTTGCTTTTTTCCCCTTCGGCTATAAATAATATCTTTGGACTATTGCTAAAAGAATCCACATGGCTATTCAGTATTATATTGAGAGTTCGACATTATTAAGGCTCCCCCCTCCCCCATTCTCCAGAGGTTCCAATATCTCTATATTATTCCAGATCGACTAATTTTTGCTTTTGAGGTTCATTCATTTAGATTTTATTATCCCTGGGGTTTTTGTATAGGAAGTTAGTTTTTGGATTTCTTGTCGAGTGATACGAGTTTGGAAATCTAATAACATGTTTCTTTAACTTTTTTTGCATATTTTGAATATGAACTTGAATCAGGGCATGTTACTTGGTGGCATTTGAACTCCCTCCATCTCAAATTAAAAGTCACGTTTTGACTTTTTTTGTTCAAATTGATCATTTTAAAAACTAATTTTGTATCATTGTTGATAAAGTTTAGGTTAAGAGATTATAAACATCTACTCATCCCGCGATTCAATCAACGGATTCATTGAGTTGGGTAAACTTATAAACTAATAATAAAAACTGGGCTGTGTGACTTCACTAAAAAATTAAACTCGTTTTGAATCATTACATTGTGGAATAAAACTTTTTATGAAGAAATCATACTTTCATAGAATATCTTAATTGAATTTTTCGTAATGATCATTGAATTCAATTAAATTCTATATCTACACGTGTTGAAATCCTAGCAAGATTCTAATCTATTTTACAAAGATTTTCTATAGATATTTGGATTGGAATTGATCAATCATTTTTTCTGTCGTTAAGGTGAAGAACTGAACCAAGAATTCTATAGAATTTGCTATCAACTATAATTTTTATAATCTTAAAAGCTTATTTATATATGCTTCATTATTAATTCTAAAAATTGTCAATTTGACCGAAAAAAGTTAAAATGAGACTTTTAATTTGAGAGTTGAGACAGAGGGAGTATCATTTAATTAGTGATATGTATATAGTTAATAGTTCATTTTGATAATATTTATGTTTTTTATGAATATATTTTTAACTTATTCTATAGGTACTACAGTACTACTTAGTATGATCCGATAAGAAAAACGTATCCTGAAACAAATCAAGGAAATAAAAATTCTATATTTGATACCTAACGCCAATTCAATAAAGATTATCACCCCTAGTTACTAATGCTTTCTCTCTTTGAAAAATACCGTGTACTGTGTCTTTTCTTCATGTGGTATAGAGAAGTTACAAGTCTTTTCATATGCTAGTTAATACTCCAGAGGTTTTATGCGTTTACCTTGTAATATTAGGTCTTTTCATATCAATCTTATTTTAAGTTTTGAAACTTCAATGAGTTGAACTTTCTATTATATGGAAATTTGCAATATATTGGAGCTTTATGTTTATCCATGTAAAGTAAAACTTTAACATTGTGGTTATATTTATGATTTAGAGAGTACATAATTACATGAACTTATGACTTTTTTCTTTCCAGATGCCTTAATGTAGTGTGGTTCTTGAAGTGTAATGATGCTTTAAAAGCTTATGCTTTCAAGACCTAAAATTATACGCATAAGCAAGTCTTAAATGTAAGTTTAGGTCTTGTAATGATGCTTTAAAAGTTTATACTTTCAAGACTATAGCATAAGCAAGTCTCAAGTATGGTTCAACTTCAAAAAGACTCTGCTCACACCTTAAAGGAGAAAGCGGTTTTTGAAAAGATTAAAAGGGGTTAGTGTGGGATAGTAGGGCAATGACCTATCAGTCCTCGATTAACAAAATAAATGGCTCTAAAAAAGTTCAGGGAAAGGGATTTTGTATATCCTGCAAGAACTTTTTAAGATCTTGCTACATTCATTGAGTGACAATAAGACTCGCCTTATTCTGTCAATATTAATACATACAGTGATTAGATTAAACTATGGCTTGATTCTATTGTAACAAAGTTATGTGAAAAGTTAGAAGTTATTTAATGTGTTTCTTGGATGGAAATAATAGAAGCTGTTGCTACAGTCCATGCTGGGTCTGGTTGATTTAATTTCATCTTCTTCTTTTCCCTCTGTTAGTGATATATTCCTCATTGGCTACTTTTACCTTTTGACTAATAGTGTTTGATGCATTATGTTGATGAGTATTCTATCACTTTTTAATCAATATTAGATAAATGCAGATCGTGGGTACTATTCAGTGGAGACTGTCACCCTCTTAGTGGCTCTGAAAGTTCGTTATAGAGATAGACTCACAATTCTTAGAGGGAATCATGAAAGCCGGCAAATCACTCAAGTGTAAGGTCTTCACCTTATCATGTTCGATCATTATGATAGGTTGAATATCTTTGTTGGTCAATCTACCCCGACCCCAACACCCTTTTTTATCTTTTTAAGAGCAAATATGTTTGTAGTCTTTCATAAGTTACTTGTGTTCTTCAAATTGCAAGTTATATTATATACTGATGTGAATCACATGAATTTTTTTTTAAAAAAAGAATTCAAGGATATTTGTCTGACTTAATAATAATTAATATGTATAACTGCTACGTTCTCTGAGATCCTTAAAGGTTTGCCTGCCTGCCAGGCAGCAAGCACTGGGTGGGGGGATTTTTGTGAATGTGTTGTGTATGTGCGTTTGTTTGTTTTTTTTTGGGGGGGGGGGGGGGGGGGGGGGGGGGGAATTTAATGCTACAGAATTTTGGATTGGAATAGGTGGGATGCCTTGACATTTTTCCATGCCTTACCAATTCCATTCTGAATATTAATCTTAAATTGGTTCAGTATTTTTCGATTCTTTTGAGTGGTATTTTAGAGGTAAGCTAAAACTGAGGAATACGTTAGTTCTAGTGCTCTTGTATTGCAGTATTGGTCAAGTGTTCTTTTTCACAACACCTGAAGTCAAGTGCCATCATTGAGCTTACTAAGTTGAGATACTTGATCGATATAGAAAATTACAAACACAAGGATTATAAATCAGAATTTCAGATTTTGTGGTTATTTGCAGCTGCCAGCTAGAATACACACATTTTGAGGGAAAACTGGAGTAAAGTTCAAGGGATTGAGGGTGCTGAAATTTCTATGTTCATGTATAATTGTGATGATGAACTATAAGGGGGGGAAAATCTAAATAGCATGAATATGGATAAAGGAGTCATGCATCTGAGCCTAGATAATTGATAATGAGCTTTCTGCTAAATGTGGAATAAAAAAAATTCCCACAACTTAGATCTTACAGTATTGGTTACACGGATAGTGTTAGTCAACACAGCTATGCTATAAGGCTAATTTACATGTTCACTTTCATTTTTTTGTTGCACTTGTTGCCAGCCTCTAATTATATATAATTCATATGCCTTTCTTTTCCATCATCAGGTATGGATTTTATGATGAATGCTTGAGGAAGTATGGGAATGCGAACGTGTGGAAGTATTTCACAGACCTTTTTGACTATCTACCCCTTACAGCACTTATTGAGAGTCAGGTTTGAGTTAAATCAAACTTTGGTGTTGGATTTGTTATCATGGCAACTTTTAACACTGTTAAATTTTTGCATTGTAGATATTCTGTTTGCATGGAGGACTATCACCATCGTTGGATACGCTAGATAATATTCGAGCATTGGAACGTATACAAGAGGTACATTAACATTTGTGCGTTTGGAAGCCAAATAGTTTGACTTCTCAAAAAAAGAGAGGTTAATATGGCTTGTGATGCCATGTGCAACTGTATGTAGTCTGTTGTAATCCCAATAACAAAATATTAACGTGTCCTTTAGTTTTCCTTTCTACCATCTTCAGCTAAGCCTAATTACTTTACTTTTGCTAAATCCTTTCTCCTTGTGGTAGTAGCTCAATAATTTGAAACATGCCATAAGCTATAAATCTATGGGGGATCCACTTGCTGTAGTAGCTCCATAAGTGGCCCTGGGATGTCAATAAAATGAATGGCCCGACTCTTTAGATTCCCCCTTGACCTTTCATGCTGCAAAGGAAGATGGAAATATATCACGTGCTTTTCTTTAAGCTGCTATTAGTATCCCTCCTATACTATCAGTAGATTCTTTTAAAAAGTTAATTTGATTATAAGTTAGTTTGTTATAATTAAGTACTGGTTATTTTCTTGTTTGACATTAGACAAACATTTCGTATATTTGGTTCTCTTATTCTGATTCATACATGTTCTATGTATGGATGGGTAGGTTCCACATGAAGGACCAATGTGCGATCTTTTGTGGTCTGATCCAGATGACCGCTGTGGATGGGGAATATCTCCGCGTGGAGCTGGCTATACCTTTGGACAAGATATAGCAGCTCAGTTCAACCACACTAATGGGCTTTCTCTGATTTCAAGAGCCCATCAGCTTGTCATGGAAGGTTACAATTGGTGCCAGGTTTGTAAACCCAAATGAGATGGTTGAGGACTAAGTAATCTTATTTGCTTGATCAGTTTGGTTCTCATACCCTTTTTCATTTATTTCAGGAAAAGAATGTGGTGACGGTATTTAGTGCTCCAAACTACTGCTACCGCTGTGGAAATATGGCAGCAATTCTGGAAATTGGGGAGAACATGGACCAAAATTTCCTTCAGTTTGATCCAGCGCCTCGGCAGATTGAGCCTGACACCACCCGCAAGACTCCTGATTATTTTTTATAATCTTGATCCTCTGCCAGCTGTTGTAATCCTCGCTTGCCTCATGTCACTGTCAATCATCTTGAAAGTCAAGTTTGTTGTTTGGAGGGACATTGCCAACACAATTCTTTCGTTTGGAGGTTGCTCTGCTGCCGACTTTGTGTTCAAGAAACTCACTGGAGAACTGACTGAAGGCAGCAGGCCCTTTGTCATGTATATTTTCTGTAGGGGAGGGGGGATGCAGTAGAAACATGATATATTCTGTTCTGTAATTTACAATATAAGGTAGAAAGCAGTTTTCAGCTTGGATGTTTGTTGGTTATCCTTCTGAAGTTCGGAGTGAAAAAATCAATTATTAGTAATAAATATATAGATTTTGATCGTGTCTAAGAGGTAGCCTTCCTTCCTTCTCTTTTTCTTATATATATTTTTTCAAAAAAAAATACATATATATGTTTTCCGTTTGGTGGTTCCTAGTTTGATCATCTTTACATTGACTTGGGTAGTAGAGTATCACTATGCCATGCGTGCGGCGGCATTTAACATAATGTTATCTATTGGGTATCGATTTGTTGGCTCAATAACATGAGCTATATAACATATTGTCTACTGCTCAACTTGTATAGATTCACACTATATAACATATTGTCTACTGCTCAACTTGTATAGATGTGATTCGCGTCGACTAATTTCAGCTGTAGTGTTCACCAGAACTGGAAAGACTATTTGTGAATGAATGTTTTTTGGTTGTCTGTGACAGGACTGTCACGCAAGTTTTGGTCCAATAAGTACTACTTGTAGCAGAAACTAATGGAATAAAGAATCTTTAATCAATCTGCATGCCCATTTGGTTGCTGATAATGCTCATTAAGCAGCTTACGCTGGTTAATATTACCACTAGTAAATTGTAAACCCATCGGTCTATATAGCTTTGAGGTACATTTGGATATAAAGAGGAGATGCAGAAGATTACATGAGAGACCAAATCTATTGAATTTGAAATTAAAACCTAGAATTAGTTGAAACTCTCACTGCTCCTGACACAGCGACAGTTCCCTTTCGTCTGAAGAATACAAATGAGCCGCTAATGACCAGCAGACATAACATAATGCCCTGCCCAAAGTAGTGTCAAATATTTCAGCAAAGAAAAAACCAGTATCAAATATTATATCCAAGTATAGCAGTGGGGTTATTATGTTCAATGTAAAAGTCATGAAGTTAACGACATAATCTGTACCACATGATGATCCCCCAAAACTTGTAAAAACAAGAGAGGGAAAGAAGACTCAAATTTAGAAAGTAAATCAAAGATCAACAGTCAGTACAATGAAAAGTGCTACGAAATCTACCAAGTGATGCATGATATGAACGAATCCCTGGAAACAGAAAAACTTCTATTTATCAACTTCCAGTACATGGGTATATAGTGCAATTTTGTACACAGAATAATCATAGATGATCGCATTGAACAATTTTACAATATATGCAGAATATGGCTACGTACATACAGATAAACATACAAATGCCTAAACAAAAGTAACGGATAAGATAGAAAGCATGACTGTGACACGTGTAAAATTTAGCTTTGAGACGAACTGCAACTAACGAAAGGCATGATAACAATGAAAGGGAAATTTTGGAACTCATAGTGGAGTGAGCTTAGGCATTATATAAACAAATTTAATATTCAGTTCATTCTAAAATTTATACTCTTTGTCCTACATTATTTACATAAGACACATCAAAAGCATAGTTAAATATTATATTTTTATATTTAGTTATATAACAATTATTTTAGGAATATTATGTTCAGATGTACTTTCGATGTGTCTTAATATCCATGCCAAACACTAAATGTAGTGCTGCAAACAATGTGGGAAGGAGGGAGTACTTACTTAGGTTCATGCACTGCTTATATTTCTATCTATTATAATTATACATAGTTATAAAGGTTGAAATTATTTTGGAATTTTTGATCTTCAAAATCCATTCTCTATGGTTATAACATGATATACACATTAATTATGCATTTTAATATTCTCGTCTTTATTATTTTATATGTTTATTTTATTTAACTAATACATTTTATTTTGTTTTGTAGGAGATAATGTTTTATTTATCTTTTGATCAAGTAAAGGATAATTGTTCCGGCTTTTGAAGATTGAAATGGACTTAAAAAGATTATCATGATGGAGTTGGAATCAATTTGAAAATACAGATAAAGAGTTTGATTTTATCTAGATGATTGAGGAAAAATTAGCCAAGTTAAATGCACCTTAAATTAGTTTACAATTTATTTTTCCTATAAATAGGTTTTTCGCTTTAGGGAGAGGGGGTGACTTTTTATTTTTATATTTCTCCTTCACCACCATCCACCGTTGGGAAGAAGTGGGGGATATTTTCAGTTTTTATTTTCTTCTTAGCTTCGTACTGAGAGAGAAAAAGAGAAGTTGTTTCCAATTTATGATCCTCATTTGTTTATTCATCTACTTCAAAAGCCTGAAGCTTGCTATAGACATGGAATATATTTCCTCAATTTATTATTATATGAATGATTGATTCTTTTGATTGTTAGGACACTTCTGATAGTTAGTATTTTATTTATTTAATTATTAGTTCTTTACATCTAGATTTCTTTAAGTTATTTATTATTATTATTTTTTTATCTTCTTGTTTGTCAAGTAATTAAGTTGATCTACTACAAATTTTAAATCCATGCTAGTAAAAAAAATTAGTTTTGTTTTCATTTTAAATTGCACAGATAACTAAATTTTTAATACCTAAGAAGATGATAATACTAGGTAATAACATATTAATATTTTCTTTCCATTCCGATATTAATGCCTAATTGTTTACTCCTTCATTTTTACCTTTGCACAAAATTCGTTATGGTTCTTATATTAATTACGAAGTTTTGATAAATTATAATTAATCTGTGAATTTTTCATAACTTATGTTTGCTCATATTAATTATATGAATCATTATTTTTAAAGAGAAGGAAAAACTAAATTGAAAATTAATTCAGGAAAAGAGGAACTTAATTATTATATTAGTATTTAGTGGATTCAGATTCTTAGGTAGTTTTCCTCATTACTAATTTTCATTATTAATTTGCATTATTTAGTTAATCAATCATCTCTATCATTTTTATTTCTAATTTGTCTGGAATATAAATTAAAAATTTGATAGTTAATCTAATCTCTGTAGTTCGACCTGTATTTGTCAGTTTTTCAATAGACACTGTGCAATTGTAGTACATAATTTTATCACATCACAACCCATGCGTCATATTTCGGATCAAGTTGTATATCAATATTCGGACAATTGTGTTCGGTCTTAATCAGTGTGTTCAGTCTCAATCAGTATGTTCTGATCAAAATTCTCGTTCTTTTGAGTCTTTGTCATGTTGTAATAGGACGAAGTGCTGGAGATTCTAAGATTGTTCTTGTCTAATTTGTCTAGGTCAAATTCATAGATTTTACACATAATTTGGATCGATCCCCTACCCCTTCCCCTCCCATTTGAACCGATTTGAAACCACAACATCCAGTTTCAACTAAACCAACAGGATTGAGAGTGAGTACAGTTGCCAAAATAACAATATCAACATTGTGATGGTGTTCAAAACTGCACCAAATTGCATTATGATCACCCTATTACCAGCAAAATGAGTGAACAACACACTATAAAAGACTCCACACCAGGATTTCATATTTGATAAGTATATTTTATATTTATTTATTAGGTAATTTTATACTTAATTATTTGGAGTTTTTAAGCCTTTTTAGTATTGTAAGTAATTTATATAATTTTAGGCATTTTTATTGTTTTTATATTATTTTTATTTTATTTTTGTAGAAAAAAGGAAGCATGATGGCAAAACGGTACATAACTAGAGTTGGATGGCAGAGTCGTAATTTAAGCAGGACTGGCGTGCAAGGCACGGTTCAATTAGTAACAACATGCATGGAATGGATCAAACAGTGCCGTCCGAGATCAAATGACTTAGGCGCATGGCGTGAGGAGCTGAGGAATAAGTAGGCGCGATTCGACGTCATTTTGGAATGAAGTATGGGGCTGCATGGCACAATGAGCGTGAGGGCATATTGAAGGAAGCAACAGGCACGTGGTGAGCAGATCATGCAAGGCGACTGCAGCTTGGTTTTTCTTTTTTTATTAGTTAGTGGGTCTTAGGCGATAACGGTAACATGTGTAGCAATCTGCTTGTTTTTCCCACTATGTTGCCCAACATTAGAAATTAAAAGGCGAGCTTGTTATTACGCACGGGTCCCATGATGCATTGGTTAATTGGATATGCAGAGCATGGTATGGCAGCAGTTGTTTTTCTTTTCGTGTGGGTTCTAGTAAGAAATAAATTAAAGAATCCTTAGTATATTTGGAAAAGGATTAAAATAGAAATTTTAATTATTAATTTATTTAATTTGTATTCTAATTCCTATTAGGATTAGGAAAATTATATAATTTGTATTCTAATTCTTATCTCTTGTACTCTCTTTTATCTAAAATTTATTCTTCTATTATGTCTGGCTAAATTTTTGTTCTTTGTTTAAATTATAGGAAGCCATCATAATTTATGCACTGTGACATCTAATTGATTTTAATTGTTCAATTTATATTTTGAGTATTGAATATTCTTCTGTGTCTAATTTTTATAATTGATTCGTTTAATTGCTAGGAGGTCTACTAGTTTATTATTCGCATTAATCTATTGCTAAATTAAATATCAAATTCGTAATTGTTTGGTCACTTTAATTTGTAAAACAACTAAGATTAATAATTGTTTTGCAGATCAAAAGTTTATTATATCTTAGGAAGAATATTTGACTAACTTAAATGCAATTGTGTGTGCTTGTGTTGTTTAACTTCAACGATCTCTCTTATTCTTAACACTGCTATTAAATTAAATCTTTAGTGCGTGTCTGAGGTTATTTAGTAGTAAGAGTTATTTAGGTCACGTGTTTTTACTTAACTAAAATTAAAGAGAGAGGAGAAAAATTATTCCACCAGTGAGTAATTATTCTTACGGTGAATATTCAAAATATTTATTGATTTATGTTTGAGTTAACCAATGTTTGAAAAAGCTAAAAGCGGTACGAGGCGTTTTTTCCCGGACGAGGCGAGGCGTAAGCCTCAAGGCGGAGCGAGGCGTAAGCCTCGATTTGAAAACCTAAAAGTCCCCAAAAAATTATAAAAAATGCTAATAAAATCATAAAATAATATATTATTATAATCAAGGTCATAAAAGACATAAATAGCCCACGTCACCTTAATGTATCATTACAAAACATCAAAACAAGTCGACAAGTCGTTAATAATGTAAATTATATATAGTTAATATTTATATGAATATTGATATATTTATTTTTCTAATGATTTACCATATTCATAATGCAGGTTGTAGGCTTGTGGCATATCAAATCACAACAAGAAGTGAACAAGATCAAGTCAAAATGGATAATTTTATTATAGTTGCAATTTTTTGAACTTGTACCAACTTCAAATTATATAAATGGTGATACTTATGTAATATTTAGTTTAATTCAATATAATTCTTAAATTTATGTTTAGTTTCACTTCCTTCTTTCAGTTGTAATTTTTTTACACCACTTTCTACTGCAGCACGTAAAAACAATACTCTTTTCTTTTTTAATATTCTTTTTAATATTCATTTGTAAAGTATGTTTTTATCACCAAATGTAAATTATCGCTTTTTTGTTCATTTATTTCTCTTCAGTATCTTTAAAAGAAAAAAACTTTCTCTTTTGAATATTAAGGAAACATCTTAACTTTTTGAAATATAATTGTAAAATTATAAAAAAATTGTTAAATGAATTTATTTAAGGTTTTGAAAGTAACAAATGTAGTAATTGCTAATATTATATATTTTACAAATAATTATTACTTCCTCATACTATACTCAAACAAATTTGTAATGATACTGAGTTTATAATTTCATAGTTTTAAAAACTCAAAATGTAGTTTTAATTTTAAAACAAAGTAAAAAAAAATCGAGAATTTACATACAATTATAATTCAATTTTAAGAATATATTTCAGTTTAGGGTCTAATGAAAATTTTAAGAATAACTATCTGCCAGTATAACAATAAATTATATTATATATTTTAATTTAATGTTCAACATAAATTAAAAGAAAAAGTTATATCATATAGTATGCATAACAAAAATTAGAAATCAGGGCAGACAAACAAACAAAAATGGAGGAATCAGTCAAAAAGAGCATCATATAAAGAAGAAAAAGAAGAAGAATTCTAGGCCTTTGTTTAATTCAAACCAAGGCGTAGGCCTTGAACAACCTTGAGACGCAATAGCCTTGAGGCATAAGCCTCAACCAAATGAGGCGTAAGTTTCGAAATTTCTCTCTGAGGTGTAGGCCTTGCGCCAACAACATGTAGTCTCGCTTTGAGGCGGGCCTTGAGGCGTAAGCCTCGAGCGCTATTTCGAACAATAGAGTTAACAATCAATGTAAATTTCTGATAGTGAATGTTAATTTAACCCTAGATTTGTTATTCTGATTTATTCTATTAATTTATTCTGCGTATTTAATTTCTTATTATTTTTATTTTATATTATTTTAATTATTTATTTTAATTAAAAATCCCCCAATTTTGATTTACGTAACATAAAAATTAAATTAATCATTCTCTGTGTGATCGATTCTTACTTGCACTACTACATAAATATTTACCAAAGTAAGAATTTATTTTTGCTTGCCTGCGACAGCACACCAATATTCCATAAAAGCAAAGCTCTAATATCATTCTGATTACCAATAATGCCAAATGCTTAAACTATCAAAGACAAAACTATAGTGTGATCCACCCCACTCATCCCCAATGGTGTGTGGAGGCACATCTAGACTAATAGAATGCCAGAACAAACACATATGGAGAAAACATGAATTCAAGATCTTACATATCTAAGCTTTATTACCATGTTATACAAAATTTGTCAAGCATGCAGGTTTTCAAGCACTGGATTAAAAAATAAATTTAAGCACCAGATACATGAATCAAAACTAACTAAAGATCCAACAAAAGAGGGTGTGTCAGGGAAAAAATAAACATACCTCAAATCCAAGTACTGACATTTTCTCTTCATTAACTGCAGGTATACAACTTCTGTAAGTAATGTAAGCCTCTGACCCGCCCTCTGATATGGATGAATCATCCAACAAACTTCTCTGTGTAATCGAAGCAGAGAACTCTTCATCGTCATGCGATTTCACGTTCACCTTTACGTTTTCGTACGATGTATCAAGAGTGGACCGACCTTGCATCTTTTTGTTATCTATTTCCTTAGAATCAGCTCCAATTTTCACACATCTCAAAGGTATACGATATCCAGTTTCACTACATCGATATTTATCATCCTTCTACAATGAAATATGCAATACTAATTTCTCTCCGTAAAAGAAAAGGAATAACTAATATAAGAAGTAACAATGGTGTGCTCATATCAATGAACACTAATGGTAGCTCTCCTTAACTGGAACCAAGGATTATATAAGTTACACTTGTTCTTAGATAAAAGATTTTTCATCAACTCCAAATTTCAGTTTAGCTTTGTCGTTTCTCTTTAATATTCACTGCTACACTAGACCGACGTGACAAGGAAAGCGGATCATTTCAGTTAAACGAAGTGGAATGCAAAAGGGTACGGGAAGCGGAATGCAAGTTAGTAAGGTAAGGCTAGATGCCTATCATTTAATAATTGCAAAACAAAATCTTATCTTCTTCACAGAAACATCAATAAAATCCAAGAGAATTAACTAATTGAAGAACATTATATAGAAGATTCAAGTAAAGGAATGCAGACCGGAGATTATAATAGTTATATAAGACAACAAAGACATCTTCTCATAACCAATCAGCTCAGCACATATGATTTTCAAATTATAAGGTACATCAGTAGAAGAAAAGTCTCAATACCATAAGGTGTGTTGAAATCCAGAAAAAATAAAATTATCTAGCATTTGAGGCAAAACAATTCACAAACATTTACAATTTTTCACTGAAATGTCAACCTAACGTAGAAAGCATGATCGTCTAGAATCAATTAATTAATCATCCAAACAACACAATAATCAATCAAGTTGAAGTAAAATTGAATTACAGCAATAAGAAAATCTTACTTTTTCGGAGTAGAGGCACGGCAGACAAGGACCAGAAGGAGAGCATTCGAAAGTAAGATTACCGCCATTAGGTGTTTCCTTAAAGCTCATCAGAATTCGACGCCCTAATTCTGTGTCTCCTACGCCTGCATCTCTCGTCTCTCTTTCACCATAATTAATTAAAATCAAAACAATAAAACTTAAACGAATCAATTGAAGTAATTAACAAACCTAGCAATAATCAAATACACAAGAACATACATATATATATATCTTGGAAGCGATCGACTTACTGTCGGTGGCCTAGTGTGAGATATGAAGAAGCGGAGAGCACAATAGCATTAAAAAGGAGAATAACCATAACCGAAGAAGCCATGTCTCTCTCGTCTTCCTATTAGATCTCTCTCAAATAAATAAAATTCGAATTTGGTAACTAATCCTTTTATTAAAAACAGAACACTCAATGCTGTAAAGCCTAAATATCATTTAAAATTTAACCACTGAATAATTACTAGTCATTGGTGTGAAGTTTGATATATACATAGATATATTTCATATAAATTGCACTTATGTCTGGTCATGGCATGGACTAATATTTATAAATTTTAGGAATGATAAGTTTATTTTATTTTATTTTGTCGTGCCTTCGGACAGCATAGACCAATGGTTAAATTTTAAATAATTTTTAGGCTTTACGCGTAATTATTTAGTAGTCCAGAACACTAATCATGTGGTGTACTACACCATTTATGTATGATCCACTTTAAACACAACATATGAATGATGTGAGACACCACGTGATAGGTGCCCCATAAACATATAATGTTTTTTCTCTTCGACTCTCTTTACAATATTTTCTTTCTCCTCCTTGTATGCACTAGGAGGTATTTTTTTTGTTGTTAATTCTTATTTATAGCCTTTTATTACTTTGAAAGCCCATTTATAATGGATGTGGGATTTTCGTGAAGCTACTTGTAGGCTATATGAGGACCACAGCTTAAATGATGAGCTGTTTACTATGTATGCATAAAATTGAAGTAGACTGTTTACAATGTTGTCATAGTTTGTTATGCTTACAATTCCTCAATTCTTCATATTTTTTTCTTAATTTCATTCACATATTATACATGAGCTTATAGAATCTCTCACCTATGTAAGATATATATGTACATATATATGTATTATTAAGTGATAAATGACCAAATTCTCCTATAAACACAAATAAGCGTTATATTTAAAATATTTCATTAGAGTGTCTTCTAAAGATGGGGAGTGTTAAATTTAAATGGTGCAAGGAGAAGGGAGTGGGATAAATGGCAAATGAGAATTTTAAATTACTCGTGTCTACACCGACCGACCGACCGACCGACCGAATAATATGAAATATATCATTCTGAAAGACTAGTATATTATATTTGAGTCCTAAATTGTGATTTTTGCAGTGTTGGTATGTATGTAATTCCAAATCTTTTAGATAGTTCCTTTTTTGCTGATCAGTTTGAATATCAAATAAAATTTCTATTAAATTCATATTAATTGTGCATGATGAGACGGGAGATTCTAAAAGAATTATTAGAAAATGTTACTTTTCAGTTAATGTACGTCCACATACATATATATGTGCTGAACAGAGGTAAGAGGCAAAACAAAATCAGAGAAAGAGAAAAGCACTAGGAAAGTATAGTGCAGTTTAAGATTTGAATTAAGCAAATGACTGGCAATAGACACACTCAAAAATTCAGCTCACTACTCACCAGATAGACAATGAATTCTCCCCTCTTGTTCCCCCTTTATTTCATTGTACAACCAAGTGTAAGCTAGTTAACCATTCTATGACAAGAAGGAAACAGAATATATATATATATATATATATATATATATATATATATATATATATATATAGGGTTTTAGAAGGATGGATGATTCCTCTTATCCTTTCACCTTTTGACTTCTCTGCCTCAACCATTCTAAAGGGGCTTTCTTACTTCATTTTCAGTGGTTTTGTTGATACCCACCCAAAAAAGTGGCATGGCTTCTTTTGTTGTAATCGTATAAACCACTTGCATAACCCCCACCAGAACAATTAGTTTAGCCATTAAAAAGTCCTTCCTTTTTCAAGCAAGGATGATAACAAGTTTTTGAGATCTTTTTTTTTATTATTATTTTTTATAGTCGGAAAAAGAGATTGCATATAATTGCGTGAATTATCATACAAAAACGACATCATTTTGTATAATTGAATATACCCCGTCCCCCCATGTTATGTACAAAATAGTGTTTTATAATTTTTCAAAACATTATTATTATAAGGAGCACCTCACGCAAGAATGTGAAGTGTCATTCACCTCCCGTGTCCTCGATCTTTATACATATATAGAAATTCATCTGTTTTTTTATTTGCAGGAATCCCTGAAGCTAGCTAGCTAGCTTATAATTAAGCAGAGCCATGATCACCAATAAGGGCAGGCATAAGAAGAAATCTCTTTGTGAGAAATCTATGCAGGTAGTCGTAAACATTATCAAACTATCATCTTTTTCTCTTGCAGGTAATATGAATTTCAGAACAAGTAGCAGCACTAGGAAATATGGTGCACTACCAGACAAAAATAGCGGGATTTTGAAGGAAGACAAAAGAGTCTCCTCCACGGTTAATGAATTACAGTTTGGTGCAAACCAGAGGTCACAAATGCCCAAAAGCAGCTTCAACAGCTACATGGTTTCTGGAATCAACAATAATAATATTAATGACAAATTTTCTGATTATATCGACAGATTTCATGCAAAAATCCTTGCCGATAGCTCGGCAAGTGGAATCAAAGACTAGACATTAGTACATCCTCCTCCGATCCACCTCCTAAATCCAGGCAGCCTCTAATTACGCATGTGATTTATGATTTCTTGTACTCAATTTGATTTCTGTTATATATAATTACATAGAATTAACTGTGGAGTTACTAGTACAACTCTTATGTTACGTTTCTAATGTTACGTTTTGATTGAGTAAATAGATTGGAGAAGGAATAAAATGAAAAATATTGTATTTGATGATTATTTTAGAAGATAAATTATTCTAATAAAATAAAAATTTATTCAGTTCTCTTGATTTTTAATACATGTAAGAGGTGATAGAATAAAATACATTCTGGATATATGTGATAATTTTGTTATAATATTACACCACCCACCATCATCAATAATCAAATATACACTTGAAACACTTTAAAATCATTCGATTCCTCCTTCATTTCATTATTTCAATTCAAACGCATCATTACGATACTTAAAATCAATTATGTCATGACACACATCTTCAACATCGCTGCATTGTGCCTTTTTTACTCGCTAATTAATAATATATGCGTATATTTCGGTTTGCAATAATATTAGGATCATGTTAATTTGTTTGAATGTTATTATGTCCTAACAATAAGTAATTCTAGCAGTAGATAGTCGTAAATAGTAAAATCAAGTTCAACCCTCTTCAATTCAATCGGCCTTAACGCCTGCTGTTTGATAATTATTGGAGGACTAATAAATACATTTTTAAAATAATAACTTTTAAATAATTTTATTTTTTCAAACGTTTCCGTAATATTAGTTAAATAGTCAATTAGAAGTGATGATGCAATAATAAAAAAGATAATAAAGATGAAATAACAGATTAAGTATTGAGATTGACTCATATTTTTACAGATTTGACTAATGGCCATTACAATAGGGTAATCGGGGGTTAGAGAAATATTAGTAGTCCGATCTTGAATTTTACTAATGTATTAGGCTTGAATACATGTTATAGCAGTTATGATTTTTTAGTTTTTATAAAACATTGTTTAGTGTGTGGCTTATTTTAGAGTATGTGAGACATATAATAAATATATCAAATAAGCAAGACTAGTCAAATTAATAAATCTAGGTATATGATTAGGCTTGAATACATGTTATAACAGTTATGATTTTTTAGTTTTTATAAAACATTGTTTAGTGTGTGGATTATTTTAGAGCGTGTGAGACATATAATAAATATATCAGATAAGTAAGACTAGCCAAATTAATAAATCAAGGTATATCGTGTATTCTTATTTTTTTCATTCTTTATCTAAATTTTTATATGATTGTGCTATATTTCAATCTTAAATTTTAACATTAATATCATGTGATCACTTTATGTGCAGTTATAAAGTAAAAATGTATCATTTTAATTAAATGAATTAAAAATAAAAATATATCTCTAATGTTTTAGCAGAGAGGGAGTATATTGTTATAATAAGTTTACACACACTACATTCAATCACAACACCAAACACTATATCTCATCTCACAATTAAAAAGTGGGTTCTGACACGAAAATCCGTACCAGAACCACTTTTTATTAGTGAGATGATATATAATATTTTGTATAGTGTTTGAATATTGTGTGTTTAAGTGGTCTATATTGTTAAGGGCTTGCACCATATACATTTGAACCTATGTCAAGGAGACCGGTCGACAGAAGTCTGTCTCTTAATTTATAAACAAATATACCAACTTCAATTTCAATTTGTTTGAGCAAGAGTTAAAAAGGCCTAAATTGTTCATAAAAATGAAATGAATAAGCTAAATATATAAAATAATAATAGTTTTGGAAAGCCTTTAATCGCTATGATGGAAGTACATCATTTGTAATAAAATAAAAATCAAAGGGACGAGCTACTGCAGCTAGCAAACCCCGAGGTCTCTTTGACTGATACAAAGTCTCATCATCAAGTTCTTAGGCCATCTCCAGCAGGCCAGAGATACGCATATCCTAGACTAAATATAGTCGAGGACAAAACTTCTCGCTACAATAGGTAGAGCAAATATAGTCTTCTTGCTTTTCCGGCGGAACGAAACAACTATATCAACGAATCTGATTTTGGTGGACTAAAATTTTTAATATATTTTAGTGGTAGAGAATGAGATGGTGAAGAAGAATAAGGAGATGAAGCTTTTGGGATGTCTGAGAGAGGAAGGAGATGAAGCTTAGGGTTAGGGATGCCTGTGAGAGAGGAAGAAGATGAAGGGGCGTAGAAGTGACAGAACGATAAAAAGAAAAGAAGAAGTCACAGAATGGCTACAAAAAAAAAAAAAAAAAAAAACAAAGCAACGGTAAAATATATTTCAACGGTTAAACTTAAAAATTATGATTGAAAAAATTATAAATATGTACAATGATTCAATACATTTTACCATATCTCAATCAACAACTTCAACATTTAGTAATTGTAAGTATTTGGTTAAATAGTTTATATTTTTATTATATTTGTTTTTTTGTTTTTTTATTAATAATATCTCTCTAATTTATTTTTTAGATAAAAAATCATGGTCCTCTGATGTATTATTCTTTATTATTATCTCAAGATTTTTCACTTGATGATCCAAATTTGTTGGATGAATTCTCAATTCATACTAATGTACCAATTCAGACTCCCGAAAATGACTCCAATAAAAGAACAGGGCGAAAGAGAAATTACACAATTGATGAAGATGTCCTTGTTTTTTGGATGGCTTAATGTAAGCATGGATCCAATTTAAGGAAACGATTAGAAACATAGAAGATATTGGGAAAGAGTTCATGAATACTTTCATGAATACAAAAATTTTGAGTCTGAATGCAATTCTACTGCTTTGGCGAAACGATGGTTAACAATTCAACTCACGGTGAACAAATTTTGTGGATATTATGCTTCAATTGAAAGAATGCAACAGCGGTGTAGGTGAATAAGATAAGGTATTTTAGTTTTTTCATATAAAATTTCAATAAGTTTATTCTTATAGTTTATACTTAATACTTTGTAAATAATTTTTAAAATAGATATGTCAAGCTTTAGAGATGTTCAAAAGTATCCAAAAGCAACCATTTGGATTTATGCATTGTTGGAGACTATTAAAGGATGTGTCGAAATGGAGTACAGATAATATTGGGAAAAAAAACAGAAAAGTACTAGAAAGTCAAGTCCAACAGCATCTTCTTCATCAATCGTATAAGAAGTAAGTTTGGATGAAAACGATGGTATTAAAGATATAATCTCTGTAGGATTGGAGAGACCAATGGGAAGAAAGGCTTCGAAAGCACAAGATAAAAAGGACAAAGGAAACGGTGATACTACTACACCTATGGAATTGATGTGACGCCCCAAAATCTGGGCCTACATAGCCCAATTTGAGATGTCAAAAATACACGATAACTAATATAAACAGTACATAGAATTAAAAATACAGAATTCAATAATACACAACTAAATATTCACTATTATTGCCACACTATATACAACATGTAAATACTACTACAACTATCTCTCGGACCTCCATTCCATTTTCCGGCTAGACTCAGCTATTCTCTCATTTCCTTAAGAACAATGAAACAAAAAAGAAATAGTGAGCTTAAATAGCCCAGTAAATAAATATCATAAATAAGATAACAATGAAAAAATTATCATTAGCCCTCAACAGTTTAATTCTTGATAGAATATAATAAACAACAAGTTTTAGATCAATAATAACAGCGGAATGAGGAATCCATTAGAAGAATCATGTAGATTATAATGTCTATTAGCTTCTCTTTTTAAAAAAAACATCATCAACTTTTATCATCTGAAACACTACTGGTCATGATAATACAAATTTACAGTTTTTTAGCCATAATCATTCAAGTCAACAGTTCATCTTTGCACTACAGGCCAAAGATATTCAAATATAATACCAATGGTCATGATCATACTAATCTACAACCTTTGGTCATAATCATACCAAACAACAGTTCTTTTTTTCCCGCAGGCCAAAGAGAACATTCACCACGTGCCCTAAAAGACGCACCACCATTATATCGCCTTTAACCTATCATCGCATTTATCCTATCATCTGTGCCCTAGGCTACATATATTCATAACAACTTGATTCTTGATGATTAGAATAATAACAGAGATATAAATAATGAATAGAATAATATGATACTTTGCCCTAAGTCAAATGATGTTCAAATTGTCAACATGATGTAGACTCAAATTTAAGAATGATATTCAAGATCCACAGTTCAGAATAACGTTAAAGTTCAATAAAAAGATTCAGAAAAATAGGAAGGTTCAATTGAGATAATATTAGATGAAGCGCAAACTATTAAAGAACATATAATCATTTCAAAAAAATTTACCAAATAGTTCTTACCATAGTAAGTTTAAGAGTATGAAATAAATGATAACCCTTACCGTAGCAAGCTAGAAAATGATATCCTTTTACGAATATGAAAAGAATGATACCCTTTACCTTAACACGTAACTGGATATTAATTTAAATGAAGTTGATCAACCTATATATTTATAATTTAATTAGTAACTACCACATATAATTTTATGGTGTATACCAATTCGTATGAAATCATTAAAAGTAATTTGATAAAATAAAGTAGAATAACTTCAATATAGTTTTTGAAAGAAAATAATATTTCAAAATAAATCTTTCAAATGAAACTTTTCAAAATAAATTTTCTAAAGAAAGAGTCTTCTAAAGTAAGATTTATAAACACTGTGTAATATGTGTGGTTGTTTATATAACTTTTATAAAAAGACTTACATGAACAGTACTCGTATACTTACAAATCTTCACAAATACTCAAGATGACTTTAGCACACTCAAAGAGAACTTACATAAAATAATATTTAGAGAGTGAAAGAAAAAATAAGAAAGTTTATGAAAAATCCTTAAGTTAAGGCCTTTATTTATAGTAAAAAATCTTATCATAATCCAAGATTTCATAATTTAATCTAAACCGTATATTTCAAGATAATTTTTAATCCATACCACTCATTTCATCTTTTAAGATTTCTTTAATCTAAACCATTCATTTAAAGACCATCTTTAATCTACACCGTTCATTTTAAATTCTATAATTATTACATTATCTTTAATCTATATCATTAATTTCAGATTTTCTTTAATCTATATCATTCATTTAATAAAACAATTAACTTTATATATAAAGCAACTAACTTTATATAAAAACAATTAACTTTATATATAAATCAATTAACTTTATATATAAAACAACTAACTTTATATATAAATCAATTAACTTTATATATAAAACAACTAACTTTACATAAATCAATTAACTTTATATATAAAACAATTAACTTTATATATAAATCAATTAACTTTATCAATTAACTTTATATATAAAATAATTAACTTTACATAAATCAATTAACTTTATATATAAAATAATTAACTTTATATATAAATCAATTAACTTTATATAATAAAAATAAATAACTTTATCAATTCAATTATTCAACAATAATTCACAATTATTCATTATTATGACTAATTGTTATAAATACAGTGTAGTTGGCTTTCTGAGTTAGATATTCACAATATAAACAGAAAAATCAACTAATAATGGAATACAACGGTTTAATCAACATCATAATAGAAATGACAATAATACAAAAAATAAGTAAAAGAAAGAGCACGTTACTGTGTAATGACAATTATTAATTCAGTAATGTGAATTACTGTGCATATGCTACTGTGACAATTATCAGTTCAATAATATGAATTATTGTACATGCAACAATTATTGGTTCAATAAAGTCAATATTGTACAATAGCCACTTTATCAATTCAATAATATGAAACACTGTGCAATACCGTGTGTTACTGTGCAATACCGTATGTTATTGTGTAATACCGTATGTTACTGTTCCTTTACCATCGGGTATTTTAACAATTAAAAGTGATAGCACCGTTGACTATTTTTATTTAAAAAAGTTACTTATGTCATTTTCTATAACTGACAATATTTCGTTGTTGGGGTTGACCAATATTTGGTTATTTCGGCGCCGTCGTATGAATCGAATATTCCGACAGAACGAATATTTCTCGACAAAATGAATATTCTCCGACAAGATAAAATTTACACAAAATATATTTTTAAAATTTTAACTTTTGTCAATTTATTCACTTACTGTTTCAGAAGAAAATATATAAAGAAAAATTAAATTTGTATTTCATAAAAGTCGGGGTCTTACAATTGAGGTTTTAGAAGTTCGAGTATCAGATGAAATTGAACCAACAAAAGAGACAAGAGAACATGAACAGAATATATTTTCAGGAGTAAAAGAAGTTGAATATAATGAAAGCACAAGAGGATGAAAGGATCATGATAATTGACACTGTTGACTTGGTCACACTCCGATCTTTGGTTTTGATGATAACCTTATTATGTTACTAAAACCTGTGTTTTGAGTTGTGCAAAAACTTGAAAATAATGCTATTCAGCAAACTGTTTTTGAAACTGGTTTAAAGCTGCAAATGGAAAGTCTTGTGAAAGCTGTCTCTCTGATCTTAGGTTTTCATGTAAGATCTTGACCATGACTTATATCTCAATTCAAAGCTCATTAGGTTGCATTTCATATTTATACCATTTTTAAATCGAAATATGTGTTACAGTTCTTTAAGTGGCAGATTTGGACATTCCATAAAATAAGATTAATTAGAATTTGTTTTGAAAAATTGTGCAACAAATTGTTCTTTCCTTGTTTGGAGAAATTAGTTAATACTTGATTGAGTTATGCAATTAAGGGTTTCCATAAATCTGTGATGTAACTGATTAACCATTCCGTGCTGGGAGAAATCAAAGTCATTAATGTTTGATTGATTGATACTATTAAAGGATTCCATAAATATAATATCAGCTCAACAAACCTGGGGTTATTTATGTTAACAGTCATATTGAATGGGCTGAATTTGTGGCTTTATATTTGTTGACCGTGACTGCTAGAATATTGCATTTATTTATGGTATGGAAATCTCCCTGAGATTACGGCATGCTGAGGTGTTAAAAGTTGTTCCTTCCGAGATTTGGCTTCATAGAATATATATTATAAGTTTTCCTAACTGATGGGTTAAAGTCAAATCTGAGCGTGATCCCCTTTACTGGAAATATCTTTTTGAATAGTCACTCAAATCCAAAAAGAATGGGAAACTTTATGGACTTAACGGCTAGTTTTCTGTGTTTATATATCATGCCCAGCCGAACCATATAAACACACGAAAAATATTATCAATATCCTGAGTTCTAAAAAGGCTAAGATACTCAGCACAGAAAGTTCTCTTTCTCTCACGTAATAAACTGTTTCAGCCGTGAGTCATCTAGGAGTAACTTGGTGATATCCTATCTCTTGATCATTGCATTTAGATTTCAGTTTTGTGTTGTTATATATTTCATAGCTTGATCATAGTATTCTGTGTAATTAGTTTCAAGATTGTACTAATCTATTTTCTGTTGAAAGGGTTTTCACAATAAAGTTCCAAGATAGGTAAATAGCTTGGTGAGTAAAAGTACTCAAGTAAGTGCATAGGTGTGCACAATGGAGCATAGGTGATTGGGAGGAAGTGTCCTCAAAGTTTGGAACTGTTATTGTAAAAAGGTGTTTTTGTAAGACAATATTATATAATAAGAAGTCTCCAATATCAAGTTGATATTGGACGTGAAGTAGGCCATTAGAATAGAGGATAAGGGCCGAACCATGTAAAAATCCTTGTGTTCAGGTGAATGGTTATTTTCTACAGTTATATACCCTGCTAGTGTACTTCATCACATTTGGTTTCAAGCAAAAATAATCATATCTTCTAAATTCTATTTCTAGTGAAAATCAGTTTCCAAATCAGCAACCTGAAATCAGTTATTCAGCAGACTGATTTACCTTCTGTTTTGATTAACACAAAAATTGGATATAATTTTTACTCCACACTTATTCAACCCCCCCCCCCCCTTCTAAGTGTGCCTATTTAAATTTCAGACACCACTAACATGGAGCCTAAAGTAGCTAAATATTACAAACAACGCAAGAAAGAAATCATGAAAATAGTTACATCTAGTATCTGATTTGCTTATTATTATAGAATCATGATTTGCTTATTATTGTAGTAGAATGTAATGGATTACGCTCCGCCATGTAGTTACCACAAGTGTTGAATAATATCTTTTTTAAGTTGAGAATGAACTTATTTATCCCTTATGCGATGATTGGCTTCAATGAATTCAAGTAATTATGGGGTACGCTCATGAGACACTTCTACAATGGGAATCTCGTCAAGTGTATCATGAGTTGTTGGTTCTTGATTTTCATCTTGTTCATCCTCGACGATCATATTATGTAGTATTATGCATGCAATCATAATTTCTTTTAGTGTTGTTTGATCCCAAAATCGTACAGGACCACGAACAATCGCAAAACGTGCTTAGAGTACCAAATGCTCGCTCAGCGTCCTTCCTAAGTGCCTCATGAGTCTTAGCAAATAGTTTTCTTTTATTTTCCCAAGGTGCCGAAATGGTTTTAACAAATGTTGCTCATGGGGGATATATACCATCAGCAAGGTAATATCCTATCGTGTACTCATTTCCATTAATTGAGTAGTTCATAGCTGGAGCACAACCTTCAGTAAAAGCAGAAAAGATAGATGATTTCTCCAAAACGTTAATATCATTATGAGAGCATAGTAATCCAAAAAATGCATTCCATATCCAAAGATCGTATGAAGCAACCACTTCTAAAATAATTGTTGGCTCATGCACATGTCCAGAATACATACCATGCCATGCAATCGGACAATTCTTCCATTTTCAATGCATGCAGTTGATGCTCTCCAACATCCCAGGAAAACCACGATCTTCAACTTTTGATAGCAATCTAACGATATCATCATTATTGGGGGATCTCAGATATTTATCACCAAATATTGCAATGACTGCTTATACGAATCTTTTAAGACTTAATATAGTCGTGCTTTCACCGATTCACACATAATCATCAACGAAATCTACTGAAACACCATAGGCAAGCATCCGCATTGAGGCAGTTATCTTTTGAAGAGAAGATAAACTAAATTGTCCTGCAACATTCATTTTTTGGACGAAGTATGAATCATACGCTTCAACTGGTCTTTGAATTCGGAGGAAAAGTGGGCACCGCATTCGAAACCTTCTCCGAAATAGATACAGGGGGTATGTAGGATGTCCAGTAAAATAATCACGAAAAAGTCGATTATAACCTTCATGTCTACCACGATCAATGGTAATATATATGATCTTGCATAGAACCACGATGACGTGATGTATGCCTATTCACATTTTGTTTTTCTTCTTCAATAGCTGCCAAGCCTAAAAATTGTCCATATGCTTCTTCATCTACTTCTTCATCCATATGCAACATAGCTAATTCGAATTGATGAGACATATTTAAAATAACGTATTTGACTGGAAGACTGAAGTTCAGATGAGTGAATATGAGAGGCCAGATGTGACTTATATTTATAGAGGTTGTTTCTTTAAAATATATCCGTTGGAATATGGTCGTTGGAATATGGCCGTTGGAATATAATCGTTGAAGTTTTTTTAAATTTATTGATTATTTTATTCTTTTTATATTATAGTTCGCAGGGATAATCCATGAGATAGTCCATCTGCTGGAATGATTGAAAATTAAAGGATATTTGTTGATGTCACATGGACTAAATATAGTCTAGTAGATAGTCCATCTGCTGGAGATGCTCTTACAAACCTTATGTTTCCCTTAAAAATGAGTTACATCTTAGTTTTAATTTTCTTTTGTATTTACACATTCTATCTTTATTATCTCTCCTATATTTTTTACTCATCTTTTATAATTTTTATTAAAAAATTATTTATTTATTTTAATTGCACAGAATACATACTTTATAATTTTTATTTAAAATTTATATATTTATTTGTATTGCACATACACATAAAAATACTAGTGGTTATAAACCAAGTACAAACTCATTTAATCTCTACTAGGCGTAAATTCAAAAATCATATAAACATAAATTAAAATCCAACTTGCAGAGATACTTTGTCAAATTGAATACGTGCAAGCTTTTCAAAAGGAACCAAACCAAGGAGATAGACCACATACGACACCAAAACAAAAGGAACCAGTCAAATAAATGTATCAACAGGAATCCCCAAATTATTGAAAATGACACCCATGCATGCATCTTTCATAAATCTCTCTAACCTGTACAGCCAAGGAATCACCCAATAATTATATAATTGAACAACCTAATCTTAAAAGTCTAATCCAACCTAACTAATTAATTAATAAAATCCCAAATTCACTCTTTCACCTTTACAACCACATAAAAATTATATTATATTATTAATTGATTACTATAATTAATAATATTAATTCCATCCACATCATCATGCAACACTAATGATATTGCCATCTCCACCACTGCTGTTAAAGGCACCGGACATTCCATGATAAGTGGGCACGTGTCTCGCCGGCGGTGACTCAGAACCAGAAGACGGTGATGTCGGTGACCGTGATGTTGATTCCGTAGACAAATTAAGCGATAAAGGCAACTTCTCCGTCTCCTCCGTGGTGGATGACTTGTTCAAGTTGAGGTCTGCCATTCTTGACGATGGAGGGACCGGAAAGATAGGTATCGGACGGATGAGTTTTGTTCGTCCAACTGTGAAATTTTCCATTGACGGACCAGGAAAAGTCGTATTTTTGCTCCTTTGTGATATGGATTCTAGGTGGACTTGATAATCTTCAGTTGTGTTACCCGTGAACTGTAGATTGCAGATACACACATAGTTATCGATCATTAAATACAAAGTAATATAGTACTAGTTTATTTAAAATGTTTTTTTGACTTTTTATGAGCCAAAAAAATAAATAAATTAAGCAATTGCAATTAATTAGGCCAATAAGATGAGACAAAAAGGGCCAACTATACCCAGTATAGGTACGGTACTAGAATAAAAAAAGGTTTAAGTACCGTGTCATGAGAAGTGATGTCAAAGAGACTAGATCTCCGGCGACGCCTGTTACGATTGTTTCGGCGGAGAAAGTACTTCTGAGCATGGCTTGCCACCTGAGTAGGTGTACGTGTCTTGACAAAGTTCCTTGATATCCCTCTCCAATCTCCTTTCCCTACCTTTTGCAGCCCCATTAAGAACAGCCTGTGTTCCTCCTCCGTCCATGCCACTCCTATACATATATACACACGTAGATGTTAACTCTCGTTTAACCACCGGTTTGAACGTATATACGCAGCCCAACGACACACAAATTAGGCTCAACAAATCAATCAATCACACTCGTGTTTATGACTAGCTGAATACTAGCCAATGCATGTATATGTATATATAGTATATGCACATATATGGATCGATTATTAGTACCTCTTTTGCGCTCACGGCTTCTGGCGGAGTCATGAACGACGTCTTCGGAGGCGTAACCAGCGCCAATATCCGGGATCGAATCCCTAGGCTGCTCATATTGAGCAAGGTTGTTCATACTAGCGCTCTTTCTAAAGGATGCCTCCATAACTCTCACACCAAATAGCATGATACCTTTCCCGCCGCCACCACTTCCTCCGCCGCTAGCTTCCGTGCATGTGCGAGAGTTGTGGCCGTCGTCGTTTCCACATTTAAAGCTCGTGCTGGACATGGCTGCCATATCAAATTAAGTAGTTCTAGTACTCCATACAATTTTAAGAGAAGGAAGGGGAGAGAGAAAATGGGAATGAACAAAAAACTATGATTATTGGGTGATTTGTTGGTTGGTTTATGGTATATATCTTAGGGTTTTTTTCTGTGCCTATAGACCATAGAGAGCCTCATATAAACTCTCGACTATAATTCAAGGAGAAAATGTTCCAGTGCTTCGCTCGAGCACAAACGCATTAAGGGATCACGTATCGAGACCGTTCACATTGTATTGACTATTATATCCTTCTTTTTCTTTTTCTATATTTTTTTCCGCTTATTTTATGATACTAAGCTATAGTCTTGTGGTGTTTTAAGATCATTAAATAATTTATTCTTATTTTACTATCTTAACTTGTAAGTATCCTACAATGGAAATATGTGATCTATCACCAACATTACAAATTTATTTAATTTAGTAAGTACAACAACTTAGCTGACAAATAAAATAGGTTTAATTTGGTAAGGTATATTCAAATAACTTTGGTGAGATTCCATTTATATACCTTTCGTCTCAAATTAAGAATTTATTCATTTTAAAATATTTAAAGTCTACTTTAATACTCTCTCCGTTTCAAGATAAAAGTTTTTTATTAATTTTTATGGTCAAATTAACTATTTTTTAAATCAATATATTTTATTATTTCTTTATATATGTGTAAAAAGTTTATATATATGATAAACTACATACAATTTAGTACTAATCTCAATGTTTATTTTTTAAAAAATTTAAATATATATGTTTAATTGTTAATTTTAAAAATAATCAATTTAATCACAAAAGTCAATGGAAGACTTTTATTTTTATACAGAGAGAATAATAATATGTTCATATAAATCTGGGTTGACCATTACAAATAAAGTCAAGCATTCTATAATAATTATTGTTTAGCCTCCAAAGGAGTTCAGTAATATTGATTAAAAAATAATCAAATGCTTTGCAAATTGTACTTTTTATTGTATTGCACTATTTATTTTATATAGTTACATATGTACGAAATACATAATTATAATTGTCGAGTATTTAGATTAATAAAATTTTCACCCAACGTACGTTCATGCGATTGACCACTCGATTTCAACCAAATACGTATGTGCATCAACCTTCGTGGGTAATGAAACTATGGGATTATATCTTAAAGTGATTTGATATAATGATATGTATTTATTAACGTACTAATGCTGTTGAAAGTTACGTTATTGGTGGAATGGTTGCTTATGAGGGGAAGGCAATGTATGTATAAAATGATAAAGAACTGGGATGGTGTAGGAGCAGAGTTAATCTGTACCGTCAAAGTGGCATATTCTCTGATCCATTTCATTTGGGAATTAAGATTTTTCTTGTCTCTATTTCTACAGTACACGACTACTCCCATTTCATGTAATCACTTTTGGTGGTGGCTGTGATTTATCAGGAGCGAGGATCAAGGGACATGTTGACCCCATCCGCCACCTTCCTTCATCTTGCTTAGCTTCTATTTCAGTTCACCAATCTTAGTCTTTGTATATATACGTGTGTGTGGCTGGAGTTGATGCGTTTTATTTGTTTGTTTTTTATATGCCTCCACTTTGGACAAGTAAATTTATTTTAAGTATTAAAAAATTTAATTTTAATATTATATTATATTTTTTAATAATTAAGATAGATATAATATTTGAGTGTTGTGTACTTATACTTATTTATTCTCTTTTAACTTTTTAGCTAGGAATCTATTTTTCACTATTTATTTTATTACACGTTATAAAAAAAGAAATTGATATTTTTACAAGAATTTTTATTACTTTCGCATGTGGGCCCTAATATGCTTTTGGTTATATTTTACAGGTTAAAACCGTCGCTATAGGTAAAAAAATGAGATCCCTAATAAAAATAATAAAAAAACCTGTGAAAATATCAATCTCCTATAAAAAAATTAATTTTTTTTTCTTGCGAGTTGTATAGTTATACTTTGTAAAATCATAATAATATTTTATACGAAGTTGTATGTGCTCTATCATAATAAGGGAAAGTCCCATAATCAAATTTTATTGGCTTTAAGAGATTTATATACAAAGTTATACTTAAATACTATAAACTATTCATGATTTTTAGTTTTAAAAAAAAAGGCTCCCGTTTTCTCTATTTCTATTATCTAGTATTAAATTATCTGTCTTTTCAAAATCAAATTGTAAAGAATATAATATCTTGTATTAAACATGTTCAGCTTCATGATCCAAAATATAAAAGCCAGAGTAATGACGAATCCATTTTGAGTTGGAGACCATAACATCTTGAAAATGAAAGGAATACAGGTGACTAAAGGGAATATCTCGTATGGATATTGAATGCTATCCTACATCGAGTGCAATAATCTAATCCAGTCTTTACTTTATCGCCAGTCATCTTTTTGTTGCTGTTGTTGTTAATTATCGCCAGTCATCTGTTACTCACATTAAATAAGTTATTTTTATATTAATATTCTATTTCTATTTTATTTAAAATTTAATTAAAAATACGTTACACTAATAGAGAAAGTTGATACATGAATCAAACAGAGCGACTCCACGGGCACATGGTTTGCTTTAATAAAAGAAGGTTGGGTTTTAAAATTGATGTGAAAAAATCACAATTATGCATTACTATTAGTAGTCATGCATAATTAGGAGTGAGCAAAAAACGGTTATTACCGAATAACCGAACATAACCGAATTTTTTTAACCGAATTATTTCGGTTATTCGGTTATTTTCTCTAATTCGGTAATAACCGTTTTAATATTTCGGTATTCGGTTATTTATACGGTTATTGAAAATTTGGTATTCGGTTAACCGAATAACCGAATAGATTAAAAAAAAAAATTAAGTCTAGTATTAAATTATTATAGTTGTTAATTGTTTGTTAATTATTAATTGAAAACTCTAGTATTTGCTAATTTGAAATTAATTTGTTTGTTTGATAAATTGGAAATTCATTTCGGTTATTAACCGAAATAACCGAATTGTATATTCGGTTATTCGGTATTCGGTAATTTGGTTATTTATAAATTCGGTTAGTTGTTCGGATAGTGAAATTTAGAGTATTTCGGTATTCGGTTATATCCGAATAGGCTATTCGGTTCGGATATAATCGAATTGCTCACCCCTATGCATAACTGGTCGGTTTGACATAATCCAGTTTAAAATTGTCAGGTCTTGGCTGTTGATCAGGTCGAGTCGGACTTTTGACTTTCGGCATGTAGGCCAGGTCAGACCGAATTTGGCGCTTGAAAAGGGGGTTTGCTGAGGCCTGCAGGCAAGGTCAAGTTTGTCCGATCCTGTATATTCAATTTTTTATAGTAATTTTAAAAATTATAAAAATACCAATTAAAATTTTAAATTTAATTGATGTATTAATTAAAAGTAATGTATTACAGCTTATAAGTTACAACTTACAAATTACAATAATAAATTAAAATATTGTACAATTTTAAAGATATTGTATTATTTTACACTAACATTAGTAAAAAAATTATTTTTTTATGAAAACTATCTTGTTTTTTATTATTATTATTTTACAAATGACTTTCTAGTTTTTACGCTAAGTATTTATTAAAATGAAGATGCAATGAAATGTCTGCAAAAAGTGTAGTTTGATGGCTAGATAAGAAAAATTCTTATATATTACACTACCCAATGTGTTTTCATTTATTTCTTTATTCGTATATAAAAGTGTAGTTTGCTAGTTAGGTAAGAAAAATCTTTATATATTATATTGCCCAATGTGTTTTCATAGATTTCTTTATTCGTATATAAATAAACATGGATGAATGAATGTATTGAAATACGTCAATTTTATTTGGTTTATTGAATGAGCTGTCACAAAGAGAAAGTTTTCGTTTGTAGTAGGAGAATTGAAGTAGCAAAAAAAGAAAATTGGTAGGCCAGGCTATGGGTGAACCAGGTCGGGCCTCAGGCCAGGCGGGCCTTAGGCCAGGCCTGGCCTAGCCTTAGGCCAGGCTGGGCCTCAGACCAGGTCGAGTCTCAGGCCAGGTCGGATCTGAGTCAAAAAAATTTAGTATGTTTGTGGTCTCCAAGTCGGGTCAAGCCGACCAGGCCGCAGGTCATTTGTGCACTATTAACTAGTAGTAGTATGTATTAAGTAATGTCCGCTTAACTAACCATCAAAAGACGAGAATGTAAGAATTACTGGAAAAACTATATTTTTTGCCACTGAACTTATTTGTTCTTTTGCACTAAGTCACTGAACTTTTAATTTATGTAATTAGACCATTATACTAATTAAAAAATTTCAATCAAGTCATTCTGGTAAAATCAGCTAACAGACGTTAGCTGATAATCAGACTATTTTTTTTAATAGAGAATGACCTGGAAATATGTGTTCTAACTTGGCAAAAATGACACACCTCCTACTTACGTGACCTAAACTTAACTTCTAATTAGAGACGAAATGCTCTCATTTTCGTTCCATACTTAGTGAGAACAAATTGGGGAAAGAAAGGAACCTAGGGTTCTTAGTGGAACCAGTCTGGGCTTTGCTGGTACTGAGAAATTGGAGAAACAACGAGAGCGAGTAAGGGTTATTACTCTAACAAAAATTGTTAATTAGAGATATATATGACTCCAAACACCGTATGTGCTATTTTTGAGTTTTAATTTAGTTTGTCTATGATCATTCGATGTACATGGAAGGTTGTATATGTTATGTTGTCAAAAATTGTTAATCAAAGATATCTGCCATTTGGGGCTTAGATAATATCATTTTTAGGATTTTTAATTTAACAATGTGAAGTTTTTAAGACATATTTTGTGGGTTTTTAATTTAATAATGTAAAGTTTTTAAGACACATGTTGTTGTGTGATATGTATTTGCCTTTATTATGTTTTAGGAATTTCTTAAGGCATCAACTGTTGGTGTTTTTTCCACTTTGATTTTTTGATTGAAATTGAATTTATAATATTTAAAATTTGTTGATTTTTTGACTAAAATTAAATTAAAAATATTTTGAATTTCTTAATTGCAGATGTTGTTATTTGCAATAAAACTGAACCATGGTGGCAAATTTGTGGACACACCCATATACCATTATGAATGTACATGTAAATATTATCATGATGTTGATGGTAACTGATTAAATATGTAGAAGTTATTGGATTTACCCAAGAACTTAGGCTACAAAAAAGTTGTTATATACTTTAGCATATCAGGGATGAGGTTTGAAGTTGGTTTAGAACTGATATATGATGATCATAGCGTAAGATTATTGATTGAACAAGCTGAAAAAATTTGTTCAGTTGATATTTACCATGATCATGATGCTGATGAAAAATTAAGTGAAATAAAGGATGGTAAGTTTGACGTCACCATGGATGCACCTATGCTTGAAATGGACAATGAAGAATCAGAAAGTGAAACTCAGTCTGATAATGATATAGAGCTTACAACCACTAATTCTTCTTCTGATGATGGAGATGTAGATTTGATCAAAGCTAGACAAAAAAACAAAAAGAAATCAAGACTACTAAGCAAAGAGAGCTTGAGGTAGAGTGTGAGGTTCAGTTAGATGATGAGACAGTTCTGGAAAGTGGGTCAGTTAATGTTCAACCTATTGGGACTGAAGCTAGCTCTGCAAATGGGAGTCAAATTGCAAGAATGTCTAGAAAAAGAAAATTGTCTCCCAAAAAACCAAAAAGGAAAAGTTGTAAGTCCAAAGAAAAAAAGTTGATATTATTGAAGATGGTTATGAAGAACCTACTTACTATGAGGAGTCAGATGAGGATGGTATGTTTGGGACTACTGGAATGACAACCTAGACCAGTGACTATGAGGACCCAGATATGGATCTACCCCTACTACCCCACAAAGCAGTTCTAACAGTGAGTGGGAAGGTGAAGAAGCAAACAAAAAAAAGAGAGTTGTGCATCCTGTTTTTAATCCTAACACCCTTATGAAAGAAATAAAATTTGAACTAACTATGACATTCATAGGGGTTGAGCAGCTTAGATAGGCTTTAATCAACTATGATGTGGGTAAGGAAAAAGCTATTACTATACCAATTAATGAAAAGACAAGACTCCAAGCAAGGTGTGCAAAGAACTGTCCATGAAATCTTTGGGTTAGTTATGTGGATAATGAAAGATCATTTAAGATCAAAAGCATTGAAGACATTCATTGTTGCATTAGAGTTTCAAAGATAAAGTTAGTGAGAGCAAAGTGGCTGGCTGAAAAGTTTGGGAATACAATCAAATCAAAACCTAGAATAAGGTTGAGGGAATTACAAGATACAATGACAAAAAGATTTGGTTTGAAAAGCACAATGTCACAGTGCTTTAAAGTTAAAAAAAATTAGCTTTGCCAGAGCTTGAGCATGCTATAAAAGAATATTATGAAATAGTTTAGGACTATGGACAAGAGATCATAGAAACTAATCCTGGTAGCACTATTAACATATGTAGTGACCTAGATACTCCACATAGGTTCCAGAGATTTTACATTTGTTTTGATGCAATTAAACAGAATTGGTTGGCTGGGTGTAGACCTGCTATAGGACTAGATGGTTGCTTCCTTAAAACATATTGTCGAGGGGAATTGTTGTCTACGGTGGGGAGAGACGGGAACAACTAGATGTTCCCTATTGTTTGGGCTGTGATTGAGAGTGAAAATAAGGACTCCTGGTCCTGGTTTCTCAAACTATTATTTGATGACATTGGGATAGACCTTGGAGTTAGATTAACTGTAATTACTGACCAACAAAAGGTAAATATACATTTTAAATTCATTAATTATGCATTCATTTCAACTGTTATTCATTTATCATCCATTTCAGCAGTTAAGGATTTTAGCATTTATGTCAGTTAAGTCATATTTTGTCCTATATTAGGGATTGATGCCTACCATTGAGGAGATAATGCCTGAAGCAGAGCATAGATGTTGTGCTAGACACATCTATGATAATTGGAGAAAATTATACCCAGGGCAGGCTTTGAAGTGCATGTTTTGGAAGGCCTCAAAGGCAAATAATCCTGTTGAATTTAGAATAGCTATGACAGACATTAGAAAAGAATCTAAAAATATTCATGCTGCTTTACTTAAGCACCAACCCAAAATGTGGAGTAAGGTTTTTTTCAGAACTTATACTAACTGTGATGTGGTCACTAACAACATAAGTGAATGCTTCAATAGTTGGATACTTGATGCTCGGTATAAGCCTATTCTGACCATGCTTGAAGATATAAAGACACAAGTTATAGGGATGATCCATATTAAGAGGGATGACATGTTGAAAAAGGATGGAAAACTATGTCCCAGAATATTGAAAAAATTGAACAATGCAGTTGAATTGATAAGATATTGTGAACATGAATGGGATGGGGGGACACCAGTTTGAGGTCATTAATAGGAATGACAAGTATAAAGTAAACATAGAGGAAAAAACATGTTATTGTGAAATTTGGCAACTATCTGGGATTCCTTGCCACCATGCAGTTACTGGAATTTTATTCATGGAGAGGCCATTAGAAGATTATGTGGCCATTGATACTACAAAGATACATATTTAGAGTCTTATAATCATTTATTAAAGCAAACGAGTGGTAAAAATGATTGGTCAGAGACTCATTTACAAACCTTTTTGCCACCAATTGCAAAGAGGGTGGTTGGCAAATGAAAGAAAAATAGAAGAAATGATGCAAGTGAAGAGCCAAAGAATAAGAATAAGATGTCCGGGAAGGGTACACCAATGAGATGTTCAAAATGCAAACAGTATGGTCATAACAAACTGGGGTGTAAGTCAACAACTGAACAAGAAAGTCAGCACACTCAAGCCACTCAAGTCAGCCATAGTGGATTCAGAATTGCCAAGTTGGTTGTAAGTGCACTTAATTATCTAGCTTTGATTAACTTAATAGCTAAAATTTCAGTGATTGTGTCTCAACTCTTTTTTTTTTGGTAATCAGATAAAAAGGAAAACCAATGCTACAGATGCAGGAAACACTTCAACTGGGGGGAAACTGATGTAGGATTGATGTAGTTTTATGCAGTTCAAACTGTTGTTTTAGTTTTGGCCATATGTACTAGTTCAAACTGCTGTACTACTATTGTGGATGTACTATTTTGGGGAATAGATGTTAAACTGAATGTACTAGATTCGAATGTTCTAGTTTTTAGAATGGATATCAAACTTCAAATGTGTGCCTATTAAACTGAATGTGGAAAACTATTTTTATAATGAATGTGGTTAATCAAGTTTATTGTGGTTTTGAAATGGACTGTTTTTAGAATGACAAGTTGAATATAAGTTATGGTGTAATATGGACTTAGATTTATTCAACAAAATTATACTAGGTGAAGGAATAACAGAATGAACTCATTCAAACACTCAACTAGAATGCATTGAATAACTGCATCACAATTCACTGAATCAATGAAACATAATTTATTCATTGGCATCTTATAACATAAAAACTTTAGTTGTACAAAACAATACAACTAAAACTTATTACGGCAAACGTAATCATCCAAGATATTACAATGCACAATTGTTGTTTCCTATATGTCTCCTCTAATTTAACAGCTTTCAACTATCATTTTAGTGCTTTATTCTCTATTTTTTGTAACTTTTCACCCAGCTTTTCAACTCTTTTAGTTAGGAGTATGATTTTGTCACTGGTACATTTTACTGAACTAATGACTTCATTATTATATGCTTTTACAGCCATCTAAGTTGAAGAATCACCAACAGGCATGTCCAACCACTCAAAGAATCCATAGAATTGACCAATATCCTACCCAGCAATAAAAATGTTAAATAAAAAAATAATAATTAAAGCTTAAATTAAGCCAATCATACATACAAATACCACAAAAAAATGGTTAATCAAAAAATTAGGCAAAACTAAACTCAGAAAAATATAAATAAATGAAACTGGCATAAAGCAACCAACTATAACAATTACCATGAAAATCTTAACTACTTAAACAGACTAAAATCAACTAACTATAACCAAGTTTCTGGCAATTTTTTTATACCCAATATCATCGGAATTCTTTTTTGTTACAAAAAACTAAAATAAAAACAGGCCATATGCTTACATAATAATTTCAACACCTAAGGAATCACTTTCCTTTTGTTTTTTCCTTTGTAGATGTGCACTTTTTAGCAACAACATTACAATAACATTTCACCTCGGGACCAATCTTTGATGACCTAGACAAAGACGAGGACATTACTCACTTCACACAGCTTCGGAATAGGGATGAGATGGCGACCTAGCAAAAGCCCCAAACTTTTCACACCAATCGACCTTCAATCGATCGATAGTCTGTCTTCAAACCCTAGTTCATCAGTAGAGCATAGCTTCTAGTTTGGAACAAATAAGGCATACGGCTTCAGTGTTTCATTAAAACATAGTAGAGCATGTGACTCAGGCATGATCTTCTCTCCAGCTCAAGCCACAACGCATTTTTAGGTCATTTAACATTTTTCATATAATGCCACGTAATGCCACGTCTGATAATCAGCTAACGTCTGTTAGCTAATTTTAACATAATGGCTTGATTGAAAATTTTTAATTAGTATAATGGTCTAATTACAAAAAATTAAAAGTTTAATGGCTTAATGCAAAAAAAACGACATGTTCAGTGGCTAAAAAGCTAGTTTTGCCAAGAATTAATCAGTAATCAGTGATTTTGTCCTTAAATATAAATAAGAAAATAACACTTAAAATATATTGAAAAATAATAACATTATAATGTATATTGTTTGGAATTCATTACGAACGCAACGGAATTGGTCTCTTCTAGATGAATAAATTACTACTCCCTTAATACTCTAAATACTAGCTTGATACAAAACTCTCAATAACTTTATTGGTATTATGAAATTTTTATACGTGTATGATAAGGGAGATGATCTAGTTTCTTATTTATAATAATTTTGATTAATAATGCAAGTGGACCTACTCATCACAAGTCCAAACTGTTACTTAAATAACTCACACTAGTCGGTCCATATTCGACTAGATTAAAGTTCACATGTTACGTTTAATTAGACCAATCAATTAGTGTGGTTTAATATATAGAATTAATATTATCCCATAAATAATATTACATAAAATAATATTACACTTTCCCACTTGATTTTCATTAATTATAAAATACTTTTATATAGAAAAATAAATCATTGGCTAATCAAAAACTTTAAAACTTTATACACGTTTTTGATAAAACCATTGGTCTAGTAACTATTCTAAAAGTCAATCCTCATAGATTCTCAAACCCTGAATTATGGAGGTAACCGAATCTTTTAATCGACATTGAGCCAAACAGGGTCACAAAGGTTTTTAACTTTACTAACATAGATTTAATATGGTAGTGTGACGACCCGATAACTCCGGAATTAAATTCTTATTTGTTATGTTGTCCTCAGTCATTATTTTATGGTTCCAATGAACCTTGTATATCATAACTTTATTATTACAAAATTTACTTATATGTCACAAGACATACCAGATAAGCTAAACTGTGGCGATTCTATAACTCCCGAATTGAATCCTCATTGCTTATCTTGTCATCAGTCATCACTTTATGGTTCTGATGAACTTTGCATATCTTGTATCTACATATATAATATACCTACGTATTAAATACAATAGCTAGCAAAAATTATCATTTATTTTCTTTAGTTGCATGCAAAAGACATTCATTATAATATTTTATATTACCGAAAGTAATTATTACATATGAAAAACTTTATAAGAGCAAACTATATAACTCACACTGAACAAACACATCCCATGATACATTTACGCGCACGCAAACAACATATTTATCTAAAGATACAAGGTGAAAATTTTTAGTTTAGGAGTTAGCAACCATGTCATCCTTACAAATATGTTCTACTGTAAGATCACCTATGCTGACCTTTTTCTTGAAAGTCACATTATTTAACTTTATGTGTTTAACTGTTGTGTTACATTAAAACTATTAACAAAGCCTACAATAAAACTATTATCATAGTACAACTGGATGAGTCTAAATTTAAAATCATCAAACAACAAAAATCTTTTGTGAGGTTCCTAAGTAAAATAACTCGAGTGTTTTGATTAATTGCATATCATAAAATTTATTTATAACTTTTCAAATAAATTGCTCCAACTGTACCAAAACACATAAAATTTGATGTGGACTTTAGTTCTTCCATATTGCTAGTAAAGTAAAACTGTACTAGTTAAAAGTACTCAACTTACATGTATATCAGCATATAATCTCTTGTTACACTTAAGTACGTTAAAACTGTCTTAGAAACTCCCTATGATCGTTATTAGGGTTCAACTGATATTGTTATGAAGATTCATTATAGAAACAATGTATGTCCTAGTACACACTTGAGCATATTAGATTATCACACTGAACTAGTATACGATATTTTCTTATGGCTTCCCCTTAATATTGTCTTAAGACAATCCTTTACATTCAGCTATCACCTGTGGAATCAAAATATTCTCAGGTTTATAATCTATATGTGTCATTTGGAAGAACTCAACAAAAAATGTGAATAAACGATATAGATGCCAATGCCAAAAGATAAATATATTACTAAGGTCATTTATGTCAAACAAATAATATATTTAATTTGCTCTCACTGACATTGTGGAATAATAACTATTCTCCCACTGACTTTGTGATATATACAATAATTTACTAAATTTTATTTGAAATCGAATGAAATTTACTACATTATGAAATTTAAAACGCTACTATTTGAAAACTTGTTTGAGAATGTATAAATATAGGCCCTTTGGGTCTATACCGCATGATCATTACAATCAGTTATTAAAACCTTAAGCATTTCAATAAGTTTTCAATCACTGTAATGTCTCATTAATTGAATCTTATCTCTTATTGCATATTACCACAAATTTGAGTGAATAATAAAAACAACACATAAATAAATTATTAGAGTTAACACGCAACCAATATTGCAATTGTTCTATCCTAAATAGATTTTATAGTTTTTAGTTATGACTGGAATTTTTTTTTTGTAGAATACATCCATATAGGAAAAGAAAATTAATAAAAATATCACAGTCACCTCAGACTTCTTACTATCTCTAACTGTGACGCCCCCAAATTTGGTGTACCTCTACATCGAACTTGGTGCTCACGATCCAAGACATACATCATAACTGAACATCCACTCATCGCATAAGATTTACATTAACATATAATCGTCCCAGATTTACGCAACCTTCACTACAACATTACTTAACTTAAATCGAAGGTAATATAAGTCTTGTTACAAAAAATTTAATACATAAGTAATATATAAATTTATCACTCCTCGACTTTTTCCTTTCACTTGTCCTTTTTGGAACCATCGGATTTTTCGGTTTTAACTGTAACATTTAAAGAAAAGCAAGAATGAGCAACAAGTTTACTCAACAACTATAGACAATAAGTAACAATAATCATGAATAAAAAAAACTCATTATCTTAAATCTTAAATGATGATTTATGACATGAACAAAATAATTTAACGATAATAAGTTAATATCAACATGCATCGGAATTTAAATATTCTTATCACTGAGTGGTCAATATGGACAGTAAACCCATGCAAGGCTTATCAGTGTTTAACTGAAAACCTTAGGATAACAAATACATGAGGTGACCACCCCATCATGCCTTAATTATACATAACGTTTAGACATGCAATTCGCGTGTGTCAGTTTACCGACATAAAATAGTAATACCCATGCTATGAGGGTTGTTCGACTCAACATAATACAAGGGTCCGCACTACGACAATTGATTTGGATCGTTGTCTAATAAATAAATGATTTTATCTCATTATCTGTCTTCCCGAATCAAATGGCATAAACATTTCTCTCAAGAATATGATTGATTTTAATCATAATTTGTCTTGCCGAATCAAATGGCATAGACACATGACTACACATTAGAATTCGAGTAATATTTTATAACATTCAAGTATGAATAATTTAGATTTCAAAGTCAACATTCGGATCTAAAATTAATCTTTCATGAATATAAACATGAACATCGATATTTGAGTTCAATATGAATAATCTTTTAATTAATATAGAGTATTGATTACTTGTACAAAACAATAAATGGTACAAGTTAGAATACTTGCATGTCTCGTCCGCTCTGCTCAACTCTATGCTAACGTCCTCCGGATGACCTATATGTTTTATAATTCGGCCTACTAGTTAGTCTTTATCATACCATATATAATTCCTAAATCGATTTATAACTTAACATACAATTGACTCATAACTGGACCCTCCTTAATTAATTACCCATAAATATTTTATCCATTGTCCACAAATAATAACTATTATTATTTTATTTATTTAATTGCAGACACATATAGTTGTGGTTCGCCAACTATTCTTATCACCATTTTATAGTAGTTCTCATCTTCACGTTCCACAAATAAAATAATCTTCGTTGATATTTTATTTGTTTAGCAATTACCTTTATGCTCCAATTAAAATTAATATTTATTATTTAATCTCCACAAATAAAGTATTCTTTATTACCTTATTTGTTTAAGTACTTTTTATTATCATTCGTTATTTAATAGTCACATAAAATAATTTTATGTCTTTCGTTTAAATTCTTCCTTCATTTACTTAGTTCATATAGGGGATTCAAAAAAATAATTTTTTTTTTGTTTATCACTTCTTATTTACTATTTATTTTTTGATAGTATTTATTAATCAATTTTCATAAGTAGTTTCACATCTAATCATTATTGTTTCCTTGTTAACATAACATGATCATAAAAATGACCATAATATTCTTAATAAGTCTTATTTATCCATTTTTATCACATATTTGACGGTAATATTAAATTACAACATTTTTTGATTTCTCTTTAATTAGTTTCCTTAATTTTCTTAACTCAATCTTATTTATTAAAAATACTTAAAAATTTTAATATTTTTATTCCTTTTGGAATCACTTATTTAACAATATTTTACACACAATATTTTTATTTTAATTTTCCAACGTCGTTTACTATTTTTAAAAGGGTCGTTTATGTACAAAATTATAACATTTTTCATAATTTGAGATTTTATCCACAAATTCTGACATTTATACACTAACTTTAAAATATCAATGTGAACTTTCAGTAAATATTTCAACTAAATTGGAGTTACAAAACTTCAATTTTTTTAGGTTCACCTTAAAAGTTTGATTGGTCATATCTTACTCATTCGAAGTCGAATTGAACTCAATTTTGGACAAGATCTTGGCTATAACATATATTTTTTGAATCCAAAATACTGGATTTAATATGACTGGTTAGGTCCCCCAAAATAGTCTAGGTCACGGAATTCGATAGTTTTTTGACAGTTTGAATTATTTTGGTAGAAAAATCACCATAAATTGAAAATTTAATATTTTTCATTCGATCCACTTTTATTTTAGGGTTTTTTTCCTGATAAATCGTTTATATTATTATTTCCTTTTCACTTTAAGTTTTTACACATTTTAACACATGATATCATATAATCTCCATCCAAAATCACTTTATATCTTCAAAATCCACCATAATTCCCACACACAAGATCCTCCCACAATCAAGCATGCAAAATCTTACTACAAACTAGATTATACTAGCTTAACTTAGAGATTTAGGGTTATACCTTCTTGTAGCTTTCTTCTTTCTTGCAAAGAAATGGTTTAGGCTCTCCACCTTCCTCTCCTTGGCAGAGCTTCTTGCTTCACCAAATGAAGTTACCTTTCTCTTTTCTCTCATTTCTCTCTACTTTTCCCAAATGAAGTTACCTTTTTAAAATGACTTGGAAGAGCCCTTTTTATAGGGAACTTCCAAGTGTATATACCATCCTTATACATGTATAATATATATGTATTTATTCAACCAAGCTAATTATTAACCAACAGTTAATTGGGGTTAGGTTAAAAGAATACTTAACCTCACTTATTTTATTAAAATCATCATGATGGCTCTAATTTTAGGGGAATGATGGAGCATGGCCGGATTGCTAGCCTATTTTAAATTATTTTTTTTATCCTCCAACGCATCTAGAAATTGGACTCCAAATTGGCCAATTAATTGGGCTAGCACTTAATTCTTATTGGCCTATGTAATTCATCTTCAACCTTAACTAACTTGGGCTCGCATTTTAATTTCTCTTGGACTTTGATTTACAAACACATTAGTCTTTAACACATTTAATCTTATTACACACAATTAGGCATATTGGGCTACTTTCATTCCTTCTTATTGTATTACTTCTTGGGCTTAATACTTAAACTAGTCCATTAGCTTCATAACCATATTTATTATACTGGTCATGAGGCCTAAATTATAATTCAATTTAGCCTTTCCTTATCTCATTCAAGCTTGGCTAAATCATAACTCAAGCTTAATTAATTAGTCATGCTTTCCATTCATCTCTTATATATATATATATATATATATATATATATATATATATATATATATATATATATATATATATATATATTCACATAATCACATAATCATTTAAATTAATCACCTTAAAATTTGTAATTAACCTTCATTTCATTAATCCAAAAATTACATAATGTCTTGGTTATTAAATGAACGATGTGAGAACAATTATTATGTTTGGCTACACTAAGTTCCAATAACTTTGTTGTCTATAATTTCATAATTCCAGTACGTCCTTTAGTAAAGTATGACCCTCTAAATGATTTGGGTAAGCAACAAAGTAAATCTGTAGTTTGTCTTGTAAAATTAGATAACATAATTTTACATCTTTAGGACAACTGAAAACTTTAAATGATTAAGACTATATTTTCTTTTGGTCTCCAACTGAAAAGAGAATTAGAAGAACTATTTGATTAAGAACTCCATCTATGATACCAAAAATTATTTTAAAGATTTCACATTAAATAAAAATAGTATATATGTCTTACTCACCATACTCTTTATTATCTCTATAAGAGTGATTTTACGCCTTTCAATGACTTAATTTATTCAAGACAATCAATTTGTCAATACATTATAATATATTCCCAAAATTTTATTTGACAAACTAGCTTTTAAGTTGTCCAGCATTGTTTTATTTGCCTTAATACTCACCACCCTTATAATCTTAATACTTTATTGACTTACTAAGGTTTTCAGTCCCAGACCGATAATCGAACCAGAAAAGGTATCGAATAGATGGGTCACTGATTCAACTAGTAGTTTAATCGTTATTGACCCAGTGACGTCATTAATATGTAATAAATATTTAAAAGTTAACCAATTTATATATTTATATATAATGAAATATAATTTATATGTCCATACTCATATATAAAATCACACTTACTTCTTTAAAATGGGCCTTGGCTGAGCCGATACTCTTTAATATAATGTTTCCTATCCACAATCACCTCTTTATTTTCACTTTTTATTTCTTTAACTCCTGTAGGAAACATATCAATATTATTAATGTTCTTCAAGCCATGCTTCTTTTATCTGTTAATCACTCTAGACAGGTGTCCACGTTTCACTACACATGTTAGCGAACCTCACCCTCCATTTTCTATTTTCGATCTCTCTGGTGGTAAGTATGTAACCCTTTCCCCCAATTCATTTTCTCTCTCTACACACATATATACACACACACACTCATTCTTTCTCTTTATCTCTTCATAATTTTCTTATTTCCTTTAGCCGCTGCTCATTTGATTCAAAAAAAAAAATTCAATTGATCAGTGTTTCTCTTCAAGCTAGATTTTTTTATGTCGGTGAGTGTTCAAATTTTCTTGATCTCATTTTTTTTATTTCTATATTTAGTATTTTTTTAGATATAAATCTTGAACCAGTAAAACTCGTGAACCAGTGACCGGTTTACTAGGTCAAGCGGTTCAACCCTCCGGTTCACCAGGTTTTGCAGGTTTTTGACAAAAACTGGGTAGATAGGCCAAACCAGACCGGAGCACGAACCGATTCTGATTTTTACCGGTTGAACCATCTGTCCGGTCCGGGTTTTAAAACCTTGTGACTTACCTTAATTGTTTTTAACATCAGTCCTAAATATATTACAAAAACTCAGATTTTTCCTTAATTAAGAACAAGTATCCATAGTTAAAATAGGAAATTGATATTTTCACACTATTTTTTGACAGTTCAACACGGTAGACCCCATAAAAATGCCTATAGCTACGGTTTAACCGTCGTTATACATCTATAGTGACACTTTTGTGGGGTTCACCATGTGGAACTATCAAAAAATAGTGTGGATCTATCAGTTTCCTTAAAATAATGGTCAATAAAAATAAAAATAATAATAAACTCTCCATAAGGTGGCTAAATGGTAATTACTAGTGTCCTTATGGATTTAATCCAGTACACCAATATAATGGACAATTAATTTAATCCTTATTTTGGTCATTTTAATTACCCTTCAACAGTTTACATATATTTCTCTAGATTACTGAAGTCAAGAGTGAGCAAGAATATCAAATTTTATAAGACTTTCATTCTTTCTCTAGAAACATGACCAAACTTTTATGTCACAATATGTACGATTCTTTCTTAGGTAAGAGTTTTTAAAATGCAATACAATAACCATAAATATATGTGGGAGCTAAAAAAAATACTACACACAAACCACATGACAAAGTGCAGTCACATATCACATTTAAATTAAAAGAATTATTATTTTTAAATTTTTTTCTTCAAATGTAAAATAAACTTTGTCTAAAATAAAAATTGAATTTATATTTTGCCTAAAAGCCAATACTTAAAGTGTGTTCTCCCACAAATACTATTATTGCATCTTTTTTACTTTCAATCATGAGCTTGAATTCTCCCACAAATACTACTATTAAATATTTGTTATTTTCAATCACGAGCTTTTGATTTTTTCCTAATTTGGTTTTCACTAGTTTATAAATCTCTGTATGATAAAAGTAACATGACATGTTATACCACTGTCTAGATACAAGAAACTGGATTATGTTTTGATAGATTTAATTCATAAACAAAAACTAAAGAATCAATACTTGATGATACACGTTTGGCTAACCAAGTTTAATACTTTACACAGTCCATTTGTTGTATTCTTGTTTTATAAGAAGAAATAACTCTCACTTTACTTAAAATAAATTTTCTTTTGAGTAACTAAATATTAGGTTAGTTAAACACTTTATTCTCTCTTGAGTAACTTGATTAATATGATTTGTAGAAATTATCTCTCTTGTGACTTTAGTGTTCAATACATGTAAAACATAACTTTAACTATTGACGATAATTTAACATTCTTTTAATAGTTCCTTACTTTTACCATCTTAGCCAAACGTTATAATTAGAGTTTACAACAGTATCCTTATTTATGCATTTAATGAGATATAGAACCCGCTACAAAAAAAAAAGTCATTACAGACAAACATGCTCGTCGCCAATGACCTCATTGTCGTCGGCAGTGAGGTAATTAGTGACGGATCTGTCCATCGACAATGTCAACGCGCCCACGTTTTCGTAGACCACCATTGGCAATGATTTAATAGCGACGAAAAGTCCATCACCAATGATAGTGACGGACGGTTCGTCGCCAACGACTAATAGTATAATAAAAATAAACAGTCTTTAGTGACGGATTGTCCGTCATCAATGACTTTTATTTTTTTAATTGAACTACGCATTTGCAATGAAATAGATCGTCGCTGTTGCCTCATTGTCGGCGGTCAATGCCGTCGCCAATGATTCCGTTGCTAATGACCTTTTTCTAAAACTTTTTTAAAAATCTTTTTGCAAAATCCCCCCCTTTTTTTTACATATACATAATTGTACCTGTTATAAACTAAAAATAACAAATAATTCTTGACTAACGTATACTGATAACCATTCAAAAAAATACAATCAACCATCAAATGCGTACACAACATAATTACAACCATAAAATGTAACTACATATAAAATGTAATCAATGTATCACCAAACAACTAGATAGATATATACAAGTAAATATAAATCATCAAACTAACTACATACAATATCATAGTCTGTACAACCCAAAAACCAACTGTAGTTAGATACATCAAAGTAAAAAATTTACAACGTGCTATATCCCCAGGTCGTCACCGTCATCATCGCCAGTGGCAGACGAGTGAATATCGTCCATCGTGTCATTGTCGGTCCCACCCTCAGCACCATCATCAACATCGGCTCGGCGGTCCTTACCATCTCTTCTGGGGTCTTCGCCATCGCCACTGGCTTCACCTATGTCATGAGGCTCATCAACAAGAAACTACAAAATTAAAATATAAGTTAGGCAAAAGAAGTTCTAACTCGGCCATCAGAACTCAGAATGGAGCACCGTAAGTTGTTACGCGTTTGAAATATGTAAGAGGTGCTACGTCAACAGTTTCACATCGTTTTTATGCTCGTGGCGAGTTTTAGTCTACTTTTCCTATGTTTGTCTGATTTTTTTTTAAAATAAGTTAGGCAAACAAGGTTCTAACTCAGCCCTCGGAATTGAGCCCTGCAAGTTATTACTCGTTTAAAATATGTAAGAAGTACTACGTCTACGGTTTCACATTGTTTCTATGCCCGGGACGAGTTTCGATCTACTTTTTCTATATTTGTCTAAGTTTTTTTTAATATAAGTTAGACAAACGAGGTTCTAACTTGGTCATCGGAACTCAGAATCGAGCTCCGTAAGTTGTCACACGTTTAAAATATACAAGAGGTGATATGTCTACGATTTTACATCGTTTCTATGACCGGGGTTAGTTTTGGTCTACTTTTCCTATATTTGTTTAAGTTTTTTTTAATATAAATTAGGCAAACGAGGTTCTAACTCGGCCATCGAAACTTGAAATCAAGCATTATAAGTTGTCATGCGTTTAAAATATGTATGAGGTTCCACATCTATGATTTTGCATAATTTTTATACCCGGGGTGAGTTTTGGTCTACTTTTTCTATATTTGTCTAAGTTTTTTTTAATATAAGTTAGGCAAACGAGATTCTAACACGGCCATTGGAACTCGGAATCGAGCCCCGTAAGTTGCCACGTGTTTGAAATATGTAAGAGGTGTTACGCCTATGATTTTGCGTCGTTTCGATGTCCGGGATAAGTTTTGGTTTGCTTTTCCTATATTTATCTAAGATTTTTAAATATAAGTTAGGCAATTATTTTTTTTTTCTAACTTTTTAATAATTTATATAATTAATATAATATGTATTATTACAAATTATATATTTAAATACAGAAATTAAGATTTTTATTTACATGTTGCATATGTAGGGGAAAGAGGTTTACAAGTACAAACATTGTTATTCGAATGGCCTTCTGTGCTACTAGACCCCATAGCTCGTCTCGTGAAGTTGGATCAATGGAACCATGTACGAGCTCCTGAGTGAGGTGGTAGACAAGCTCACGTGATGGTGTGCATGATCGAATTTGACTACTCGTTATGCACCCATCGACGATCCTCCGAAAGAAATCGTACGATAAGAATGGGTTGGCTTCCGATCCACTCGTACCATCTGATCCAGTAGAGGGGCGACATCTGGCTTTTGCTGCAGGCACTACAGTGTACGCTAGGACTCCTAGCATGCCCAGAATTCAATTCTTCTTCAGTCCTCTTGTAACTTGTAGCCAGTCACTAATCTCTTCATTTTCATGCGTGGAGAGATCTACCTCGATATCAGCTCTCTGAGTATCCCGAGCCTTAGTAAGGTCTTGAAACCTAGTATGAAATAAAAACATAAAGATGTAAAAGAATATGAATACTAATTGCATGAATTAAAATACAAACAAAATAAATGATAAAATTACTTACAACTATTTCCTCTGCCTCAGGTGAGATAAAACCACCGTCACCTTTCGTCAGCTCTGCATGCCGATTCAGATTCACGTTCATCTAACCAGGTTTTCCTATGATAGATCCATGTACTATATCCCTACTTGAACCCATACGCAAATAGGTCGCACATAACATCACTTATTTCCTTCCACACTTCATTCACACATCTCCTAGAAGGACATCTGATCTCATTACCGCTGTCTTGGTCAAATGAAAAATTGAGAAATTGTTCAACCCCACTACGGTACTCAGAGTTAAGCTCAATCTTATCAGTGGCTATCCTACGTTCCGTCCAACTTCGATCAACAAACATCTTCATTTATGGTCTAATATATATAGAAAATCAAAGCACAATCAAGTATGAGGGTTAATGTATATGCATACATATGAGTTTCCTAACTTCATCTCCCACTCAAACAGGTCAGGCTTCTATCCCATTCCCAGATGTGTCGCTCCACTGATGCCAACAACTTGAACACATCCTTACAATTTAAGAAATTTTGGCAGCACCTCCTTATGGTCTTTAAGTACATGAAATAGACTAACAAGTCGTTGTCTAAATGTACACCTGAAAAACATTAAGAGATATATACTGACTAAAATTCTCAAAATATAAACATGTGCTCAAGTTGTTAACACCGACCTAACTAGGATTGAAACATTCAAGAACAGTCTCAAAACGGAGAATATTCAAGATTCACTCCTACTAAATGAATCTCAAATGGATTTCTAAGCTTCCTAAACTATATGAATATGAACTCCACAAAACTGTAAATTGTTAACATCTTGTCCTAAAAAAAATAACAATATGAAATTAAATAAAATATATCTCAATCAACTAAAATAAAGAACAATATGTAATTATATAAAAAATTATTTAATAAACTTAAATAATTTATTAAAATCCATTACATATGCCCATTATTAATATAACTTTCTCATATTATTATTTACTATTTATTATTGTTAGTTTTATCTTTTCCATTCCGAAATACAAAATTACTATTGGAGTTTTAAATTCAATTTAAATATTTTTTAACAAGAGATATTGTAATTAATAATACCTTTTATATAATTTATAATTAATTTTAGTTTATAATATAAAATTAATCAAAATTTATTTATTTTTAAAAAGCAAAAATGATATTTTTTGTGTAACAGATAAGGTATTATTATTATTATTATTATTATTATTATTATTATTATTATTATTATTATTATTATTATTATTATTATTATTATTATTATTGTTGGGGTGTGATTTCTTTGGGCTTTGAACTTATCTCTTTGGGCCGGGGTTCCTTCTTTTACCTGAGATTTGGGCCGGGTCAGGCTTCTTTCCTTCTTATTGGGCCCGGGGCCCGAGGTCTGAGATCTTTTCTTCTTAAGGCGGTTGATAGGACGTTTAAGCCATTTTTGTCCACTTTGACAGACTGACACAGGGAACAGCCCACGCTAGTATCTTCCCCCAACGGACCAAGTGGAACAGGTGGAAGAGAACGTCACGTTTACACTCATGAGGATATGACTGGACGTCTTACGATGCATGGATGGGTTATATACTATCAACTTCGCAATTACAAAGGTAATTAATCTTTTTACATTACAAACATTAAGCTATCAAACTTCTGAGAGATTCCAGCTAACACTAAAAGTCCTTCATTGTGACGTTATTCCCCTAAACTTACTCTTACACCGGAGCATCTCCGGACGGTCCAAATCACGACTGTCTTGTGAGGTGGTAACGGTTTGTTACGTGTGCAGGTATCTTGCTGACGGGTGATTACGGTAAGAGTGAAAATTAGACGTCAACATTGGCGCTAGAAGGAGGGCTGTTTGATACTTAAGTCACCTTGTTGTTTTCGATTAAAGATCATTCTTATGGAAGAAAGAGGTAGCTCAAATGGGGGTCGACAAGGGTCTTCCTTTGACCCCCGTGAGGAGAATACTGAAGCCTCGAGGAAACACCGATCGGGAGTGCAACGGTCAGAGCGAACGCGGGTCCACGCTCATTCTGAGCCCGTTAAGAGGCGTCTGTTTACACCTCCCGTTTCGGGGAGGCGTGAGTCATATCGGAAGAGGTCGGAGGATGAAGTGGCACCTTCGGAGAGAATCCTCCAACGGGAACATGCCGAGAGAGATAAATGGTCCCGGATCAGGGAGGTTGAGATTGAGTTAGAAACCTTGCATCGTAGACTGGCAGAACTACTTACTGAATTTACAAGAGAATCCGTCCGCGACTATTGACAGCAGAGAGCGAGCCGATACCCCGCAAAGTCGACCTAGGTCAGAACAAGGAAGGGTGAGGCATGACCGGGAAGGTCGGGACGATATAAGGGGCCTACACCAGTCTCAGGGTTATATGAGGCATGACCAGGATGGTCGGGACGATATAAGGGGCATACACCAATCTCAGGGTTATATGAGACATGACCGGGACGGTCAGGACGATATAAGGGGCCAACACCAGTCTCAGGATTATATGAGACATGACCGGGACGGTTGGGACGATATAAGGGGCCAACACCAGTCTCAGGGTTATATGAGGCGTGACCGGGACGGTCGGGGCGAAATAAGGGGTGCGCGCCCATCCCAAGGTTCTATGGGACACATCGGCCACATAGGCGAAGACAGGTCAGAAAGGGCACACCCCGCTTCCCTCGGTCAGTGCTCTCAAGAAAGGGTGAAGACCCCGGAGTATGAAGTGGGACAAGGAGGCCCAGGGGCAGTGTCGGGTCGGCAAGATCAACGCATGGTTCCTTATGTGCCCATAGCTGACCCGGTTATGGAAAGAATTTTTGAATTGGAGAAAAGGCTGGCGGTGGCGGAAGTAAGGCCTACGACGAGATCTGAAGTCGAGGCGTCCAGACCTATGCCTTTAGATCCAAAATCCCCCTTTTCAACAGCTATTGATCAAGAGAAAGCTGATCCCAAGAAGAAGTTGCCACCTCTTGAAATGTACGATGGCTCTGGCGACCCATACGACCATACCAGTTCATATGAGAGGGTGACGAGATATTATAATCATTCTGAGGCCGGCATGTGTCAGATCTTCGTGACAACACTGAAAAAGGGGGCAAGCAGTGGATGATGTCGTTACCCCCCAATTGTATTCATTCATGGACCGAGTTGAATGTTCGGTTCCATGAACGGTTCGGCAGTAACAAGAGGAGAGGTAAGGTGACGACTTCTTTGATACAGATAAAACAGAAACCAGATGAGTCATTGAGCCAGTATGTTCAAAGGTTTCGGGACGCGGTGGGAACTATCACTGACCTCAACATGATACAGGCACTAAGATTCTTCACCACTGGGATGGATGTTACCCAGAACCAGAAGATGATAAAGGACATAATGTTCAACCCTCCAAAAGACCTCTTAGATGCGTATGACCGAGCTGAGAAGTTTATAGCGGTCAAGGAGGCGATGGATAGTTTGATACCAAAGAGCAGAGGCTTGGAGGGTAAGGCCTATGGTGGGAATAGAGGCGGGGATATTCGACCCCCTCGTTTGATCGAGTGAAGCAAAGAGGTGGACCGCCAAATCTGGGAAGACCGCCCTTTCAGCTGAGGACGGAGAATCGTGCATATACGCCTCTGAGCGCCGACCGGGTCAAAGTTTTGGAAGCCATCAGACAGGAAAAAGGGTCGGGACTGGCACCGTCGAACTATAGACCGAGTGGATCAAGTCCCTATTGCCTATACCATCGTCGGGTCGGGCATACCACGGAGGCGTGCACCGGGCTAATGGACAGGATCGAATCTAAAGTTCAGAGGGGTGAACTAAAACAATTCGTGGTCGACAGATGAGTGAGAACAGATAATTCTAGGCCAGGGGCTGAGAAGGGGGTCGAACCGAGTAACTCTCCTCGAAGAGTAATTGACGTTATAATAGGAGGGTCTTCCCCGGGGAGACTTGGTAAGAGGCGCCGATCTTTCGGCTCCATATCGACGCTGACTGGTCCGTGCTCGTCAGCCCCTCGGCCTTACCCCAAAATGGTCATCTCCTTTTCGGATGATGACTATCCGACCGAAGCCGTTGAGCCTCATGAAGGAGCTTTGGTTATTACTGTGCAGGTCAGACCAGTGGATATGAATAGAATAATGGTTGACAATGGGTCGTCGGTGGATGTGTTGTACAGCCATGCATATCAGAGAATGGATCTTCAGGGCGTGAGGTCGGAGGTTGGGGCAAAGTCGCCTTTGTATGGGTTCGAAAATGAAGCAGTACCTGTGATTGGTACCTTGGAGCTACCCATGGTGTTCGGCACAGCTCCACGGCAGGTTACATTGCAGATAAAGTTTTTTGTTGTTCAAGTGGATTCGGCTTACAATGCAATCTTAGGACGAACCACTTTGACTGCTTTAAATGTTGTTACATCCATACCCCACTTCAAGATCAAGTTCCCAAACTCGGAAGGAGTGGGAGAGGTGAAGGGAGATATCGATATCGCTTGAAAATACTATCGTCATGCCGTGACGGCTTTGGCTGTGGGGGTCAGTCGGCAGAAGTGTACGATGGTTGTCGATGTAGAGCCATACGCGGAGGGGGATACAGAACCCCTGGCGTCTCCCGCCGAGAGCATTGAAAAAGTTAAGTTGATACCTGGCAACAAATTCAAAACGATGAAAATAGGTGTCGAGCTACCGAGAGGCACAAAAACTCAATTGGTTCAACTCCTATGAGACTATGCCGACATTTTTGCTTGGACACCACGGGACATGCCTGGAATCCCTGAGGCCGTGGCTGTTCACAGGTTAGCAGTTGACCCCGACAGAAAGCCAGTGCGGCAGAAATAGAGGATATTTGCACCTGAGCGTCAAAAGATTATAGACATCGAGCTCGGGAAACTTCTAGATGCAGGAGTCATTGAAGAGATCGAATACCCGGAATGGCTGACCAATGTAGTTCTGGTCAGGAAGCAGAATGGAAAGTGGAGAGTTTGCATAGATTACACGGATTTAAACAAAGCTTGCCCAAAGGATTTCTATCCGCTCCCACATATCGACCAACTGATTGACGCCACCTCGGGCAATTCGGTTTTGAGTTTCTTGGATGCCTTCTCGGGCTATCATCAGATTCATATGACAAAGGAAGACATCCCTAATACGGCGTTCATCACCCATTGGGCCATTTATGTCTACAAGAGAATGACCTTTGGATTGATAAATGCCAGAGCCACCTATCAGAGAATGATGAACACCGTCTTCCGAAGACAGATAGGGAGGAACATGGAAGTGTATGTGGATGATATGATTGTTAAGAGTCCTCGGACTCAGGGTCATCTCCGGGATTTGGATGAGTGTTTTGAGACAGTCCGACGGCACAACATGCGTCTGAACCCTGCTAAGTGCACCTTTGGTCTTAGTTCAGGTAAATTTTTGGGTTACTTGGTAAGCAAGAGAGGGATTGAAGCTAACCCAGAAGAGATCAAGGCAGTTCTAGACATGCGATCTCCACAAAGCTTCAAGGACGTTCAAAGGCTCTCTGGTTGCATTGCCGCGTTGAGAAGGTTTATGTCAAGATCAGCAGAAAGGTGTCTTCCCTTCTTCGACACGTTAAAAGGGCCCAAGAATGAGAAAACTTTCCAGTGGAATTCGGAGTGTGAAGATGCATTCCAAGGTATCAAGAAGTATTTGATGGCTGCCCCTTTATTACAGAGACTGGTCCCAAGAGAGCTATTGTATCTTTACCTTTCGGTTGGCCCTTCGGCCGTCGACGCGGCCCTAGTTAGGGAGGAAGGAGGTGTTCAAAGACCTGTGTATTATGTCAGTCATGTTTTACGGGATGTAGAGACCAGATACCCGAATTTGGAGAAATGCGCATACGCTTTAGTGGTAGCCAGCCGGAAGCTCCGACATTATTTTCAGGGTCGGCTTATTGTTGTTTACACAACCCAGCCTCTAAAGAAGGTCTTGGGAAGACCTGACGCCTCGGGCAGGATGATGACATGGGATGTCGAATTGACTCAGTACAATTTGGAATACCATCCCCGGACTGCCATCAAAGGACAGGCTTTGTCGGACTTCATAATTGAGTGTACTTTCTCTAAAGATGGAGATAACCCAACTTTTGATGTCGCCCTCACGGTTGGGGGGCAACCGGGCCCTACTTTTTGTTGGACCATGTATGTTGATGGATCAACCAATGTAGAGGCTAGTGGGGCAGGAGTTATCCTAGTGAGTTCTGAGGATTTCAAGGTTTAGCAAGCTATACGATTTAAGTTTCGAGCTACTAACAACGAGGCAGAGTATGAGGCAGTACTGGCTGGCCTGCGGTTAGCAAGAAGCTTAGAAGTTCATCATTTGATCATTTTCAGTGAATCCCAGTTGGTTGTAAAGCAAATTCAGGGCGAGTATGAAGCTCGAGGCGTGAGGATGGCTAGGTATGTGGCCGAAGTGAAAATGATGCTACTTAAATTTGAATCTTATGATGTTAAGGGAATCGAAAGAGAAGGCAATTCTATCGCCGACGGCTTGTCAAAACTAGCTACAACGCAGGTGGAGGATTTTGCGGGATCGGTGTATCTAGAGGTCCTGACCGAACCAAGTATCAATAGAAAGGAACTTCTGTGTATCGAGAGGTCTAATTGCTGGATAACACCTTATCTTGATTACTTAGCTGACGGGAAGCTTCCAACGGATAAGATTTTGGCTAAAAGAATTAAATACCGAAGCTCTTACTTCTGCCTAATTGATGGAGAATTGTACCAGAAATCATACTCGTCTCCGTTATTAAAGTGCTTAATTCCATCTAAAGCGTCATATGCACTTAAGGAGGTCCATGAAGGGATTTGTGGGGACCATATGGGTGCTAAGACGTTGGCGTACAAGTTGGTTCGACAGGGGTATTACTGGCCTACTATGTTCCAGGAAGGAAAAGGGTATGTCTAGAAGTGTCCTAAGTGTCAGATCAATAGCTCGGTCCCTCGCCAACCTCTCGAGGAGTTGTCGTCAGTGCTTTCTCCTATTCCCTTCGCCATTTGGGGAATTGACTTGTTAGGGCCCCTTCCCAAAGCCAAAGGACAGCTCCAATACGTGATTGTAGCCATCGACTACATGACCAAATGGGTCGAAGCTAAACCATTTTGCCATATCACCGAAGATAATTGTGTGAAGTTCATGAAGGAGTCAGTGGTTTATCGATTCGGTATCCCAATGGTACTCGTCTCTGATAACGGTACGCAGTTCATTGGAAAAAAGTTTGAAGAACTCCTCTCTGATCTAGGCATCTAACATCGAAAAACTTCGGTGGCACACCCTCAATCCAACGGGCAAGTAGAAGTGACCAATCGAGCTCTCCTTAGAGGGGTTAAAAGGAGACTAGATGAGGCTAAAGGACATTGGCCCGAGAAGTTACAAAGCGTCCTATGGTCTTACCGAATTACTCCGCATTCGACTACGGGAGATTCACCCTTCAAACTGGCATATGGGACGGACGCCCTGATCCCGGTCGAGATCGGATCGTCTTCATTCAGGGTGTCATGCTTCAAAGAGCTATACAATGAAGAAGGGCTCAAACTGAACCTCGACCTGCTGGGAGAGGTCTGGGATGCTGCGTTGCTGAGGTTGGCCGTTTACCAGCAGAGAACAGCCAAGTACTACAATTGAAGGGTTCGAATTCGAAGGTTTGAGGTGGGAGACTTGGTACTTAGGGAGGTGGAGGCCTCGACACCTAGCAGTACTGGGAAATTGATGCCCAATTGGAAGGGACCTTATGAAATCACCGAAATGGTTAAGGAAGGGACTTATCGACTTCGGGATATGATGGGAGTAGATATAAGGAACACTTAGCATGGTGGCAGGTTGAAAAAGTACTACCAGTAGAAATAGCACTGCTTTTCCTCGTTATCGGACATCATGCCACCTTGTTGTAAGACTTACTTTGTTATTCTGATGTAATCAAGTTTTAACACGTTAAAATTTCTTAATGAAAGCTTTGGTGAAGTTATATTTTTGTAAAATTAAGTTGGCTTAATAAAAGCATTATCTGCTCTTAACTGTGTTTCTTTGGTTTGATCCTTGTCGGGCTAAAAAAGAAATTTACTTGGAAGAATAAGGAAAAATAACTTTCATTTACTTAAATTTGTTTTTGTACAATGGAAATTGAAAATGGTACAACTTAAGCTGGTGGGTCTTGAGGAGGTGGGGGGCTAGAGGGTTCATCTGCTTCGTCGGCATCTTCATCTGAGGAAAAGCCCAGTGTGATCGGGTTCACTCCGACATTAGCCACCATGTTTTTGGCGAAGAGATATCCCTTATTGTACTGATCCACTATGGCCTCGGTTAGTTCCTTCGATCTTTTGTACTCCTCGATGATCCTCTGGCGACTGTCTTCCCCAATTGTTGTAACCTGGGTTTTCATTCTGAGGTTCTCTTCCTCCAAGAGCTTGTTGGCCATCGCGGACGTTTGAAGGGCTTCATTCTTCTTGGTGTTGTCCTTCGTCCAGACCCCCACTTATGCGACCAGTTCAGATCCCTCTTTCTTAAGCCCTTCTATTAGCTTGTTACCCTCGGCCCGTTCTTGTAGAAGTATGGTTCTTTCTTTCATCACGTCGTTCAACTTATCCTCCCAAGATCGATTGGATGCCTTCAGCTCGGCCAGTTGAACCTGCAAGGACTGGATCAGAGCGTCTTTCTGGTCACTTTGCTTATGAAGGGAAGAGTGATCGTGCTGAAGTTGGTCGTGCTCCTTGTGAAGCTGAGCATGTTGGGAGTGCAGCTCTTGCATCTCTGCTTGGAGCTGGTGGGTGACTTCAGTCGGGATTCTTCTCCTGGAACTCCATTATGCGGCTAAAGCCTCCCAATGCCTGATCGAAACATCAAGATATTAGTGAATCTTCATAAAACACACAAGTGAACCGAAAACAGTGCAAGAGTCATACCTGACCAAGGTGAAGACTGGTGGCTCTCACCAAGCTGCTGATGTCTAATGAATTGAAATGTTGGTCATCAGCCGGGAGGTTGAAGTAATTATATAATTCCTTCGGGAAAGGAGAGGAGGAGTCCAATGGAAAGAAGGATAGTGGGGGGAAGGGAGGTACCAGATTAAAGGGGTTGGTTTTATTGGGGGAGGGTCGGGGCCCACTTGATGAGGGTTTGGCATCGGAGGCCTTGTTGTGCCACCTTGGTTCGGGTGGTGTGTCCTCTGTAGGGGAGGGTTCGGCTTCTGCAGGAATTGTGGATGGTGGTTTAAGAGGTGATGGAATGTGGGGCGATGCGTCTCTATCCCCTATGTCTGGGGAAGGAGAACGGGGAGGGAATGGAGAAAGGGGTCGGATGAAGTTTAAGGGTTGGACATAAATGGGGTCGGCGTTTGTTTGGTTACCTTCAGACGCCTTGGATAGCCGTCGCCGTTTCTTTCTGCGAAGCTGTTGTTTCTCGACGTTGGTTAGGTCCAAAGCGTTCTTTCCGAGAGGGGCTTCAGATGAGGGGTCGGCTTGTTTTTTGGAAGGTTGGGGGGACCCGGTTTGTTTTCTGGGAGGTCGGGGGGCCTCAGTATGTTTTCGAGAAGGCTGGGGGCCTCAGTTTATTTCCTGGAAGGCTGGGGGGCTTCAACTTGTTTTTTAGAAGGCTGGGGGGCTTCGGTTCGTTGGGGAGGAGCCGGGGGGGCGGATTGGATGCATAGCTGTGTCCTTGGGACGTTCGGCTAGGTCTTGTAGATCACTACTAAAACCCGAAGGATAGAGAAAAATTAGTATAAATAGTAAAAAAAATGGATTTCCCAAAGAAATGAAAGAACTTACATTCGTGGTCATGCAACCACTGCAAGTTGGAAAGGAGGCTGTTGTCCCATGGCTCTGACGGGATGGTTTGGCAGAACCGTTCAAATTCTTCCTCCCTATCCTCTGCGATATCGTCTATGACCGGTTTTTTTGGGTTTCCCCAAGGCTGCAGAAGGTGGGTATCAAGGCTGGACATGAAGAACCAATTGCTCTGCCAACCCTTGTTACTGGAAGGAGGGAGCATCCAAGCCCTTTTGTTGGGGGGACGGTTCAAGGATCGAAATCCCTGTTCTTTGGTTTTGGTTAGAGAGAAGATGTGGAAGAAGTAATCGAGGCTGGGGTTGATGCCGAACTGCTTGCAAGCAACGATGAAGCAGACCAGGTGGATATACGAGTTCAGGACCAATTGGGCGAGTCCGATTCCGACGAAATCGTGAAAATCAGAAATGAAGGGATGAAGAGAGAATCTGACCCCATTCCGAAGTACCTGAGTCGGAACCGCTAGCTGAGGACCGGTAGGCCTCCAGTACATCTTTTCGTTTGGACTGAGGGCCCTTAAAGAATATTCTCCCAGAAACTGGAACTCGGATTTAAAACCTTCAACGGCTTCGTTACTGACCGACGATTGGGTTTTAGCGTGGGAGTAAGTGGTGGTGTCTTCGAACATTTTTCTAATTTCCAGTTCCCTTGCCCTAGTTTTCGATCCAGACGGGTTAGGGATTGGGGTGGTTAAAGGGGCTGGCCGGAATGGATTCGCCTCTGATGACGAAGAGGTTGTAGCAGCGACGCTTATTGAGGATGTCATTGTGGGTTTAAGCAAGAGAGGAAAGGATTCTGTCTATGGAGATTTGGGTAATCGGAAGTCGAGGTGAAGATTCTTGAAGAGGAACAGGATTGGGGGTTACTCGTTGATCAATTCTGTGAATATGGGTAGCGGTGTACAGTTGTAGGAGAGAGAGAGAGAGAGAGAAAAAAGACGATCTATTGTTTCGAAGAAGATAACTGTTGTGATGGTGTTTAGTTTGAAAATGGGGTATTTAGATCGGAGGCGTGAGTGGGGTGACATCATCCCCGTTTAGCCGTTACCCAGTGGATCAGGTTTAATGTCCCGAATTTTGTGCTAAATTCCTGTATAATCGGAGGGATTACCCTTCTATTTTTTACTTTCCAAAAAGGTAGAAGGGTGGGGGGCAATGTTGGGGTGTGATTTCTTTGGGCTTTGAACTTATCTTTTTGGGCTGGGGTTCCTTCCTTTGCCTGAGGTTTGGGTCGGGTCAGGCTTCTTTCCTTCTTATTGGGCCCGGGGCCTGAGGTCTGAGATCTTTTCTTCTTAAGGCGGTTGATAGGACGTTTGGGCCATTTTTGTCCACTTTGACGGACTGACACAGGAAACAGCCCACGCTAGTATCTTCCCCCAACGGACCAAGTGGAACAGGTGGAAGAGAACGTCACGTTTACATTCATGAGGGTATGACTGGACGTCTTACGATGCATGGATGGGTTATATACTCTTAACTTCGCAATTACAAAGGTAATTCATCCTTTTACATTACAAACATTAAGCTATCAAACTTCTGAGAGATTCCAGCTAACACTAAAAGTCTTTCATTGTGACGTTATTCCCCTGAACTTACTCTTACACCGGAGAATCTTCGGACGGTCCAAACCACGACTGTCTTGTGAGGTGGTAACGGTTTGTTACGTGTGCAGGTATCTTGCTGACGGTTGATTACGGCAAGAGTGAAAATTAGACGTCAACACTTATCTTTTGGGATAGAAGGAGCTAAGTATATATAAACGGAATTTGTTTAACAACTAGCCAATATTTTATAAGAAAATATATTCAAATTTTTATTACCATAATATTTATAGTTTAGTAATTATGTAATTAGTGCATCTCTGGTATCCAATATAACAAATGTTGTAGCTTGATATTTATATATTACAGTAATTTAATAAAAGGATAGTCATAGACTTGTCATATTCATTTCACCTAGAACGACAAAAGGGAAGAACTCAGTAATATATAAATTTCATTTCACCCATTTTTTATCAGGCAAACACAAAATTAGAATTAATAACTCCAAAACAATGCATAAAGTTAACAAAAATCATAGAGACAAGCTAACATTCTGGCTGAAACAAAAAAATTAAAACAAACAAATCTGGAATTGGAAAGATAAAAACATACATGGCCTAGAGAGCTGCGTGTATGAATCAGAGATAAGAGATGGAAAAGAAGAAAGTCAACCTCTGTCATTACCCTCAGTCATGCGTCGTCGCCTAGTGCAGTTACTAAGTGCCATCGACAATCTGTCGCCAGTGGGGGAAAGAAGATCAGAATTGGGGGAGGAGATCGATGTTGCAGCGGGGAGGAATCGGGAGGGAAAAGGAATCGAGATAAAAAGAGAATCGGTGGAATAGAAATAGAAATGGGGAGGGAAAGGGAATTGGAGGTGGTAAATCCCCAATTCTCATTCTCGACAAACTTAAAATATCAATCTCAACGGCAAGTCCATCGATATTAACCAAACACTGGGGTCAGTCAATAGCGACGGTACAACCTGTCGACCTTAACATATATGTCGTCGTCAATGGTCTTCCCTCCTCTGCGTTTTGTTTGGCGCCAAATTATTGTTACATTATCGACGGACAAAACTCAGTATCGACGGACTACCGTCGACCACCTGGACAGAAATAACCCATTGGCGATGGGTATCATTGGTGACGGCTTTGCCGTCGAGAAGAACCTTATTGGTGACAGATTCGCCGTCGAGAATAACCTCATTGATGACGGCATTTAACCCGTTGGCAAAAATCCCATCGACAATGACCAGCTTTTTTGTAATGACCTTTAGATGATGATAGTCATCTATTTCATAATATTATAATCGTTAGTTTCAAATTCCTTAAATTGGAGCAATTAAACCTCTATACTAATAATAATGTTGTTGATGAAGAATGTGACTATAAAAAAATAAAAAAAAATAATAAAAAAAAAAATAATAATAATAATAATAATAATAATAATAATAATAATAATTTCTACTTAATGAAAGTATTCAAACCACTGAGATTTCACAGACATCACCAAACAATCACCTTTGGACAGAATGTTTAGCATGCAGTTGCAAAACCTCTCACATAATAACAACCATGAGAATATATTATAATCTTTACAATTTACCACCTTTAGTGTATACATTATTCCAACTAGTCAATCCTCAAGCATATATTATATATGTGATCCTCTAAATTTTAGTTCATAACCATCACCTTTGGACATATGATCACGCACTAAAATTAGAGATATCCCACTACCGCGTGAGACCGAAATTAGAATCTAATTAAGAAGATCACTTTGGCGACAACATCTCGATCAAATCCCAAATTCTCGTACGGCATACGCTTTATATCACTTCACATCAAGGCTTTACGCGATTAATTCAATTCTACTTTAGTCACAATCATATCATGTGAATAAAATCAAACTTATATGATTCCTTTACGTTTTAAGATGTTGTGATTACACTTAAAACAATCATTTTCTTATGATATATAAATTTAAAACATCAATTATACCATATATTTATCACACAGAAAAATTATACTAAAATTTTATTTGTAAAAATAAATATATATACTTGCAATTATTACAAGGTATATAAAACACTATCAAGTCCTTATGATATTATATATATTAAATTGTTCTTAAAACTTTAATTGCAAATATAAATTGTATTTACAATCTACACTAAAATTATTCCATAATAATTTTAGATCATCTTTATGATCAACACATAATAAAATAGCCAGCACATACAATGTATATGTACACAATGTTTAGAAAATCGAATCAGACCGGCGGTCCGACCGGAACCAGTCGGTTATCCGGTATGGTACGCCCAGAAAATCGGTTTAATAGTGACCCGGTCAAAAATCGATTGACCACCGGTTCAACCGGTAAAACCAGTTAGTTGAACCGGTTGACCCGATTTTCAAGTTTTCTTTTTTTTTACAAAAATATTTTTACTTATATTATAACATTATTTTACCATATTTTAACTTATAAAAAAATATATATTTTAAAATTTTATTAATTATTGATAATATATTTTTTTATGTATTTATGACGTCACTGATTCAATAATGGTTCGACCACTAGTTGGACCAGTGACTCATTTATCCGGTAACTTTTTCAGTTCGATGACCGGTCCGATTTTCTAAACATTGTATGTACATGTATAACTCTATATATTTGTGCTCAAAATATCAGTTGCGTCTTTAATCCTATAAATAAATACATCTTAACTATGTGGATCATTATGCCAATAATTTTAACTTTAACCAACTAATCCAACTTATAGCGAATGATCATTATACTAAAATATCATACATTTTAAATATACATGAGTATGCTGCAATAAATTTTCGTAAATAAACCGAATGATGGCATGCTTTAGCATACATACACATGCAAATCTACCCCAATAGTTCTCCAATGCCTTTAATTTTAAAACCGAAACAGAAGCTCCGTTCGAAAAGTGTTCCAACTAGAATTCACATAACCAAAACCATAAAGTCACAATTGTTTAAAACAAATATATATTCATTTACTTGCAAGTTACTAGTGTAATGACCCAAGTTTTGCCCCTTCTCACATTGGTTAGCATATATCCTTACTCCCACCTCAACTAATTAGAAACTTCTACCATTTTTTAAATCTATAAATAGAAGAGTTTGACCATTTGTTTCATTTACCAACAATAACGACCTCCAATATTAAGTAAGGACCTTATTGTGTGAGGATTTTTTATAAAAAGACCTCCTTAGTTAAATTTCCGTCATCGAATACGTAAGCAATCTGTGGAACTCGTAATTTTCGGGTATGTTTCTTATTTAATTTTTTTGTATTGTCATTTTTATTTTAACTATTATATTTTGTTTGCTAGTTGATATTTTAGTATGTTTTATTAGTAATTAGTATTTTTGCATTGTAATTATTTTTGTAGCTTTAATTATTTTTTTGTATTTAGATTATTAGTTAATAATTTTGGATTAGTATTATTAGCTTTAATTATTGTTTTGTATTTAGATTATTAGTTAATATATTTTGTTAGCGAGTAACATTATTGGTTTTAATTATTTTTTTGAATTTAGATTATTATTTTTGGCATAATAGTAATATTCGTTTGAAAATGGATTAAAGATTGAAAGATTATTTTTATAAATATACTTATAGTTATTTTGAGAGGAATAAAAAGGCTATTAAATAATAGAATTGTTCTAATGACATTTATTTGTTCTAAATTTATATTTAGGAATCGTTCGACTATTAATTTTGTGTTCAGCAATACCGAGCTAAGTAACTTTCTGAACTATTTAGTATTTTAAAATTATCGTTTATAATTATGTATGCTTTACTAATTATTCAGATGCCTAAATGTATTATTTCAAAAATTGTTATACTTTATTTAAGGCTTTCATTTGAATGAAAATGTTACACTTATATTTTGTTAAAAACTCGGATCAAGTATTAAAATAGAATTTTGATTTAGAAAATGATATTATGTGATTTTGAACTGTGAAATAAGTATAGTTTTGAGATCGAAAATATTGAGAAATTGTTTTTAGAAACCTCAGTCCGATTATGTATAGAATCCGTTAGTGTTTATGCTAGTTCTGGAATAATTTAGGATCTACTAAGGCGCACACCTTTAGATACCATTCGGGGGGGCGCTCTTCGGGGCACATGCATGATAAAATACCTTAGTAGTGGGTGTATCATTGACATTATCAAACATAAGGGTCGTGTTATAGGGCTACTGTAACCTTAGTCGCAAGGGTTGTGCATTAAAAGATATATCGAATATATTGAACATATTGAAATTGTTTTCGAATTGTGTTTTATGATTATTGATTTTGGTTTTGAATATATATATCGACTATTATTATCGAACAAGAAAAGATCATTTTCAACATGTTTACTATTGTTATTGAACAAAAAGTTATTTCAAAAAAGTATTTTGCAAACTATATTTGATCCACCTAAATAGTAAAGATTGTTATTTGTTGAGTTTTACTGCTCACCCTTACATTAATTTTTACAGAATACCTTGTTAAAAGTCGAGCACTGTAGATATTTTTGTGGATGGCTGAAGTTCTTTTTTTTGTTTAGAACGTTTATTAGTATTTTGATAAGACTTATGTATTAAGGAGCTGTGCCTTCAAATTTATGTTTTTGATAGTTAGTTATTGAACTCGAGTTTAATTTTGATAATGAAAGATTGTTGGGTTTTTAAATTTTTGGATTACTGTTAAGTTATTATTGTTTGGGCTATGCTATTAATATTGTTGCCTTGCAAGCTTTAGGCTTGCGACGTATGACACTCTGGACATGTAGCGGGTTCGGGGTGTTACAGAGATGGTATCAGAGTAATGGCCCCTCACAATGTGTTGGGTTGAAAAATCTACACATTCCTTGGGGGGTAATTTTGGAAGTTAACTGTGGGTATAGTCTTGACTATATTTAAGAATTTGGAGTGAGAGATGGAATAAGGTGAAATAAATAAATAAAATTATTTGTATTGTCTAGTTAGTTGTTATTTTGTATTTTGAGTGTAAATTTTCATGAATTAATATTTTGTTTACTATTGAATAAACCTTGATATTTCAAATTTCATTTTGATATAAGTTTTGATACTAGTTTTGTATAGTGTTGTTTAGTGAGAATTGTTTTATTGTGTAGAAAATACTACCTAAAAGAAGTAACTCTACTAACAATGATAGTGGCGCTGATGGTATGGCTCAGCTAGTTAATACCTTAGCCTAATTTGTACAAAATCAACAGTCTAGGCAACATGGTATAGTAGCAGAATTCAAGCGATTGAACCCGCCCATCTTTGAAGGGACTACAAACCCTACTATCGTTGAAAAGTGGATTAATGAAATAGAGAAGGCTTTTGACTTGTTAGGGAGTATCGAAACTAATAAGATGACGTTGGCGATTTATCAACTGCAGGGTGGAGCTTATGATTGGTGGCTTATGGAGAAAAGGAAGCACGAGGAAAATCCCAAAGCCTACACTTGGAGCATGTTTAAAGAGGCATTTACCAACAAGTACTTTCTTAGAACGATTTGGGCACAAAAGGAGAGGGAATTCATTAGGCTAGAACAAGGGAACAAGATGATTTTCGAATATGAAGCTGAGTTTGCGAAGCTTGCTAAGTATGCACCTACCTTAATACCAGATGAGGTGACAAAATCCCGTAGGTTAGAGGACGGGTTACAGGTCGACATAAGGCATGACGTTGCGTCTTTTGAGCTTTCCACATATGATGCGGTGCTCCATAAGGCATTGGTTATTAAGAAAGGCCTAATAGAGATTGATAATAGGATGAATGTCAATCAAAAGATAGAGGAATCTTCAAGGGAGAGTCGATCTATGGGGGATCGACGAAAAGGATAAATACCCAAACCGATAGACTTTCGGAAAATCAATTAAACCAAGAGGACAAATTGAAATGTGGGAGGTGGTAGGAACCACCACGACAAAGAATGTCATTGGAATACGGGTGCGTGCTTTCATTGTGGAGAGTTTCATAAAATTACACAATGTCCGAAGAACCCTCCACCTAAAGGGGATGCAAGGAAGGAGGAAGTAACCATAGCAAGTCCAAGGCTAACTCGAGGACAGATGTTTCAACTTTCAGGCAACCAGTATTAAGGTATGTAACTCTTTTGTTATTTGAACATGTTATTTTTATATATATGTTTATGGTTTGGAAATTTGGAGGGCAAATTTCTTTTAAAGGGGAGGTAATGTAATGACCCAAGTTTTGCCCCTTCCCACATTGGTTAGCATAGATCCTTTTCCTACCTCAACTAATTAGAAACCTTTACCATTTTCTAAATCTATAAATAGAAGAGCTCGGCTATTTGTTTCATTTACCAACAATAAGGACCTCCAATATTGAGTAAAAACCTTGTTGTGTGAAGGCTTTTTATAAAAAGACCTCCTTAGTTAAATTTTCGTCATCGATGACGTAGGCAATCTGCTAAACTAGTAATTTTCGGGTATGTTTCTTATTTAACTTTTTTGTATTCTCATTTTTATTTTAAATATTGTATTTAGTTTATTAGTTGATATTTAGTTTATTTTGTTAGTAATTAGTATTTTTGCATTGTTATTATTTTTGTAACTTTAATTATTGTTTTGTATTTAGATTATTAATTAATAATTTTGGATTAGTATTATTAGCTTTAATTATTATTTTGTATTTAGATTATTAGTTAATATATTTTGTTAGCGATTAACATTATTTGTATTAATTATTGTTTTATATTTAGATTATTATTTTTGGCATAATAGTAATGTTTGTTTGAAAATGGATTAAAAATTGAAAGATTATTTTTATAAATATACTTATAGTTATTTTGAGAGGAATAAAAAGGTTGTTAAATAATAGAATTGTTCTAATGACATTTATTTGTTCTAAATTTATATTTAGGAATCATTCGACTATTAATTTTGTGTTCAGCAAATATCGTGGTAAGTGACTTTCTGAACTGTTTAGTATTTTAAAATTATTGTTTATAATTATGTATGCTTTAGTAATTATTTGGATACCAAAATGTATTATTTCAAAAATTATTATACTTTATTTAAGGCTTTCATTTGAATGAAAATGTTACACTTATATTTTGTTAAAAACCCGGATCAGGTATCAAAATATAATTTTGATTTAGAAAATGAGATTATGTGATTTTGAACTATGAAATAAGTATAGTTTTGAATATCAAAAATATTGAGAAATTATTTTTAGAAACCTCAGTTCGATTATGTATAGAATACGTTAGTGTTTACGTTAGTTCCGGAATAATTTAGGACCTATAAAGGCGCACACCTTTAGATACCCTTCGGGGGAGCACTCTTCGGGACACGTGCATGATAAGATACCTTAGTATGGGACGTATTATTGACATTATCGAACATAAGGGCCGTGTTACAAAGCTATTATAACCTTAATTGCAAGGCTTGTGGATTAAAAGATACATCGAATATATTAAACATGTCAAAATCGTTTATTGAACAGATTGAAATCGTTTTCGAATTGTATTTTATGATTATTGGTTTTGGTTTTGAATGTATATATCGACTATTATTATCGAACAAGAAAATATTATTTTCAACAAGTATGTTTACTATTGTTACTGAACAAAAAGTTATTTCAAAAAAGTATTTTGCAAACTATATTTGATCCACCTAAATAGTAAAAATTGTCACTTACTGAACTTTACTGCTCACCCTTACATTAATTTTTACAGGATACCTTGTTAAGAGCCGAGCACTATGGATACTTTTGTGGATGGCTGAAATTCTTTTTTTTTTTTGTTTAAGAAGTTTATTAGTATTTTGATAAGACTTAGGTGTTGGGGAGCTGCGCCTTCAAAATTATGTTTTTGATAGTTAGTTATTGACCTGAGTTTAATTTTGATAATGAAAGATTGTTGGGTTTTTAAATTTTTGGACTACTGTTGAGTTATTATTATTTGAGTTGCGCTATTGATATTGCTGTCTTGCGAGTTTTGGGCTTGCAACGTGTGACATTCTGGATATATAGCGGGTTCGGGGTGTTACAATTAGCCTCTAAACAGGATTAATATATCAACAGAACTCAAGTTATGCATATGTACGGAGGCTTCAGCACATATTCATATTAATTGAATCATAATATATTTTCTATATGTAAGTTTATTATAATTCTAAGCTTAATTTATGATAGTTATGATACCAAGTAAGAATTAATATGATAGCTATGATACCAAGTAAACATAGATAGAAGAAAAATAGTTAAAGCATATAAAAATAATAATAACGTTATGCATATCTTATTCGAAATTTATGATAAACGCAGTCAAATTGATTTCTTCTGAATGAATAAGGTACTACTCCCTTAATAGTTAATACCCTGAGGCTAGATGTTGGCTTAATGAGTAACCTCAATAACCTTAATAGTATTATGAAATCAAGGGAGTTGACATAATTTTTTATTTATAATAATCTTAATTAGTAATTTTAGTGGGTCTACTCATTACACGTCCAAAATATTACTTAAATGACCCTCACTAATTAATTTATATTAAACTTGATTAAAATTCATATATTATACTTAATTAAACTAATCAATTAACGTAATTTAATATATACCGTTAATATTATTTCATAAAATAATATTCTAAAGAAACGCATGGTCAAACCTTAAAACTGATAAATTTAAAGTTTATTTTCCTAAAAAAGTAAAGACTGGCTTTTGTAGAGCTAAAATGCTTTTTGGAGATTAGAAGTCCACTCCTATTTTGGCACGTGGAAGATGTGTAGTGGGATTATATTTTGATAACTTTGCACACATTATAATAAAAAATTACATTAAATATTATATTTATTTATAATATTATAAAGTGGAATATGATATAAATTTTAATATCTTACCTTATTTTTAAATATTGTAGATAATGTAATATTTGATATATATATATATATATATATATATATATATATATATATATATATATATATATATATATACACACATATATATATATTGGTAATTTGAACAGAATTTTAATATTCTTGTGACACCCCCAAATCTGGGCCCACACAACCCAAACTTGAGTTGTCAAAATACACAACAACTATTACAATACAACGTACCACAATACAGTATTCAAATAATACACAACTAAGCCTTCATTATTATTGTCACATTATTTTATAACTTATGAAGACTAATACAGCTACAACTCGAACCTTCACTCCATCCCCCGACTAGACTCAACTACTCTCTCATCTCCTATTGAAAAATAATGGAACAAAAGGAAAGGGTGAGCTCAAAGCAAATAATATCATGACTAAGATAATGACAAATACATTATCGTTAGCCTTCAACAGTTGAATTTTTGATAGAATAATTTAAACAGCAAGTTTTAATTCAACAATTGCAGTTAAGTTCTTAAACAAAGTTTAGATCAATAACTGCAGCAGAATAACAACCATTAAAAAAATTATATGGACCATGATGTCCACTCGCTTCTCTTCTTAAGAAAAACATCATCAACTTTTATCATCTGAAACACCACTGGCCATGATAATACAATTTCACAGTTCCTGGTCATAATCATGCAAGTCAACAGTTCATCTTTACACTACGGGCCAAAGATATTCAATATAGCACCAATGGTCATGATTATACCAGTCTACAGCATTTGGTCATAATCATACCAAACAACAGTTCATCTTTGCCCCAGGCCAAAAAGAACATTCACCACGTGCCTTAAAAGACACATCATCAAATATATCGCCTTTAACCTATCAACACCTTTATCCAATCTGTGCCCCAGGCCACAGATATCAGCAATAATTTGATTCTTGATTATTAGAATAATAATAGAGATATTAATAATGAACAGAAGAAAAAGGATAAACAATAAATATCGAAAGTTTACAATTTTTACTTTGTGCAGATTCAAATAATGTTCAAATTGTCAACATGATGTGAAGTGAAGTTCAAAAATGATATTCAAGACCCACAGTTCAGAATAACGGTTACAGTTCAATAGAAAGGTTCACGTAAATAGGAAGGTGCAATTGAAATGATATTAAATGAAACACAAACTGTTAAGAAAATTATAATCATTTCAAAAGTTTTACCGGACAATACTTACCATAGTAAGTTTAAGAGTATAAAAGAAATGATATCACTTTCCGTAGTAAGTTTGAATAATGGAAGATCAAAAAGATGGTATCCCTTACAAGTAAGAAAGAAAATAATATCCATTTATGATGATGAAGGAATGATACCCCTTACCTTATCACGTGATTGGATATTGATAAAAATGAGGTTGATCAACCTATATATTTATAATATAATTAGTAATTACCACATATAAATTTTAAGCTATATGATAACTCATATATTATGAACTATCAAAATTATTTTTATAATATAAATTTTTGTAGTGTAAAATAATAACTTCAAAAATAATTTTTGAAATAATATATCAAAATAAATCTTTAAAAGAAAGCTTTTCAAAATAAATCTTCTCAAAGAAGAGTCTTCTAAAGGAAGATTTGTGAATACCGTGTGAAATAGGTATTTATGCAATTACTACTCTTTAATAAAATACTTACTTGAAAAATTCATGCACTCCATTTGGTTTACAAACACTCAAGATAACCTTATTATTCTTAGAGAAAACTTACAAAATACTTGTAGAAAAAATTTTATATTTTAGGTGTGATTTTTTTATTCAACTGAGCAACCTATTTATAGGAGAAGGGAAAAACACTATGAGGTAGGTGAAAGGAGCTAGCGTGTTGCATGTAAAACCCCGAATTTTATGAAATATAAAATTTAATTTTTCTTCGTATATATTTTTCCTGAAACAGTAAGTGGTTAAATTAACAAAATTGAAAGTTAAAGATGTTATGTGCAAATTTTATTTTGTCGGACAATATTCGCTTTGTCGGGGAATATTCGTGCCGTACGACGGCGCCGAAATAACAAATTATTGGTGGACCCCACAACGGAATATTTGTCGGATATAGAAAACGACAGAAATAACATTTTTAAATAAAAATAGTCAACGAAACTGTTAAAATACCGGTGATAAAAGAATAGTAGCATACGGTAGTTTATGGTATTTTCAGTAGCACACGGTATTGCACAGTGTCTTATATTATTGAGCTGATAATTGACACCGTAACTGTTGCACATCATTTCATCAATAATTGTCGCTGCATAATATTTTATGTTATCAATTCAATAATTGTTGTTGCACAGTATTTTGCATTATTGATTCAATAATTGTCATTACACTGTATTTCATATCATTGACTCAATAATTGTTGCTGCACTGTTTTTAAAATTATTGAACCAAATAATTGTCACAGTAGCAAATACACAGTAATTTATGTTGTTAAATTAATAATAATTTGTAACGTGTTTATTACATTATTGTTGTAGCATTATTTTATTTAATATGCAGGACCTATAGGAAGAAAAATAAAATAAAATAAATAAATGTAAAAAAAAAATATTAATTAATTATTATGTGAATAGTAACATGTGGACCCTATGTGGGGGCCACATGAGATTTAAGCATGTAAAATGTTGCAGATGTTAGGTGAAATGAAGAGAAAGCAGCCAGACGGCTGCTGCTGCAATTCAGCACTGGCGTGCTGCTCACCTACCGCATAGTAACTTATTTTTCCTATAAATAGCTTGCTCAGCTGAATAGAAAAATCACACTTAAAACATAAAATTTTTCTATAAGAATTTTATGAATTTTCTCTGAGAATAGTAAGGTTATTTTGAGTGTTTGAAAGCCAAAAGGAATGCAGAAATTTTTCAAGTAAGTCTTTTATTAAAGAGTAATAATTTCATAAATTCCTATTTTTCACGGTATTCACAAATCTTCCTTTAGAAGACTCTTCTTTAAGAAGATTCTTTTTTAAAAGCTTTCTTTGGAAGATTTATTTTGGAATATTATTTTTAAAACTATTTAAAAGTAGTTATATTATACTACAAAAATTATGTTAAATATATATAATTTTGATAATTCATATTATACGAGTTATCATACACTTCGAAATTTATATGTGGTAATTACTAATTTTATTATAAAAATATAAGTTGATCAACCTCATTTAAATCAATATCCAGTCACGTGTTAAGGTAAGGAATATTATTCTTTTCACATTCTTAAATTTATTGCGATAAGGAATATCATTTTCTTTCATATTCTATTATTTAAACTTACCACGGTAAGGAATTATCATTCTTTGATTCTCGAAAATAATATCGTTTATTTCTTGTGCCATTTATTTTCATGAATTAAATTGTGGGAATAACCTCACGGCGCGGATTACCGCCTGTTGGTGAATAACCTTTTGTATTCATTCCTTATTAATCTCTGAGAATAATCTTACGGCGCGGATTACCGCCTGTTTGGTGAATAACTCTTCGTATTCAAATTGATGGGAATAACCTTACGGTGCGGATTACCGTCTGTTGGTGAATAACCCTTTTTATTTGTCTCGTGTGGAAATAATTTGTCTACACGAATTATCACATGACACTTTTATTCCATATTCGTTTGTAATATCATTTTCTTTCATATTCGTAAGAGATATCATTTTCCTTTATACTCGTAAAGAATACCATCTTTTTCATCTTCCATTATTCAAACTTACTATGGTAAGGTATATTAATTTCCTTCACCTTTTGTTAATCAAACCTGCTACGGTAAGGGATATTATTTTCTTTCATACTCCTAAATCGAAACTTATTATGGAACTATTGCTTCTATAATTCCTGAAAATATTATATGTTCCATAATAGTTGAACTTCATTATTTCAACTGAACCTTCCTATTTACGTGAACCTTTCTATTGAACTGTAACCGTTATTCTGAACTGTGGATTTTGAATATTATTTTTAAATTTCACTCCACATCATGTTGACAATTTGGACATTATTTGAATCTGCACAAAGTGAAGTTCCGATACTTATTGTTTATCTTGTTTCTTCTGTTCATCATTCGTATCACTGTTATTAATCTTCAAGAATTAATTTGTTGTGAATATCTGTGGTCGGGGGCACAGATGTGATATAATTGTTGAACAGATGATAGGTTAAAGGCGATATACTAGGTTAAAGGCGATACATCTGTTCGGTGTCTTTTATGGCACGTGGTGAATGTTCTCTTTGGCCGTAGTGCAAAGATGAACTGTTGATTGGTATGATTATGACCAAAGGCTGAATCTGGTATAATCATGACCGCTGGTGCTATATTGAATATCTTTGGCCCGTAGTGCAAAGATGAACTGTTGATATGCATGATTATGATCAGGAACTGTGAAATTGTATTATCATGACTAATGGTATTTCAGATGATAAAAGTTGATGATGTTTTTCCTAAAAAGAGAACCGAGTGGACATTATAGTCTGCATTATTCTTCTAATAGATTGCTCATTCCGCTGCTATTATTGATCTAAACATTGTTCAAGAATTTAACTGCAGTTTTTGATATAAACTTTGTAGTCTATTGTATTCTATCAAGAACTCAACTGTTGAAGGCTAATGATAATTTATTCGTCATTATCTTAGTCATGACATATTTTACTGGGCTATTTGAGCTCACCCTTTCTTTTGTTCCATTGTTTTTCAACAGGAGATGAGAATGTAGCTGGGTCTAGCCGGGGAATTGAGTAAGAGTCCGAGGGATAGTTATTACCATCTTCACGTGTTGTAAAATAGTGTGGCAATAATAGTGAAGACTTAGTTGTGTATTATTATACACTGTATTGTTGTACGTTGTGCTTTGTTGTAATAATTTTGTTGTAGTCTTTTGACGACTCAAGTTTGGGCTGTGTAGGCCTAGATTTGGGGGCGTCACACTGCACGCCAACCTGAAATTCAAATTTGGCAGTAACAGCCTAACTGCTTTCACCAAACTCCAGCAACTCAAATTTCATTCCAATTCTCATGTGGCCCCCACAGAGGCCCCCACATGTTTACTATTCAAAATAATAATAAAAATTAATTTTTTTTATTTCTTCCTGTGGGTCCAAAATATATAATAAAATAATGCTACAACAATAATGTAAGAAATATTTTACTAATAATTATTAAGTTAATAATATAATTTACTGTATATTTGCTATTGTGATAATTATTAGGTTTAATAATTTTAAAATACAGTGCACTAACAATTATTATTTTAATGATATAAAATACAGTGTTAAAACAATTATTGAATCAATAATGCAAAATACTATGTAACAACAATTATTGATGAATATTGTGCAATGACCATGTTATCAGATCAATAATATGAGACACTGTGCAATATCGTGTGCTACTGTAGAATACTGTGTGCTACAGTAAAATACCATAAAATATCATATGCTACTATTCTTTTATCATCGGTATTTTAACAGTTGAAAGTGATAACATCGTTGACTATTTTTATTTAAAAAGGTAACATATGTCATTTTCTATATCTGACAAATATTCCATTATGGGGTCCACCAATGATTAGTTATTTCGGCGTCGTCGTACGACCAAATATTCTCCGACAAAACGAATATTGTCCGACAAAATAAAATTTGCACATAACATCCTTAACTTTTAACTTTATCAATTTAACCACTTACTGTTTCAAGAAAAATATATATGAAGAAAAATTAAATTTTGTATTTCATAAAATTCGGGGTCTTACAACATCCCCTCCTTATGAAATTTTGTCTCCAAAATTGACGTACCTAGCATTTCGAAGAGGTAAAGATACTTAGATTTCATCTCAGATTCTAGCTCCCAGGTCATTTCCTCAGTATCTTGGTTTCTCCATAAAACCTTGACTTGAGGTATAACCTTTGAGCATAGGATCTGCTCCTTCTTATCTAGGATCTTAACAGGTACCTCCTTGTACGTTAAACCCTCTACTATAACGTCCGGTTCTAACTCAATGACGTGGTTTGGGTCCTTCACATATTTACGTAACATAGATATGTGAAAAACGTTATGGATGCTGGACATACTTGGTGGTAAAGCTAGTCTGTAGGCCACGGTTCCTAATCAATCGAGGATTTCAAATAGGCCAATAAATCGAGGGTTAAGCTTTCCTTTCTTTTCGAATCTCGTAACTCTTTTCCATGGGAAAACACGTAAAAATACATGGTCTCCAATGTTGAAACTTTCATTCCTTCGATGAAGATTAGCATAACTCTTTTGTCATTCTTGTGCGGTCTGTATTCCTTGTCGGATCATTTGGATCTTTTCTATTGTCAAACGTACTAACTCAGGTCCCAACAGTTTTGCTTCTCCTGCCTCATTCCAACAAACTGTAGAGTGACACTTGCGTCCATATAAAGCCTCGAATGGAGTCATGCCTATACTTGCTTGGTAACTGTTGCTGTAGGAAAATTCAACCAATGGCAAGTACTTATCCCGACTTCCTTTGAAGCCTAGTACGCAAAGTCTCAAAAGATTTTTAAGGGTCTGGATCGTCCTTTCCGATTGTCTTTCCGTTTGAGGATAATATGCAGAACTAAAACGTAGTTCAGTGTCCATAACTTTTTGTAGACTGATCCAAAAGTGTGAAGTGCATCTAGGATCTCGATCAGAAACTATGGAAACTGGTATGCCATGCAATCTCACAATCTCATTTATGTATATACTAGCAAGACGCTCAAGTGAAAAGTTTTCTCGTATAAGTAAGAAATGAGCTGATTTGGTCAATCTATCTATGATGACCCAAATTGCATCTAAGCCTTGAGAAACCTTGGGAAGATCCGTCATGAAGTCCATATTGATGTGTTCCCACTTCCATTCGGGAACCTCAAGTGGTTGTAATAGACCCTTAGGCATTTGATGCTCTGCCTTGACACGTTGACAAGTTAGGCACCTTGAGATAAACTATGCAATCTCCCTTTTCATATTGTTCTACCAAAATATATGTCGAAGATCACAATACATCTTGGTACCTCCTAGGTGGATTACAAATGACGTGTTATGTTCCTCTTTCATGATTTTATACTTCAATTCAGGATCGTTAGGAACACAGAGTCGAGAGTTGACTCGAAGTATTCCTTGCTTGTCGATTCTTACTTCGAGAATAGCACATTCTTGTACTTTCTTCATCATGTTCATCAGTTTCGGATCAGTAGCTTGAGTAGCTTTAATTTTATCGATTAAAGCCGGTTCTACTCGCACGTGCACAATCTTCTAGTGGGTCCCTGGTATCTTTAGCTTTATCTCCATCTTTTGTAAACCATACAAAATATGCTTTTGTGTTGTCAGCAATGCACTTGTACTCGCATAAGATCTTCTGCTCAAAGCGTCAGCTACAACGTTTGTCTTTCCCGGATGATACTAGATGTTGTGATCATAATACTTCAACAGCTCAAGCCAACATTGTTGTTGCATGTTGAGTTCCTTCTGAGTGAAGAAATACTTGAGGCTTTTATGATCCGTATAGATATCCATTTTTTCTCCGTACAAGTAGTGTCTCCAGAACTTCAACGCGAAAACGACCGCTGCCAACTCTAGATCATGAGTAGGGTAATTTTTTTTATAATCTTTGAGTTGTCGAGAGGCATAGGCTATAACCTTTCCATGTTGCATAAGAACACAACCTAGACCTTTTCTTGAAGCATTGTTGTAGATAACAAATTCTCTCGATCATGATGATATGGTCAGAACATGAGCTGAAAAAGGTCTTCTCTTGAGTTCTTGGAAACTTTTCTCGCATTCCTCGCTCTATACAAATTTGGTGCTTTTTCGAGTAAGCTGAATTAATGGAGTGGCGATTCGAGAAAATCCTTCTATGAATCTCCGATAATAACCAGCTAGGGCCAGAAAGCTTTGAACTTCCATTACTGTCTTAAATTGTTTCCAATTTAGTATTGCTTCAATCTTTGCAGGGTCAACCGATATTCCCTGTTTTGAAATTACATGTCCAAGGAGCATGACTTCCTCAAGCCAAAACTCAAATTTCTTCAATTTGGCATATAGTTTATTTTCGCGAAGTTTTTGGAGGATCAATCTCAGGTATTGTTCATGATCCTCGCAACTCTTGGAGTATATGAGGATGTCATCAATAAAGACAACCACAAAATGATCCAAATATTCTTTGAATATTCAGTTTATTATGTCCATGAAAGCTGCAGGAGCATTGGTTAGTCCAAAATGCATGACTAAGAACTCATAATGCCTATAACGAGTTCTGAAAGCAGTATTTGGAATGTCCTCAGCTTTAACCTTCAACTGATGATATCCATAGCAGAGATCAAATGTTGGGCACCCTATAATTAATCGAACATGTCATCAATCCAAGGTAACGGATACCTGTTTTTTATGGTGACATGATTCAATTCTCGGTAGTCAATGCACAATCTCATACTCCCGTCTTTCTTCTTCACAAATAGAATAGGCGCACCCCAAGGTGATGCACTCGGACGAATGAAACCAGTATCCAACAATTCTTGTAGTTGGACTTTTAACTCTTGAAGTTCAATGGGAGTCATTCGGTATGGGACTTTGGAAATGGCTTAGTACCGGGTTCAAGATCAATACAGAATTCAATTTCTCGGTTTGGGGGTAAGCTAGGAAGTTCTTCAGGAAAAATGTCAGAAAACTCATTAACAATAAGAATATCATTCAAGTTTGATGTATTTTTGTTCAAATCAGTAACATGAGCTAAAAAGGCTTGACATCCGTTTTTCAATAAACGAATGACTTTATAGTTAGAAATAATAGTTATAGATTTCATTGATTTAGTTGCTTGAATTTGCATGACAGGTTGATTAGGAATATCAAAACTAATAATCTTATAAAAACAATCAATTTTAGTATGATGGGTAGTCAACCAATCAATTCCAAAAATCACATCAAATTCATGTATTGCTAAAGAAATAAGGTCAACGGGTAATGTGAGGTTGTTGATTTGAATTAGACAAGATTTATATACAGTAGATGTAATAGTCATTTCTCCTAATGGGGTTTCAACTAATAAGTCAAAGTCTAAGCTTTCAGGAGTTAAGTTTAATCATTGAGCACACGTAGGTGAGATAAAAGAATAGGTAGAACCAGTATCTAACAGGGAATAGATTTCACGAAAATTTATGAATAACTTACCGGTTATCACTTCGTTCGAGTTTCGTGCCATTTGGGATGTCACAACAAAAGCTCTCCCTTGAACTACATATTTTTCCTTATCCGTGCTAGCTTTTGGTATCATCATTGCAACTGGACTTGATTTTGTAACAGGACAAAATCGAGCAACATGACCCTCCTTCCCACAACTGTAGCATAACTTGGATTGCTCAGTACAGTTTGGGCTGATATGACCCTCCTGACCACACCTGTAGCATCTTACCGGTGGTCGATCTCCTCCCCTTGAAATTGGTGTCAGTGCTGGTACTGGTACCAGTGCCCTTCCATAATCATTATGGGATCCTTCCTCTTGAAATTGTTCCCATTGGATTCTCCTCTTCTGTTATTCGATGCTGGATTACCACCAAAGTACTGGTTACCTCTTATAGGGTTCTCGTTCCTGTGGTTGTTGTCATTTCTCTCTCTATGTTGATCATTGACTTTTGGTTGCAATATTTCATCTGTTTGCTCTACCCTTTGAGCCATATCCACAACATCTGAATACAAATTAAATTTATGAGAGCTAAGTTGTTGATAAATTTTGAATCTCAAACCTCGTAAGAACATCCGACTCATTCGTGCTTCGTCATCCACTAGATAGGTGGCAAAACGAGATAACTCGGCAAACTTAACTTTATATTATGAGACTGTCATATTTTCCTGCTCTAGTTTTATAAACTTCACCTCCTTCATATGGCGGATGATTTCTTAAAAGTACTTTTCGTTAAACAACTCTTGAAATTCTGTCCAAGACATCTCGAGTGCTGAAGGGTGGATACGTTTTACCGCTTCCCACCAATGGTCTGCCTCACCTTGTAACATAAAAGTGGTGAATAACATCTTCTGATCATCAGCACATTGTAAGATATCAAATATTTTTGTCATCTGCTTCAGTCATGCCTTCGCTTTGAGTGGGTCAGGCTTCCCGAGGAATTCAAGTGGTCCTAATTCTTTAAATTGTTTGACAGTGACCGTCCTCAAATTACCAACATTTCTTCCGTTATTGTTGACTGGATTTTCTCTTGCCTGATTTTGCATGAACTGCATAAAATTTTTAAAGAATCCATCGTTCATCATGTTATCAGGGACATTATTTTCTGAGTTGGCAAGAGGATTGTTTGTGGCCTCTTGATTCTCAGCTACATTGGCTTCAGGCATTCCATAGTTAACTTCCTGATTTCCAGATGTCATACTTAACTATGGTCACAAAATAAATGTTAGTTAAACAAATTGACTCATCACTTTCTGCCCCTATATTCAAATCGACTCATTAGATAACAAAATCAAATTTAAGTAGGACACACTAGTGACTGATTCTATTCGTTTCTCCCCTCCTAATTCTAACCCCAGATCTCCATTTAAGACCATATCCCTAAGCTCTGATGCCAACTGTGACACCCCCAAATCTGGGCCCACACAGCCCAAACTTGAGTTGTCAAAATACACAACAACTATTACAATACAACATACCACAATACAGTATTCAAATAGTACACAACTAAGCCTTCATTATTATTGTCACATATTTTATAACTTATGAAGACTAATACAACTACAACTCGAACCTTCACTCCATCCCCCGACTAGACCCAGCTACTCTCTCATCTGCTGTTGAAAAATAATTGAACAAAAGGAAATGGTGAGCTCAAATAGCCCAGTAAATAATATCATGACTAAGATAATGACAAATAAATTATCTTTAGCCTTCAACAGTTGAGTTTTTGATAGAATAATTTAAACAACAAGTTTTAATTCAACAACTGCAGTTAAGTTCTTAAACAAAGTTTAGATCAATAATTGTAGCAGAATAACAACCATTAGAAAAATTATATGGACCATGATGTCCACTCGCTTCTCTTTTTAAGAAAAACATCATCAACTTTTATCATCCGAAACACCACTGGCCATGATAATACAATTTCACAATTCAAGGTCATAATCATGCAAGTCAATAGTTCATCTTTGCACTACGGGCCAAAGATATTCAATATAGCACCAACGGTCATGATTATACCAGTCTACAGCCTTTGGTCATAATTATACCAAACAACAGTTCATCTTTGCCCCAGGCCAAAGAGAACATTCACCACGTGTCTTAAAAGACACATCATCAAATATATCACCTTTAACCTATCAACACCTTTATCCAATCTGTGCCCCAGGTCACAGATATCAACAACAATTTGATTCTTGATTATTAGAATAATAACAGAGATATTAATAATGAACAGAAGAAACAGGATAAACAATAAATATCGAAAGTTTATAATTTTTACTTTGTGCAGACTCAAATAATGTTCAAATTGTCAACATAATGTGGAGTGAAATTCAAAAATGATATTCAAGATCCACAGTTCAGAATAACGGTTACAGTTCAATAGAAAGGTTCACGTAAATAGGATGGTGCAATTGAAATAATATTAAATGAAGCCAAACTGTTAAGAAAATTATAATCATTTCAAAAGTTTTACCGGACAATACTTACCATAGTAAGTTTAAGAGTATAAAAGAAATGATATCCCTTACCGTAGTAAGTTTGAATAATGAAAGATGGAAAAGATGGTATCCCTTACAATTAATAAAGAAAATAATATATATTTATGATGATGAAAAGAATGATACCCCTTACCTTATCACGTGACTGGATATTGATAAAAATGAGGTTAATCAACCTATATATTTATATTATAATTAGTAATTACCACATATAAATTTCAAGATATATAATAACTCATGTATTATGTACTATCAAAATTATTTATATAATATAAATTTTTGTAGTGTAAAAGAATAACTTCAAAATTAATTTTTGAAATAATACATCAAAATAAATCTTCTCAAAAAAGAGTCTTCTAAAGGAAGATTTGTGAATACCGTGTGAAATAGGTATTTGTGCAATTACTTCTCTTTAATAAAATACTCACTTAAAAAATTCCTGCACTCCTTTTGGTTTACAAACACTCAATGTAACCTTACTATTCTTAGAGAAAACTCACAAAATACTTGTAGAAAAATTTTATGTTTTAGGTGTGATTTTTCTATTCAGCTGAGCAAACTATTTATAAGAAAATGAAAAACACTATGAGATAGGTGAGAGCAGCTAGCATGTTGCAAGTCAGCCTAAAATTCAAATTTGGCAGCAGCAGCCTGGCTGCTTTCACCAAACTCCAACAACTCAATTTCCATTCCAATTCTCATATGACCCCCACGGAGGGCCACACATGTTTACTATTCAAAATAATAATAAAAATTAAAATTTTATCTTATTTTTTTTATTTCTTCTTATAGGTCCAACATATATAATAAAATAATGCTACAACAATAATTAAACAATAATGTAAGAAATATTTTACTAATAATTATTAATTTAATAATATAATTTACTGTATATTTGCTACTGTGACAATTATTAGGTTCAATAATTTTAAAATACAGTGCAATAACAATTATTATTTTAATGATATGAAATACAGTGTTATGACAATTATTGAATCAATAATGCAAAATACTGTGTAACAACAATTATTGATGAATATTGTGCAATGATCATGTTATCAGATCAATAATATGAGACACTATACAATACCGTGTGCTACTGTAGAATACCGTGTGTTACAGTAAAATATTATAAAATATCATATGCTACTATTCTTTTATCACCGATGTTTTAACAGTTGAAAGTGATAACACCGTTGACTATTTTTATTTAAAAATGTTACATCTGTCATTTTCTATATCCGACAAATATTTTGTTGTGTGGTCCACTAATGATTAGTTATTTCGACGCCGTCGTACGACCGAATATTTCCTGACAAAACGAATATTGTCCGACAAAATAAAATTTGCATATAACATTCTTAACTTTTAATTTTATCAATTTAACCACTCACTGTTTCAGGAAAAATATATATAAAAAAAATTTAATTTTATATTTCATAAAATTTGGGATTTTACAATTCTTACCTGTGATAAGAATGAATCTCAAAAGCTCATCCAATTTGTATAATATTTAATTATAATGTATTTATATTTATCCTTATATTTTACTCAAATTCAATTAATAATCTTGAAGTAAGTGGTCCTCCTCACAACTGTTTGATTGAATTGTTTAGTCGGCGTTTGTTGTGGAATTGCAATTTTTATTGAGCACGTGGTTCTCACCATAGCCTGTCCTTTTCTTTTCTCCAGCCCTTTTCTTCAATGGTTGTGTGGTGTTGTGCGTCGTTAGTTGGCTGTCGGCACAACGTTCTAGTGACGTTCACATGTCACGGTACAATAACTTACGGCTGCTAACTAGTCTTTTTGGATTGGTGTTTTCATTCACATGTCTTCTGATAATTTAATTCACTTGTTTGATAGGAATAACTAGATTTTGGTAAATCAATCCATACCTATATTTAAACGGAGTTGAGATTATTTTTAAATTTATTAAAGAGGCAATTGAGTTAATTCATGACTAATTCATATTATTTAATTGAATTAACTTTGTAGTATTGAATATTTTGTTAGATTATTTTTTTATTTTTTTAATTATTGATAATAGATGCGAAAATATTAGTATTGATAAGATACATATGACTCTTCTTTTTTTAATTTTCATGAATGTATCTAATTTCTTTATTTATTATATATTAAATTACCAAATTTCAACAATTATTATACATAAAAATTATTGAATTATCCATATATATATATATATATATATATATATATATATATAAATAAAAAAAATTGTTCGTGCCTAACACGGGTTAATAGACTAGTACTTATAAATAAAAGGTTGACTTAAGTTTAATTTTCAATTAATTGAAAGACCAATCAAGTTAACTCGATAGTGATTCATATTATTCAATCAAGTTGACTTAGTAATAGTAAATATTGTATTTAATAATTACAACCAAGTTGATTCCATAATTGTTAGTTACATTAATTTTTTTAATTTCAATGATAGGTGTAAAAAAATTCACATTGGTATGACATGCATGTTCGTTCATTTTTCGAACTTCATAAATGCATATAATCATAATCATAAACATTATAAAATATAACACACTTAAACTCAATACAAAATAAAAATTTACTATTATTATATATATGTTTGAACAATTAATATTATTTTAATCAATCTTACAAATTGTTATTCTATTATTTAGGTAACTAATATTTTTATATGAAATTTTGATATTTTCACATGTAGGCCCCACTAAAAGTGTTGTTATAGATGTATAAGGACAGTTAAACCATCGCTATAGACTCTATATGTGGTTCTTATATGTCAAAATATCAAAATCTCATATGAAAATATCAGTTTTTATTATTTATTACATATTTGATTACAGAATCTCAACTACTAACCATACATAAAAATTATTGAACTACCAAAATAATATATACAATAACAACAAAACAAGGTTCGTCTTTCACACAGGCTAATAGACTAATTTTAAATAAAAAAGGACAAGAGTGTTATTTTTCAGATTTTTAATCTAAATTAGTTGGTTTCAAACTTTCAATATTTTAGTGCAGAAGTGATCAAAATGTATAAAGATTCATTGCAAGCAGTTTTACCTAACTTAGATACGTCTTCTTTCTTTTTTATAAATCATTTGTACACTAATCACCCAATAATAGGGCGACAAATGTCTTTATTATTTATTTATTCACTAAATGGTCAAGTAATCGCGGTTGTAAACTGATTGAAAACGTCCCAATAAGGTTACTAGCTAGCAAGTGTAAAAATCATAATTCGAATAAGATCCATATCAACCCAACAAGGTTTAAACATTCAGGCTCAAGAAAAGAAAACCTGCAATGTAATATGACCTTATAAAAATGGTAGGTAGAAATAGAGATAAATATGAACTCATACCAAGTGAGCATTAATTTGAAAATAGAAGAAAATGTTTAAGAATACTTATTTATCTCCTTTCTTCTTTTATCTGTGGATTTTATTTTATTTTGAAAATATAGGAGCACCTTTTAGCAAAAAGGAAATTGTTATTACTAAAAAAATTGTTATCTTTTTCAAAGTTACGCTTTATATATGTGTGTGTGTGCGCGCGCGCGCACGCGCGCGTGCATGCGCGTAAGCCAGAGAGGGAGAGTTTCATTTATTATTTGAGTGAAAAATCTTGCGTAAACATTAAATTTCGTGATATTTTTTTTATTTTTTGTGGCAAAATCCATCCTAATTTTGAAAATTGAACTAATCTAATATTGACAACCCAACTAAATCGTACCCTACCTAGCTGAAAAGGAGAAAACTAAATTATTCCTTCAATTATTGCCTTAAGAATGTGGCGTAACATTAATTTTTTGTAAAGGAAGATGGATACCCTTCTATGTAATCTTCATAAACTTAAAGAGAATAAATTATGGCTTCTAGAAGAAAAAAAATTATTTGAATTTATAAAGAAAATTGTAAGTGGAGATTTGTGCGACTCATCAAATCTTATGCTATATATTAGATTGAAACAATAAAATTGATTAAAGAGTGAAATGGAAAATAAAATGAAATGATGAGAGAATGATTTATTTTATTTCTAATTTATTCCATATTCTCTTCAAAAAATAAAATTTATAAATTTGACAGAAATAAAAATAATTTATTCTATTTTAATAAAATAATTAAAAATATTTTTTATTTTATTTTATAAAAAATGAATCATTTTTTTCATACGTTGATTCTTACTATTCAAATTTAACATTACGGTATAAGCTCGTAGTCACTAAAATCCAGTTGCTTTAGGCCTTAGCAACTGGTGTAATCAACTACCAACACAGGTTAACTAATATAAAAAGGCAAAAATCATATGCCTTAGTTGTACGTAAAGAACTCCAATTGGACTCGGACTAAATCATCCATTTTCAATCTTTTCTCAACTTTTTAGGAATTCTCAATGTGAGCCTGCAAAGACGACACTTTACCCCCTCCCCTACGCCCCCTACCCCTAACCCTAACCCTAACCCTAACCCTAACCTCCACATTATAAAAAGGACAGGAAAATAAATTCTTCACGGCTATAGGATAAGTTGAGTACTTCACGGCTTTGCCAAACTTGTTTGAAGTAATGCCACCAAATTCCCAGCAATCACGCTTGTTAACACCTAAATTTATACCCCAATCCAAATCATAAAAAAACAAACAACTTACACAAACAACGGTCAATAATCACACCAAAAATTTGATAATTTGAATCGTCAAAAAATAACTCTAAAGTCAATGATCACGCCAAGAGTGTAAACAATAAAAGTTTGACTATTGACCTTTTGTCCATACACGTTCAAGATTAATTAAAGGTGAAAGTTCTCTTTAAATTTTTTTTATAATTGACTTTGACCCTTTTAAAATGTTAAATCATCAAAATATATTATAATGGGTTAGCTTCAATATCGGACCCAAAATACAATATAAATATGGATCAACACCAAAACTGAGTCTCAAATATAAGAATGATACGAACCTACACCTTTATCAGGCCTCTAGTTAATTTTATGCCAACAATGCATATATATACTGGAATGTTAGTATAAGAATTTTGCTATGCGTAATAATCTATACATTGATACATACAATGATTTTTTATAAAATAGTAAATTTTATATTTTAATTGCTATATAAAACCCACTATTTTATAAAAAAATATTATATAAATTATTACGTATAGCAAAACTGCTACTCTAAATAATCAAAACGTAAATTTAGATGGGGCTAGCTCTGTCTTGGTGTATATATATGTCCACGAATTTATCGACAAATTAATTAAATGGGAGGCAAAGAATTTGATGTTGTCTATATACATAGTAGTAACATATATCTAATGTTTTACTTCCCAGGGCTGAACAAATTTAGTTAATAAGCTGAACACGTACGTTCTACTACTATTACTACTAATACAGAGAGGGAGAGTCGGAGAGAGAATGGTCATATATAGGGACCATGCAGTGGTACGTAGCACATGGCTCTTCTGTATTTAATCCGGTCAATCCACCATATCCGTTAGAATTATACCACTGTCACTAGGTGGTACCACAAGGGAATTGTCCTTTTTTGCTCCTTGTATTTGTTTGGATGTACGAGAAGAAATACAAGAGTACTTTTGGGTTATTTTCATGTGAATTATCTTTTGCGTCCTCCATTTATTTTTGAACAAGAAAACATATTCCTACATAATGATATATGACCACAATAAGAGTATCCTTTATAAAATTTATAAATATTAAGATATATTTTTATTTTATATTTACCTACAAAAGATATAAGTATGCTTTTGTATATATGATAATAAATTAAGATATACACATAGTGTTATGATATATATTATAAGGGTTAAATTATTTCTTTTTCACCGAACTCAATCTTAATTTATATATGTATTGCTCAACAGATTTATTTTCTCAATTAACACATTAAATTATAATTTTTTTACAAAATTTTACAAAACCGTCTAAGAGTGTTAAAAATTAATAGAATATCCACGTGGCATCAACTTTAACCGCTAACGTGTTTAATTCAACAGATTAAATATAATTAAATATGATGTGACAGTGATGACTATATTAAAAACTAAAGATTTTTTTTTATATAATTAATTTTACATTTAAGACTTCATAAAAAAAAAAAAGCAAAAAAAAGGACTTCATCTTCTCTTCAAAACAACTCCTCCAGAAGCATTGTTCTAGGCAGCCATAATCATCACAAATATGAAACAATAAACACCATAATCCATCCTCAAAAACCTAATTCTGCGGCAGCAATCATAAATAATTTTTAGATCTAGCCCTTTTATAAAGCTTACATCCAGGACACATTGAAGTGTTGGGTTGACCCATTGAAAAAAAAAGGTTATAATATATAATAATTTTAGAAAAAATTTAAGTGTAATAGACAAATTAACCTCACTCAAATTTTATAAATTAATTAATATGCGAGGTCAAATAAAATTTTATAACTTCTCAATAGCATATCACTCCTACTCATTTGTATATGCATTTTCTTCTAATCTTCTTAAAATAAATAATGATATAATTTATACTATAATTACGGAATTAAGTATTTTATAAATATATTTGTGATTAGAAAAATATATGAGGGGTCAATAAGTTGTGTGTGTATATATATATATATTATGCTACTACTTATTATATTAACATTGTAACTCAATACATGTTTTATATATATTCAAAAAAACTAACTCGGAATGCTGCTTCTTAACCCCCATTAAATTATTTATAGATTTCTATTGAATAAATTTTCTAACTTGGTCATTGCTTACATCAATCTAGGTTTTCGCCGTGATTGGAGAGAAATTTGATTCGACTCTATTGTATAGTGCTTATCATATACACCAAACTCTTGGGTTTGAAGATCGGTTCAAACAGTATTATTTTGAGAATAGAAAATTGAAGATTTTAATCTACCTAATTATTTGTGAATTTTTTTCCTAACATATATGTCGACCGTAACATGGAGGTATACTCTCTCACACGTACTTCTTATTTCGTTTAATGTCAAACAAATTAACCGATTTTATAATGTTTTGAGAAAAAAATCAATTCAATGAATCGATTGAAAAAAAATTTAATTCAATAATACATATATAAATTGATAGTCAATTTAGTAGGGCAAAAGTGATTTTTCCCAATACTACAATCAATCAAAAGAGTATCACTTGTTTTAAAACAATTTTGGGCAGATTTACCTTTGAATTTCAACTTATGGCCCATCTGCCCCCCAAGAAGCCCATTGTCAGTGATATAATCAGAGCCAACTTTCGAAATTGGACACATAAGAACTGCTGGTTGGACTGGATTCATAAGGTCTGCTTGATTAATAAGGTCCATCTACGTGTATGTATCTATATCTATCAATCCATCTACAGATCTACTTATCAATCTATATCATTTCTTCCTCTCTTTTTTTTGAAGGGTCAACTGCTATGTCTGATTATCTATCTATCTTTGTATTATTATAAAATAAGAGAAAAAATAACCATAATTTTGTTAGAAATAAACTTTGATTATGAATGTGTATAGTTTGAAAAATGAAAAGGTTATGTAAATGTTAGAATGTGTAAAGTCTATAGGTATAATTGTACTTATTATTACAATTATATCTCGTACCGTAAAGTCCTATATATATGTAGTATTGTTCTACTAATGATAGTGAGAATAAGAAGTGTGGATGACCACTTGAATACAAGAATTTCTTCTTACTTTATTTTATCCATCATTTGATAATACGTTATCAGTACGATTTTCTATCCAATTTTGGATACTAATTTGTATAGTTATCTCAAACTCACTGCAAGTTCTTCATTTTCCAACTTTATGATTTATAGTTTTTGATTCAAGATGGTGATTAAGTTAAATAGTTAAGAGGCAATTACTACTATAACTTGGAAATATGTAACTAGTTCTTATGTTGTTGATATTTCGCTCAGCTTGATTTTATAGTTTCATATTTTATAGTAAGTATCATTTATTTTATTTTCTAACTTCAAGAAGTAACTTATGAAAAAGGAGACTGCTTAGAAATAATCTGCATGTTTTCTTTTGGTGTTATCTCCACTCACTTTGAAAGTTGAAACTAAGTTTAATTTATTAAATAATAGGCTCAGTAATATTTTATCACATATGACTCCTTGCACATAGAGACAAAGCGCAACACCTAAGAAAGTGATCTGAATGTTTTTCTATAATTCTTATAAATACAAAGAATAATAGCTTTGTCTGAATAAAACAGTTTAAGTCTGATATATATGTCATCGTCGTGTGTTATATTATTTCATTAGAATTATATATATTTAATTATTTAATTTATTACGTAATTATATGTTTATATAGATGTCGAACCTTTAAAAGAAAGATTTGAGAATCAAATATATGTAATCCTTCCAAAAGCTCGTTATAATTGGTTGAACCTGAGGTTGCAAGATTTTAAAAGTGTGAGTGAGTACAATTCTGCACTTTTTAAAATAATCTCACTATTAAAATTATGTGGGGAAAAGATTACTGATGAAGACATTTTAAAGAAAACATTTACTACATTTCATGCCTCGAATATGCGCTCCTGCAACAGTAATATCGAGAGCGTAAGTTCACAAAATATTATGAACTGATATCATGTCTCCTAGTAGCTGAACAAAATAATGAGTTTTTGCTAAAAAATCACCAATATCGCCTGACCGGTTCTACTCCATTCCCTGAAGCGAATGGAACCTCATTTGATAAACATAGAGAAAATTATGTTCGTGGTCGTGGAAGGAATAATCAATATAGAGATGATCGTACTCATAATTCTTCAAAAAGGAATAACACACTTTACCATCAGAAGAATCAAAATGGCAAGGGTTTACAAAATAAATCATCAAATGGTCATGAAAATAAGTGTTACAAGTGTGGAATGGAAGGTCATTGGTCACGTACCTGTCGTACTCCTAAACATTTGGTAGATCTGTACCAAGCCTCCATAAAAAAAAAAAAAAAGGAAAGGAAATTGAAACAAACTTGTTCATCATAATGATCTTGAAGATCCCATGAATTATCTTGACTTTTCAAATGGAGTGGATATAACTTATTTTGATGTTTCTGATTTCCTTGAGGATGTTATGGAAAATTTAATAATTTGATTGGTGATGGAAATGTCCATACCATTTAATTATTTTCTTTTATTATGTTATCATATTATAATTAGTATGATTGGTGATGGAGACGGTCATACCAATTAATCATTTTTCTTTCACCGCATTGTAGTAAGCATTTTTATTTTGATATGTTTAAAGTAATAAAGTTTAATTTATGTTTTGCATGTATGAAGATGCATGGGTCCTATTGATAAAATCAATTCCAAGATGACTATGGAAGATTTTTGCCTAGCAGATAATGCAACAACTCATACGATCTTTAAAGATAAAAAATATTTTCAAATTTTAAAATTGTGCAAAGCCAATGTTAATACCATATTAGGTTCATCGCACTTAATAGAAGGCTCTGGAAGAGCGATTATCATGTTGCCAAAAGGCACAAAACTTTGTATTGATGATGCTTTGTATTCTTCAAAATCAAGCAAAAATTTACTCAGCTTTAAAGATATATGTTATAATGGTTATCATATTGAAACCAATAACGAAGGCAGTAAAAAATTTATTTATATTACTTTTATAGTATCGGGTCAGAAGCTCATACTAGAAAAATTGCCTATTTTCTCATTTGGGTAATATTATACTAAAATGAAAACCGGTTGAAACAAATGTTGTAATTCACCATAAATGTTCAGATCCAAAGGTTTTTATGCTTTGGCATGATTGTCTTGGTCATCCAGGATCAATAATGATGCGTCGAATGATTGAAAACTCCCACGGACATCCCTTAAAGAACAAGAAGATTCTTTTACCTAGTAATTATCCATGTAATGCATGTTCTCAAGATAAATTAATTACTAAATCATCACATTCAAATATTGTTGTTGAGTGTCCATCTTTCTTAGAAAGAATTCAAGGTGATATATATGGACCCGTACACCCACCTTGTGGTCCATTCAAGTATTTTATGATTTTAATTGATGCATCAACCAGATGGTCACATGTATGTTTACTTTCTACTAGAAATGTTGCATTTACTAGGCTTCTTGCTCAAATAATAAGGTTGCGAGCGCAGTTTCCTAATTATCCAATTAGGAAAATTCATTTAGATAATGATGGTGAATTCACATCAAAAGCTTTTGATGACTACTGCATGTTAATTGGAATTGATGTTTAACATCCAGTTGCTCATACACATACTCAAAATGGTTTAGCTTAATCACTTATTAAAAGACTTCAAATTATTGCTCGACCTTTGCCTATGAAATCAAAATTACCAGTTTCTGCTTGGGGTCATGCTATTTTACATTCTGCATCATTAGTTCGTATTAGGCCAACTACTTATCATAAATTCTCACCATTGCAAATTGTACTTGGCCAACAACCTAATATTTTCCACTTGCGCACATTTGGTTGTATTGTATATGTACCTATTGCACCTCCACAACGCACTAAGATGGGTCCTCAACGTAGACTTGGAATTTATATGGGTTTTGATTCCCCATCTATCATTAGATATCTTGAACCTCTAACTGGTGAAGTTTTTAAGGCACGTTTTTTAGGATTGTCAGTTTAATGAAAGAATCTTCCCACCATTTGGGGGAGACAAGTCGTTGCCTGAAGCACGACGTGAGATTACTTGGAATGTTTCGACGTTATCTCATCTTGATCTTTGTACAAATCAATGTGAACTGAAAGTTCAAATGATTATTCATTTGCAAGGAATTGCAAATCAATTGTTAGTTCCCAGAGGCACACAAGTGATCTAGAAGGGGGGGGGGGGGGTGAATAGATCTCTTAAAAACTTTTTACTTAAAAAGTATATGATATTACCTAATAGTTTATTTAATCAAGATTAGTTTGCACAGCGGAACATTAGCTTGAAAACTCCCCTTAAAGATTTGTAAAACTTCTTAGTTGAGTTTAGACTGTATTGAAGATAGCCATTTATCAAGTAAACTAATCATAGCAGATATATATTTATATATGACAGAATGTAAATGACACTAGAGAGTTTAAGTGGTTCGGAGACTGAATAACTCCTACTCCCCTCTTCTACTTCAACGAGTAGGAAATCCACTAAAGATGGTTTGCCCAAAACTCTTTAAGCCCAGCAGGCCTGGAATCTCTGACTCATAAAGAACCTTTCAAACCCAACAGGTTTAACTAGTTTAGTCACTAAGATAAGGACACAAATGCCCTCTTCAAGTCCAGTAGACTTGGCTCCTTTAGTCACTACAAAGACACAAATGCCCTCTTCGAGTCCAACAGACTTGGCTCCTTGTTTGTTGATAGATGTTGGAGTTGCTACTGAGTTGTACTTTCAGTTTCATTGTCTTTAAATACTCAGTAGCAGGATGTGATCATTCTTAAAATGATATTGAGTTAAGCAATGATGCTTGGCTTCTTTATGTACTCAATATCTTCTTTTGATCACCCATTGTGCTGTTAAGCTTTAGCAATTCAGCTCATTTGGTACTTGATAACTTCTCGAGATGAACTTCTGAGATGACTGTGAAACTCCTTCCTTTTGGTACTCAGTTGTTCCTTCTTATCATTGACAGTTCATAGTTTCTCGAAATGAGCTTCTGAGATGGCCGTAAAGCTCCTTCCTTTTGGTACTCAGTCGCTAACATGTCTGTATCAAGTTGGCATTTAGGCTTCTCTCTATCACGTGCTTAGCAGCTTTGAACACTTTTCTTGTAATAGAGTCATATCTCTCTATGTCTCTCTCAATTCAGTTTTAGTGTTCTGGCATATCGTAGAGTGTTCTTCAGCATATTCATTTTTTTTTGTTTCACTCTACGATTCTGTTGTTGTCCACCATCCTCTCTTTTATTTTCAACAACTCTCTTCATCCCTGTGAACATCTATGCTTTTATATGCTTGTGCATATTTTACCGTTGGAAAAGGTTTGATGGATTCCTTTGGCATTGTGCAAATCCTTGATATCTTTGAAGTTGACTTTCTGTTGCTTGTGTCAGTGCTTTTCCTTTTTCTGACATATATTCTGTCACATCAAACTATAGCTTCGCTTTCTACATTTTTAGCAGTATGCACTTCCAGAGTTGTTTATCAAAGATTATTATATTCTTTGATATATTTAATTTTCTGATCCATTACTAAATATCTTCTTTGACTTCGATAACTAGCTGCTCTATTGCTTTCAGAGATGTCCCATTAGTCAAACTATTTTCACCATCCTTCTGAGCAGTAGGTCCTGACTTATAGTCGTTTAGACACAAAGTCTTCAGTAACTCTGACATGCATCTGATTTTGAACAGCACTTAATCTTTCTTTAATCTGGTCAAGGAATGTTCTCTTTTCTCTCGCACCATATTGCAGTTCTGTAAATTTACTGGTTTTGATCTTCACAGTGAATTCGTAGAGTGCTTGTCTGATCATTCTGACTTTATGAATTCAGCTCCACGATTATTACTTGAAGTAAAACAAGTAAAACGTTGAGTTGGAACGATCTTCTCTCTCACTCTACGATCTTGCCATTTTGTTCAGATCGTAGAGTTACTGACTGCAGTTCTTTGCTTTACGATTTTGTTTTATGATCTTGTCCTTTTGTGCAAATCGTAGAGTTGCTGACTGCAGTGCTTCTCCTTGCTATTTCTGGGCTTCTCAGTGGAATCGTTGAGTTGTTGTCTTCTTTAGCACACCTTTTATTTTTACTCAACGATTATATCATGTGTAAAACAATTGTCTGCGTTGTCTTGTCTTCTGGTTTCACTCTATGATTTTGTCTATCTGTGCAAATCGTAGAGTTCTCGTATGTGCTTGCTCTTCGAATCCACTCTACGATCTTGCCAGTTTGTGCATATCGTAGAGTACATTTCTTCTCTAGTTCTACGTTTCCTGAAGGCTTGCTTAGTTGTCTGTTCGACGATCGTAGAGTTCTGCTCTACGTTTTGTACTTGATCAATTCTTCAATTTAGCTTGTATATTCTGTAGAACTCTTGTACAGTTGTCTCTCCTTGAAGATCGTAAAGTTATCCTGGTATGGAGTCGTATAGTCCACTCTACGAACATACCTAGTTGTTGTGAAGTCGCAGAGTCCACTCCACGAACAGACTGAATCGTTGAGTCTTCTTTCCTTGGAGTCGTAGAGTCCATTCTACGATCATATTGACTGAACAGATATAACATAAGATCAACCTAACAGATTTGATCTTTTCTAACTAAGTCCTTTTGTACATTATTACATCATTACATATTGAAAAGACTTTACAAACTCTGCTACAACAATGATTTATTCTTATATTACCCTGTTTTTATCATTTATCTTTTATGCAGAGTGACTCCTACAGAAAGATCAACCTAACATTTCTGATCTTTAATCTCTAAGTCCTTTGTACACATATTTTTTTTCAAAAAAAGACTTTACAACATTTGAACCAGATAACTTTTACTCTTATTATAAGCACCAGATAGTTTTTAACAAGATCGTATTTGTGCTATATAAGTGTACAATTCATAATATTTGAACTAGGTAATTTATTTCATACACACATGATCATGTAGACACATATTCAGATTGATATGTAATCACTTAGTTAATTAACCATATAAGCACTTTAAAACATATACGCACATAGTTAAGTAAGCACATAGACATATAAGCACTTAGTCAGATACATATGGACAATTAACCATATAAGCACATTCACCACAATCATTTTTGCACATCAGTCATCATCATCAAATCAAACAACCTTTAACAATCTCCCCCTATTTGATGATGACAAAACCAACAGACCTATTGATATGAAATACATATAATGCCTTTGCTTGAAAAGTAAATTATGTCTTACGATACAATGAGCTACTGTATGGCTAGTGCAAAATGATGATTTCATTAAATGAGAAAACTTACATAAAGATAATTACGCATACTTACAGCTGCTATTCATTTTTCACTCTTTTCCCCCTTAGTTGGCTGCTCCCCCTTAGTTGGCTGTTCCCCGGCTACTCCCCAACTTCTCTTCATTTTTCACTCTTCTCCCCCTTAGTTGGACAAGTGATTCTCTTTCTTCATATATTCTCTCCCCCTTTTTGACATCATCAATTAGAGATACTGTATAGAGCTGTCTGTTCCATTACTGGTTTAGATAGATAACTGAAAATCTACCATAGACTTTTGAGACTCTACGAGCTGAAGAATAAGTACATTTTCATGGTCCGTAGAATGTTGGGACTCTATGACTGGGGAAATGGTATATTGAATATTGTTTGCAAAGTTTTGGAACTCTACGAATAGGGAGGTGGTGGAGAGTTACTAAGAGTTTAAAAAGTCACAAAAGAAGACTCTCTAATTTCTGTATTTTGATTGAGAGCTGGTCAGATTCCAGATGGATATTTCCTGGCGACTTTGGTAGTGAGGATAGAAGGGCTCATTGCTTATCATTGTAGTTGCAATGGACATCGCCTGTGTAAATTGTTGAGCGACTAACGAAAGATTTGGAAATGTTTAGTAGCTCCAACTGATAGAACTTTGATCATTCATAAATATGGCCCTTAGAAGTGGTAGTATGGGAATAAAACTAAACAGATGATCACAATCCCACGTAATAGAATATTTTTCCATCTGGCTTGCATGTTTTCTTCTTTCTCTACGTCTCCTTTTGACTTGCTTCAGTCGATATTCTTCATATTGCTGCTTCTCCAGCTTTCTCAATAGGCTTACTTTCTTCAGCTTCTTTTCAACTTTATTCCTTATTTTTCTCTCCTTGTGACTTGCACTTGAACTCCTGCCCATTTTCTTTATAAATCCACTTAATCCTTTTCTTCTATTTGACCTCCTTGACCTGTCTCTTGATTCTTCTAATTCATGAATACTGGTTTCTTCTTGGAGGTGTTCATCTTCTCTCATCACAGATTCTTGAATGTCTTTTTTCTCATTTGATATATCTTTTTCAACTTCAGAATTTTCAGAGAATTGTTCATCTGGTACATTAACATTTTTAATAACATCATCACCTACTACTTGAGTTGTTATTTTATGACTTGAATCAAGAGTTGATATTGATTCAATCATAATGTCTTTTGGACATGTTTCAGTCCCTAGAATAGTTTCAACCATTTCAACTTTGTTGATCTTGGGTGCTGTGTCTTTTTCAACCAGTTCTGCTATCTGATCAGAACCCGATACGTCCTCTTCTTCAGACAGGCTATTTTTATGGCTCTCTGATTTTTCCTCTGAAGAGCCTATTAATGTTTCTCCTTTATAACTATCAGATGTCTTTTCTTTAGAATTTGAATTCTCTTCATCATCATCAATTTCTATAATTTGAGGTGGTCCTGGAATGATTGAACCTCTCCACTGTTCTCTAATCCTTAAACTCCTCCTTGGGATAGTGTGAGTAACTTTCTTTTCTGTCTTCTTCTTCTTCTCAATCTCAGACCCTTTTGGATTTGTCTTCACCTTCTTAGCTTTCTTTGTACTGTCATCTTTCTTTTCTGCAGCCTTTTCTACTTCATTGAATTTTCTCTTCTTCTTTGATTCCTGATTACCATAGATCACAAGAGTTTTATTTCTTGACTGCACATCAATCTCTTGGGATTCTTATTCAGAAATTTCTTCCATTTTCCTTTTTCCTTTACCTTTAGATTTCTCTTCCATCTTCCAGCTGATGCTTTTTCATCCTTATGTCTTCTTACCCTTACTGGCATGAGGGTTCTTTTTCCAATCTTCAAACAATCTTGGAGTAATCCTTTTATTGAAGTTTAGAACTTATCCTTTATCTTCCCCAATTGCATTTGCCAGATTCTTCTTCAAAATGATGCTTATGAATCTTTCATAGAGCATCTTGGGAGTGGGCATTCCTGCTTCAGCTCTTGTTTTTGCATTATCAATCCACCTTTTTAGCCACCCTAAGAGAACTGCTCCGAAGTTGATTTTCTTTCCTAGGATAATAGTAGTCATAAGCCTTAGTTCATCTTCACTGACAGTGTCATATGCAGTGTCTTTGCACAGAATACTCTTCCCAACAATGTCAGCCAGAAACTCGTACTGCTGAGAAAAATCCTTCTTCTTGATTCCTTTTAGAAGAGACCTCTTTTCATAGCCCATCAGCTCCAATCCATGATTGGGATCAACCTTGTCAAGAGAAGTAATTCCTCCGTTGGGAATACCTAGGCTGAGATTTATTTCAGAAACCCCCATTTGCAATGAGATTTCCTTAACCTTGGTGATGAGAGTATTTCCTCGATAAGCGGGGTTTGAATAGAATTCCTTCACAAGTGTAGAGAAAATCCTGATACTGGTTTCCAAACACTTGGTGAACCCAGCATTCTTGATCAGCTGAAGAATATCTTTGAATTTCTGCTCTGCGTCTTCAAAATTTTCAAAACAGACTAGATTTCCAAGAATAACTTGAATAGATGACATGAGGGTGAACTGATTTGAGAACAGCACAATGAGTGATTTCGATTTCTGAAGATTTTTCGAACACTAGGGTTTTGAAGAGTTTTGGGTGTTGATGGATCTGAAGATTTTTGGGAGAATGGGCATTGATAACTGATGGGAAAGGACCACCGTCAGTTTGAAATTTGACTTATGCCAGTTCCCTCTTATTTTCGTAGAGGACACGTGTCAGATACTCATTTGTAGAATGTGGGCTTAACTTTTGTATTTTCCATAACTGATGCACATCAGTTATCCTAACCCACTTGTGTTTAGAGAACGTGAATCTCACCTTCCCTGTTTGAGTTAACTTATTCAGTTCATAGAGTGATCTGCTATTCACTCTACGATCATCCTTTTAAATAGATGACCTTAATTTCTGATGACATGAACTGTAGGCTAGTAATTCGCTATAAAAGAGTTTATGGGAAGAGGTTTGTAAGGAGTGCAATCTTAGAATCAATTAATTCTACGATCAGGATGATGATCATAATGACTCTACGATTTGGGGCGATAAGGCTGGGTTGGTTATCAGTCGTAGAGTTTAGAGATTATGACCGGAGAGATATGTGTATTTGGTTCATCAATCACATTATTTTGGGACTTTGTGACTGGAATGAGAAAGGGTAGTCCAACTATGAGTAAGTTTACCTTCTGCTTGCCTTCTGAAGATTGTTTGTCAAAGACCAACTTTTGGACAAAGTGTGGATTCCTTTTATATCCTTGAGCTTGTGCAGAAGTACTGGCATAGATATTGAAGATCCGGAGTTGACTGTAGCGACCATTCATCCAATAATTTTCCTCAATTCTGTCTTCTGATGAAGTTTGAACTTCTTTTGACTTAGACTTATTTGTCTTTCCAGTCGTTTCAGCAAGCCATGACTCTACGATTTAATGAAGAGATAGTCTACGATTTGAGTACATAGCTCTACGATTTGAACTAAACAATCATAGACTTTTCATTAGCTGAATCATTGATTTGAAGGTATTATCTGAGTTTGATGAACTCCAGTGCTTTAATGAATTCTTATTGAGCATTTTGTAGACTTTGCTGTAACTGAGGAGAATTCCCTTGAGTTGATGACCTTCCTTCTGATTTGAATGAACATCACCTCACCATGATATTAGTAATAATAGATCCGTCAGGATTTACTAAATCAATAAGTGAATTAAAAGATTAATGAATACTTCCCTTTGTGACCGACTTCTTTCTCTTCTATAGAAATCCAAGATTCAAGTCTTCTTCTTACACCAGTATTTGGACTTCACTCAATTTTTCATAGATTGACTTCCTTGAAGTATCCAGCATATTTGTTGAGTAAGGAGCTCTACGATATTTATCGTTGAGTCTCGGTACTTTTTTCTCCAACTTCTTTTGATCGTAGGGCTTTTCTTTATTGATCTTGAAACTCCACCATTGTTTCCTTCCTGTTGCTCTGCCTTATCTGATTCCCTTTTGGTCATCTTTATCCAGAATGATTTGTAAGGATGTATACATCAAAAGACTCTTGTTTAGCATTCTATAGATCTGACTTTTCCATAGAATATCAAACAGAGATTCCTTTAATCATCTCAAGCTAGAACTTTGTCTGATGTATTGTTGTTTGAGAGCATACTGCCAATAGCCAAGTGCATAATTTTTTTTTTGATATGATCTTTCCTCTTTCCCGCAGATGGTAGGGTGCTTTCTTAATCGTAGAGTAAATCATCCGTGATTACTCTTTATTGCCTTGATCTTCTCACCCTTCTCATTTATAGTTTGAAGAAATTTGACTTTGAGAACTTTTGCCTTTTAAACCTGGACACGTACACGAGGCGTGCCTTGCATGAATTTCTTCATTGATTAAGCTGATTTGCACATGAATGAGTTTCTTCAACTCTTCTTGAACTTTAATGATCTGCTGAATTGATTTTCAGGTCTTAGGCCTGGTATTTGTGATTTAGGAAAGTAACTTTAATATTCATCATCAAAGACATGACAGTGAGAAATACATCTGTATTTTTCAATATGATCAATCTCTCAATTTCAGAGAAGTAGTTCCAGAAGACCATTGAAGACTTTTGATATAGATTCTTTTAAAACCAGTCATGCTTGAGATCATCCACTTAGAGATAAGAGAATTACTACTTATGGATTTCATCATTGATTACATAAGTTGTAGCTTCTGCCAGAACTCCTGACACTGCTTTTTGAATAAATGAAGCAATTTCTTTGTCATTCATTTTCAGATAAGATCTTTTGAATATGAGACCTTAAGCTTATCGTAAAGCTTAATGCTGAGCACGTCGAGTGAATACTTGGATTTGTGATTAATTTCAGCTGCCGATGTTCAGTATGTAGAAGATCATTTATCACTTTTAAGTATGGATTTCTGTTAGGCTTGCTTCTGTCATACACTTTCGAACCGGTGAGAAGTAGTTTTGTTATTGCTTGGCACAATGATGCTTCCTTAGAGAAAAATAGGATCCGGTGTTCTTTGGCATCAAGATTAGAACTTCTCATTTTTCTTGAAGGTCTATACACGTTATTATATTCTCGAGCGACTCAACTAATAACCTTATCAATAGAATATATTTTGATCTCTTCATCTCGCTGCATCAATTTAACTTTGAAAGTCCACTCGACTGCTTCTTTGCTGAGATCATCTTAACTTGACTTAGATAGGATTTTAATGACAATAAGTAAGCAGCATCAGATAGTTTATCATCAACATCATTCATATTTGTACCTGCATGAAAAAATTTAATTTGTAAGCTTGTTTATAAGAAATGGTTTACTTCAATTTTTAAACTCAAAACAGAGTTTTACTAGTACCATGGGATCTACTCAAAGCGTGAGCTTTTTTGTTCGTGAGAACCTGCTCTGATACCAATTGTTAGTTCCCAGAGGCACATAAGTGATCTAGAAGGGGGGGGGGGGGGTTGAATAGATCTCTTAAAAACTTTTTACTTAAAAAGTATATGATACTACCTAATAGTTTATTTAATCAAGATTGGTTTGTACAGGGGAGCATTAGCTTGAAAACTTCCCTTAAAGATTTGTAAAACTTCTTAGTTGAGTTTAGACTGTATTGAAGATAGCCATTTAACAAGTAAACTAATCATAGCAGATATATATCTATATATGACAGAATGTAAATGACGCCAGAGAGTTTAAGTGGTTCGTAGACTGAATAACTCCTACTCCACTCTTCTACTTCAACGAGTAAGAAATCACACAGAACTCTTTAAGCCCAACAGGCCTGGAATCTCTGGCCCACAAAGAACCCTTCAAACCCAACAGGTTTAACTAGTTTAGTCACTAAGATAAGGACACAAATGCCCTCTTCAAGTCCAGTAGACTTGGCTCATTTAGTCACTAAGACAAGGACACAAATGCCCTCTTCAAGTCTAGCAGATTTGGCTCCTTGTTTGTTGATAGATGTTGGAGTTGCTACTGAGTTGTACTTTCAGTTCCATTGTCTTTAAATACTCAGTAGCAAGATTTGATCATACTTGAAATGATATTGAGTTAGGTAATGATGCTTGACTTCTTTATGTACTCAATATCTTTTTGTGATCACTCATTGTGCTGCTAAGCTTTAGCAATTCAACTCCTTTGGTACTTGATAACTTCTCGAGATGAACTTCTGAGATGACTGTGAAACTCCTTCCTTTTGGTACTCAGTTGTTCCTTCTTATCATTGACAGTCCATAGCTTCTCGAGATGAGCTTCTGAGATGACTGTGAAACTCCTTCCTTTTGGTACTCAGTCGCTAACATGTCTATATCAAGTTGGCATTTAGGCTTCTCTCTATCACGTGCTTAGCAGCTTTGAACACTTTTCTTGTAATAGAGTCATATCTCTCTATGTCTCTCTCAATTCAGTTTTAGTGTTCTGGCATATCGTAGAGTGTTCTTCAGCATATTCATTTGTTTTTGTTTCACTTTACGATTCTGTTGTTGTCCACCATCATCTCTTTAATTTTCAACAACTTTCTTCATCCCTGTGAACATCTATGCTTTTATATGCTTGTGCATATTTTACCGTTGGAAAAGGTCCGATGGATTCCTTTGGCATTGTGTAAATCCTTGATATCTTTGAAGTTGACTTTTCTGTTGCTTGTGTTAGTGCTTTTCCTTTTTCTGACATATATTCTGTCACATCAAACTGTAGCTTTGTTTTCTGCATTATTAGCCGTTTGCACTTCCAGAGTTGTTTATCAAAGATTATTATATTCTTTGATATATTTAATTTTATGATTCATCATTAAATATCTTCCTTGACTTCGAAAACCAGCTATTCTATTGCTTTCAGAGATGTCTCATTTGTCAAACTATTTTCACCATCCTTCTGAGCAGTAGGTCCTGACTTATAGTCGTTTAGGCACAAAGTCTTCTGTGACTCTGACATGCATCTGATTTTGAAAAACACTTAATCTTTCTTTAATCTAGTCAAGGAATATTCTCTTTTCTCTCACACCATATTACAGTTCTGTTAATTTACTGGTTCTGATCTTCACAGTGAATTTGTAGAGTGGCTGTCTGATCATTCTGACTTTACGAATTCAGCTCCACGATTGTTACTTGAAATAAGTCAAGTAAAATGTTGAGTTGGAGTGATCTTCTCTCTCACTCAACGATCTTGCTATTTTATTCAGATCGTAAAGTTACTGACTGCAGTGCTTTGTTTTACGATTTCGTTCTACGATCTTGTCCTTCTGTGCAAATCGTAGAGTTGTTGATTGTAGTGCTTCTCCTTGTTATTTCTAGGCTTCTCAGTGGAATCGTTGAGTTGTTGTCTTCTTTAGCACACCCTTTATTTTTACTCAACGGTTATACCATGTGTAAAACAATTGTCTGTATTATCTTGTCTTCTGGTTTCACTCTATGATTTTGTCTATCTGTGCAAATCTTAGAGTTCTCGTATGTGCTTGCTCTTCGAATCCACTCTACGATCTTGCCAGTTTGTGCATATCGTAGAGTACATTTCTTTTCTGGTTCTACGTTTCCTAAAGGCTTGCTTAGCTGTCTGTTCGACGATCGTAGAGTTCTGCTCTACGTTTTGTACTTGATCAATTCTTCAATTTAGCTTGTATATTATGTAGAACTCTTGTACAACTGTCTCTCCTTGAAGATCGTAGAGTTATCCTGGTATGGAGTCATATAGTCCACTCTGCGAACAGACCTAGTTGTTGTGAAGTCGTAGAGTCCACTCTACGAACAAACTGAATCGTTGAGTCTTCTTTCCTTGGAGTCGTAGAGTCCATTCTACGATCATATTGACTGAACATATATAACATAAGATCAACCTAACAAATTTGATCTTTTCTAACTAAGTCTTTTTGTACATTATTACATCATTACATATTGAAAGGACTTTACAAACTCTGCTACAACAATGATTTATTCTTATATTACTCTGCTTTTATCATTTATCTTTTATGCAGAGTGACTCCTATAGAAAGATCAACCTAACATTTTTGATCTTTAATCTCTAAGTCCTTTATACACATATTTCTTTTCAAAAAAAGACTTTACAACATTTGAACCAGATAACTTTTACTCTTATTATAAGCAGCAGATAGTTTTTAACAAGATCATATTTGTGCTATATAAATGTGCAATTCATAATATTTGAACTAGGTAATTTATTTCATACACACATGATCATGTAGACACATTCAGATTGATATATAATCACTTCGTTAATTAACCACATAAGCACTTTAAAACATATACGCACATAGTCAAGTAAGCACATTGACACATGAGCACTTAGTCATATACATATGGACAATTAAACATATAAGCATATTCACCACAATCATTTTTGCACATCAGTCGTCATCATCAAATCAAACAACCTTCAACATCAATTACCATATGTATTCACTGACAATAAAAGAATAGTGAAATCTCACATTCCAGCTGTTAATACTCCAGCACGGATTGAAGTAAATGAAACAAAGCCACACCTGAAGCATGGAAGACCTATAGGTGTGAAGGATAAAATTCCCGAAAGAGAAAAGTACAAGAAAAACAAGTTGCTATACCTAGTAAACAGGTCACAAAAATAATTGATCTATCCAAAACTTATGAACAAAAATATCCTGAAAATAAACCTGTTGAAAAGTCTCCTAAAAATAAGGAGATCGCAATATATTATGTACATACAGGAGAAATATGTGATAGAAATAAAATTGTTGTCGACAACATATTTTCATATAAAGTTGCCTTTGATATTACCGGAAGTAATGATAATGAATATGAACCACAAACCGTTGATGAATGTCAACATAGAAATGTTTGGCCAATGTGGAAAGAGGCAATTCAAGCAGAATTAAATTCACTAAGTAAACATTAAGTTTTTGGACCTATAGTCCTAACACCTAAAGGTGTAATGCCTGTTTTGTTGGATACAAATGGGTATTTGTACGCAAACGAAATGAGAAAAATGAAATTATAAAGTATAAATCGCGACTTGTAGCACAAGGTTTCTCGTAGAGACCTGGTATTGATTATGAAGAAACATATGCTCCTGTAATAGACGCAATTACATTCAGATTTTTGATTAGCTTGGTGGCAAAAGAAAATTTGGATATGCAATTAATGGATGTTGTTACATCATATTTATATGGATAATTAGAGAATGATAACTACATGAAAATCCCTGAAGGATATACAATGTCTGAAACATATAATTCTACATCTCGAAGTATGTATTTTATCAAGCTACAAAGATCCTTATATGGGTTAAAGCAATCCGTACGCATGTGGTATAATCGCCTCAGTGAATATCTTTTGAAAGAAGGATTTAAAAATAATCCAATTTGTCCATTTGTTTTTATCAAAAAATTAGAATTCGAATTTGCTATTGTTACAGTATATGTTGATGATTTAAATCTTATAGGGACTCTAGAAGAGTTAACAAAAACAACAAATTGTTTAAAGAATGAATTTAAGATGAAAGATCTTGGTAAGACAAATTTTTGTCTTGGCCTACAAATCGAACATCTTCCAAATGGAATTCTTGTTCATCAATTAACATACACAGAAAAAGTCCTGAAGCAATTTTACATTGACAAATCTCAACCTTTAAGCACTCCAATGATGGGTAGGTCACTTAATGTCAAGAAAAATCCGTTTCGGTCGCAAGAAGATGATGAAGAAACTCTTGGTCCTGAAGTACCATATCTTAATGCAATTGGTGCTTTGATGTATATTGCAAATTTCACACGACCTGATATAGCATTTGTAGTTAACTTACTATCATGGTAAAGTTCTGCACCAATTTGTAGACATTGGAATGGAATTAAGCATATTTTACGTTATCTTTGTTGGACTAATGATTTGGGATTATTTTATCCAAATGGATCGAAACCACAGTTAGTTAGATATGCTGATGCAGATTACCTTTCTGATCCACACAAAGGCCGATCACAAACAGGATATTTATTTACTTATGGCAATACTGCTCTTTCACGGAGATCTGTTAAACAAATAATTTCTGCTACTTCCTCAAATCATGCAGAGATTATTGCAATTCCTGAAGTGAGTCGTGAATGTGTTTGGTTAAGGATGATAATTAAACATATTTTTGTGAGAAATGTGAATTATCATCAATCATAAATAGTCCAACGATATTATATAAAGATAATGCTGCTTGTATCACCCAAATTAGGGGAGGCTATATCAAGGGTGATAGAACCAAGCATATTGCACCAAAATTCTTTTATACACAGGAGCTCTTGAAGAGTGGCGATATTGATGTCAAGTAGATACGATCATCTGATCATTTGGTTGATATGTTCACTAAAACATTACCAACTGCGACTTTTAAGAAGATGGTGCGCAATATTGGCATGCGTCGACTTAAGGATATTTTTACCATGAACAATGGAAAATCTATGTACTCATGAGGGGGAGTAATTTTTCAAAGGATGTGTGCTGATTGTACTTTTTTTCCTTCGCTAAAGTTTTTTTTGCCATTGGGTTTTTCTTTGCAAGGTTTTAATGAGGCAATCCTAAGGCACTAGAAGTGGTCATCAAGAGGGAGTGTTAGAAATAAACTTTGATTAGGAATGTGTATAGTTTGAAAAATAAAAATGTTATGTAAAGGTTAGAATGTATAAAGTTTATGGGTATAATTGTACTTATTATTACAATTATATCTCATAAACTCTACAAGCATTGTTTAGTCCTATATATATGTAGGATTGTTCTACTAATGATAATGAGAATAAGAAGTGTGAATGACCACTTGAATACAAGAATTTCTTCTTACTTTATTTTATCCATCATTTGATAATAGTATTAACAATTTTTGTGATTTTTTTTTTGTATTTCTCTTTTTATATCCTTTTCATCTTTATTAAATTTTTTTAAAAATAATTATTTTTTTATTCTTACTTTCTCTCTTAAACTCTCTTATCCCTTTTACTCTCACTCTCTTATTTTTTTTATATTAAATCACACACGTAATTAATTAGTTTATATTATAAAGTGAGAAGAATTCAAAGTAGTTATTTTTCGCGTTAATATAAAATAAAAGTTTTTTTATTTATTTTCGTTTTATCTTTTTCATATTTATTAATTCTCTTATATATACAATTATTTTGTTATTCTCATATTTAAGGGTATAAATGAATCGGGTCAAGTTGAATATTAAGTTTCTCATATTTAGTTTATAAAATTTATTAAGTATAAAACAAGGTTTGATTGAAATTCGTTTAACTATTGAGTCGGACACGATCTCGAATTAAGTCATAGCAATTTGAATTTGTTGAACAAATATGATCCGAGTATCAATATAAAATTATAATTTAAAGAGATTCGATTAATTTATTAAAATTTAAATTTTACTCATATTTAAATTATTTATATTTTAAATCGAGTTCGTATCAAATTTTTAATTAAACAAGTACGAATAAAGCCCGAAGTGATTATTTCATTTTATAACATTACTCATATCGTTTTTATTCTCTTTCCCTCTCGTCCTTTTATGTTTTGCGTTCAGGTAACTAGTAAAACTAGTAATATTAATTTATGTACATATGGAACATAAAAAATAGTGAACATTTTATTATAGTTTTCCATTTTTCTAGTCTCTATGGAAGCGGGAACTCTTTTCCTTCACGTTCCGTTGAAACTGCAGCCTGCCCGTTGCCGTCTCCCCTCTTTCCCGCGCTTCATTAGGGCTTCTTCCAATTTACAGGTAACTCTCTATCTCTATCTCTATCTATCTATCTATCTATATATATATAATCAAATTACCTAGAGCTTTTCTCCAATAAACTGAAGGGAGGTTACAAAGGGCCCAAGCCAACGAGACAATTGGTGGCCGATTGGGTATCAAGTAATGACGATTTCGTTCGGACCTTACCGATTTACGTCGGAGGGGTCTCCTTGTTGGCTGTTCTCTTCAATCGGACACTTTCAGGCATTGCTCCTGTTGCTGATGCCAGCAGGCAAGTTACTTTTTTTTAGCTATTTAGCAAATGCTTATACCTAAATCAAATCTCTCTCGATCATGGGTCTAATTATTCTGACTTTGGTCATTATTAAATACTATTTCTTCTTTATATTTATATTCACTATACTGTAAATCATTTCAGCTATTGGTCTGCATTTGTTAACTTTGATTGGTGAAGACTTAATTTAGACATTATCCACTTTAAGCTAGTATTTATTGGAGACAATGGGTCTGAGGCAGAGCCAGGAATTTATATTAGATTTATATTAGAGGATGTCAAATTTTTTACGAAAATTATAATATAAATAGGTAAATGATAAAATGCACTCCATATTTTACCATTTCTGCTCCATTGTAAAATTATATATTATAATAGTAATTACTATATGTTTCTCCTATAAACACCTTACAAATTCTTTTGGTAATATTGTCTCTGACTACATTACTTTCTTTAAGTATGAATCTTTTTATGCTTCATTTTGTTTCTCTGTTCTCTGTTACTTTCTTTTCATGCCTACAATAATGTGAAGTTTTTATGTGCCCACAGTTCACAGTCTAGAGCTGATCTTCTGACACTTGGGTTGGCAGTCACCAATATCTTAACTGGTCTTGTTTGGCTGTCAATCCGACCAAAATCTATATCTGTGGTAAGGTCTCTTCCTATAATTTTAACCTCTAGTCAATTTAATCATTGTCAGTACTCTCTCCCTCTCTCTTAACATACAGCAAGTTAATGAAAAGTTCTTCCTTTGATTTCAGGTAAATCCTCAAGGTGTGGAGTGTCAAAGGATATATACCGACCTCCCTGATGTTGTTGTTTCTGAAATAATGTGGTACTAAGACTCCTATATATTGCTCAGCATTAAATTGATTTTTGGGTAAATTTCACATGACCACCTGGGGTTTGACCAAATTCCCACTTGACTACTTGTTGTCTAGAAAGCTACATTTAAATGCCTGTATTTTTTAGGTGAAGTGAAAAAGTTTACATTTTCCATCCATTTTAACCAAGCGTGTCATCCACTCTCTAAAAGTGCATGATCCTAAAAAAGTATTATCATATTGCTTCAAATAATGTCCAAAATGCCCTTGAATTCATCTCCAAATAACAAATATTTACCTTTTTGTCTTTCTCTCTCCGTTTTGGGCTTCATTCTTTCCAATTCAAAAAGGCTTGAACCAAATCAAATAACAACAAACACAAAATCTGTGCAGAATCCAACACCATGGCTCTGAAACTGAATCCGGCGGCCTTTCAATCTCACAAAGTTTCATCCTTTGGCCTCCCCCAAACGGCCCATCTTAGATCTCACAGAGTTTTCATGACTTCTACTCTTTGCGCTTCTTCGTGAGTTCCCTTTTGTTAGTTTGTTTCATTTTGCGTTCTTAGCTTGTGGGTATGGTCGAATGGGGTTTTAGTTGCGTTTTTATGAAGGTGGGGGTGCTATGATGATGGTGAAGGTTTGGAAGGTTGTGAATTAAAACTTCCCAAGCCCAAATCAAGCTGCACCAAAATAATCAAGCTACACCAAGATAAGCCTAGCCACACCGAAATTCGCAAAGATATACATGGAGAAATAGAGATTTCTTTATTTGACTCTTTCTGTTCTATTTGTTTGTTGGTGGTCTTGGGGAAAAAAATATTGTTTAGTAATTGTGAAAAAAATCGTGATAGTTTGTCTGGGATTTGTACCACTTGGTCACATGATGTTTTGATCTCATGCTCATAAAATCCTTATTGTTTGGTCAAAAATTGCTGCACCAAATTTGTTTTGAACAGTTCTTGAAGAATCAAGGATGCAAAAAAGTGATTTTCCCAATTGGGTTGCCCTCTTTATGTAGTAATTTTCACTTTGGCTTTGGTTAAGGTTTGTCTTTTGTTTGGCGGGTTTGAAGATATATTAGTGTTTTGTGGAGTTTGATTGATGGTTTAATGGTTGGGTATAAGATCCGATTTGCTGGAGAAGAATTGGGCTGGTCAATATTTTTGACTTTGTGTGGGGGTGATTTTGAGCTTGAGTAAGTGGTATCTGTAGTTGAAGTGCTTCTTTGCAAGTTGGTTGTATCTGGTATTCAGTTGCTTCATCTTTAAATTTGCCTATATGGGTTTTCTTGGATTAGGGACATAACAGATTTAACCGATGTTGGATCAAAGGGAAGTTTGGGTTGAAAAGAAGGCATTTTGAGATATAAATCTTTGATTTGAACTAAAGGGTCTGAATTCTTCAAGATGGATACCAATTGTAAGACCATTGTTTGGTTTAGGAGGGATCTTAGGATTGATGTCAATCGCAGGTTGGCTGCCACTGCAAGGGAGGAGAGAGAAAGGAAGAGAGAGAAGATGAAGGAAAAGAGAATACGGAGGTCAAATATGTCTTTATCCATTTAAAGTCACGGAGTTTAAACGGAAAATACTTTTTCACTTCACCTCAAAAAATTAGGCATTTAAATGTAGTTTTTTAGACAACATATGGTTAAGTGGGAATTTGGTCAAACCCCAGGTGGTCATGTGAAATTTACCCATGATTTTTATCTAATTCATTTTGTTAGTCTTGAAAAATCACTTAAGGCTGTATTCAGAATCCAAAAGATTTTTCCATTAACATCAATTATCAAATGTTCTACAGTATTAACTTAGCACTATTGTATTTAAAGTTTATTATTCACTCTGTTAATTTCTACATTAATTTGAAGAATTTAGTTAAAATTGCTTCTTACCTGTGTGATCTGGATGTTAGATTTATGGATAATATTTCTAGCGTTTCAGTTTTTGTATGAAATTCCTAACCTTTTACCCAATAATAGTGCAACTATCATTTTTATAGTAGTAAATATCGAAGGGAATGCAGCATCCATGTTTACCTTGTGATTACACCTAATTTAGAATTTTGTATGCAATAAAATGAAACTATGAAATTTTCTGCTCCTGAGCTATTTAGGGATCATCCATACATCTGACATTGGGGACCAAGCATGAATTGATGCCTCCATGTGGTACATATGCTAGAAATTCTAAATTTTTACAGTTTCAACTTCTTTCATTTAGGTAATTTATGTAGGGCATACAATAGTGGTAACAATGCTACTGGTTCTGAAAACCATCAGATTCCATGTAATGGTGCCAAGCCTAAGGCGATGAAAATGATATTAAGAGTGCTGAATAGGTAGAAGCTAATATAGAAGTGTAGAACCTTGTAATATCAAGAACTTGGCAATGAAGATGACATATTTCATCCTGGAAATAATAAGATAACATATTCTCTCTTTAGTGTAAGAAATAGTATCATCAAAAAAACAAGGAACTAATTACTTAATGTCATTCTCTTTTTGCCTCTTCTCAGGGTATGGGAGTCGATGTCAGTTGTGACGTGCTGCAGGTCTCTTGTTATTGTATATGAAAGCATATGTGTCCTTCAAATAGGATTTGCTGCTGCATCTTCCTCTAGTGAAGGAGAAGCTGTAGAAGTAGATGTGAGTAAACTGATGCAAGGATCACTGTATCAAGGTGTTCTAAAATCTGGATCACGTAAGCAGTACACAATGTTCTTTGAACTTCTTTGTATGTAGTCTGAATTTAACAAGCTCCCTGCTCAAGATTTACGCTTGAAAAGGAAAAATCTGTCTACCTGTTGTCTCAGAGAGCTACTTGGCCAACTTATCTCTTTATCCCGGCAAGTCTGAGCTGCCATTTCTCCCTTCAAATACACAGGTAATATGCTTATTTTCTTGATTCTCTCAAGTACAACTTAACTTTATCTCCTCTTTTAACTTTGAAACGTGTCATATTAGAACGAACATCTATATATCGTAAAGTTATGGATGATTTCTGAGAATTTTCACATTTTTTGTAATTTTCTTCCTTTGTTTAACTCTATCTTTCTCTCAGAGGTGCATTGATCCTTAAATAATACTACCTAAACAAGAGAAACAACTAAGGGAAATAATTTCTAACCTACAACTCCTATGTTTATGCTCACAACTGAATTTAAATCTTAAATTTTTCTCTCTGAATTCAAATATCATTTATCTATGGGTGCAAGTATGTCAATTTATTCTAGCAAATTCTAGATTCTTCAGACAATTTGTAATAGATGTTTAATGTTTTACTATGCTAGGCAGTAATCTTGCAATCACTTGGAGACAAAGGAATTGCAATAATTGGCGGTAACACAATTAGGGGATTCACAACTTCTGATCAGGTGATTTCTAAATTTAAGTTGGGACTCTTTAACAAGTATATTGACAGTGGCATCTGTCCCGATTTCCTATTATCAGCATTTTGCAGTTATACAAAAAATTACAATTTTTTCCTGGTAAACTTGTATGTTTATTTTTTAATGATGTAATATTAACAATTATTTTCATCTACAAGTTATTCATCCGTTGTAGAAAATTCTTAGGACGTAATTGATAACAGATTAACAAATGCATTTCTCTCTTGGTTTGCCTGCCAAACAATTTCCACTAAGATCTTCCTTATCCATAGCAATTTAATATCATTACATGGGATCACTTACTCATGTCAAACTAACATTTATGGCTAACATAGATTTTTAATGTCCATTTTAAGAATGAATATATTAATTGATAGGGATATTATTTATTTATAGATTTAATGTGTTTATTTATTTATGGAGTTGTTGTAATTTTAGGAGATAGTTGGTATTTTATTTTAATTTGTTAGGGTATTTTTGTATTTTAATATTTTAATTAGTGATTAGGAATTATTGATAAGGGTATTTTAGGTGTTTAGTATTTTTAAATAATATTAGGGTTTTGAGTATTTAAATACTGATTTAATCGCCACAAGTTGGACATAATATAGATTATTGTTATTGAAAGTTGCTTTAGCATAATTCTTTCTAGGATGAATAGACATAGAGTTGAAATCTTAGTTCTAGGGTTAATAGACGTAAAGTTGAGACCCTAAACCCCTAGCGATTTACGCACAGACCTAAATCCTAGGTTTTTGTTCCTATTATTTTCTACCAATTACACAGTTTCACAATTGTCCTACATCATTTTGGTATCAGAGCAAGTTCATACCAGGAAAAAATAGCCTACATTCATTGTCGGAAATGTTGCTGGCGCCGGAACCCTAACTTTGCCGAAACCCTAGCAAACCATTGTTGTTCATGCCATCACCACCGCCGTCATTCCTAGTCATCATCGCTGCCACTAGGATTGTAAATGGTAACCAAAAAATTTATATTCATCTGTATCTGTATTCGGAAAAAAACGGATATATCCGTATTTTGTTTAAAGGTATCCGCAAATAAATGGATACGTATATGGATTTAGGCGTATTTGTATTCGTTTAACATCCGTCCGTAAATATATCCGGTGGATATTTGGAATTTGATATCCGAATTCGAATCTGTATCCGAAATTCATTTCCGAATAACTTATTTATATATATATATATATATATATATATATATATATATATATATATATATATATATATATATATATATAAGAAGCAAAAGAATTTTTTAAAGTGGTCTTCCTTATATAATAATTAGTTTTCACTATCATACGAAAATTATTTTTAAAATGTCATTTCACTTCTAAAAAGTATGAAATAACACTTTTATTATAATATTAATAAATTAATTTAAGTATAGTTAATGAAGTTTTACTATTATAAAGTTCAAATATCTAAAATGTATCATTTAACAAGTGTTACAATATAACTTTTGGATCATTTAACAAGTGTTATAAATGTTATAAATATCATTTAAATGTTATAATTATAAATTATAAATATTATACACACTACATTATTACTCCAAACATATAAAATGGACATCAAACTTTAATAAGTTGAGCATTCATTTGAAATTTAGGATTTCAAAAATAATAAAAATTTATTTGAATTGTAATTTAGAGCATTGATTATTGTATTTATTAAAAATAAATAAATTAACATTCGTTCATTAATGAACTATACTTTAAAGCTTATTACTTTTTCCCTTTATTCTAGTTATATATAGTGTTACAATATATCTAAAATACATCATTTAACAAGTGTTATAAATATCATTTAAATGTTATAATTATAGATTATAAATATTCATACACATTACAGTATTACTCTAAATTAACACATAAAATGGACATCTACTTATTAATGGATATCTAAACATTAATAAGTAACACATAAAATTGACATTTACTTATTAATGAATATCTAAACATTAATAAGTAGAGCATTCATTTTGAATTTAAGATTTCAAAAATAATAAAAACTTATTTGAATTATAATTTAGAGCATTGATTATTGTATTTATTAAAAATAAATAAATTAACATTCATTCATTAATGAACTATACATTAAAACTCATTACTTTTTTCCCTTATTCTAATTATATATAGTGTTACAATATATTTAAAATGTATCATTTAACAAGTGTTATAAATATAATTTAAATGTTATGTTTTTAGATTATAAATATTTATACACACTACAGTATTACTCCAAATTAACACATAAGATGGGCATCTACTTATTAATTTACATCTAAACATAAATAAGTAGAGCATTTATTTTGAATTTAGGATTTCAAAAATAATAAAAACTTATTTGAATTGTAATTTAGAGCATCGATTATTGTAATTATTAAAAATAAATAAATTAACATTCATTCATTAATATGTATGGTTTAAACTTTAAATTGTGATTAGTTATGAGTAATTATTCAATTTTTTTTATTTTTTTTTGTAAATAATTTGAATGAATTTTATACTAGGTGATTGATAAATGAATTTGGATATTCGAATAATCTGTTTATTTGAATAAAATAAATGAAAACGGATATTATTCGTATTCAGATATTATTTCGAATGCTGGAGACGAATAACATTTTTAAAATCCGCCGAATACCGGATATGAATACGGATAGCGCATTAATTTTTCAGATATGGATACTGCTATATTCGGATTCGTTTATATCCATTTACACCCCTAGCCGCCACCAGATCTGTAGACAAGCCATCATCTGCTTTTCAAACCTAGCCGCACCACCGAATCACCGAAATAGAAAAAGAAATTGAGGAAAAGACCAAGAAAGATCGAGAAGAACAGGAAAAGAAGAGAAACATAGGAGATCAAAATAAGAAGACAAAGAGCAAGAAGAAACGAAGCAAAAGAAAAAGAAAGGACTAAACAAATACCTACGTCGCCATTAAGTCACCGATGCTCGGCGCCTCTTTATGTGTTGCCCCCTTCAAAACCCTTGCCACTACCTTCGGAACCCTAGACAACGACCAACTCTATTGCTATCATCGATTGTGTCGCCGATCGACGGAAACGTCGTTGCTCAGCCCCTTCTCTATCGCGGTCTTGCTTGTTCTCTCTCTCATCTAGAGTTTTATACTAGTGCTACGTTTGATTTGTTTATTTCCTGCTAAATTACCATTTAGTACCCCTAGTTTATTTTGCTACTTTAATAGTTCCCCTTAGTTTCTAAACCTTCAGTTTATCACTTGATTTAAAAAATGAAAAAAGAAAAAAAAAGAATTTATTTATTTATTTTTAGTTTTTAACCCATTGTACCAATGTTCCATGTGACAAAGGAAGTGATTGAACAACAAAAAGAGTATATTTGGTTTATTTATTATGAAAGTGACTGAATAGATTACCTTATCAATACATGTGGCCGTACTACACGTTTGAAAATCGAGTAAGAAGAGATTAGACTATTTATTGGTAATGCACATTATGATCTTGACTGATTTTAATGGCAAGATGAACAAAGACGAGCTGAAACACATTAACGTCAACAAGAAGCAAAGAAACGTCAACAAACTGAAACAGTGAAACGTTAACAAGCTAAATCAAAATAATTTCGAAAGGCTGCACATAAACAAATTTTGCAGATGTGGTATATGCAAGAGAAAGAGAAAGAGAAAGAGCAAGCGAAAACACAAGAGAAAGAACGTGAAAGAGATAATGAGGATGATCACAATTCTGAAACTACTGACAATTGTGATGTATTCATGAAAATTCTTGAAGCTCCAAAGGTGGAACCAAAAAGCGTGTGTGAACCACTTGAGACTACATACAGTTGTGACGTATTTATGGAGATTCTTGAAGTTCCAAAAGTTGAATATGAAATTATGTGTGAACAAACTGAGAAAACTCTGAAGTTATTTTTGAGTTGTTCGTTATCGAAGAGAAGCCGATTTGAGAAGTTGATTCAATTCAAGTTGATCATATTGAGTTCATCATTCCGGTTAATCTACTTCGGCTTCCTTTGAATGCAAAAGTGATGCTCTCATCAGTTATCTTTCCGACATTTTTTTAGCTTTATCATGTGAAGATATTGTCAATGGTGCTTTGAAAGGTTCTTTCGATAAAGAGGAATTCGTGGATTATTTTGTCATTCTATAAAACTTGAGGTCAAGTTTTCTCCAACAAGAGAATAAATGATGGGGATCACTGTTATATTTATTTATTTATGGAATTGATGTATTTATTTATGTATGAAATTGTTGCAACTTTAGGAGATAAATAATATTTTATTAGTTCGGGTATTTTAGTCTTTTAATATTTTAGGTGATAGTTGGTATTTTATTTTTATTAGTAAGGGTATTTTTGTCTTTTTAATATTTTTTGCAGATTAAGGTTTGTATCGTAATTGAATTAGGGTTTCTGTCTTATTTAAAGGCTGATGTACTTTCAGATTTTAATAGAACACAGATTATTATTGATTGAGAATTTCTTTGAGTAATTTATCGCATAGATAATTATTTCATCTAGGGCTAATAGATGTGGAGTTGAAATCCTAAACCCTAGTGATTTATGCACATAGTTAAATCTTAACTTTTCTATCCTATTATTTTTTACCAATTACACAAATTTCAAAATATGTCCTACATCATTAATGATACTTTTCTATTCTTCCTCCCTCATCCACAGGCATGGATTACATTGATTGGAGAGAAATTGGATGCTACACTCACAAAACATGTCAATAATCTCCCAGTGGCAATGCAAGATAGAAGTTGAAATTGATAAAATTTTGAGATTCATCTTTCTTCCAAGTCTTATGCCAAGGTAAATTTCTGTTTTATTATATCCGTCCTTTAAATGAAATTATTTATTTTATAATGCACCATCTTTATGTGTAAAATTCTTCCCATTTCCTAGTGTTTCCAAAACTATTGCTTTTGACAAACAGCAAACTACCTACATCTTTTAAGAATTGTTTCTCTCAAGTACGTGGATTGTTTTTTATTTATTTCTAATTATTGATAATTCTCCATATGTCATTAAACATGCTGAAGATGATAGAGAATAATGGATTAGAAGCTATGAAGATTTTTTAATTGCTGACCATTAGGGAAGAAAACATTTGGGTTTTTTATACATCTGGTTTTTGGAGTGGGGACAAAAGGAAGAAATTCATTGGAAATCAATTGTGAGAAGTTTTATCATCATAGTATGTTGGCTAGCCAAATGATGCACTTTTGTTGACCTGCTATAACTTTCTCACACAATAATGCACATCAAAATTTAATAATCCGTCTATAATTCAAAGAAATAGATGGATAAGGAAATAGGTTCTAAAATTTTGCTTTAAGGAGAAATGATATACTAACTTTGTTGAGAATGATGTCCAAACGAGATAAACAATTAAACACCATCAAATTGCACCTTTAAATTAATCTCTATTTTTTAGGTTGTGTGTGGTTATTGTCCTCTTTCAGTCATGTGGCCATCTTTGCAACTTAGCTAGAGTTTAACATTCACCAAGCATTACTTTGCTCGTTGTGTAGTCATGGCCATGATATTTACTTGCTTCTGAATTCTCAGAGTGCCCTAAATTGCATGTTTAGGAAATTTGAGCTCCACCCAGCATAATCTAGTAACATTACTCTGTTCTTGTTTAAGCCATATTCACCGCCAAGAATTATGTTCCATATCCATGAATTTAGTCGATCCTATGATATCCCTAATGTATGATCTGTTTTCCTGAATCCAGTAGTTTAAGCATGGGACACTGATTATACTTCTATCTTTCAACAACAGGAATTCTGTTATAAAGGACGATAGCCAATTGCAGTCGCAAAACTGAATCCTGCTCTAGCTGTCTAGCAAACTAGGATTTAAAAATGGAGTTTAATATGCTATGAAGCCTATTCTTTAGTTTTAAAAAAATAAAAATAAAAAACTGAATTACTGCAGACCTCAAGGTAACCCATCACTGATTTTCCTGGAAGTATGCTTCCCTTTATCAAATACATATAATAGTATAATTGATTATGCATCTTACAACTTCCTCCTTCCTTTTCTGTCATTTGATTTGATATTTTTACTCTTGAATGGTCTTTTTGTTTGAGCAGTTAAGATTACATTACTAGATCTTTTTATTATTATTATTATTATTATTATTATTATTATTATTATTATTATTATTTATTTTATTCCTTTCCTCTTAGGTCTTTCCAGTGGCACTGCAAAAGAATGAGAACAAAGAAATTTCAAGGTAATATATCCAATTCCATGGATCTGCACTGCAACACCTGACGTTGAACTTTGTTTTCACCCTTGACTGTGTAATGTTACTTCAACATTTTTCCTTTCCTGCATCATACACCTGAATGCGTTTTAAGAAGATACTAATTCTTTAATGATACTCTCATGCCTTTGTTTGTGCACTTGGAATTTTTGTGATTTATAGACCACATGTTTTTTCGGCATGTATGTACTCTTCTACTATGATAGCTAAGCAGATATTATCTAATAGAATCGAGTAGGTCGAATATTGTGTTTTTTGGGCATGTATGTACTCTTCTACTATGATAGCTAAGCAGATATTATCTAATAGAATCGAGTAGGTCGAATATTCTAGCTTGCACCTTAACGCAGTCCTTGATTCATTCAATATCTCACTAACTTCCTCTCAACCTGATGGCTGGAATTTTTATTCATATATAAATATACGCAGATATATGTATGCATGTACATGGCTGAAAATAAGTCATCTTTACAACCCACAGAATAATCAGTCTAGCAAGTGGAAGAACCATACAAATAAAATGAATTGATATTTCATTCAGTAAACAATAGAATAAAAAATATGTATCATTGTCACATTTCCACAAAAAAATTACAACTATGTAGAACCCTCTAAACTATTCTCTATCTTTTCCAATTGTATGTCTTTGAAGACAAAAATTCAGATATAAAGTGGTGAAAGAAATTATACTTGATCTGTTTTACAAGTGACCTTCAATCAATTTACCCAACTGTCACATGCTAGACCTCTGCCAGGGCAGCAAGCCATTTGCAGGATCAGCCATGTTAGCCAAAACGTAGTCTCTCAAACCAGTGTCCCAAACCTCACAGAACCGTAGTCGCCAATTGGGTGGTTCAATCGCCTCTGTCCCCAGTCCAGGTGCCCTATCTCTTGACCCTTCATTTTGGTTGTCTTGCCAGTCAGCCACATAGGTAGCAACCCTTCTGAAAAACTTTGCTCTAAAAGTCTCCCACACCTGGTACTTGTAGTGATTTATCACTGCTATGCTCTGCGGTAAATTTAGGTATCCAAATCCCTTCTTCAGATGGAAATGGTGCACCACTGTGAGAAGGGTGGCGTCAAGGGCATCTGGACGAACAATAGATTTGTGCCTCTCAGGTCTCTGGAGCCTGCAAGTGTACCCTGCTGTTACTCCCTGTAAGGGTGGTGAACTTAACCCTGATGGCCCAAAACTATGACAACTTGTTCTTATCTCTGCAATTGATGTTGATGATGAAAAATTTGCAACTAATTGTCGTAGGGAATTCTGACCTGCAAAACCCAAGCTCCTTTTCCTTTGGTGACGATGAGTTGGAAATGGGAAGTAGAAGAATTCATCAACATCCATGAATGAAACCCAATTACATTCATCCTTTGCTCTGACAGCACAATGTGAAAACCCCGCTTCTTGAGTCTTAATCCAGGGCCACAAATGTCTGCTGACATTGTAGCCTTCAAGGTCAAGCTCTTCAATCTCCTCCTTGATTCCATCATCACTATTGTTATCATATATAAACCATCTCTCAACTCCAAGCCAAGCATGGTAAATTATCCATTCACGAAGTGCAGAAGCTTGGTTCCACACCATTGTACACGCGCAAAGTTCATACTTTCCCTTGTTCTTCTTCCTAACAGTAGACTTGGAATTAGAAATCTTAGCAACAGAAGGCACAAGTTCATGTTTATGAGCTCTAGCATTAACATGGGAAGTCACTCCAATGGTTACTCGAATCCCTTGAGCCTTATCCGGATTCCTCCTAATGCTTCTGGGCAACAGACACCTAACAACCTCTTGAGCAGCCGTGATGGCTTTCGTTTTAAGCACAAATCTTCCATCTCTCTCCCAGTTTCCCAATCCAAAATGGCAACTAAATAGGGTTGGATCCGATTTCTTGTCTGGCCTCAGATTCAATCCCTTGGCAAACACCACTGCAGTCTCCCCATCTAGTGCCGCCTCATACACAACATTTTCCCAAGAATGAACCATCTGATTACTCGCCCACAACCCCTCATCGCCACCCAAATATCTCAAACGTTTGCCACCCCACCACAAATCCACCGCATCGGAGTAATTCAGAGGCGGAAGTGGACACCTCACAATGAAACGAACCTCAGTATATTCATCTATGGACAACACACTTCTCGTTACCCTAACAACCTCATCAGAATCAGAGAAGTTATTGTTGCTAGAATTATTCAACAAAATTCCACTATAAACACACTCCAATCTGTCATTCTTCTTAATTATCCATCCATTTTTATTTCTACTGGACACCAGTAATAAAATGTGGTCGGGAAATAAGACCCGATCCTCTATTCTCAGTAGGGATGATAATAGATTACTAGTGGAATATTTTTGAAATGAATCAATTGAAGAGGATAAAGATAGGAGTGAAAATCTACAAGGAGGAGAAGAAAGTACAAACACAGAATGAAGCGAAGAGGGTGTGATTGAAAACTTACAATAGGAGAAAAAAAAGAGGAAAATGAAAAAAGGGAAGCACAAGAGGAGGAACCTTACAGAGAGAAAATAACGATATGAAGGAGAAGAATATGGTGGTCTTAAATTGCGTTTTCGCTTGCGGCGTTTCTCTGGAGAATCCATGGATTAAACGAGGAGTAGAAGTTTCTCCCAATTTTATGGTCCCGTTGGTAGACTAGATCTACCGACACTGCTCCTTCCTGCTACTCTGGTTGTATGTCGGAGAGAGAAAAAGGGAGAACGCGTAGCGTGTAGCGACTAGATCTCTGGTTAGCGCCGCTCTATGATTAAAGAACAACTGATTGTTGGTCCTGTTCTATACGTAGACGTATGTTTGTAGACAATAGAATATAAAGAACATAACTTCAATTAATTGTTTGCAGGCTTTGTTTGTTGTATATAATATCCGATCACAAAATTATTAATTACAGTTATTTTAATTATTAAAAAATAAGACATGACATAAATTTTAATATAAAATTCTATTTCTTAATAGTCGAGATTAATTTTGTGATTACTTTTTGTGGTTGGTGTTCCTATACTTAAACTTATTGTTGTTTGGTAGGATTTTTTACTAGTACTATTACTAAGTGAAATAAAAATTAAAATTAAAAATTACAAAGAAGAAATGTTAAATTAAGAGAAGCAACTTATAAAAATAATTTCAAGAAATTTTAAACTTCTTTTCTTACTAGGTTTGTGCACTAAAAAAATACAAGTAACTCTAGTGGGTAGTTTTGGAATTTTTGTTATTTAACCACTTGTTTGCAACTTTGCATGACTGGTAGTATTATTTTCTGTTATTTCCATCAAGAATTGCAAGACTGGTAGGCCGGCCATCAAGAATTGAAGAGATGAGAGGGACGTCCCTTGTGCCAAGGAATTGAATCTTCTACGAATTCTTGGAAATTTCCTCTATATAGACTCTGAGAATTGTTTTCAAAGACAAAAAAAAAAGGTTACTCCCCTACATTTGTTTTTCAAATCGGTCGATATTAGTACAAATTAAGGCCAAGTCTAAGTATAAAAAAAATTATTTCATACTCTTTAAATAAGTAAAAAGTATGTTTTTCTTTCTCACGTAATTATGAACCCCGCTCTCAAGTGTAATACCTCGTTGGCCATTCTACCTTATACTTGAAATTGAGTAAATTTTGTTCAATCGATAAAATGTAAAGTGCATTATCATTTTTAACCTATGTACTATATTTTTGTGCATTCTATTCCTAACTAAATTAAAATTGATAAAATATTGTCTAGTTTTGCTATATTTAGCCTTTCCTATAAATTAGTTGGAATATTTGGTGGGCATTTGCATATATTTTTTTTATCATTATTTGTACAGCTTAAATAATAATAATAATAATAATAATAATAATAATAATAATAATAATAATAATAATAATAATAATAATGTATTAATTTCTAAAACCCTACAAACATTGTGAGACAATGGAAAAGAAAATTCATGACACATTAAACGGTACGAGGATGAGTACTCGAAATGGATCATCTGTAAACGTGAAACATTATATTATAGTATATGTGAACATTTTCCCCTAAGCATGTGATGGGAGCTCAGGGATGGGTCTATTTAGTACTAATAGTAGTGTCGAGTGTATTAGTAGTGTCGAGTGTATTCCACTTCAACAATACAGTAGCTGGCGTTAAGCTGTCCGCTGTCTTGATTCATTATTGACTTGTACAAGTTTTTTAATTAATTAATAAATTTTACAAAATTATTCTTTATTAACATGATTCTCCACAATAATCACCGATTATTATTCTTCCAATACATTATTATATAAGAAATTGATATTTTCATATGAAATTTTAATATTTTTACACGTAAGATCATATGTAGAATCTATTTATACATTTATGATAATATTTTTTGTGAGAGTTATATATAAAAATATCAAAATCTCATATAAAAATATCAATTTTTTATTATATATATATATATATATATATATATATATATATATATATATATATATATGCACCTCCCATCACGTACTTTATTTAATTAAGTAGTTGGGTACTGAAAGGTTGCTCTTATAATTTATTGTTTATTGCAATGAAACATTTCCTCCTTCCAAGTAAAATTTTAAAGAATTAGAAACCTTCTGTAAACTTTTGCAGGAGAAATTCCCGGGAACAAGATGGAATTAATGGAGTACAGATTTATATAATACTCCTATAATTATTTATTAGTCTATGTAGCATACAATGTGTGCAACTTTTTTTAAAAAATAAATATTTTAAAAATTTTGAAGTATAAATAAGAAAAGGAGAAATTAATCAGTACTTTTAGAGTATTGTTACGTGGTGTCTTCGGTCAATCATATACTGTCATTTTAACATATGCAGTAGATTTTTTATATTTGGATTAACTTCATATACTGAAATGACAGTATGTAATTGACTTGGTGTACCACGTATCAATACCCAAAAATATTGAATAATTTTTTTAAGAGAAGGTAAAAAAAATAAAATAATAACTAGAAAAGAAAATAGATACAGATAAATTTATTTTTATTTTAAAACGTGACAACTTCATCAAGAGATTATTACTTTTTTTCTCTCATTTTATAATAAGAGGTTAGCGTAAGGATAATATAATTAATTGTAACGTGAACTGGATTTGCGGTGACCCTCCACCTGCGTAGGGCTAGCCGGCTAGGGGAGGTTGTTTCTGTGCACAATTTCTTCCGTACACCGAGTAAGACCCACCAACCCCAGTTCCGGTTGTGATGGTATCTTGTATAATGAGCCGGGTTAGTCACGATGATGGTCCAACCCATCATTTAGGCTTGTCTAGAAACCCTGTTAAAACTTAAAACCCAATACCAAACCATCAAACTTGCATCCCACAGTATTGCTCAGCTATGCCAGGCCCAAGGTAAGATAGAATCAGAGAGTTGAAGGATTTGTTGTACTTGTAGGGTGCTCGACGCTTTCGGTTTGGACCCTTATATGTCATGGCTGTCAAGGTTCTTTGAAGGGAATTAATATTTCTATAAATAAAAATAATAATTTCACAAAATCTCTCTTACATGAATAATAAATAAATTTTATAAAAATATCAAATTTTATTTGTCAAATTCTCCTCTTCCAAACATACCTTGCTTTCCATGACTAAACCCCGGGCTTAAGAATTTTATTATCTGGGAAAAGTGAACTAACACAAAAGGAACCTGTGAATTTTGTAATCACTTTTTTGCACCCTACCAATACCAGATATGAATATCGTTTAAGTGGGTCCGGAAAATCTACCATCATAGCTTTTAATAAAGGTTATATAATGTCTTTAAGATTTCTTAGTATTCTCACAAAAATGGACCCATTTGTGACACCCAAATATATCATTATTCAATAGACCTGGTAAAAAATAATCCGGTCCGTTCATAAAAAATTGGGGTTTGGGCTTTTATTTTTTTCCTATAACAATTTGGGTCATTTTGGTTCGGCATAAATTTAGCCCGGCTTATTTTTCTTTCTAGTAAGATCCCTCAGTTATATGATCTTTCAATGTATTCTTATAGTCCAAAGAGCCAAATAGCTAGCTTTCAAGTTACTGCAAAGTATTTAATCTCATCATGCACTTGTTCCATTTAAGCATGTTGCATGCTCCTCTCTCATTTCATTTTTTGCCAGATCAAGCACTTGTTCAATTTAAACATGTTGTATATATTCAACACCATCTAATTCCCAGTAACTGTAGGTAATGTTTAAAAGTTGCACACTGAACTTTAGTACCCTTTTAAAATATCAATACTACTCGAGAAATTGTAGTTTCATCTAAAATTCAGACCTTAAAAAAGAATGCAGTTACACACAGAGGTATACAGGTCCTAGGGCCATTGCATATAATCTGTTCAACAAATATATTCGATGAATTCAAAACTTGTATACCCATTGGCGCTTGATTTTCATCATCAACCATAAAGCATGAGCTATAGCAAGAAAGGTAGTCCCAACGGAGGTCACATACGATTAACCTACTTTCACGGCTTCGATGTATCTTCATAAATTGAGAAGTTTTTCCTGCCTTAACACCTGTCTACAAAACAGATAACCATCTTGAGAGAGTGCAATATTTAAGAGAAAAACTCATATAATTATCACGACAATAGATGCAACATCTAACTTAATTCTTTTTCAATTGTCGTCATGATAAAATCTCATTTTTATGTTCACGGAACAAGAAATGTTTCACCTTTAGGCAACAGAGACAGAACATCACCTTATCAGTAAAACAGTTCTCAAACACGCGTGCTTTTTGAAGACTCGTATTATCAGTGGCAGCAACAATGCAGTATCTTGGATTGAATGCATTATGCATTCTAATTTTTTCTTAAAAAAAAATTAGCTTGTGGGCTGAGGCCAGGCTAGGTCGACCTAACTTGGGCCATGGGTCACTTATTTTCAGCTTAGAAAATTTTGTACCATTTTTGTCCAACCCAGATTTGGCCCAATCTAATTAAAACTTGCCCCGTCCATTTGTCAGGTCTATATATCACAACTCAAAAGTCCAAAATGTTTATAGTGCAAACTCCAAATAGGAAGTATTGGTACTCTCGCGATAAAAAAGGCCCAAATGGTATAACTAAAACTAGTTTGGTTCTCCGAGAAGTTGTTTATGAGTTCAACTTTGATGGGCTTTGAGGCCTAGCTATTTATATTATATGAACAATTACATATTCTAGTACATTTTTAGAAATAATTACAATAATGGTGCATTCATAAAATAATTACAAAAGTAATACATTTTCTTATATTTATTTACAAAATTAATATATTATATTTAGTATCCATTTAATTTAGGTGGATATTTTAAATTTAAAGTTTTAAATATCATCATCATTATCATACAAAAGAAACAAAAAATTATTTCTTCAATTTCATCCACCCGTGACCCGCCTCCTCCCTCTCCCCTCTCCTGTCGACCACCCCCCCCCAGCGGCCGCCTCCCCTCCCATGGCCGGCTCCCCTCCCCCGCCTGCCCCGCCTCCCCCTTCCTCAGCCGCCGACCCACTCCCGCCCCCGTCCCTCCTCCCCTCCACCACAACCCCCCCACCCCCTCCGACCACCACCCCCCAGACGCTCCTCCAGATCTCCCCTCCCCCGCCTGCCCCCTCCCTCTTCCCCAGCCGCCGACCCCCACTCCCGCCTCCGTCCCTCCTCCCCTCCACCACAACCCCCCCACCCCCTCCTCTCCCCTCGCCTCCTTCGCCTTCCCCCCTCCCCCCGCCTCCAGCGCTTGCCCCCCCTCCCCCCGCCTCCAGTTATCCCAGACCCAAGCTTAGGAGATCAATGGTGGATTTTTTTTTTCTTTGTTTTCAACAGTACTAAAATTTTTGACTATGCACTTGCTTTTCTTAATTAATCATTCAAAATTAAAAATTACATAGTACTTCTTTATATATAGATTTACTATGCACTTGCTTTTATTTTTAAGGTATTTATTTTTAAATATATATATTTATACAGAGGTAACCATTTTAGTTTTTGTATGTAACCAAATATTCATAAAAGTTTGGTTACCTTTCTATTAAAGTTTGGTTACTTTTATATTAAAGGTTGGTTACCTCTGTATTAAAGTTTGGTTACCTCTGTATTAAAGTTTGGTTACCTCTGTATTAAAGGTTGGTTACCTTTATATTACAGTTTGTTACCTTTTGTATTAAGAGTTGGCTACCGTTATATTAAAGGTTGGTTACATTTGTATTAAAGGTTGGTTACATGTGTATTAAAGGTTGGTTACATGTGTATTAAAGTTTTGGTTACCTTTGTATTAAAGGCTGGTTACCTTTGTATTAAAGGTTGGTTACCTGTGTATTAAGGTTTTGGTTACCTTTGTATTAAAGGTTGGTTACCTGTGTATTAAGGTTTTGGTTACCTTTGTATTAAAGGTTGGTTACATTTGTATTGAAGGTTGGTTACATGTGTATTAAAGGTTGGTTACCTGTGTATTAAGATTTTGGTTACCTTTGTATTAAAGGTTGGTTACCTTTGTATTAAAGGTTGGTTACCTGTGTATTAAGATTTGGTTACCATCATGCAGTTGGTTGCCAAATCTTCAGACCAAGGTAACCAATTCAGTTTTATTAAGTTACTAATTTATTTTTTAATGTGATGCAGTTGGTAGCCAACTTTCACACAGAGGTAACCATTTACTTATGTTTGTAGGGCGAATGTTCTTCTTCTTCTTCTTCTCATTGGTATTGTTATACTTTTGTTGAAGTTAAATGAAACATAATCTGACAGTTCATGCTTGCTTTCCACCCCTTTCTTTTTCGCAGGATCTGAAACATAAGCTTAAGATTCGCGATGGATATTCGCGACGGCAAATGAGGAAGATGACGGAAAAATAATTTTTCGCGGCGGCATAAGAGGAAGCTGGCGAGGGATGAAGACGACGAGATTTTTTGTTTTTGTTTTTCATCCATTTGATTTGAATTTTGAATTTTGAATTATGGCAGTCTTGATTTTAGATTCCTTATTTAATGTGAAATTAAATTGTTTGAAATTATTGTCTTATTTTTGTAATTATTTTGTGTGTGTTTTATTTTTGTAATTACTTTCTAATTGTTGTATATTAGTGTAAAGGACCCTATATTATAAGCTTATAATCAGTAACTTAACCCAACATTTGTCCATTAGTCTCGTTCAAACTAACACTATATTTGTGAGTTTAGAGAGAGAGAAAAATAGAAGAAGAGATTTTAATTTTTTGAGAGAAAAGATGTAATATCCAAACAACTTGTAAATACTTACATTAATGAAATTAAGGAATTATTTAGAAGATTATTTGTGTGCTCATACATTTATGTATTATGTTATAAGCATTAATAATTCAATTAAATATGTGATAAATAATAAATTAAGTAATGATAATGGTAAACTTAAATTATAATTAATTTAAATTTATGTAATATTCCTTGTGTGGCATAATGTGTAAGATGGATTGATTAATTAATTAAATAAATTAATTATGAGGTGATTAAATAATGTCATGGATTAATGAGGGTAATTAAATTAAACACAATGTGAATATTAGGATGTCACATGAATTAATGTGACATAGCCCAACATGTTAGAAATTAAAGTCCATGTATGTATGGATGACTAAAATTAATTAATTAGCACAATAGAAATAATTGTTCATGGCTCAATGAAACTTTAATTGGTGACCAAATGGAACCTAGTTGAATAAGTCCGATATGATGCTAGTTAATATGTATGTACATATATATATGTGTGTGTGAATAATGAGGGAATTAATTGACATAATCTTTTATATATTTACAAAGTTAGTAGAAGTGATATTGTAGCCCAAACTGAGTCCATAATTAAGTTGGTGTAACCCAAGTGAAAGTCCAAGACGTAGTCCAATTATATGATCCAAATGATCTATTTTCTAGAATGCTTTATAATATATTATATATAACACATCATGAAGCTAGAATGCTAATTTTATTTTTAAAATGGAGCTACATAGGCCATGATGAAGGAAGAACATGATTCATGCCTTAAATTAGGAATTTGTTGACAACTCTTCACCAAATCTTTCTTAACTAATGGGTAATACATGCTTGGGGGATATTAACACTCTTATAAATAGGAGCTTCTATTTCTTATTACAAAGTTTGCTAGCATTTGGCTAAGTGTAACATGGAGAGAGTAAGAGAGAAATTGAGAGAAAAATAAGAAAAACTTAGAGGAACTCTTGCAAATTATTTGTTCAAGTGTGGTCTAGTAAAGAAGGAAGAAGTGGAAACGTATCTAAGATTCCTCTCTAGGAGAAAAAGAGTTTCAAGGAGGTATAATCCTTCAACTATGAATTTTTAAGTTAAAGTAGTGTAGCTTAGCTTGTGTATGTATATTTATGTTTTGTTGTGAGAGGAGTATGTGTTGTGGGATCATGAAAGATCCGAAGGCATAAGAAAGGTTATTTGAAGGAGCTTATGTGCTATTATTGTATTTATAAGTGTTTTATGTTTAAATGAACCAAAGGAATGTATGAGAACATAAAAACCCTAAGTGTACTTGTGAAAACATGTGATTTGGGTAAAAATTAAATAAAATGTGTAACTCATTTACATGATCTAAAAATTTTATGTTATAGCTCTATGAAATACGAAAATATTCCAAGTGGAACGAACAAAAACAAAGCTAAAATAGATTTATAGGGAATTTTTTTGGTAAAGGATGCCAAAATAGAACTCTCGCTTGAAAAATCAATAAATTTGGTTAAATAAATATTTTTAAAAATAATGTAAAAATTGGAATGATGAAAAGTTATGAGTTTATAAAATAACAAAACTAATTTGCGCTTATTTGGATGTAAAATGAGCAAGATATGAAGGATTGAATAAAAAATGATAGAAAATAAAAAAATTAAAAAATGTTTCTGCATGGGGGGGGGGGGGGGGGGGGGCAGCGCCGACCCATGTGTTAATTTGGGCGTTGCAGTGCCAGTCAAAATTTTTGGTTGACCGGGCCGATCAAACCGGTTGGGATGACCGAACCGACCCGACCCGAGAAAAAATAATAATTTATTTTTAATAATAATAAGAAGAAGAAGAATAATAAACAAATAAAATAATTAAAAATTATTTTATTTATAAGTTAATTAAAATAATATTAAACAAATAAAAGAATAATTTTAAATTATTTTATTTGTAAGTTAATTAAATAATTTTTAAAAAATAAAATAATAATTTTAAATTTATTTTATTTGTGAGTTAATTAAATAATATTAAACAAATAAAATAATATTTTAAGATTATTTTATTTGTGAGTTGATTAAATAACATTAAACAAATAAAATAATAACTAAAAATTATTTTATTTGTGAGTTAATTAAAATAACAGTAAACAAATAAAATAATAACTAAAAAATTATTTTATTTGTGAGTTAATTAAAATAACAGTAAACAAATAAAATAATAACTAAAAATTATTTTATTTGTAAGTTAATAATAAAGATTATTTAATGTTAAATATTTCTTTAAATAATTAAAATAATATTAAAGGACTATTTTAATTGCTGATTAATAACACATAAGCAATTAAAATAATATTATAGGTTATTTTAATTGTGAATTAATGAGAGTTAAATAATTAAAATAATATTAATAATTATTTTAATTATAAATCAATAAAGAATAAGTAATTAAATAATGTTAACAATTATTTTAATTGTGAATTATTAAAGGATGAACAATTAAAATAATATTAAGAATTATTTTAATTATGTACTAATGAAGCATAATTAAATTAAAATAAGTGTAAATGTTACTCTAATTGGGAGTTAAACAAATAAAATGATAACTTAAATTATTTTATTTGTAGATTAATAAAGCGTGTTCAAAGAATATATTAAGAAGTCATAAACAAATAAAGTGAGAACATTTTGTTGTGAATCAAAAAAAGTTGATAAAGGATAATAAAACAAATAGAATAATACTAAGTGTTATTTTATTTGTAATAATTACTGAATAAATTAAATAAAAAAAGTGAGAGACAATAATGTACAAATAAATAATTTTATTTAAAATTATATGTGTAATGATTTATGAGTCTTAGTTATATAGAACTTGTAAGTCAAATCTATTAGATTATTACGTGAAGGTTAATAAAAATTAACCGTTAGACGAATATGTTGAACATAGGTTGTTCAAAGGATAAGGAATTATAGTCAAATAAAGTCGACGATCTAGACAAGTACTTTTACTTATAATTTTATCAATTCATACAAGTAAAATTAATTGATAAATTAATTCCTGTTTATCTATATTATGATGGTTACATTATTAACATTGAAACTTGATTTAATATTATGATTATTTCCTTGAACGAATATTCGAACCCTAGTTGCGAACATTGAACGTATCAATTATTTTTAATTGTGTTAAGATGTACGTCTATGCCATTTGTATCGGCTAGACCAATGATAAGACTGATTGTTAATCAATCATATTTCTTTGAGAAAACTATCCAAATCAATTGCTTTGGTGCAGACTCTTACGTTGAGGAGAACAATTATTTTATGTCGAAAAATCGACACGCACACGATCAACATGTAAGACTCCGAATTTTATGAAATATAAAATTTAATTTTTCTTCATATACATTTTTTCCTGAAATAGTAAGTGGATAAATTGATAAAGTTAAAAGTTAAAAATGTTATGTGAAAATTTTATTTTATCGAACAATATTCGTTTTGTCGAGGAATATTCGTTTTGTCGGAAAATATTCGGTCGTACGACGACACCGAAATAACTAATCATTTGTGGACCCCACAACGGAATATTTGTCGGATATAGAAAGCAACAGAAGTAACCTTTTAAATAAAAATAGTCAACGGTGTTATCACTCTTAAACTGTTAAAATATCGGTGATAAAAGAATAGTAGCATACGGTAATTTATGGTATTTTATTGTAGCACACGGTATTCTACAGTACCACACGGTATTGTACAGTATCTCATATTATTGATCTGATAACATGGTCATCGCATAGTATTCATCAATAATTGTTGTTGCACAGTATTTTGCATTATTGATTCAATAATTGTCATAACACAGTATTTCATATCATTAAGTCAATAATTTTTGGTGCACTGTATTTTAAAATTATTAAACCAAATAAATGTCACAGTAGCAAATACACAGTAATTTATATTATTAAATTGATAATGATCTGCAACGTGTTTCTTGCATTATTGTTGAATTATTGTTGTAGCATTATTTTATTATATAAGTAGGAACCACTGGAAGAAAAATAAAATAAAACAAAATTGAAAAAAAAAATTATTATTATTTATGTGAATAGTAAGTAGATCCACTGTAGGGTCCACATGAAATGTGAAAAATGTGATTTTGGCTGGGAAATTTGGTAGGCAGCGGTTGCTGCTGCTGCCTTTGCTGATTTTTTCAACACTGACGTGCAGCACGCCACTCACCTACCGCGCATAGTAACTTATTTTTTCCTATAAATAGCTTGCTCAGCTGAATAAAAAAATCACACTTAAAACATAAAATTTTTCTATAAGTATTTTATAAGTTTTCTCTGAGAATAGTAAGGTTGTCTTGAGTGTTTGGAAACCAAAAGGAGTGCAGAAAATTTTCAAGTAAGTGTTTTATTAAAGTGTAATAATTTCATAAATACTTATTTCACACAGTATTCACAAATCTTCCTTAGAAGACTCTTCTTTGAGAAGAATTATTTTTAAAAAAGCTTTCTTTGAAAGATTTATTTTAAAATATTATTTCAAAAATTATTTTTAAAGTTATTATTTTACACTACAAAAATTTATATTATATAAATAATTTTGATAGTTCATATTATACGAGTTATCATGAACTTTAAAATTTATATGTGGTAATTACTAATTATATTATAAATATATAGGTTGATCAACCTCATTTTTATCAATATCCAGTCAGGTGATAAGGTAAGGGGTATCATTCTTTTCATCGTCATAAATAGTACTATTTTCTTACTTGTAAGGGATACAATCCTTTTCATCTTCCATTATTCAAACTTACTACAGTAAGGAATATCATTTCTTTTATACTCTTAAACTTACTATGGTAAGTATTGTCTAGTAAAACTTTTGAAATGATTATAATTTTCTTAACAGTTTGTGCTTCATTTAATATCATTTCAATTGCAGCTTCCTATTTACGTGAACCTTTCTATTGAACTATAACCGTTATTCTGAACTGTGGATCTTGAATATCATTTTTGAATTTCACTCCACATCATGTTGACAATTTAGATATTATTTGAATCTGCACAAAGTAAAATTAAACTTTCGATATTTATTATTTATCCCGTTTATTCTGTTCATTATTAATATCTCTGTTATTATTCTAATAATCAAGAATCAAATTGTTGTTGATATCTGTGGCCTGGGGCACAGATTGGATAAAGGTGTTGATAGGTTAAAGGCGATATTTTTGATGATGTGTCTTTTAAGGCACGTGGTGAATGTTCTTTTTGGCCTAGGGCAGAGATGAACTGTTGTTTGGTATGATTATGACCAAAGGCTGTAGACTGGTATAATCATGACCGGTGGTGCTATATTAAATATCTTTGGCCCGTAGTGCAAAGATGAATTGTTGACTTGCATGATTATGATCAGGAACTGTGAAATTGTACTGTCATGGCCAATGGTATTTCAGGTGATAAAAGTTGATGATATTTTTCTTAAAAAGAGACACGAGTGGACATCATGGTCCATATGATTTTTCTAATGGTTGTTATTTTGCTGCAGTTATTGATCTGAACCTTGTTTAAAAACTTAACTGCAGTTGATGAATTAAAACTTGTTGTTTAAAGTATTCTATCAAAAAAACTCAACTGTTGAAGGCTAATGATAATTTATTTATCATTATCTTAGTCATGATATTCTTTACTGGGCTATTTGAGCTCACATTTTCCTTTTGTTCTATTGTTTTTTAACAGGAGATGATAGAGTAGCTGGATCTAGTCGGGAAATGGAGTGATGGTCCGAGTTGTAGCTGTATTAGTTTTCATAAGTTGTATAATAGTGTGGCAATAATAATGAAGACATAGTTGTGTATTTTTTTAAATATTGTACAGTGATACGTTGTACGTTGTATTGCAATAGTTGTTTTGTATTTTGACAACTCAAGTTTGGGCTGTGTGGGCCCAGATTTGATGGTGTCACAATAGTGACCACTCAGTTTGATTATTCATTAACTTGGAATCATTGAATCTATTTTAAAATCCTTTAGTCCATAGAGGCTTTTCAAATTTAAAAATGATCAGATATGGAAACTTTTGACACTTACGTTGTTCACAATTCATTTACTAAATTTTTGAGCTATTAATTATTGTTACCTACCTTGATATATGAATCCCTACACATGCACGCTTACTTTTATTATTTTTATACTTGCTGAGCAAACTCGTTGCCCATCCTTGCTTTTCTTAAACATTACAGTTAAGTCTGAACAATGCATCGGCTCGGGAAAAGATAAAGACAAAGGCAAAGTTGCTGAGTAGCCTGATTGATATGTAGTAATTAATTTTATTTAGTGTTGTATTAAGACTTACGTAGTACTTGTTATATTAAGTGATGTCATGTATTAGTAACGGTTGCGAGACTTGGGACGCAAATATTTATGTTAACTCAATGTAAATATTTCTATTATTTCGCATTTAATTGTTATTAGTATGTTGTATGAGTTAGATCGTGAAGCATCTTATTCGAGGTATAAGTATCTGAATTTGGGAGCGTCACAAAAGAGAGTGAAGGAAAGAATTGTATTTATGAATTTTGAAAGAAAATTTTAACTTAAAAGAACATATTACTATTTGACCCTTATGAGTAGACATGCACAGTAGGTCGGACTGGTCCGGCCTGGCCTGGGCCTGGTAGGCTTTGGCCGTTGACCAGGCCAGGCCGGGCTTTGACTTTTGGGCCTGCAGGCCGGGCCGGGCCGGGCTTCTCGATCGAAGTCTGGCCTTTTGAGGCCTGTAGGCCAGGCCGGGCCAGGCTTTAGGCCGGGCCGGGCCAGGCTTTAGGCCGGGCCGGGCCAGGCTTTAGGCCAGGCCAGGCCTTGGGCCGGCCCAGGGTAGGCCAGGCTAGTCCTTGGGCTGGGCCGGGTCAGGCCAGGCCTAAAAATGTAATCAACTAATTTTTAATGTGAAATATAAATATTAAATAAACTAACTACTATATTAATTAAATGTATTGACAAAAAATTAAAAATGAGTAATTAATCAATAATAAATAATGAGTCGGTTACAAATATTTTGCTTCAAAATATTTTTAAAATGTCTTCAAAATTCAAATCTTCAAAAAATGTATCTTCCTATCTTCAAAATTTATCTCTTCGTTATATCTTCAAGAAACATATCTTCAGTCTTAAGAAAAAATATATATCTTCAATATTCATGGATGTACAATTTCGTCAGTTTTTACTCTAACTTCGAGATCTTCTGAGCTATCTTGATCGTCTATTACATCTTGTACTATTCTTTATGCGGAAAAATAATCTCTATAATAAATGCATATCTCCAACTATTCTAAGCTAAGTCTACTTCTCTTTTCATCCAATACCCTGCCAGATAAAGAAAATTATTGATGAATTTATTTATCTAACTTTTTAAAAAAATTAATCTTGAATATTTGAGTAGTATATTTTTAGATAATTTATAATTATATTGAATCAATTTAAATTTAAATATATTTTAAAATTAATTTTAGAATACCTAAATTAATTAATTCTATTTTGAAACTGAAAAAGTTGTACAACATTAACCGGATTTGTCAACCAATTATGATTAGTACAATGAACAGAAAAGCCAAACAAAGTTTTTCAAAGTTTATTATCTCCCTACAATGAACTATTTCTTCCCTTCATCCGTCTTTTTGCTGCTTATATATATCAAGTTATAGTCTATAGTTAAAATGAATTAGCTAGGCTGGGCAGGCTGGGCTGGGCCGGTCCTCTGCGTAGGCCAGGCCGGGCTTTTTTGTAGGCCGGGCCAGGCCGGTCTTCGTGGGCCAGGCCGGGCTTTTTCGTAGGCCGGGCCAGGCCGGGCTTTTTCGTGGGCCAGGCCGGGCTTTTTCGTAGGCCGGGCCAGGCCGGGCTTTTTGGTAGGCCGGGCCAGGCCAGACTTTTACGTCAAAATAACAGCCTGTTCAAAGACTGTAGGCCGGACCGGCCCGGTCCGGGCTTTGACCAGGCCGGGCTCAGGCCAGGCCAGGCCGGCCTGTGGGCCGTAGGCCTTTTGTGCATCCCTACTTATGAGATTATATTTTAGAAATTATTATAAAGATAGTTTTGATATTTGAATATGTCATCCAAGTCTTTAGTGAATTTTCTTACAAATCTTTCCAATTTTGGGAGATTTTTTTTTAAAAATTTCCCTCATCTTTTCCTCTCTCCTTAAAAAGCTTTGAAACAAAGAATTTTTTAATCCCTTCCTGAATTTTCTTTCTTCTGTTTTCCTTTCTTTTATTTTTAAAACTCACAAACACAGTGTAAAAAAGATAAGAGCTCAAACCCTCATAATTATAAATTCTAATCATAGGTCCATAATTATACACTTGTCCAATATTAATCAAAAATGATATTTATGTTTTAATTTTTTTAATTACTTTTAACCATCATAAGATTAAATAATATAAATTTTACTTCATAATATAGTGCAAATAGAACTTTAGAATACAAATGTCATAATTATACAATAATGATAGCCTATAAAATTAGTGTGTAATAGCAATTAATAGTAATATATCATATAGATATTTTGTTGTGATGAAAAATATCAATGAAAATTAAGATTTTTATATATTTTATGTGGTGAAAAATATCAATGAAGATTATAATTTCTACATATTTTATAATCTATGGAGTTTTAATTTATTTAATGTATTTTATTTCTTATTACAGAATTTAATAGTTTTAGATTTAGTATTATTTTTAATTTAGTAGTTTCTTTTTATAAATAAATTTAGTGAGAAAAGTTTCTAACTAGTCGTAGGAAGATTAATTAGTAGGTATTTGTTATCATTTTCAATGTAGATGTAAGAAAGTACCTAGACCTGTAAATATATGTTGTCTTAAGAGTTTTAATAAAAATTCAATTCAATTCAATTTATAGTAATATTACTACTTATATTCTCTTGAAGAACTTTTTATCTTCCTTGTCAATTCAAGATTTTATTAAAGTTTATTCTTTCGTCCGCATTAAAATGTTATCTAATCTCCACATTTGTGTTACTACGTTAAACTAACCAAGTTTATGCTACATCATATTTTCTCTTAATTAGATATTTCAAATCAAATATAATTAATTAAACAGTTTTATCATAGTAAATAATAATTATACAATCTATTACAACTCAATTCTCATTCTCCTAAATTTATCAATGTGATATATTACTATTAGATAAAAAAAATAAAAAATTACGAGTCTATCATTAGACAATTTATTCTCACTAATTTATTAAAGTACTTTCAATGGTGCATATTTCAACCACTAAACTCGCAAAATAATCCAAGTAAAACTCTTTTTACCTTTTCTCCGTCTTTTAAATTGTTGGGGGAGAATCGGGGAGTATGCGCGTCTCCTGCGTATACACAAGACACCAACTTACATGTTTGAAATTCAACTTAACTTAAAAAATTAAGTCATTAAGTCTTGGGTCCATTCATGTTTACTAATCATTCACTCTTTCATTATTTATCTTATGTGAAACACTATCTCACTTGTGATATCATAACAATCTCTCTCCTCACAAGTGAGTTCATCACATCTTGAACACAGTCTCTTTCAATCACCGCTGTGACACCCCCAAATTTAGATATATGTAACTTAAATCGGGTGCTTCACGATCCAACTCATATAATAAGCTAATAACAACTAAATGCGGAATAATAAAAATATTTACATTGATTTAATATAAATATTTACGTTTCAACTCTCGTAAACGTGACTATTACACAACATAACCAAAACATAAGTCTTAATATAAATATCCAATATCATTGTTTTAAAACATGACATGACAAAGCTAGTCCAGAGCCTTCCCTTTTCCTTTGTCCTTTCATGAACCACTGTCTTGCTCGGTTTTAACTATAATGTTTAAGGAAAGCAAAAGTGAACAACAAGTTTGCTCAGCAACTATATAACAATAAAGTGAACGTTCATGTATAAGGTTTCATAATTGTAAGGAATATAACAACAATTAATTGTTTAGGAATTTAATGGTTGAGTTGTGAACAAAGTAAGTCTCAGTAGTTCTAAAACTGATAATTTCAAGTACTAAAGAGTCACTATGGACCAAAGGATTTTTAACTAAAATCAAAGATTCAATATTTTTAAGTTAATGAATATTTTGTACCAAGTGGTCACTATGGACTGTGAACACATGCTTGAATTAATAATATTTCAGTGAAAATTCACAATAATAAACAAGTACAATAGGTGATCAGCCTAAAGTACCCTATGTTCTGCATAACACTTGACATGTTATTTGCTCGTGTGTCGGACTCCCGACGTAAATTAGTTTCCCCTTCTATGAAGGTTGTTCATCTCAGTGTATCATAAGAGTCCGCACTAAGGCAATTGATTTGGATAACTTTCTAAAAAATATGATTGATCGACAATCGATATTGTAATACCCCGAATATTTATGAGATTTGTAGAAGAAATTAAATATTATTAATTAAATGTTAAGGTAAAACTTAGTTTTGGTGAATGAAATAAAAAGAGATGTGTGCTGTAATTTCGAGGACGAAATTCTTATAAGTAGGGGTGAATGTAATATCCCGAATTTTTTTATGAGGTTCAAAAACATAATCGAACGCGATTAAAAGTTAATTTATAAAAACCCTAGTCCAATGATTTAATTAAAATCAAGCCAAAACGTTTGAAATGGGTTGAAAAAAGTTAGTGTAAATAAATATGTTTGTACATTATACTTGTGCTTGTATGCTATTAAAAAAATAAAGGAAAAATTAAAATGTGGGAACTTCCATTTATGGAAAGATTAGAGAAAATAACGGCATATGGAGGTCATTTGCCAAGTAAGATGAGGGATATTAGTGTCCTTGAAAAATAAAATAAGTGAGAAGACTTTTTACTTTTGTTTTATCGAAAGTTGCATTGGTAAGAGCAAAAAAGTGATGGAAATTAGTTGGTGATGTGTGTAAGTGGTATAAGAGATGTGAAGGCTATGAAGCTATAATTAGGGGCTATGTTGTAGCTTGTGTGGGAGAAAGATAAGGCTATGTTACAAATCAACATGTCTTGAAAGTTGACCTTAAATGATGAATGAGAAGATTGATAATTATAAAGTAAATAAAGAAATATCATGACAGGCATAGAATATAATTAATTTATTTAATTATATTTGTGTAAGGTTAAATTATTTAACTAATCTGAATAATAGCCTTGATGGGCTAAATCATATATTTATTTAAGTGAGTAACTTAATTAATGTGTTAAGTAATAATATTAATTATTATTTGATAAACAAGCCAAGTTATTTAGTTAACAATAGGTTGTGTATAATGTGAGATTATAAAAGTAATTTAAATTACTTTATGCTATGATCTAAATTATTGAAATATTATAATAATATTATATAATTATTTTGATGACCCAAATTATTAATTTGGAAGGATAAGAAAAGTTAAAAGATTAATCACTCATGAGTTAGTTGGTGGAAAATTTTGTTCTCAAGCCACGTGAAAATTATGGAGAGCTATGTTCTTGAGCCACGTGAAAATCATGGAGAGTTGTATTCTTGAGCCATTTGAAAATCATGGAGAGTTGTGTTATCGGGCCACGTGAAAATCATGAATAGTTGTGTTCTCGAACCACATGAAAAATATGGAGAGTTGTGTTATCGAGCCTTGTGTTCCTTTAATTGTATGATGCCTAGAGCTTTGTGCTCATTGGGTAATGTGTGAGATATATATATATATATATATATATATATATATATATATATGCTAAATAATTTGAGATATGTGTTAATAAACTAGTTATGGTTAATATAACCATACTTAGGTTAAGTGTAGGAATTGAGGGAGCAATTGAGTGAACTTAGTAGCTTCCTTTAGAAGCTTAAACAACATAGGAAAAAGCAAAAAAAAATAAAATAGGTAGTTAGTTGTAAGAACTACAAGGTCTAGTGATGTGTATACTTACACATTGTGTAAGTATACAATTCTACTTGTAAACCAAATATACTAACAACTCACTCTCTCTTTCATCCATTAGTCATTTCATTTTACCAAGAGTTAGAGAGAAGTTTGAGAGCTAAAGAGAAAAGCTAGAGAGGGTTAGAGAGAAAAGTGAGGGAACACTTAATGTTCTTGAGAGTTCATAAGAGAAAACACCAAGAGTGAACCTTGGAAGCCATCTCAGTAGATCAAGGGGGTGTAGTGGATGTCCAACAACTTCATCTCCTACGTTGGAAAACAAATAAAACTAGCCACAAAGAGCAAAAAGTATAAAACCATCTAAAAACTTAGTTTTCAAGCTTTCATTGTTCTATATATGATTTCTATGATATTTATTTTCAATTTATTCTTCAGCAAGATATTCCATTGTTCTGGAATTGTGAAAAGTATGAACTTCCTAGAAAAGAGTGGTCATAAAATTTGATGAGTAAAGAGATATTCTCAGAGATGAAAATTGGTAGAAATGAGTACGATAAAATTTCGGGGACGAAATTCTTATAAGAAGGGGTGAATATAATATCCCAGATATTTTCAAGATTTTATATAAGATCTTAAGGGATTTAATTAAAGGTTAATGTTTAAAACCTAGAAATTGAGAAGTAAGATGTGTAGAAAATGGGTAAACATTTTTTTTTTAACATAATTGATTTGTTAGAAATTAAATGTAAGAATATTTTTAATGATGCATGTAGAGAATTTATTAAGGAAATAAATTCAATTGAGAAGTGAAGGTGATTATATGAATACATATATATACCTAAAGTGTGCTTGTTAGCCAAATAAAAAGATGAGTAATTAATACTCAACAAAACTAATAAAGTAATTAGTTTTAATATAAAGTAAGAAGGAATGTTGTAAAATATAATTAATTAGGTTAATTATATTAGTTATGAGTCCAAGTAATTTAATTACTACTAGTGGACTAGCCCAAAAGGATTATATGTGTTAGCCCAATATGGGAATACTTGCATGAAGGTGGGTATTTAAATAATAGAGCCCAATGAAAGGTAAGCTATGTAGCCCAAACTTTTAAAAGTCCAAGTTGGTCAAAGTGTGGGGAAATATTATTGAGTATAGAGAATTAACTAATGTAGGGTAAGTTGAATAACCCTAGTTGGTAGACAAGAGAGAGAGCATTAATCAAACATTGGTTAATTGCTAGGTAAATATGATGATGAGAATTAACCATGTATGAGTTAATTATGTAACCCAATGTAGGAATAACTATATGGGTATGGGAAATTATATTATAAACCCAAGTTAATGCTAAAAGGTAGTTAATGAATTAAATTTAATCAAGTCAAAATACTTGTATTAATGTATATTAAAATCAGCACTACCGCCGCGGCGGTGACTACCGCCGCGGCGGTGACTACCGCCGCAGCGGTAGGTTTCACCGCCGCAGCGGTGAAACTCTCTGAATTATAAAAAATAGAACTACCGCCGCAGCGGTGAAACTTTCTGGAATATAAACTTAGAACTACCGCCGCAGCGGTGGAAACCGCCGCCGCAGCGGTGGTATAGACTGTTTGAAAATTAACTTTGAATAAGTTAATTTAGCAACCCAATGTGGTAGATTAATGTAATGCAAGTTTAATTGGAGTATGTTATAAGTCCAAGTGATGTTTTAATCTAGGTCAAATAAATTTACCTAGTAGTCAATGTAATATTTGAACAAGCCCAATGCTTGTTTTAATTAAATGTACCATAGGGTATGTAATGTTAGCCTAATGTAATAATTAAATTGAGCCCAAACAAATTAAATGAATGAACCCAACTTATTTAATTCCTAAGTCCAAAGTGGAGCCCAATAGGAAGTCAAAATGTTGGTCAAGGGTTATATATATGAGTATATATATATATATAGATGTATAAATGTATATTTAAGCTATAAAAATAAAGCAAAAATGGGGGATTAAATCCCATTTTGCTGAGATTTAGTGGTCCCCACAAGGGGGTGGCTTGATTTGCTTGGTTGCTTCACTTGTACACAATGTCAAAGTGGTTCACCAACCCTAGTCAATCACCTAGTCATTCAAGTGGTCAATCAATCCAATAGTAAGCATAATTAACTACTAATTTAACTATGTTAGTTGATTAGTAGGAGTTGATGGTGATTAAGGGAGTGCTATATATAGATAAGAGAGAAAGAGCTAGCAAAGGTTAGTCATTTGCTAGCTAGTTCAAGTGTTGTAGAGAGAGAAGCTCTAGAGAAAAATAAGAGTTACTTTGTGAGATTGATGATCCACCATGAAAAAATGTTGGAGGATGATCAAGGTGGAGTCACAAGCCAAGATCATAGTCAAGTGATGAAGAACATCCAAGATCAAGAGGTTCAAAAGTGATCTAACCTTCACCTATTTCATTTTTATAGTCTATATAAGTTTTAATCGGTCAAAATATATTTTTAACCGATCAAAAGTTATTTTGATGCTCTAGAAGTCTAAATCTATGATATATAGGTAGATTCATGATTTAGTATGTTTAAAACAAGTATTGGTATGTGTGGTATGCAAATAAATGGAAGAAAATTCCATATTGCGATTTACCGGTAAAACCCTAAGGGTTCGATCTTTAAATTTCGTGTCAAACCTTTTTAAAATGTGATCAAACCATGAAATATTGTAAAACAAGAAGTTAGAGAGACAACAACACTAAGTTGGTGTCATTTGGATGTGTAGAGTTTATTTTATTCAAGTTTGAACAATTAAAACCAAGGATTAGTGATTTTAGTTTTCACTTTGTCCTTGTGAGCAGTTTTTAGTCCAGTTTCGTTCGGAATTTGGATTTGTGATCTAAAGAGAAATTGTAGAGGGGGAAATTCTGATGAGAATGGACTCAAGAATCACCCCAAAATGTTTTAAAATGAAGAAGTTATGGCTGTCGGAGCGTCGGAGGGTCGGGCAGTCCCCAAACTAGGGTTTCGAAAATTATGTACCACCGCCGCAGCGGTGAAAACCACCGCCGCAGCGGTGAAACATTCTGCCAGTGACCTATTTTAGTGGTCCGGGTCGGGTCGGGTCGGGTCGGGTCGGTCCGGGTTGAGTTTTTAATGAAAATTTAAGTTGAAATACATGTAAAATGAGCGTGTTTCAATACTAAACCATATATGTAAAGTTTATTAGTGACTTAATGGTATCTAAATGTATAAAATAAAGACTTAAGTTAACACAATTAAAAGGTTAACTAGTGGTATTGTTTAAACAATATTAAAATATTATTAAATGATGAATAATATTAATTATAAGATTAAAAGGTTATTAAATGTGTAATAACATTGTATATGATAAAAATGTTATTAAATAATTAATGACATTAGTAAGTGATTAAAATATTATTAAATGGTTAATAATATTAATTTGTGATTAAAATATTATTAAATGGTTAATAATATTAATGTGTGATTAAAATATTATTAAATGGTTAATAATATTAATAAGTGATTAAAATATTATTAAATGGTTAATAATATTAATAAGTGAGTAAAATATTATTAAATGGTTAATAATATTAATAAGTGACTAAAATATTATTAAATGGTTAATAATATTAAGAAGTGATTAAAATATTATTAAATGGTTAATAATATTAATAAGTGAGTAAAATATTATTAAATGGTTAATAATATTAATAAGTGAGTAAAATATTATTAAATGGTTAATAATATTAAGAAGTGATTAAAATATTATTAAATGGTTAATAATATTAATAAGTGATTAAAATATTATTAAATGGTTAATAATATTTAAACGTAGTTGTATATTATCAAAGGTAGATAATATTTTGAGGTATTTGGTACATTATTAATATCCAAATTATTAAGTGTGTAAAAGAAGAACGTTTAATGGAATTAAACAAATGTAAACAGTCCATTTGTGACTAATTTAGACAACTTATTAAAAGTGGGTCGTACGAAGATTGTATAATGAAAGCGTAAGCTGGTTAAGCATGTCTGATATGTCCAAACTGTATTTGGACTAGGATTTTGTCCGGAACCTAAGGGTTCGTTTGACGGACATCTTAAGAGTTAATAATTTGAAGTTAAAGTCTTAAGTTAAGACTAATTAAAAGTCCTGGTAGCTAATGATTGTGTCAATTTGTTACATAAATTGTAGGTTGAGCAAATGACGCAAATAAGCGTAAATGGTAGAAGCGACCATGCAAGTTTTTCAGAACTTGCTCCTATGTGCCTTAACATGCTTTGATGTGATATTAAATTCTTAATAGAAAGATATTGATGATAATTGTGATATGCATGAGGTATGATTACATGTAGATTATGTATAAATATAAGGCATGAATTGCTAGATGTTATATATGATGCATGAGCAGTATGACATAAACTGAAATGCATGAAAAACATGATGTAAGTATAAATTGCAGAGTATATGTGAAGCATGTAATGTGTTATGTGTAACTGTTAAACTTGCTGAGCCGTCGTGCTCACTCTTGCTTAAACCAACATTTTCAGATAGTACAAGTATTTGAAGTCTTGATAAGGATCAAGAAACAGGAATGCATATTACATTCATTGAAGGTCTAGCACGACCATTGTAGATATCAGTCCGAATTGGACAGGTAAAATGATTGTGTAGTATAAGAATTGGTTGGTATTTATTATGAGTCTTAGATACTCAAATTGATTGTAATAGAATGTCGTATCATGTATGATATTGAGACATACTAGGAATGTATAAAGATTTCGATTCTGGAATAGAAGAGATGTTGTAAAATTGTAAATAAATGATTATTTAGCAATTTTAATATTGTTGTAATTCATGAACAATAAGGAAAAAGTAGTACTAGTGTTGAACCAGATTCGAGGTTCAAGGAACCCAGATTTGGGGTCGTCACAAGTTGGTATCAGAGCTGATAGGTTATAAACCTTAGGTAAGAGTACCTTAGGTTATAACCGTAGTAGAAGATAAGTAAAATGGTAAAAGAATAAACTCAGTTAGAGTTTAAGTAATAAAAGATGAATTTTGAAAATTCATATATTGAGGATTATCCAAAAGTGGATTTCAGAAGATATAAGAGAAATAAAAAAAAGGTCATGTTGTACCTAAATCGAAGAAATGATAGAAGATATCTTATAATAAGATTTTGAGAAGCATAAAGAAAATGCTAATAAGGTCATGAAATGATCTAGGGAGATGAACTCGTAATGAGGCAGATGTGCTAAAATATGAATGGAGAGAATTCGTATTCAGGTAAGAAAAATTAGAGATTTGTGAGTTTTTAAATTGAGTACTCATATTAGTGACTGAGTTGTATGATTCCTTGTATGGGCGGGAAGTTTATGCTTGGTTTTAGAACCGCTTAGCTTCCTATATTAATATAGGGGTTGAGTTGAATGAACCCTTGTATGGGCGGGGGCTATGATATGTCAGCGAACCAATTTGGGAGATGCTGCTGCGAAACTTGCACGATTAGTGTGTATCGAAGAAGAAAGATATGCACTGGTGGCATGTGTTTCCTTACAGTGTTGAACAGTTGGGAAACTGATGTATTTGTTCTTGGTTTAACGACCGCTTGACTTTCTATATTGATTAGTGGCCGAGTTGACCAATTTCTTGTATGGGCAGGAGATTGTGTTTGGTTTGACGACCACTTAACTTTCTATAGTATTAATCGATTGAAACCTGGTGTCGCGCTATTCGTTATATGTATGTTGAGAAGGTGATTCTTTTCTTATGTGTATAACGGATAGGTAGAGGATGTTAAGATAAGTTCGTGTTCTGAGAACTGACACGCATGGTAAGTTCGTGACTCATAGTCATGTGGTGGAGCCCCTCAGCGAATGGGTGACTTTGGCCTGACTAGGACAAGTTCCTCAAACCATATGATTGTGGTAAGTTCCTGAGCCCAAATACGTGGTAAGTTTGATGAACAGTGAGTATGGGTAGAGTTAAGTAGCAAGATTAAAGCTATACTAGATATAGTTATTAAGCTGGAAAAGATTGTGGAGGAAAAATTTGAGGTGTTTTGAGGTTTTAGGATATTCCAAATCTTCTAGCTATGCTAGATTTTGAAATTCTTAAAATCGTGCTAAATTCGCACTGTTGTGCTTTTGAAAAGATAAATGAATTTTTTTGTTTTATTATTAAGTCGCAGTAACACGAGGTGTGGAGAAGTCCATCGTTACTGGTGATGACATGATAAACGATGAAGTCATCAATGCAGAGTAACCTAGTGTTGGATGTATTTTTAAGCCCACTATGGTATGATGTAATATGACAAAGTCAAAATGATTTTTAGTATTTTGAAACGTTTAAAGAAGAGTCTATGCTAATTGTTTCGGCTAGATAAATTGATTTGAAAATATCAAAATGTATTTATAAAATCATCACACGCCATTAAAGCCATGGTGCAAAGATGAAAAAGACGAAATCCTCAACGCACTGTTGCAACGGTGCGGTATCATGAAGTCCTATAAATGAATTTTAATTACTTTAACTAATCTGAAATGATTTTTGAGTCGTAATATACGAATAGTTCAATGATGTGAGTCTATGTCATTTATTTTGACTGGACACTTTTTGGTCAGAAATGACTCAAGTTTTATTTTCCAATCCAACTTATGCTGGAGCGGAATTTTGTAGTAAGTCCGAGGTGAACAACCCCATAATGGGGGATATGTCAGAGCCATGAATAAAGAACCCGCGAGGGGGCGCCCAATAGTGGTGGCATGCTGATATGGGTTGGTAAATCCAAAGAGTTCGACCCCGAGAGAAGTCGTTGTGCACAGCGCTAGAGTACGATAGGCTGATCACCTAGCGTACGAAACCATTGTGGTATGTTTTCAGTCTTTGTGATTGATAAACATTCTCGCAGTATGTTCACAGTCTTTGTGACTCCTCAGAATAGTATGAAAGTTTTAATGAATATTTTGATTTTCAATTTATTCTTTTATAAGATATTGATTTTCAATTTATTCTTCAGCAAGATATTCCATTGTTCTGGAATTGTGAAAAGTATGAACTTCCTAGAAAAGAGTGGTCATAAAATTTGATGAGTAAAGAGATATTCTCAGAGATGAAAATTGGTAGAAATGAGTACGATAAAATTTCGGGGACGAAATTCTTATAAGAAGGGGTGAATGTAATATCCCAGATATTTTCAAGATTTTATATAAGATCTTAAGGGATTTAATTAAAGGTTAATGTTTAAAACCTAGAATTTGAGAAGTAAGATGTGTAGAAAATGGGTAAACATTTTTTTTTTAACATAATTGATTTGTTAGAAATTAAATGTAAGAATATTTTTAATGATGCATGTAGAGAATTTATTAAGGAAATAAATTCAATTGAGAAGTGAAGGTGATTATATGAATACATATATATACCTAAAGTGTGCTTGTTAGCCAAATAAAAAGATGAGTAATTAATACTCAACAAAACTAATAAAGTAATTAGTTTTAATATAAAGTAAGAAGGAATGTTGTAAAATATAATTAATTAGGTTAATTATATTAGTTATGAGTCCAAGTAATTTAATTACTACTAGTGGACTAGCCCAAAAGGATTATATGTGTTAGCCCAATATGGGAATACTTGCATGAAGGTGAGTATTTAAATAATAGAGCCCAATGAAAGGTAAGCTATGTAGCCCAAACTTTTAAAAGTCCAAGTTGGTCAAAGTGTGGGGAAATATTATTGAGTATAGAGAATTAATTAATGTAGGGTAAGTTGAATAACCCTAGTTGGTAGACAAGAGAGAGAGCATTAACCAAACATTGGTTAATTGCTAGGTAAATATGATGATGAGAATTAACCATGTATGAGTTAATTATGTAACCCAATGTAGGAATAACTATATGGGTATGGGAAATTATATTATAAACCCAAGTTAATGCTAAAAGGTAGTTAATGAATTAAATTTAATCAAGTCAAAATACTTGTATTAATGTATATTAAAATCAGCACTACCGCCGCGGCGGTGACTACCGCCGCAGCGGTAGGTTTCACTGCCGCAGCGGTGAAACTCTCTGAATTATAAAAAATAGAACTACCGCCGCAGCGGTAGGTTTTACCGCCGCAGCGGTGAAACTTTCTGGAATATAAACTTAGAACTACCGCCGCAGCGGTGGTAACCGCCGCCGCAGCGGTGGTATAGACTGTTTGAAAATTAACTTTGAATAAGTTAATTTAGCAACCCAATGCGGTAGATTAATGTAATGCAAGTTTAATTGGAGTATGTTATAAGTCCAAGTGATGTTTTAATCTAGGTCAAATAAATTTACCTAGTATCCCATGTAATATTTGAACAAGCCCAATGCTTGTTTTAATTAAATGTACCATAGGGTATGTAATGTTAGCCCAATGTAATAATTAAATTGAGCCCAAACAAATTAAATGAATGAGCCCAACTTATTTAATTCCTAAGTCCAAAGTGGAGCCCAATAGGAAGTCAAAATGTTGGTCAATGGTTATATATATGAGTATATATATATATATAGATGTATAAATGTATATTTAAGCTATAAAAATAAAGCAAAAATGGGGGATTAAATCCCATTTTGCTGAGATTTAGTGGTCCCCACAAGGGGGTGGCTTGATTTGCTTGGTTGCTTCACTTGTACACAATGTCAAAGTGGTTCACCAACCCTAGTCAATCACCTAGTCATTCAAGTGGTCAATCAATCCAATAGTAAGCATAATTAACTACTAATTTGACTATGTTAGTTGATTAGTAGGAGTTGATGGTGATTAAGGGAGTGCTATATATAGAGAAGAGAGAAAGAGCTAGCAAAGGTTAGTCATTTGCTAGCTAGTTCAAGTGTTGTAGAGAGAGAAGCTCTAGAGAAAAATAAGAGCTACTTTGTGAGATTGATGATCCACCATGAAAAAATGTTGGAGGATGATCAAGGTGGAGTCACAAGCCAAGATCATAGTCAAGTGATGAAGAACATCCAAGATCAAGAGGTTCAAAAGTGATCTAACCTTCACCTATTTCATTTTTATAGTCTATATAAGTTTTAATCGGTCAAAATATATTTTTAACCGATCAAAAGTTATTTTGATGCTCTAGAAGTCTAAATCTATGATATATAGGTAGATTCATGGTTTAGTATGTTTAAAACAAGTATTGGTATGTGTGGTATGCAAATAAATGGAAGAAAATTCCATATTGCGATTTACCGGTAAAACCCTAAGGGTTCGATCTTTAAATTTCGTGTCAAACCTTTTTAAAATGTGATCAAACCATGAAATATTGTAAAACAAGAAGTTAGAGAGACAACAACACTAAGTTGGTGTCATTTGGATGTGTAGAGTTTATTTTATTCAAGTTTGAACAATTAAAACCAAGGATTAGTGATTTTAGTTTTCACTTTGTCCTTGTGAGCAGTTTTTAGTCCAGTTTCGTTCGGAATTTGGATTTGTGATCTAAAGAGAAATTGTAGAGGGGGAAATTCTGATGAGAATGGACTCAAGAATCACCCCAAAATTTTTTAAAATGAAGAAGTTATGGCTGTCGGAGCGTCGGAGGGTCGGGCAGTCCCCAAACTAGGGTTTCGAAAATTATGTACCACCGCCGCAGCAGTGAAAACCACCGCCGCAGCGGTGAAACATTCTGCCAGTGACCTATTTTAGTGGTCCGGGTCGGGTCGGGTCGGGTCGGGTCGGGTCGGTCCGGGTTGAGTTTTTAATGAAAATTTAAGTTGAAATACATGTAAAATGAGCGTGTTTCAATACTAAACCATATATGTAAAGTTTATTAGTGACTTAATGGTATCTAAATGTATAAAATAAAGACTTAAGTTAACACAATTAAAAGGTTAACTAGTGGTATTGTTTAAACAATATTAAAATATTATTAAATGATGAATAATATTAATTATAAGATTAAAAGGTTATTAAATGTGTAATAACATTGTATATGATAAAAATGTTATTAAATAATTAATGACATTAGTAAGTGATTAAAATATTATTAAATGGTTAATAATATTAATTTGTGATTAAAATATTATTAAATGGTTAATAATATTAATGTGTGATTAAAATATTATTAAATGGTTAATAATATTAATAAGTGATTAAAATATTATTAAATGGTTAATAATATTAATAAGTGAGTAAAATATTATTAAATGGTTAATAATATTAATAAGTGACTAAAATATTATTAAATGGTTAATAATATTAAGAAGTGATTAAAATATTATTAAATGGTTAATAATATTAATAAGTGAGTAAAATATTATTAAATGGTTAATAATATTAATAAGTGAGTAAAATATTATTAAATGGTTAATAATATTAAGAAGTGATTAAAATATTATTAAATGGTTAATAATATTAATAAGTGATTAAAATATTATTAAATGGTTAATAATATTTAAACGTAGTTGTATATTATCAAAGGTAGATAATATTTTGAGGTATTTGGTACATTATTAATATCCAAATTATTAAGTGTGTAAAAGAAGAATGTTTAATGGAATTAAACAAATGTAAACAGTCCATTTGTGACTAATTTAGACAACTTATTAAAAGTGGGTCGTACGAAGATTGTATAATGAAAGCGTAAGCTGGTTAAGCATGTCTGATATGTCCAAACTGTATTTGGACTAGGATTTTGTCCGGAACCTAAGGGTTCGTTTGACGGACATCTTAAGAGTTAATAATTTGAAGTTAAAGTCTTAAGTTAAGACTAATTAAAAGTCCTGGTAGCTAATGATTGTGTCAATTTGTTACATAAATTGTAGGTTGAGCAAATGACGCAAATAAGCGTAAATGGTAGAAGCGACCATGCAAGTTTTTCAGAACTTGCTCCTATGTGCCTTAACATGCTTTGATGTGATATTAAATTCTTAATAGAAAGATATTGATGATAATTGTGATATGCATGAGGTATGATTACATGTAGATTATGTATAAATATAAGGCATGAATTGCTAGATGTTATATATGATGCATGAGCAGTATGACATAAACTGAAATGCATGAAAAACATGATGTAAGTATAAATTGCAGAGTATATGTGAAGCATGTAATGTGTTATGTGTAACTGTTAAACTTGCTGAGCCGTCGTGCTCACTCTTGCTTAAACCAACATTTTCAGATAGTACAAGTATTTGAAGTCTTGATAAGGATCAAGAAACAGGAATGCATATTACATTCATTGAAGGTCTAGCACGACCATTGTAGATATCAGTCCGAATTGGACAGGTAAAATGATTGTGTAGTATAAGAATTGGTTGGTATTTATTATGAGTCTTAGATACTCAAATTGATTGTAATAGAATGTCGTATCATGTATGATATTGAGACATACTAGGAATGTATAAAGATTTCGATTATGGAATAGAAGAGATGTTGTAAAATTGTAAATAAATGATTATTTAGCAATTTTAATATTGTTGTAATTCATGAACAATAAGGAAAAAGTAGTACTAGTGTTGAACCAGATTCGAGGTTCAAGGAACCCGGATTTGGGGTCGTCACAGTTTATGTAATGATAAATAACAAGTAAAGTTAATTAAATTATTTATTTATTTAATTAATATTAAATAAATAAAGTGAAGAAATAAAAAAAATGATAAAGTGATTAGACAATTTATATTTAATTGTTTAAGTCTTTAAATATTACTAAAGGAGTAAATTCTTATTAAATAGTTAATGATAATAGCAAGTATAAAATATTATTAAATGATTAAGAATATTGGTAATTGGGTGAATATTATTAAGATCTTAATAATATTAGTAACCAATTAAGATGTTGTTCAATACTTAATAACGTTTGTAATTAAATAAGGTATTATTAATGTATAATAATACTGGTTGGTAGTTAAAATATTATCCAAGGGTAATAATATTATCCTATAATTTATGAGTTAATAAATAGGAAAGTATGTGTTGTCGAGTCAATTTATTTGAGAATGATAAATGAATCCCTATGTGTGTTACTAATTGAAAGATAATTATATTAGGCCTTTCAAATGAGGTAAATTGAATTGTGTAAGCGTAAGTGAAGAAGCAATTCAGGCAAGTTTTTTAGAACTTGTTGCTATGCGTATTATTATGTTATAATGTGATATCAATTTGTTTATATGAAGCCATATTGATGTTATTGGTGTTATGTGAATAATCAATGAATATGATTATGTGTGGATTATATGAACAACATGAAGCATGATTACATGTGAACATGAAATGATATAAATTGTGAAGCATGATTTTAATACTATATTGACGAAAAGAGAAGCATGTATAAAATGTCATACATTGATATATTGTTAATCATGCATGATGTATGAGCTATGTTATGTGATAACTGTTAGACTTGCTGAGCCGTCGTGCTCACTCTTGCTTAAAACAAACACTTTCAGCTGAGGACGAAGAAATCCGAAAATTCTGGTAACGCCCAGAAATCAAGAATGATTGTTGCTTAAGAAAAATTAAGGACAATGTTGTGGTCAATTAAACCATGTTGTTATCTGGTAGTTAATGATTATAGTTAGATGCTTTTGTTTTGTATTTAAACTATCGTCGTCATAAATTGTATCATGTGATTGTAAAACCTTTCAAATGAATTATGTTCCCTAGTTATGAGAGAAGATGGTTATAAATAGATAGACTTAATGTCACTGTAATTGTCAGCAAATAAGTTTTATGTACTCATAATGATTGTAATAGACCATGTCATATTATAAATGATCTAAGTTTTTAAAGCAATGTAAAGATTTTGATTCTGAGGTAGAGTTCAAGGGAATGAGACAAAGTTTAAAGGAATATTATAAAAGTTTAAATTTATTGAGTTTTTAGCAACATATTGTTATATAATGTTGGTTAATAAGGAGAAGGTTGTTCGTTAACGATCAGGGCTCGCCCGCGGCCAGCACGAGGATTCTCGGGGTGTTACAGATATTATCATTGGTCTAGTCGATACAAATGATATAAACGTACTTCTCAACACAATTAAGAACAATTGATATGTTTAATATTCGCAAACAGGCTTCGAGCAACTATTCAAGAGTATATCTATGATTTAAATCAAGTTTCAGAATTAATAATTTAATCTTCATGAATATAGATAAAATAAAAATTATTACATCAATTAATTCTACTTATACGAAAAATAAAGTACAAGTTAAAATACTTGCCTGGGTCGTCGACTATATTTGACTTTGACTCATTATCCTTTAAACAATTTATATTCATCTAACGGTTAATTTCAATTAACCCTCACATAATAATCTCATTGATCTAAATTACTAGTTCTATACAACTAGGACTCTCAAACAAAATTATTTATCTAAATATTATTGTCTCTCATTTTCTTTATTTCATTCATTCATTAATCATCACAAATAAAATAGCATTTAGTATTATTCTATTTGTTTCATTATTTTTGTGACGCCCCCAAATCCGGGTTTCATAACCTCGGGTGTGATGCTCACGAAACAACATCATCAAACACATTCTATAATCTAAAGCGGAATAAATAAATATACATTGTTCATTAAAAAGGTACTTCTAGTCCCAAGGTCTATTAACCTTTATATAATACCAACATACACCTTAATTATTCAAAAGGGTTTATATAATAAAATTACAAAATACAAAGTAAACAGCATGCTTAGCTACACTATTCTTGAACTTTATTCTTTCCCTTGTTCTTCTTCGAGCTTTCTGGCTTGACTGAAAAGTAAGGTGATATAGTAAGGGTAAACAACTATTTTGCTCAGCAAGTTTAAATAAACAGAATCATATAAAAGATATATCACGATTTTAAAGAGATAACTTTTAAGGTTTCCGTCAAGATATCACACATGTGAAGAAAAGAGGATCAAGTTCCAATTTAAAAAAAATAACTGAATATTTACTGCTAAGGGGTCACTAAGGACCAAGAACTAGCAAAGGCAAATTAGAATTTCATCTGAACCTCTTAGTATTTTGGTATCCAAGGGGTTCAACCTCTTCAACCCATATGCATATGCATAACACTTAAACATCTTGCACAGGTTCGGTTTCTAGATATTAATCCCCTGATAGAGTTGTTCTTTCTCAGCCTTACTATAAAAGTCTGCACCAACTATTGATTTTGATAAGCTTTAACAATATTCAATTTATTAAATTTAATCATGCAATGTCTAGCTGAAACAATTAGCATAGACTACTTCTTAAACAGTTCATGAATAACAGAACTATAGTGTTTAAAAGATAAATAATGAAACAATTCTTTAAGTGCACCCTAGTACGAATAGTAATATTGATGTGGATTAATTTTCAATAATTAACCCACACAACATGCTTATAAAATAAATACAAGACTGGATAAAGAAAACTTGTCTCGTTCGCGAATTACTGCTTACAGTAAACTTATCTACTTCCTTTGGAAAGACCTAACATTGATAAAGTTGACCTCCCAATTAGTAACCCACATTGACATTTCCTTAAATCGTCTTAAGTACTAACATTTAATCACATAAGTCTAACATGGAATCCTTAAAAATATTATCATCCTTTGATAATATTTTAATCACTTAATAAGGATATTAACCATTTAATATTCTTTAACACTTGTATAATATTATTAACCATTTAATAATATTTTATTGAGTTACTAATATTATTAATCATTTACTAATATTTTAACTAAGTTTCTAATATTATTAACCATTTAATAATATTTTATTTATTTTCTAATATTATTAATTATTTAATAATATTTTATTTATTTTCTAATATTATTAATCATTTAATAATATTTTATTAAGTTTTAAATATTATAAATCATTTAATAATATTTTATTTAAAAATTTTAATATTATTAATCATTTAATAATATTTTATTTATTTTATAATATTTAATAATATTCAACTATTCACAAAAGATTAAATCATTTTAACATTACTCAATGATTAAGTGATATATTACTTAATTTTCAAGATTTTAAATCAATTTATTATTATATCAATAAATAATCACTTTTATTCAAATAATAGTCAAACACTATTCAAACAATTTAATTTAATTATTTAATTCTTATAATTCAAATAATTTAATAACCAAATCATGCCATTGATATAACAAATGACTAAATTACCCTTTATTAGCATTATTAACTTATTTTAACAAATAATAGTCCATAAAATTACATTTCATAATTTTATGACTAAATTTATAATAATTTCTTCAATCTTTCTTAACTCAATTGTATTTATTAAAAATACCAAACTGCCTTATTATTTTTTTATATCTTCTGTATATCTTTAGTAGAATATATATCACTCATAAAATAATTTTTCTGTAATTTTCCAAGTCCATTTCCTATTTTTAAATAGGCCATTTCAACATTTATCAAAAATTAACCGTACACTAGAATGTAACAAAATCTATACAGTAGCTACATATAGCTACATACTGACTCCACAAAAAAATTCAGAATTTTCTAGGTTGTATAACTCAAGTTATAACCATTTCTTTTTAAAATTGCAAAATATTTACCGGGCCATAACTCACTCATCCGAAGTCGTAATAAGCTCATTTTTATAACTCACTCATCTGAAGTCGTAATAAGCTCATTTTTAGTCAGTGGCTTCCTTATAACATATATTAGTAGTAATAAAATTTTCAGAATTTTTAAAATAAGATAACTGTTCAAAACAGCCTCGACAAAAATCCAAACAATAGGGTTTTGACGAAATTACCGAGAGGAACTGTTTTACGAGAAAAATCACCACAGACAGCTCGTTTAATATTTTTCAGTCGTTCCACTTGTAAAAGTTTTGTATCTCATAGATCTACCATAAAAAATTTATGGATATAGATTATGAGTTACGAAACATGAATAGTAACTCCGGGAACCGGACTGTTCTGTTTAAGCATTTCCGACAAGGTTGATTTCATGCATTTGTTCAATTTTTCCGACACTAATGCACACAAAAACTCATTTTACACCCATGCAACCATAGATCTGCCACTCTAGCATATATTTAAGATTAGAGAGTTTTGAAAATAGGTTTTGACCATCAAAATATATTTTGACTATAAAAAAAAAACTTTTTATACACATGCATGAACATATATACATAGTAGACATATATTCATCAAATTTTCTCCATCAAATCCTCCTCCCTTATAGCTTCAAACCCTTCATGATTCCACATCATATAAACTCCCACAACCAACCATGGCAAATACTTTTAAAAAAACTTTTAACCATAGAGAAGTAAAAATAAATAAGGATAGAACACTTTTAAAACTTGATAATCTAGATGTTCTTCTTCTCTTCCTTCCAAAGTATAATATGAGACTAGATGACATGTAACTTTACTCTAATTAATCTATCTAAGATGCTAGAACCAAGATTTTTAAGTGTTTCTCTCAAAACTCTCAAGAACACAAGAACACTTTTGTTTTCTCTAGAGAACTCTCTCTTTTCTCTTTAGTTTTTTTTTTCTCTCTAAATGACTAACACTTGAACTAATGAAATGAATGAGGAGTGTAATACACAATTAACTAGTGAAAATGTATACTTATAATGTGTGTAAGTATGCACATCAAATGCACCTTAAGTAGGCTTGCTAGCATACAATGGGGAAGAGTGATGTAGGGTGGTCTTCTTAAGAAAGCTTGGAGCAATGCACTCCAAGTGGGTCCCCCCTCACATGGCTGGCCACCTCCTTCTATTTTCTCCTATTTTTGATTTTTCTTTATGACTTAGTTGGTAATATATATACATATATATATAATCACCAACTTGTATAAACATTGACCATCCTTTTGATTTTGTGTTGGGCTCTAAGTTGGACTCTTGAATTAATTTAATTGGACTCGTCATATTAATTTGATTGAGCTCATTTAATTCATTTTATTAAACTAACACTAACACTAACTAACCCATGATACTTGAAATTAAATTAAGCACTGGGCTAGTTTAATTAAATCATGGTCTCATTACATGGACTAGTTATTTCAATAATTCCATGGACTTCTAAATTAATTCTCTTGGACTTTAATTAGTAAATCCATTAATTAAACTCATAATCCAATTAGACTTACATTATTAAAATTAATTAGGCTACTAGGTTAACTAGTTTATTTTAAATTACATTATTTAATCTATTATTTTATTAATTCATTATCTTCTCTTTAATAATTAAATAAATATACAAATACATTAATATAATCATTCAATCACATAAGTGCACAATTAATTAACACAAGAATTTAAATTCATTGTTAATTAATACTTAATTCTAATTACAATGTGATATGAAATTTGTGGTTATTACAATTTTTAATCATCATTTAATTATTTACAAATAAAGTGTTCTCACTTTATCTGTTTACAACTTAACGTTATTCAATTATTATTTTCTTTGATCACACCTTATTAATCCACAAATAATTTAAGTCATTATTTTATTTGTTTAATTTAATTGTACTTCGTTGGTACACAATTAAAATAATTTTTAATATTATTTTAAGTTTTTAAGTCTCTTTAATATTACATTAATTATTCATACATTATTAATCCACAATTAAAATAATATTAAATAATATTTTGATTATTTAAAGTAATTATTAACATTAATTAAAATAATCTTTAATATTATTTTAATTAACTCACAAATAAAATAATTTTTAACTATTATTTTATTTGTTTATTTTAATTAACTCACAAATAAAATATTTTTTAATTATTATTTTATTTTTTTAATATTATTTTAATTAACTCACAAATAAAATAATTCTTAATATTATTTTATTTATTATTATTATATATATTTAATTTTTTTTGTTCTGGGTCGGATTGGTTCAACCCGGTTGGACCCAGCTAGTTTGACCTTGGTTGACTTGAGCTGGTCAACTAAATAAAAACGACAGCGCTACGATGTTGTCTCCGATTTTTTGAAAAAAATGAACCAGAGCCCAAACGCTATTTCGTAGAGCAAAAGTAGCGCCCCAGAGCTGTTGAGTAGAATGCTCAAGTTCATTTTCTAGCTTTTAGATTTTCTACCCTTTTTAATTCAATCTTCCATAACTTACTCATTTTATATCCAAATAAGCTCAAATTAGATTTGTTTGTTTCACAAACTTATAACTCTACAATATTCTAATTTTAAAATTATTTTTAAAAATATTTATTTAACCAAAATTATTGGTTCTTCATGCTATGATTTCTATTTAACATGTTTTACAAGAAAATTCACCATAAATCCATTTTAACTCCGTTTTTGTTCATTTCACTTGCATTAGTTTCGTATTTCATAGATCTATAACATACAATTTTTAGATCATGCAAAAGCATTACACATTTTATTTTATTTTGAATCAAATCTCATGTTTTTAATTAGTACACTTAGGGTTTAAGCTCATATGCATTACTCTTGTTTATTTTGACATACAACATATATATATATATATATATATATATATATATATATATATATATATATGCATTCTAAGCACACAATCTCCTTCACAAATCCCTCCTTATGTCATCGAAATCCACCATGATTCACACACACAAATCCTCCCATAACCAAGCCTTTTTCTTTTATAGAAAAGAAAATACTAGGGTTAAATATTTTTATACCTTCTTGATGCTACTTTTCTTTTAGAGAGGAGCTTGATGTAAACCTCCACTTCCTCCTTTCTTGCTAGACCACACTTGAACCATAAATTGTCAAGAGTTTCCTTAGATTTTTCTATTTCTCTCTCAACTCTCTTATTTTCTCTATACAACACTTGGCCAAAATTCTAGCAACATTATAAAATATTTTGGAAGCTCCTATTTATAGGGGAGTTTCATGTACACATACCCTTCTTATTCATATATAAAATACATGTATTTATCCATTTCTTGTAGGCATTGTCCATTGGTAAAAGTAGTTTAGGTAAAAAGATAGATTATCTCCATAACTCTCCATCTTCCTATGTAATGACACCCATCCACATAGCTCCTTACATTACACATTGGGCCACTCCAATTAATACATCATTGGGCCACAAATTACATCTAATTTGGGCCATGCACACTTAATCCTATTGGGCTCAATAATAAAATAATCAACCTTAATCACTTTAGACTTAATTTTTCTAACACATTGAACATGTCACATTAGATTATGTGACATTAATATTTAACTCAAATATTAATTATCATTGATCCATTTAATCACCTCACCACTAATTTAATAAAGAAATTAATTAATCCATTTTAACTGGTATGTCACACAAGGCATATTACATAAGCTTAACTAATTATAAATTAAACTCATTATCATCATTACTTAATTTTTTATTTATCACATAGTTAATTCAATTTAAATTGAATTATTAACGCTAATAACATAACAAATAAATATATGTGTACACAAATAATTTTTAAATATTCTCATTTTTCATTAATAATAATATTTATAATTTCGTGGTGATTACAACCGCAATACCAAATTTTCGCTAACCATTTTTTATTTTCTCACCGAGAGTCAACTTTCATCAATAATTAAGCTCATCGAGAACCAATTATCACCCATCTTGACTAAACCTATCGAGAATTCACCATCACCAATCAAGAGTACCTTTAGGGAAGTATCAACCCTTCATCGATAATTCACCATTGAGAATTCACCACCATCGCATGTCTTTTGAAGAGGTTGTCCGAAATTAATTTTTAAATGACTATCACATATCTTTTAAAGGGGTTGACCAGCTCAAGATCTTACCGTAATACCAATTCTTGGCTAACCACTCTCGATTTTTCCATTGAGAGTCAACTTCCTTCAAGAATTAAATATTTTCTCTTCAACTATCGTGGATCACCAATTCTCGGATAACCAATCTCGGAACCAATTCTCGACTAAACCCATCGAGAATTCAACATCACCCATTGAGAGCACCTTAAGGGAAGCATAAACCATTCATCCATAATTTACCACCGAGAATTCATTACCATCGTGTGTTTTTTGAATAGGTTGTCCCCATCAAGAGTCAACTTTTATTAAGAATTAAACATCTTCTCAAAGCTTTGATACCAGTTATTGGGGGAGAACTAGGGAGCTTGTGCGTCCCATGCGCATACATAGACATGCACATCCGGCCCGACGCCCACGACCTGGCCCTGGTCAAAGCCCGGACCGGCCCGGCCTAATAGGCTACTCGCAAACTATCTTTTTATCTTAACGATCCGGCCTGGACCGACCTTCTCAAAAATTCGGTCTGGCCTGGGGCCTGAGGCCTGGACCGGCCCTGCTTAAAGGTATATAAATGGCCTGCATCCTGCAGGCTGGCCTAGGTCCGACCTGGTCAAAGCCTAGCTTGGTTAAGACTTGGACCAGGTCAGGCCGATCTGGAAGGCTGCAAATAGGCCACAATTTTTTGGCTGAGATCCGGCCTCGATTGGCTTGCCAAAAAGCCCACCTGACTTGAGGCCCGAGGCCTGGCCAGGCTCGGTTCGGCCTGAAGCCTGAACCGACCTGAGGCCCGACCTGGTTGCCCTGAAACATAAGCATGTAGCTTAGAAGCTGAGACCAATATAGACTAATGACCTATCAATTAACATAAATCTCCCAAAATACCACAATTGATTTGGTACAAAAAAAAAAAAAGACTTCAATAAACATAGAAATCTAGATTACTTCTTTTTGATGACCCCATTTGTAATAAATTAAAAATATTTCTAGCATCCCTAGTAAGAAAATAAACCTGTTTCATCTCTCTCTCACACAAGCAAACACACAACACCAACATAGTGGAAATGGGGGAGATTTAGTTACCTTTTTATGCTGATCAGGATGCATCTCAGCAGCAAAGCATAAATCTCCTCCAAACATATTAAATCAAGAAAAAATGGTGGATCCCCAAGAAAAAATCAGCTAAACTAAAAAATTAAACCGACCCAGAAGAGAGGAGAATTGGAACAGTACGAGTGATTGGGAGGAGAGAGAAACGAGGAGGGGGTGGTTCTTGTTGTTGGAGATGCCACGCCATGGCTGATGCAGAACATTCTTTTATGTCTTTGGGGTTTTTTTCCTTTTCCGATGAAAGCTTTATGAAAATTGGGGCTTTGAACGACAAATGGAAGATGAATAATTTTTTAATACTTATATAAAAAATTGTGTATATCGTGGAAGGTTCCATTAAATGGAAGATGAATAATTTTTTAATTCTTATATTTAATGATAAGGTTTTGCTTTTATTTTTTTTATAATTTGTACTCATAATCAATGTTATGAAAATTAGTTCGGAACCGGCGGTCCGACCGGTTGAACCGGTTCCTTTTTCAGTCCGATTTGGATCAGTTAACCAGATTTGGTCAATAACCGGTTGACCACCAGTTCAACCGGTAAAACCAGTCAGTTGAACCATTTAAAAGTTTTTTTTTTCAAAAATATTTTTACCAATAATATAACATAATTTTACTATATTTTAGCTTACAAAAAATTAGATGTTTTAAAATTTTATTAATTATTAATAATATATATTTTTATATATTTATGACGTCACTAGTTCAATAACAGTTCGACCACTGGTTGAACCAATGACCCATCCACCCGGTACCTTTTTCGGTTTGCTGAACGAACCGGTTCTAAGAACATTGCTCATAATATTATTTAAAAAAAATTAAAAAGGAATATTAACATAACAATAAAAACAATTACAACATATTTTTTTTATCATTTTAGTCTTATTATTAACATGTTAAAACAAAATCACCATTTTTTTAATCAATTTTTTTTTGTAAGAAAATAATTGAAAAACTAAATAATATAAAATCATCTTTTATAATCACTATTATACCCTTTAATTTATAAATATAATTAAACTAATTTAATAATAACTTAATAACTTAAATATAAATTTTATTTTATTTTTCATAAACTCAATAATAATATAAAAAGAAATTACTAATTTCATGTAATATAATATTATTATATTACGTTAAATATTGTGTTTGGCGTAATGAATTAATACATTTATTGATTGATATAATGAAAAATATTTAAATTGATGTAATCGTATTATGTTTGTTATGTATTAATAATAAGTGAACCAAATAAAAAAATATGTCAAATCAATATAATATTTATTATATTATAAAATTATTACATTGATTTGATACGAATTAAATACTACCAATGAGCTTTGAAGGACTTGTTTGTTGGTTTATAAAGAATAATAAAAAAATAACATTTTTTTTTTGTAAATGGATGAATATTAACTTATTATTCCCGTTCGTTCCTCCATAACCTTCTTTCATGTTCCTCTCTAATAACGCTTTATCGAACTGTTTGGTTCTCACTGGTTCCCCATTTTTCTACAGTTGAGAGACACAATCATATTTGTGACGACCCCAAATTCGGGTCTCTCGAACCTCAGATCTGATTCAATACGAGTACAACATTTTTCTTATCAATCATAACTTATAACAATATTAACATTGATATATAATCATTTATTTATAATTTTACAACATCTCTTTCTATTCCAGAATCGCAATCTTTACAAATTCCTAGTATGTCTCAATGTCATACATGATACGACATTCTATTATAATCAATTTGAGTATTTAACACTCATATTACATACCAACCAATTATTTATTCTACACAAACATTTTACCTGTCTAATTCGGACTTATATCTACAATATTCGTTTAGACCTATAGTGAAAGTAATATGATTTTCTGTTCCTTGATCTTTATCGAAAACTTTGAATAACTTGCACTATCTGTAAATATTGGTTTTATAGTAAGAGTGAACACGACAGCTCAACAAGTCTAACAGCTACACATAACACATTACATGCTCCACATGTTATACATATTTTGCATTTTATCCCTATATCATGCATTTCATGTTTTTCATTTTATGAATGCTTCATACTTCTTATGCATCGCATATAATACACATCTAGCATATATCAAGTCATGCTTCTTATTCTGTACATACTTCGCATATAATCATACTTCATGCGTTTCATATAACACAAATATCATCAATATATTCTCATATCAATAATCTAATAACATATGATTACATAGAAATGCACATAAGAGCAAGTTCTGAAAAACTTGTCTGGTTCGCTTCTACTATTTACTCTTATTTGCGTCATTCGTTCAACTTACAATTTATATATAAAATTGATATAATCATTAGTTACAATGACTATTAATTAGTCTTAACTTAAGACCTTAACTTTAAATTATTAACTCTTAAGATGTCCGACAAACGAACCCTTAAGTTCCAGACAAAAATCCTAGTCCAAAATATAGTTCGGACATGTCGGGTACGTTTAATCAACTTACGCCTTCACTACACGTTCTTCGTACAACCCACTTTTAATAAGTTGTCTAAATTAGTCACAAATTGACTATTTATATTGATTTAATTCAATTAAACTTTCTTCTTTTACATAATTTAATGATTTGGACATTTAATAATGTACCAAATATCTCAAAATATTATCTACCTTTGATAATATACAATTACATTCAAATATTATTAACCATTTAATAATATTTTAATCCCTTATTAATATTATTAATCATTTAATAATATTTTAATCACTTATTAATATTATTAATCATTTAATAATATTTTAATTACTTACTAATATTATTAACCATGTAATAATATCTAAATCATTTATAAATGTTATTAATCATTTCACGACATTTTAATCACATATTAATATTATTCACCACTTAATAATATTTTATTTCAAATAATACCTATAGTTAACTTTTTAATTGTGTTAACCTTAGTCTTTATTTTAAACATTTAGCTATCAATTAGTTACTAATAAACTCCATATAATGGATATTACACAAATACATTTATTTTATACATATTTCAACTTAGATTTTCAAAGAAAACTCGACCCGACCTGGACCTTAAAAAAAACTGCTAGGCAGTGGGCTCGGGCGCAGCTGCTCCCACCACGAGCGCAGGTGCACTCGGCCCTTTTTTCAGAAAACCAATTTTTTGGCTGTACGACCCTCCGTCGCTACGATAGCCATAACTTCTTCATTTTAAAACATTTTGAGGTGATTCTTGAGTCCATTCTCATAAAAATTTCCCCCTCTACAACTTCTCTTTATATCAAAAATCCAAATTCCAAACGGATCTAAGTTTAAAATCCTCACAAGGACAGAATGAAAACTAGTTCCATAAATCCTTGGTTCGATTAGTTCAAACATGATGCTACAAGCATTAGTTGCTAGACCATCATGTTTTATGACTTTACATACATCATATACATATCATACATCATTTATAACCTTTCTAGTTCAACATTTAACATCATAAATAATAAGATCTAGGTTAAGAAAACTTTTTAACCTTTAAAAGAAAATCTTCTTCTTGAAAATGGTTGGATCTCTTCCATGATCTTCTTGATCTACCCGAACATAGCTATCCTCCTTGATGACTTAACCTTCATCTTACAAATATACACTAACACTTTGAAGAACATGGATGAACTCTCAAATGTGCTATCCCTTCTCACTAGAAACCTCTCTCGACAATACTTAGAGAACTAACAAATGAACCAACAACCTATACAAGTCCTTGCTCCTCCTTATTTATAGAAGTCTAGGACCCTCCCAATTAAGCTCTTAATCAATCAACACTAGTCAATTAGTGGTCCTAAATATGCTTACTATTGCATGGAATGACAACTTGGAATGACTAAAGTGAACAATTTCCATCAAGGTTGCTTGTAAGCAACTTTTGGAGTGAAAAATAAGTAATATGAAGCAACACTCAACATTTTCATGTGGGGCCCGCTCAAAATTCGGGAATAGTAATAATTTTCACCAATTTTGCTTTATTTTTATGTCTTATATCATTATATAAGCATCCATATGTATGTACATCAATATATGTATACATATTCACCTATACATGCACAATACTTGCATTTTTGACATTTAAAATGTCATCCATCAACTTGACTACAAGCAACATAAATGGTGAAGTGAAAAATAAGCAACAATCACCAATACTTAACCCACATGTGGTTAACTCTCTAACTCTCATAAGACATATGGTTAAAATATTACACTTAACCTTGGTCATTTAAATCCCCAACATTGGATAAAGCTCATCTTATATAGACATTTACATATTTATACATCTCCCAATAATTAACCACAATGTGGTTAATTCTCTACATCATCTAACCCATGGTTACCTACCAATTCTACCTTGGTAAATTATATACATACATAATTGTATTTATAATATTCTTCCTACAACTAACTCATGCATAGTTAAATCTTTAATTTATTTACTACCTAGGGTTACTCAATTAACTCATTCATAGTTAATTCTCATCATTACATTCATTCACCTAACAATTAACCCATGTTTGGTTAATGCTCTCTCTTGTTTACCAACTAGGATTATTCAATTAACCTTACATTAGTTAATTGTTTACACTCAACAATACTTGAAAATATTTTTTCAACACTTTGACCATCATTTGACTTTTAAATGTTTGGGCTGGGCTACATAGTTACTTTGCATTGGGCTCTCTTATTTAATTATTTGGGCTACCCAACACAACTCACATATCTTCCATAACTTGGGCTAGGTAATTTATTTAATTGGACTACCACCACATTATATACAATACTTGCCAACATAATTTAATTAGACTTATATTAATTACCTCTTGGACTATAACATTTGGGTTTATTATTTAATTACCCACCTTCATGCAAGTATTTTCATATTGGGCTAATATCTATAATCCTTTTGGGGTAGTCCACTAGTATTAATTAAATTACTTGAACTCTTCATGAGGCTAAATCCTTAAATTTATTTGGACCTCTATATAATTACCAACAAGACTTACATCAATTAAAATATTCGACTTGTTTTAAATTTATTAATGGACTCTATACAACAACTTAATAATTAAGTTAATTACTTAATTAATTATTTCACATTATTGTCATCCTAGACAATCACCCTAAATTTTTCACAACTTTAACTCATAACTAATATAATTAACCTAATTAATTATATTTCATGACTTTTCTTCTTACTTCATATTTAAACTAATTAATTTATTAGTTTAATTGAGTATTAACTTACTCATCCTCTTATTTGGCTAGCAAGCACGCTTTAGGTATATATATATATATATATATATATATATTGAAAAAATTTCAAAAATGAATTTTAAAAAGCGAACTAAAGACGAACCGTCGTCTTTGGTATCTATGGCGACGGTTCGACTCGTCGTCATAGAGTGCATGGCTATGGCGATGGGTCGAGCCGTCGCCATAGATACCAAAGACGACGGTTCGTCTTTGGTTCGCTTTTTAAGGTTCGCTGGAGAAGGGGACTATATATATATATATATATATATATATATATATATATATATATATATATATCCACCTTCACTTCTCAATTGAATTTATTTTCTTAATGAATTCTCTACATGCATCATTAAAATATTTTCACATTTAATTTCTAACAAATAAATTATGTTAAAAAAAATATTTACCCATTTTCTACACATCTCACTTCTACAACTCTAGGTTTTAAACCATAACATTTATTTAATATTTAAAAAAAAAATCTTATCTACAATTCTTGTAAATATCTGGGATATTACAATATTCATTAGATAAGGGATAAGTAACACAGAGAATTGTCCATAAATCGAGCTCTAATTTTGATTCTGCAGGATACAATTGATATGGTGAGTTTTTAAAATTCAAACTTTTCGATAAATTATTTGAAGTTTGTTTAAATATGGTTTTCTTGTATACATGCGTGTATAATATTGAGTACGAAATTTAAAATTGGACATTTTTTTTAATGATATATGCGAGCTATTTTCATAATTTTTATTGATTTGAAGATATATTTTATGAAGATTCAAAGACAAATATTTTTTGAAGATTTGAATATATATTTTTAAAAATTTTAAAAACAAATATTTGTAACCGACTCATTCTTGATTATTGTTTAAGTTATACTTTAAAGTTACAAACTTATAATTATTCATCAAATTATTGTTTCAATAAATTAATTTTTTTTTACATATTTATTATTGTAGTTTGTAAGTTGTAATACATTACTTTTAATTAATATATCAATCAAGTTTAAAATTTTAATTATTCATTATTGATTTCTTGTAAATACATTTAATTAATATACTGACGGTAAAATTAGTTTAAGTAGTGATATTTGGTCTGCTAATCATCAACCTGGAGTTAGCTATATTTGTATGATTGCTCATTGGATAGATTCTGAAATGACTATGCAAAAAAGAATTATAGGATGTGAATTTTTTGAATTACCTCATATTGGTCAAACAATATATGCTCAAAATATAGAGATTATTCGTACTTTTAAAATTAAAAATAAAATAATGAGTATTAGTTTAGATAATGCAAGCAATAACACTAGTGTTATTACCATGTTAAAAAATAATTTGTTACCTGTAGTAAATGGTGCATTTTTCCATGTTAGATGTATTTGTCATATAATAAATTTAATTGCTCAACTCGGATTCAATTATTTAAAAAGGACTATATCTAAAATTCGTGGTATGATTACGTGTGTGTATAGTTCAAATAGAAAATTTTAAAATTTTAGATATTTTTGTCATGCAAGAGGAGAAAAATTAAAAAGAGTAAAATTTGATAATAACACTAGGTGGAATAGTACATATGATTTTCTTAGAGATGTTTACAAATGTAAAAATATATTTATGGAGTTTTATAATACTTTAAAGGTTCATGAATTAACAAACGAAAACTAGGATCTACTTAGTCAACTTTTAAGGATTTTTAAAGTTTTTAAAAAACACACAAAAATACTATTTGCTGTTTATTATCCTACAATTCATCATATTTTGTATGCATGTTTAGAAATATCATTTGTTTGTAAAGAATTTAAAAATAATGATATTTGGTCTGCCTTATTTTGTTAATGGAAGAAAAATTTTAAAAATACTTTGAAGACATGCCTACTGTTATTACTTGTGCTACTGTATTAAACCCAATTTTAAAATTAGAAGGTGTAGAAAGTATTTTGGAAGATATAATAGAAAATATAGGTAATAGTAATATTGATAACCTTAAATTAAAATTTAATACTATATTTACTGAATTTTATAAATTGTATGAATCTGTATATTGTACATTTATACGTGCACCAACCCATACCCCTTCATCTTCTAAATATGCCAACTTATTAAAAACACTATCCAAAAAATCAAAAACTTCAACACGCATAAGTAGTTTAAACAAACTTAATTTATATTGTAGCACCGATTTTAGAAGTTTTATGACCGAAGAAGAATTTAAAAATTTTAATATTCTCTCTTTCTAGAATAAACATAAATGACCATTTCCTACTTTGGTCACGATGACCCGTGATTTACTAACTATCCAAGCTAATACCATAGCTTCGGAATCTTATTTTTCTTTATCTAGCAGGGTATTAAATGAAAAAAGAAGCAGACTTTGTGACGCCCCGAGATCCCACCTTCCTTTAATTATATCCATTCTATTCTGGATGACATAATTATTAACTTTAAACCATAGTAACTTGGAATCTCGTGCGTTGAACATAACTTCTAACTTTTGAAACCAATCTGTTGACCATAAATTCGGTCCATATTTTTTTTTTATCTTAAAACTTATTTAACTTACATTCCTTAAACCTGTCTCAGGATCGCAACGTTTACTAACTCTTCATTAGAACCATTATTTAATTGTGACCTAGTCTATTACAATTTCTATAATCATATTTATTCATGATTTAACATACTCTTTAAATAAATTTCGCCATGAAGTATTCATACATGGCCTTGACTATACACATGTTCTTGTTCACAAACACCTTTTTACATTCATCTATATCATACATGTCATTGTCTACTTATAACTGATCCATACATCAACCTGCTTACCTCATACCTGTATCATGCATAACCTGCTCCATACATATTTTCCATACATGTGAGTTCTAGTATATGTAGACCCGACTAACATCAAAATACATCAAGCTATAACCTTTACATCTTCTAACTGATAATACATCCATGCACATTCATTACTATGAATTTACAAATTATACATTTCTTTTTCAAATCTAGGTTTATCATTTAAGACCACACTGTTACATCACTTGCATTTATATCATTTACATATAACAACTTTGCCCGTGCTTATCCATGCATTCACTTTCCTTACCTTAGCTTAACCGGAACATCCGGCCTTCTTGTACTTTACCTGAAAAATTAGTTTATAGCAAGAATGAGCATAAAGCTCAGCAAGTAATTCAGATAACACATTTCATCCTTGCAGTTCATAATATGCGTCATGTATTCTTTACCTTAACATGTTATGCTTAATGTCACGTAATCCATTTAGCGATTAAACCACATAGTTGCACATAGGCACATCTTAACTCATATGTTATCACGTAGCTCACATAGAATATCTATTACACTTGAGTCTGAAAAACTTACCTGTACGCCTTTATATACTTAACCTTTATTGCCTCGCTTGGCCTTTCTATCCTTCATTGCGTTGGATTGCTACTTCGAGCGCTATCTGTAAACACACAATCTATATTCATCATTATAGGATCATAAACTCATTTGACTTGTCAAACTTAATTCATAATTACACGACCATTCATCTCTAATCATATTACATTTGATGTATTATACCTTACATAGGTTAATAATACATCCTAGCTCGTTCCCGACCTTTTTCACAACCTTAACATGCTTTGGCTTGGCTTTAGGGATGTTATATTATGATATTCATTATCTCATTATACTACAACACCCTTTACATAGTTTATTTTTATCAATCTAGGGTTTACATAACTTATCTCTATCATTTAGTATCAAAACATTTCATTTTGGGTAAAAAATATCATTTTTTTAAAGTCTGCTACACATGGCCCCGGCCGGCTTTTGGCCTAGAAATCCACGGCCCCGGCCAAAACCTCTCAGCCAAACATGTCCCCGGCCGTGGTTTTGCCTACAAAACCATGGCCCCGGCCACGGTTCCAAAATCTGAAATTTTGATTTTCTCTCATTCTTTGCTGATTTTTAATTCTTTAACCATACATCCAATTAACACCAAATTTGGTACACATGTAGACCTCATACCATAGTATTTTATAGAAAAATTACTTGCCTCATTTGGCTACTAGAAATCATAGATACATTAGCCCCTAGGAGGCCTGTTCATAACATTTCCAAACTTAGAAAAATTTTAAACTTTGAAATCCAACTTTGTGATTTTTGGCCATAAGCTTTAAAACTCCATTCCAACACTTGACATAGTTCATATAACTTATATATGACATGTCCAAACTTTCAAAATCATAAAACTTCGCACGAGATGAGTTTTGTCCATAAAAATCCGTTTCGAGTCGAAACGATCGATTTCGATCGTTCGAAACTCATTTCCATTCAAATTTCCTTCCGTTGAATACCAAATCAACCTAAACACATGTAATAACATAAAACTTACTCATTTGACTCCATTTCACCTTTAATTTCTCAAAATTGCCAAAAATCACACTTTGACGTCATTTTCATCAACTTTTCACAATTTTCTCATTTCCAAAACATAAGCTATTCTTAGCCCCTTTGTGCAATACTTGATTCTAACTCATCATTTACCACATATAGCACATATTTGACTTGTATGGGCCTTCAAAATCTTTAAAACTTTTCAAATGAACTTATTTTTCCAAAAGGTTCGTTTTGAACGTCGGCAAACGTTTTAAAACATTTAAAATCCACAATTGTCGCCATACGAACCAAATAACTTCCAAATCAACTTGAACACGTGTATTTATATCAAACTTAGCTTTTTGGCCTTATTTGATCACCAATTACACAAAATGACCAAAATTACACATTAATAGCACTTTGTCAACTTTACTTATTTCCATCCTTAAACCAATCTTCAATCTTTGGACTATATGCTTCACATAGGTTATCACATACACATTTAACCACTTTGTAAGCCCATATCACTTCTATACGCATCTTTCAAAACACTTTACAGATTATTACGTTGTCTATGCACAAAGTATAACCTAATATTGCAATTTCTTTACATAAATCATACCTTTTAACCTTTAATGCAACTTTTATGCTTTCTAACATGAAATCTTCCATGAATCAAACATATTCAACCTCTCTAACTATGTTTTCATCAAATCTAACAACATTTAACACATGATCATGCCTTAAATCATGATTTCTAGCTTAATTTCATGCATGAATAGTGCACCACATTTGTAACACCACTTTCAAGCCTAGGGTTTCTTTAAATCTCAACATAAAACACATAAAACTCACATAACCTTCACTTTTAACCATGAATACTTGCATGGCTTCACATATTTTTGAATTTAATCACATAAACTTCAAGTTTTAAAACAAGAACAAGATTATACCTGTTAGAGTTTATGCCCTAGAGGCTAATTATTTGATGTAATTGCTTAACATTTTTGATATTATATTTGATTGAATAAATAGATTATTTTATTATGATTTCATTTACTGCGTTATATAAATGTTAACATAATAAAAGCCCTTAGAATAATGATACGAATTATATAGTTTTAAGTATGTGACTTGAACATGAGATTATATAATTATAATTAGTATCATTGCTCTTAAATGTCCCTAGTCGAGTATCATTGTTAATGGGACAACAATGATGCATTGAGACTAGTATGTGGATTGACTGATGGCCAAATCTCATTGGTCATAAATATATGAGATATTTGAGTCAATGCATAGGTACATGTTAGAGAACAATGTACTGGACTGACCCACCATGAGAATTCTACATGGAGCATTATGCAAAGTGTCATAAGAAATTCTTATAGTGACAATGATGTAATGATCATTCGACCTGAAGTCACTATATTATTATACGAGAATTTATGTACTTTGATATCATCAAATGTCACCTTTAATAGGGTGGACAATAAAGGTGATTATTGGGTACATCATGAATCGTGTGAGGAATATGAGTGATCTAGATGGAATTTAACCCTCCTATATATTAGGGGTGATATCCATAGGCCTCTTGATTGAGTAGGACTATGAAATGCATGGCCATGCTCAAATATTGATTTGTTTCATATAGTCTACTCATTGATCAAGAAAACTCAGATTAAATTATGAAGAGTATGACACATTCCATGCCTCGAGTTTAATCTATGATATAAGGTTAAAAGGATTAAATTACATTGAGACATTGGTCACGAAAAGGTTGTATCGAATCACCGATCTTATTATTATTTGGGTAGCAGTGATGCATTACTAGATGCCGCTCACTGTTTATAATTTTATAATATGATTTTAAAATTATTGCCAACATAATAATAACCTATAGGGTCACACACTTAGAACGTAATTAAAAAGGAATTAATTTAAATTGTAAGTATTTTAAATATGTCAATATGATTGATAGTATTTAAAAATTACGAATTTAAATTAATAGGATAATTTGTATATATGTATATTAATTAAGTAAGACTTAATTAAAATATAATATATATAAATTCGGATTTTATTTTTCTATTGATTTTAGGTTTTAGTTAATTCCTATTAACTACTATATATATGATATATCAGTAGTCCAAAAAGTCACGTAAGGAAAAACTAAAATCCTAGCCGCTTTCAGAAAGAGGCTAGAGAGAAAAATAGGTTAGAAATCCAGATCTTGGTGGCTAGTACCGCGGTTCCTTTTGCTGCAGATCGTGGGACGATTCGCGGAGCGTTCGTGTGGATACCGTAGAGACGTAGTCACTGGATTGCGTTGAAGATTCGAAGCCGTTCCAGAATTCCATCGTCTTCTCAACATCTCAGATAATCGGTAAAATAATCTAAACCTCTGATTAATCTGTTTTCGCACGGATCCTGTCTTAGGGTTTCGAAAAAAAATTTAAATTCCGCTGCTTTCACTGTGTCGAAACCCTAACAGTGGTATCAGAGCTACTTGTGAAACGATTAATTCAGATTACGTGATTTAATTGTACTCGATATATATGATATATGATGATGCATGTTTACCGATCTGAGTTTAAATATATGATATTTTACATGTATGCGTATTCTGGAAATCTGAAATATATGCATGTATATGGTTTCTGTTAATCGTATTCTATAAGGTGGAAGAACAATACAACTTCTGTTCTAATTGGATTAGAAGTATGAAGATTCGGTTTAATATGATTAAACGAAACTGGACATATATGATATGTTCTGGGTGTATTGTTCTGGGTATATTGTTTAATATGACAGATTGTATATGATTCTGAAATTGTTTCAGAGATTCATATACAATTTGCATGGCAGATTATATATGATTTTGGAATTGGTTCCGAGATTCGTATACAATCTGCAGTTCAGGAATTCTACAATCTGCAGATTCGTATACAATCTGCAGTTCAGGAGTTCAGCGAGACCACCGCCAGGGGGGGAGTCCCCCCCTTGGACCCCCCCGCCGTAGCGCACGATGGTCGTGACCCCAAATATTTTTTTTTATAATATTCTTTAAATGATATAAATTGTGTTATGTGCTTATTGTGATATGCATGGTGCACAGTTATGGCTCTTTTGACCCATAGGATTAGTGGTTTTTGGTTTTTTGAAATACGACTTGCATGTCGTGCCTTTCTATATTCTGATGTAATATTCTCTTCTCATCTAAATCCCCTCGAATGTAACTCGAGGTTTCTTTATAACATGTAATGTACAAGTGTAATCAAGAAGACAAGATGATGATGGAGAGGAGACACAAGTGAACGAGGAAGGTCCAACGAAGCTACTATTTTGAAGACCTTTTACCACCATAGACTGACCTTCAATCTTTTCATTAGCTTGAAAGGATTGACATAGGGTTGGGCCATAACTGTGACACGTTTAATTTTTGCACTTTATTTATGCTTGTATACGATATGCTATGATAAATAACGTGCATGCTTAATAAGATTAAAATTGGTGAGATCTAAATTAATTAATAAAATCCCTCATAAAATTATTAAGTCTAAATCAGATGCCTTCCAATGAATGACACTCATCAAGACCTTGATCAATGAATGTAGGTTTGCCAAAGCAAAGTACCCCATTTATCTTGGTAAGATGCGATAGGATAATTGTGATATCCAAAATGTTAAAAGCATTGGGCCCGACTTAACTAAGTTATCTCAATAGGATTGTGGACTTAGAGGCATAGAGTTTGGCAGGTACCATTAGATGGATTAGAACAAATGTTGTTCACCAAACTATCTAAGAGTTATATATGATATAATTGATAAATGGTTGTCTACCTAAATAATTATGTTTTAAGAGATTAGCCAAAGCTAACTTAAGGCGTAATGAAATATGGATCTTAGCTCACTAGAAAGATTTAATAAAAAATGCTTTCCGAATTAATGGTGAGGGCTATTAATTTGATTAAAATAGTGGGAGGTATATTTGGAATGTACTATTATCAATTACATAATATCAAAACTCTGCAATTTGACTTATTATTTTTGCACTTATAAATTGTAGATATCAATGGCAACCAACAACACAAATAGTCTTTCACTACGATCAGTCCTTGAGAAGGAAAAGCTGAGTGGAATTAATTTCCTAGACTGGCATAGGAACTTGAGGATTGTCCTCAAACAAGAGCGCAAGCTCTATGTCCTTGATGGGCCCATTCCTGCAGCACCAGCTAACACTGCACCACGTGCAGAGCATAATGCTTACAAGAAGCATCAAGATGATGCTCTAGACGTGAGTTGTCTCATGCTAGCAACTATGAACTCTGAGCTTCAGAAGCAACATGAGTTAATGGATGCTTATGAGATGATCGAGCATCTCAAGAAATTGTTCGCAGGGCATGCTCGACAGGAGAGGTATGATACAAGCAAGGCGTTGTATCACTGCAAGATGGGTGAACGTGATCCAGTTGGTCCACATGTTCTGAAAATGATTGGGTATATTGAGTACCTTGCTAGGTTGGGTTTTCCGATTACTGCGGAAGCCCAAACTGATCTAGTTTTGCAATATTTGAACAGCAGCTACTCGCAATTTGTCATGAATTATCTCATGAATGAAATTACGAAACCACTTACTGAGTTGTTGAGCATGTTAAGAACTGCCGAGAACAACATGAAAAAGGCAGGACCCGATCCCATAATGATGGTGCAAAAGGGGAATGCTAAGGGAAAAGGGAAAGGCAAGAAGAAGATAGGATCTAAATCTGGTGCCAAACCCAATTTCAAAAACAAACAGGCTTTAAAACCTAAAGGTGGGGTAGCTAAAGAAGGTGATTGTCACTTCTGTGGAAAACCTGGACACTGGAAGAGGAACTGTCATGCATATCTGGAAGAACTGAAGAAAAAGAAAGGAAGTACGACTTCTGATTCAGGTATATATGTTATAGAAGTCAATTTGTCTACTTCTACATCATGGGTATTAGATACTGGATGTGGTTCTCACATTTGTGTTAATGTGCAGGAACTCCGAAGGAGTAGGACTTTGGCGAAAGGAGAGGTTGACCTACGAGTTGGGAATGGAGCAAAAGTTGCTGCACTAGCCGTAGGAACTTATCATTTATCTTTGCCCACTGGGCTAGTATTAGAATTAGAGGATTGTTATTTTGTGCCTGCTATGAGCAAAAACATTATTTCTGTTTCTTGTTTGGACAAGAAAGGTTTTTCGTTTTTAATAAAGAACAACAGTTGTTCGTTTTACTTAAATGAAATATGTTATGGTGTTGCACAATTGTTTAATGGTCTTTATATTCTTGCTTTAGAGATGCCTATCTATAACATAAATACAAAACGATTTAAATCAAATGATTCAAATCCGACATATCTCTGGCACTGTCGTTTAGGCCATATAAATGAGAAACGCATATCCAAACTCCATAAAGATGGGTTTTTGGATTCATTTGATTTTGAATCATATGAAAAATGTGAATCTTGTTTATTAGGTAAGATGACTAAAGCCCCTTTCACTGGTCACAGTGAACGGGCTAGTGATATATTGGGACTTATACATAGTGATGTATGTGGACCCATGAGTTCATTAGCAAGAGGTAGGTTCTATTACTTCATTACATTTACTGATGACTTTAATAGATATGGATATGTGTATCTTATGAGACACAAATCCGAATCCTTAGAAAAGTTCAAGGAATTCAAGAATGAAGTTCAAAACCAATTTGGCAAAAGCATAAAAGCCCTTCGATCCGATCGAGGTGGTGAATACTTAAGCCAAGATTTTGATGACCTTCTAAAGGAATGTGGTATTATATCACAACTCACTCCACCTGGAACACCACAATGGAATGGTGTGTCTGAGAGGAGAAATCGCACCTTGTTGGACATGGTACGATCAATGATGAGTCATGCATATCTTCCAATAAGCTTCTGGGGTCATGCCCTAGAGACAGCTGCATTCACACTTAACCGTGTTCCAACAAAGACGGTTCAAAAGACACCATATGAGATGTGGACTGGGAAACGTCCTAGTATGTCGTTCATGAAGATTTGGGGTTGCGAGGCGTTTGTAAAACGTTTGGCTTCTGACAAGCTCGGACTCAAATCTGATAAATGTAATTTTGTGGGATACCCTAAGGAAACAAAAGGGTATTATTTCTACAAACCTTCTGAGAACAAAGTGGTTGTTGCTCGAACTGGTATTTTTCTAGAAAGAGAATTTGTCTCTAAAGGAAACAGTGGGAGGAAAGTAGAACTCGAAGAAATTCGTGAACCACAAAATATCATTGAACCTGAGTTGGAACATGAGCAGGAACCACAAGATATTGTGGAAAGTGAACCTGCTCAAATTACACAAGCCATTCGTAGATCTAGTAGGACACGCCAAGAGCCTGAGAGATATTATGGATTTCTTGTGACTCAAAACGGCGATGTGATGCTCATAGATCAGGATGAACCTGTTTCCTACCAAGAAGCTATGAATGGACCAGATTCTGAGAGATGGCTTGAAGCCATGAAATCTGATATGGACTCCATGTATACTAACCAAGTATGGACTTTGGTTGATCCACCCGAAGGGGTAAAACCAATCGGGTGCAAATGGGTTTTCAAGAAGAAAACCGACATGGATGGTAATGTACAAACCTATAAAGGCCGACTGGTAGCAAAAGGTTTCAAACAAGTTCAAGGTGTTGACTATGATGAAACCTTCTCTCCAGTGGCAATGGTTAAATCCATCAGGATCTTACTTGCTATTGCAGCCTTTTATGATTACGAAATCTGGTAGATGGATGTCAAAACTGCTTTCCTTAATGAAAATCTCCTTGAGGATGTGTACATGACACAACCTGAGGGTTTTGTCACTCCAAAGGATGCTAGAAAGGTATGTAAGCTGCAGCGATCCATTTATGGATTGAAGCAAGCCTCTCGGAGTTGGAATCTTCGATTTGATGAAGCAGTCAAAGAGTTTGGCTTTATAAAAAATGAAGATGAACCTTGTGTATATAAGAAGGTTAGTGGGAGTCAGATTGTATTCCTGGTATTATATGTAGACGGCATATTAATTATTGGGAATGACGTTCCTTCCTAACAGGCTGTAAAAACATGGTTAGGAAAATGTTTCTCCATGAAAGATTTGGGCGATGCAACCTACATTTTAGGTATCAAGATCTATCGAGATAGATCGAGAAAAATGCTTGGCCTAAGTCAAAGTACATATATTGATAAAGTGCTGAAACGGTTCAGCATGCAAGAGGCAAAAAGAGGACACTTACCCATGACTCATGGTGTAAAGATCTCTAAGGCCCAATGTCCTAAATCACAAGATGATGAGGAGCGTATGAGAAAGATCCCTTATGCTTCGGCAATTGGATCTATCATGTACGCAATGATATGTACTCGTCCGGATGTTTCGTATGCTTTGAGCATGACGAGCAGATACCAGTCGAATCCAGGTGAAGGTCACTGGACAGCAGTCAAGAATATCCTCAAGTACCTGAAAAGGACTAAGGATTCATTCTTGGTATATGGAGGTGAAGATAAACTGGCAGTAAAGGGTTACACAGATGCTAGTTTCCAGACTGACAGTGATGACTATAAGTCTCAGTCAGGTTTTGTGTTTTGCGTTAATGGTGGTGCTGTTAGCTGGAAAAGTTCGAAGCAAGAGACAGTAGTCGATTCTACAACAGAGGCTGAGTATATTGCTGCTTCTAGTGCAGCCAATGAGGCTGTATGGATTAAAAAGTTCGTCACTGAACTTGGTGTTGTTCCAACCATTGTTGATCCAGTTGAGTTATACTGTGATAATGATGGAGCCATTGCACAGGCTAAGGAACCCAGATCTCACCAACGATCCAAGCATATACTTAGGCGGTACCATCTCATCCGTGAAATCATTAATAGAGGAGATGTACATATATGCAGAGTGCCAACAGATAATAATGTTGCAGATCCACTGACCAAGGCTTTGTCGCAGCAGAAGCACGAAGGTCACACTAGTTCCATGGGTATTAGATACATGAGTGATTGGCTCTAGTGCAAGTGGGAGATTGTTAGAGTTTATGCCCTAGAGGCTAATTATTTGATGTAATTGCTTAACATTTTTGATATTATATTTGATTGAATAAATAGATTATTTTATTATGATTTCATTTACTGCGTTATATAAATGTTAACATAATAAAAGCCCTTAGAATAATGATACGAATTATATAGTTTTAAGTATGTGACTTGAACATGAGATTATATAATTATAATTAGTATCATTGCTCTTAAATGTCCCTAGTCGAGTATCATTGTTAATGGGACAACAATGATGCATTGAGACTAGTATGTGGATTGACTGATGGCCAAATCTCATTGGTCATAAATATATGAGATATTTGAGTCAATGCATAGGTACATGTTAGAGAACAATGTACTGGACTGACCCACCATGAGAATTCTACATGGAGCATTATGCAAAGTGTCATAAGAAATTCTTATAGTGACAATGATGTAATGATCCTTCGACCTGAAGTCACTATATTATTACACGAGAATTTGTGTACTTTGATATCATCAAATGTCACCTTTAATAGGGTGGACAATAAAGGTGATTATTGGGTACATCATGAATCGTGTGAGGAATATGAGTGATCTAGATGGAATTTAACCCTCCTATATATTAGGGGTGATATCCATAGGCCTCTTGATTGAGTAGAACTATGAAATGCATGGCCATGCTCAAATATTAATTTGTTTCATATAGTCTACTCATTGATCAAGAAAACTCAGATTAAATTATGAAGAGTATGACACATTCCATGCCTCGAGTTTAATCTATGATATAAGGTTAAAATGATTAAATTACATTGAGACATTGGTCACGAAAAGGTTGTATCGAATCACCGATCTTATTATTATTTGGGTAGCAGTGATGCATTACTAGATGCCGCTCACTGTTTATAATTTTATAATATGATTTTAAAATTATTGCCAACATAATAATAACCTATAGGGTCACACACTTAGAACGTAATTAAAAAGGAATTAATTTAAATTGTAAGTATTTTAAATATGTCAATATGATTGATAGTATTTAAAAATTACGAATTTAAATTAATAGGATAATTTGTATATATGTATATTAATTAAGTAAGACTTAATTAAAATATAATATATATAAATTCGGATTTTATTTTTCTATTGATTTTAGGTTTTAGTTAATTCCTATTAACTACTATATATATGATATATCAGTAGTCCAAAAAGTCACGTAAGGAAAAACTAAAACCCTAGCCGCTTTCAGAAAGAGGCTAGAGAGAAAAATAGGTTAGAAATCCTGATCTTGGTGGCTAGTACCGCGGTTCCTTTTGCTGCAGATCGTGGGACGATTCGCGGAGCGTTCGTGTGGATACCGTAGAGACGTAGTCACTGGATTGCGTTGAAGATTCGAAGCCGTTCCAGAATTCCATCGTCTTCTCAACATCTCAGATAATCGGTAAAATAATCTAAACCTCTGATTAATCTGTTTTCGCATGGATCCTGTCTTAGGGTTTCGAAAAAAATTTTAAATTCCGCTGCTTTCACTGTGTCGAAACCCTAACAATACCTTCATGAGTTTATCTTTCTTCTAGCTTTAAAGCTTGCTAAAGCTTTATTCATCACTTTGATAGTTACTTTCTTCCATCTTGATCACTTTCTCTAGCAAATCTTCCATGGCTTCATCAAACCCTAGCTTTGCTTCTTCTTTTTCTCTTTCTCTCTTGAACTTTCGAATGAACTCAGTAAGAATGAATAAGCTAGCTTGATACATATAAATTATATACATATATAAGTTGGTCAAATTCCTCCAACAACTAACTCATATCAAGTTAGCTTAACTTTGCATGGTTAGGGATATTAAGGACATTTCACTTTACAAAATAAGGGCTTAATGGTCATTACATCACTCTAGGACACATATGTCATTTTTCAACTTGTCAAGGACATCCTTGTCTTTATGCGCAAATTCTAGGAAATTTAATCCAATATAATCATAACTTATTCATTTTTAATCCAATTCAAGTCTTTTTCGATCCAACATTGTTTCATTATGATTGAATTTCATTCCATCGTTAAATACCTCATAATTGGCTTGTCCCATAACAATTGTCACACTTTAAAACATTAATTTATTCAATTAATTAACTAACTTATCATCATATCCCTTTGCATAACATTACCATTTTAATTCCCTACAAACCATTTCAATTCCACATTCAACTAATTTAAATTTCCAACATATCCATATAATCAAATTACTCGTTTGTCCATAAATTGCTTCCTCGAGAAGCGAACCTCGATCAGATTACCATAATCCATTATCATTTATACTTATACGCTCGTATAACCATTTTAAAATCTTTACATCATTTCACTCGTTTACATAACATATATAATGTAAATTTGAACCATCTTTGCATTCGATATTCATTCTACACACTCTCGGAGTATTATATTCCATATTTAACATCATATAAACAATTATCTTACCTAAATCCATAAATCTCAAATTCTTCTTAACTTCAAAACTTCAACGCTTCAAAGCTCATTAACTTTATTAATCCCTAATCCCTAATATATCAATTAGGTCAAATTGTTTCTGCTTCTTTATTAATTCAAATATACATATATCCATACACAACCTACCACAAGGGTCATAACAACACATTGATCACACAATAATTCACATTTAATCATTTTATAATACATTCTATCATTTAAACCAGGTTTTATCTCATAACCTTTACTTAATTCATAAAAATCCTTAATTGAAATTACTGGAAAATCCTGAGGTGTCACACACTTAGTCCGAAATCGTTGAAAATATGAATTTACTATAGAGATTATCTTGCCGCGCAAAGAAGAATACAAGACGTAATAGACGATCAAGATAGTTCGGAATATCTCGAAGTTGGAGCAGAAACAGTTGAAAGTTCAATTCTATGAATATTGAATATTTGAAAACATATATTTTAAAATTTTGAAGACAAGTATTTGTAACCAATGAGTAATTAATTATTGCTTAAGTTATACTTTAAAATTATAAACTTATAATTATTCATTATTGTAAATTGTAAACTTGTACTATATTACTTTTAATAATTACATCAACTTTTATTTCCTTTTTTAATATGGACGAGTTGTATTATGTTTTGAGGGTTATGACTATATATATATATATATATATATATATATATATATATATATATATTATACATGCACACGTAGAGAGTCAGAGACGGAGTCTTGGGCCTTGTGAATTGTACCATCCTTGGCAATTTTACTAAGCAGTGAGCACCGATCCAAAAAACATAAACTTGTAACATTACTACTTAACTTAAGTCTCGGCCTGGCCTGGCTTGGATCGCAGGTTGAAACAGGCTCGTTTTTCACACCTCAAGCTCGCCTCGGATTGGCCTTGCCTTTTCTATATCAAAGCCTAGCCTGGCCTAGCCTGGTCAACGGCCAAGACCTGCCAAGCTTGGGCTGGACTAGGCCAGGCTGGCCCGATGTGCATGTCTACACGTACACAAAGCACTAATATACATGTTTGAAACCCAACTTGACCTAAAAACTTAAGTCATTAGGTATTAGCTCCATTTATGTATATTAATCTTTCACCCTTTCATTATTTATCTGATATCCTAACACAAACCCCGCCTTCAAATAATATTCCACCATTACTTTACCATTCTGCCACCGGTCACCTCCATATTTAGTTGACTTCTATTACTTTCAAGCACTATTGAATTATTTTTTATTCATAGATTTAATGGATTTACATTTTCAGAGTTATGAAAAACTATGATTTTTTTTATTTTTTTTATCTTGATGTGGGTAATTATAGTACATATATATAGGAATAATTCGTAGTAAATGGTTGTTATGGGTACTATTCCAACAAACTGATCTTTTAATGAACCAAAATTTTATAACTTTTGTAATATGATCATTAATGAATAATAAAGAGAATTTATGTGATCTAATTAATGTGTTATGTGATGATTAGTATGTGTTAATTATTTGTGAAAGAATAAAAAAATTTCCAAAAAAATAACACGAAAAGCGTTTATTATTTTTTTCAAAATTTTACATTCACGAATAGCGTTTATTTGGTATACAAGAACGCATTTACTATTCAAAAATATGATAATCGAAAATTGATTAAATCCTAACTAAGTTGGTTATGATGTAACTAGAAAATATAAACCCTAATTGATCCGATTTGATTAATGAACTAGTTAGGTTAACTAGAAACCCTGACCAAGGAACCTAGAAACCCTAACCAAGGAACTAAGAACCCTAACTATGATCCATTACCAAGGTGGTTAGTAAAATGGGTTGTAGAGAATTAATGAGCCCAATGACTTAATTTACTAATGCCTAGGGTTAAACCCTATGGGTAGTCTAATGAAATTGTACAAGGAGAGGCCCAATCTAATTAAATAAGAGCCCAAGTTAGAAGCGTTAAAAAGGCCAATGAATTAATTAAATCAAGCCCAAACCCTAGCACGAATGAAGATGTGTTGGGGTGTGTGTGTGTGTGTGTGTATATATATATATATGTATGTATGTATTGATGTATACGTATATTACCATATTTAAGACAATAAAAGAAAAGATTTTAGGGCCTTATAGGACCCTAAAATCAGCAGCCTTTGGTGACTCTTGGGGAGCTTGTTTTGCTTCCCTTGGACGCTTTGTAAGGTTGGGAAAAGCAAGGAAAAAATGGCTAAGTGTAAGAGAGGCTAGGATGGGCTAGTGATGTAAGTTGGTGGAATATATTAGATATATTTTGTGTATGTATTCCACTAGCTAAAATAGATAGATTGAAAGTAAGGCTCTTCACTTATTTCATTAGTTGCTAAGTGTTAGAGAAAAAAGGGAAATAACCAACAAAAGAGGGGGGAAAAAAAGCTTGAGAGCTTGAGATTAAAAGCAAGGAACTAAGGTGGATCATCCAAGCCTAGTTTCATTCCTAACAAAGAGAAATAAAGTCATTAGAAGGTTCAAAAGTGACTCTAAACTCTAGTTTCATTTAACTATATATATGTTTGTGTTTGTTGATAAATGTTTGTTGTGGAAGAGTTTTGTGTTTGTGGTAGATTATGGTGGATCCAAGGTATAAGGATGATGTGTTTATGTATGGTTGATAGCATGAAAGTGAATCTATGTTGTCAAAATCATGTTTTCAATAAAACCCTGGTTGGTTATTTTTGAAACCCTAACTTCGATAATGATATTTTCTTAAAGAAAACCTTAGTTTGATAGCATATCCTAAAGATTTATGGATGTAGTTCATAGATCTACAAGATATATGAATCACCTATTTTAGTATGTTTGAAAAAGGTGCATAAGTGAGTTCAAAGTTATTTTTAATCTAAACTATACAAAAACCCTAGATTGGTTGTTGTTATGTTTTCAAAGAAAAACCTAATTTTGGTTATGTGAGTTATAGATCTATTAATGTAAATCTAGATATCATCTATGTTGATATATATAGTTAAGGAGCATTAATAAGCTCAAAAAGATTTTGAATGAAATATATGAAATACTTTGGTGAAAACCCTAAAAATGGAAGTGTATGTTAAGCTTTGGAGATCAAAGTGTTTAACTAAGTGTTTGATCTATGATCTTAAGTGTTTATGTGGTTTTAGAGTCATGTGGTTAACCTATGTTAATCGGACAAAGAAATGTATTTTAAACGGATTGTAATGATCGATAAAACATAAAAATTCGTTTTCAAAAAATAAAATGAAACGAAACCCTAAGTGGTAATCGTAATGTTTAAAAAGTGTAAAGTGTTAAAAATGGTAAGATACGATCAAATATGACTAAATGTTGAAAAATTTGGTGAAAAAATAAGTTGGGAAACTCTCAGCCATAATGGCGTTGGTGAAAAAATAAGTTAGGAAACTCTCAGCCGTCGCGACGCGACAGCACCGATTTTAAAAAGAAACCTGGCACGACAGCGTCGGGTTAGGGCAAGGTAGGTCGAGTCTGGGTCAGGCCAGGTCATGTTAATGATGGGTCAATCCAAATCGAATTCGGGTTAGGTCGGATCTATGTAAGAAAGGATCGGTCCAATCGGGTCAACCAGGTCGGATTAAGTCAAGTCAATTTTTTTAAAAAATTTGTTTTGAGAATCCCGATTTCAATATATAGACTTTATAAACTGTCCTAATTATTAATGGACATAACAATGTGTTTATATGCTTAGTTAAGTCAATGTATAAGTCCTTACGTGACTAATTGGTCAACTTATTAAATGTAGGATGAACGAAGGACAATAATACTTAAATAACATTAATCGACGAAAGAGGTAAGTATTCTAACCAGACTTATTCTTAAATTCATACTTTATGAATGAATGTCATGTTTGCACGAAAGTGCTTTGAAAAGCTTGTTCAAATATTGAACCATTTTAAAAATTAAAGTTTGTTATGCATGAATTGTTTTGCAATGTAAGTCTATGCCATTTTGTTTTGGCTAGATTAGACCTTTGTGATATGATTATTCAATTTATAACAATTTTTTAAAGCTAATTCAATTCAAATTATTCGGTGCGGAATCATGTGTTAAAAGCTAAGAAAACCTTTATAGTAGGGGTAACTAAAAGCCAGATAATCGGACATTATGATTTCAATTGACGCTTAAATTAGATGGTTATGTTGTGCACAATATAGGATATAATAGGTTGATCCCCTAAAGTAAACATCTAAAATAATGTGGTCATATGACCTACTTAGAGTTATCAGTTTATGCGATTGTTAATGTCCATCAAGAGTTCTTGGTCTTATGACCATTCAGTATGAAAGTTAATGATTTTAAACTTAAAGAAATGTTGTTTCTATTATTCAAATATTTTCGCAATTATTGAATCATTGTTGAAGGTTATTCAAAAATATTTTTACTCATGAGATATTATATTCTTAAACTATTTTATACTTGCTAAGCGACTTAATTGCTCACCCATTGCTTAAACGTAATATTTTAGCTAACCAAGAGAAGGTTAATGGATATGGTAAAGATACAGAGAAAGAAAAAACAACCGAATAGTTATTGTTTAGTTTATGTTTTATTTATAGTATGTTGAAATGTGTAATAACACTTCGTATTATTATATCTTTTATAATTTGTAAATGTTTACTAGTTAAGATATGATGTAAGAATATTGTATTAAGCCAATGTTTAATGGAATGTATGGATATAAAACTATGGTAGTGTAGTACCGTGAGCACCATATCTGAGGTTAATGGTAACCCAGATTTGAGGGCGTCACAGATCTTACAATGTCTATATGAAAATTTAAACGTGTAAAATGGTGCAAATTTTTTACCAACCTAGGACTAACAGCTAGAATGTTGCAGTTGTTATTCCTATTGGCAACTGATCTCATTATGATAAAAAAAATTGCTCTAACCGCTACTCCTACTAGTGGTTAGCCAAGTTAGGCAAAAAGAAAAATTGTGCGCTAACTGCTACTCATATTAGCATATGGCCAAATTAGGCCAAAAGTTTTCAGCATTTTGTATCTTTAAATCTTTAGATAGTGTTGAATCAATTTGTTAGAATAGTGCTTATAACAATTATTTACTATAGATCACTTTCCATGTATATATATATGAAAAATTATCAATGGCAGTCGGTTGCTAGAGCAACCAAAATTGGCCTGCCGTAAGAAAGATGAGCGGCAGGGTCAATCCATAACAAAAATGCTCATGTATTGATTGCCGAAACAGTGTCTCAACAACCGGTTGCTATAGATGGACACTCATATATATATATATATATATATATATATATATATATATATGGTGCCCATCCACAATAACCGAGAGTACTGTTAATCAAAATAGGGACAATTTCTTTGTAAAATTTACCTGTTGCAATAAGTTGTTGTGGCAGAAGCCAAAAATCAGTTGTTGGCCAGCAACTAGTTGTAAATATATATGTATATATATATTTACATATATATACATATATTAGTTTTGGAATAAATTTGAAATGTAAAATTAAAAAGATAAACGCAAAGCAACAGATGTATCAATGGACAAGTGGTAACCATCGCCCAAGGTGGTTGGCTAATTTATGAAGCTGAAATGAGGGGAAAATAAAGAAAATAGTTCTCATAAGTTTCAAAAGTAGATAATTGTAAGACCCCGAATTTTATGAAATATAAATTTTAATTTTTCTTCATATATATTTTTTCATGAAACAGTAAGTGGTTAAATTGATAAAGTTAAAAGTTAAGGATGTTATATGTAAATTATATTATGTCGGACAATATTCGTTTGGTCGGGGAATATTCGTTCTGTCGGGAAATATTCGTACGTCGGCGCCGTACAAACCAATCATTGATGGACCCCACAACGAATAATTGTCGGATATAGAAAACGACATAAACAATTTTTAAATGGTTAATGGTACTATCACTTTTAATTGTTAAAATACCCAGTGGTAAAAGAATAGTAACATACGGTATTGCACAGTAGCACACGGCATTGCACAGTAGCACACGACATTGCACAGTGTTTCGTATTATTAAACTGATAAAGTGGTTATCGTACAATATTTGACTTTATTGTCACATGCACAATAATTCATATTATTAAACTGATAATTGTCACAGTAGCATATGCACAGTAATTCACATTATTGAATCAATAATTGTCATGACACAGTAACGTATTCTTTCTTTTACATACTTTCTGCATTATTGTTATCTCTATTATGATGTTATTTAAATAATTGTATTTCATTAATTAATTGACTTGATATCTAACTCAGAGAGCCAACTACACTGTATTTATAACAATTAGTCATAATAATGAATAAGTGTGAATTATTGTTGAATAATTGAATTGATAAAGTTATTTGTTTATAATATAAAGTTAGGTGATATAAAATGAATGGTATATATTAAAGATAATGTAATAATTATAGAATTTCAAATGAACGGTGTAGATTGAAGATGTTATTTAAATGAATGGTCTAGATTAAGGAAATCTTAAAAGATGAAATGAATGGTATAGATTAAAGATAATATAGAATTTGAAATGGATTGTGTAGATTAAAAGATGATCTTTAAATGAATAGTTTAGATTAAAAAAATCTTAAAAGATGAAATGAATGGTATGGATTAAACATTATCTTGAAATGAACGGTTTGGATTAAATTAGGAAATCTTGATTATGATAAGATTTTTGGCTATAAATAGAGGCCTTAACTTAAGGATTTTTCATAAACTTCCTTATTTGTTCTTTCTTTCACTCTCTAAATACTTCTTTGTGTAAGTTCTCTCTAAGTGTGCTTAAGTCATCTTGAGTATTTGTGAAGATCTATAAGTGTACGAGTACTGTTTAAGTTAATCAACCTCATTTAAATCAATATCCAGTCACGTGCTAAGGTAAGGAATATCATCTTTTTTCATATTCTATTATTTAAACTTACCACAGTAAGGGATATCATTCTTTCCATCATCATAAATGGACATTATTTTCTTTCTTACTGTAAGGGATTATCATTCTTTGATTCTCGAAAATAATATAATTTCTTTCTTACTCATAAGATGTGTCATTTATTTCCATATATTAATTTGTGGGAATAACCTTACGGCGCGAATTACCGCATGTTGGTGAATAACCTTTCGTATTCATTCTCTATTAATCTCTAAGAATAACCTTATTGTGCAGATTACCGCCTGTTTGGTGAATAACTCTTCGTATTCAAATTTTATTAAATTCTGGGAATAACCTTACTGCGCGGACTACCGCATGTTAGTGAATAACCCTTTGTATTTATTTCTTATTTGTCTCTTGTGAAAATAATTTGTCTACACGAATTATCATATGACATTTTTATTCCATATTCGTTTGTAATATCATTTTCTTTCATATTCGTAAGTGATATTATTTTCCTTTATACTCATAAGGGATATCATCTTTCTCATCTTCCATTATTCAAACTTCATATTCGTTTGTAATATCCCAGATATTTTCAAGATTTTAAATAATATCTTAATTGATTTTATTAAAGGTTAAGGTTTAAAACCTAGAATTTGAGAAGTAAGATGTGTAGAAAATGAGTAAACATTTTTTTAACATAATTTATTTGTTAGAAATTAAATGTGGGAATATTTTAATGATGCATGTAAAGAATTTATTAAGGAAATAAATTCAATTGAGAAGTGAAGGTAATTATAGTAATACGAATATACTTACTGTGTGATGGTTAGCCAAATAAGAGGATGAGTAAGTTAATACTCAATTAAGCTAATAAATTAATTAGTTTAAATATGAAGTAAGAGAAAAAGTCATGAAATATAATTAATTAGTTTAATTATATTGGTTATGAGTTAAAGTTATAAAAGAACTATAATGTTTGTCTAGAATAAAAATATTAAAAAATTAAATTAATTAAGTAATTAACTTAATTATTAAGTTGTTGTATAGAGTCCATTAATGGATTTAAGCAAGCCCAATATTTGACTGGTTGAAAGTCTTGTTGGTAATTATAGAGGTCCAAATAAATTTAAGGATCTAGCCTCATGAAGAGTCCAAGTAATTTAATTACTACTAGTGGACTAGCCCAAAAGGATTATAGATGTTAGCCCAATATGAAAATATTGGTATGAAGTGAGTAATTAAATAATAAGCCCAAATGTTATGTTGATTAATAGTCCAATAGGTAATTAATATAAGTCCAATTAAATTAATTACCTAGCCCAAGTTATAAAGATGTGTGAGTTGTGTTGGGTAGCCCAAATAATTAAATAAGGGAGCCCAATACAAAATAAACTAGTAGCCCAAATATTGAGTCCAAATTTAAAAGTCAAATGTTGGTCAATATGTTGGGAAATTTCAAGTATTGATTGAGTGTAGAGAATTAACTAGTATAGGGTTAATTGAATAACCCTAGTTGGTAGATAAGAGAGAGAATTAACCAAACATTGGTTAATTGCTAGAGGAAGGAAGGTAGTGTTGAGAATTAACTATGGGTGAGTTAATTATGTAACCCAATGTGGTAGGATAATTAAAGGTAAGTCTAATTTGATTATATTATAAGTCCAATCGATGTATTAAACTAAGTTAAATAAATTAACCTAGTAGTCCATGTAATTAATTGAACATTGATCTATGTAATAATTAATCAAGCACAATGCTTGTTTTAATTAAATGTAACATAGAGTATTTAATGTTAGCCCAATGTAACAATTAAATTGAGCCCAACCAAATTAAATGGATGAGCCCAATATATTTAAATCATAGAGACCAATGTGGAGCCCAAATGGTAGTCAAAATTGGTTAACATTTATATATATAAGTATATATAAATATATATGTATATATAAGCTATAAAAATAAAGCAAATTGGGGGATTAAATCCCATTTTGCTGAGATTTAGGGGACCCACAAGTGGGTTGCTTGATTTTGCAAGGTTGCTTCTAATCTACACTATGACAAGGTTGGCCAACAACCCTAGTCAATCACCTAGTCAATCACAATGTCCATCCAAGCAATAGTAAGCTAGATTAAGCTCTAAATTCACCAACATTGGTGAATTAAGAGAGTTAATTAATGATTAGTAGAGTGCTATAAATAAGACACTCCACACTTGTGCAAGGTTTGTTAGTTCATTTGTAAGCATTTCTAGAGAGAAAAAGTGAGAGCATTCCAAGAGAGAAATAGAGAGAACACTTGTGAGTTGAAGGAAAGTGCTAGAGAAGGAGCTTGGTGGATGTCACATAGCTTCATAACATACTTGGGAAGGAGAAGAAGAAGAAGAGCACACAAGTCCATAAGGTTAAAAAGTACTCTAAACCTTCCTAAGTTCATTTTTGTAGTCTATATAAGTTTTAAACGGTTAAAATATAGTTTTAACCGATCGAAAGTTATTTTGATACTCTAGAAGTCTAGATATATGTTATATAGGTAGATTCATGATTTAGTATGTTTAAATCAAGTGTCGGTATGTGTGATACGCAAATAAATGGAAGAAAATTCTATATTGTGTTACCGGTAAAACCCTAAGTGGTTCCATCTTAAAATTTCTAGTCAAACGTTTTCAAAAATACGATCGAACCATGAAATGTTGTAAGACAAGTGGTTAGGAAGATAACAACACTAAGTTGGTGTCATTTGGATGAATAGATTTCATTTTATTCAAGTTTGAACCTTTAAAACCAAGGATTTGTGATTTTAGTTTTCACTTTGTCCTTGTGAGACATTGTTAGTCCAGTTCCGTTCGGAATTTGGATTTGTGATCTAAAGTGAAATTGTAGATCATGAAATTCTAATGAATTTAGACTCAAGAATCACCTCAAAATGTTTCCGTATGATAAAGTTATGGCCAAACTACTGAGAGAGGTTCCGACAGCCAAGTCTCGGCGTTTAGACGCCCAAAATACGCCCAGAATACGCCCATATTCTGCCCATGGGCGTAGATACGCCCCAAAAAGGCCTTGGGTCGGCGTAGATACGCCCATGCTTGGAAAAAAATAAAAATAAATTATTTTATTATTATTTTAACCAATAAATGTATTTTTAATTATAAATAATGGATTTAATAATTAAAAGAGGATAAATATTATTAAAGGTTTAATAATATAATTAAATTAATGAAATATTATTATTAATATAATAATATTAAAAAATTAATAAAATATTATTAAATGAGTAATAATATTAGCGAGTGAATAAAATATTATTAAATGGTTAATAATATTAATAAGTGATTAAAATATTATTAAATGGTTAATAATATTAATGAGAGATTAAAATATTATTAAATGGTTAATAATATTAATGAGAGATTAAAATATTATTAAATGGTTAATAATATTAATAAGTAATTAAAATATTATTAAATGGTTAATAATATTAATGAGAGATTAAAATATTATTAAATGGTTAATAATATTAATAAGTGATTAAAATAATATTAAATGGTTAATAATATTTGAATGTAGTTGTATACATGTATATTATCAAAGGTAGATGATATATTGAGGTATTTGGTACATTATTAAATGTCTGAATCATTAAGTTATGTAAAAGAAGAATGTTTAATTAAATTAAGCCGATGTATATAGTCAATTTGTGACTAAATTTTAGACAACTTATTAAAAGTAAGTCGTACGAAAACGTGTAGTGAATGTATAAGTTAGATGAGCATACCCGACATGTCCAACTGGGGTTGGGCTAGGGTTTTGTCCGGAACTTAAGGGTTCGTTTGTCGGACATCTTAAGAGTTAATAATTTAAAGTTAGAGTCTTATATAAAGGCTAAGTAATAGTCACTGCATTTAATGATTATGTCAATTTCCTATATAAATTGTAGGTTGAACGAAAGACTCAAATAAGCATAACTAGTAAAAGCGAACCAGGCAAGTTTTTCAGATATTATTGCTATGTGTATACTTATTGTTTATCCTGTTTCTTCTGTTCATCATTTATATCATTTTAATCATCCAAAATCAAGTTGTTGTGAATATTTGTGGCCGGAGGCACATATGCGATATAATTGTTGAACAGATGATAGGTTAAAGGCGATATAATAGGTTAAAGGCGATACATCTGTTCGGTGTCTTTTATGGCACGTGGTGAATGTTCTCTTTGACCCGTAGTGCAAAGATGAACTGTTGTTTGGTATAATTATGACCAAAGGCTGAATCTGGTATAATCATGACCGTTGGTGTTATATTGAATATCTTTGGCCCGTAGTACAAAGATGAACTATTTTTTTTGTATGATTATGACCAAAGGTTGAATCTGGTATAATCATGACCGTTAGTGTTATATTGAATGTCTTTGGCCCGTAGTGCAAAGATGAACTGTTGATCTGCATGATTATGACCAGAAACTGTGAATTTGTATTATCTTGACTAATGGCATTTCAGATGATAAAAGTTGATGATGTTTTTCCTAAAAAGAGAAGCGAGTGAACATTATAGTCTACATTATTCTTCTAATAGATTGCTCATTCCACTGCTATTATTAATTTGAACGTTGTTCAAGAATTTAACTGTAGTTTTTGAGCAAAATATGTCGAATTTTGTTATGAGTAAACACATTAATTAATTATCTTATATATCTATTATAATTTACAAATTATGCTCTTGTATCTATTCATAACAATAATTTAAATGTTTTCCCCTTTACATAAATAGAAGAAAAATCAACTAATCTTATGTGAATGTAAATTGCAACTAACTTGAATAAAATATAATTTTTTTCTACTTTCTCTTATCTCATGTATCCAAATACATCCTTATCTAATGTTCGCATGAATTTATATATGATTAGTATTTGGGGCACGTGTGCAATTTAAATAAATAAATTTTAAATTAAAATTATAACATATGCATTTTGTGCAATAAAAAAAAACTTTTAACAAAAATTGTTAAATATGAATAGAAAATATAGGAGAGATTGTAGGAATAAAGTGTGTGTGGGGGGGGGGGGGGGGGGGGGGATAAGTATGTAAGGAGAAAGTTGTTTTTATTACTCTTAGTTAGAATGCAGATGCGACACAATTTTAAGGGAGAGAGTTATTTTTAGGGAATTGATATTTTCACAAGAATATTTTATTTGATATTGTGGAAATATTAAATTAGTTTGTGAAAATATCAATATATGAGAATTGATATTTTCATAAGCTAATTTAATATTTTTACAAGTGAGTCACATTTGATCATGTGAAAAATATCAAATTAACTCGTAGAAATATCAATTCCCTATTTTTATTATCCTAGTTAATAACAATGTTTTAAAAATCGGATCAGTCATCGAACCGAAAAAATTACCAGGTAAATGGATCACTGATTCAACCAGTGGTTGACATGTTATTGACCCAGTAACCTCATTAATAAGTAATATGTAATATGTAATATGTAATAAATAATAAATGTATTAATTATTATTATTATATTATATATAATATTTATCAAATATGTAAAATTAATTAATTTATCTACAAAAAAAAAAAAATTAAACTTATTTGTACAATGTTTACTTCATTCAATTAAATAAATACTAATTTTATATGAAAAAAAATTAAATCATGTTCATAACTAAAAAGTGATAAAATCAAATACAAATGAATATAAGCATTTCTGAGTCGGTAATAATTGTTCATGTTACGTGTCTTAAAGGCTATACTATATAGATGTCTAAATTTATTATTAATCTTAATAGTTCATACATACATATTGAATATTTTCGGATCAACTGGGTATATATTTAAAGGTTGGAAGATTCTTTCTGGCTATGTAATTTTATATTTTTTTTGTGTTGTATGAGATTTTCAACAAACTTTTTGTGAGTTAAATGCTATATTATAATATGTCAGACAGACTTGGAAGGTTCTTTTCAGCTATGAATTTTTTTTTTTTATATAGTAAGTTTGAACCGGTAAAATCGGTGAACCAGTGACCGGTTCACTGAGTCTCCTAGTTTAATCACCGGTTCATCGAATTTTATCGATTTTTATTAAAAATGAATTGATAGGTCAAATTGAATCGAAACACGGACCGATTTCGAATTTTTTTTTCAGTTGTGAGTCCTTTCCGATTTTTAAACCATTGGTTAATAATATAGATAAGAAACAGTTATTTTTGCCGACATCCCTTAATAATATAAATATAGAAGTCTGTTATATAATTAGAGAAAAACTCAATTCTATTATAATTAGAAGTCTGTCTAGTCCCATGATACTTACTAAACTAAAGCAGTAGAAAAGAATGCGCACGGTGGACTGGTTAACTGCTGATAACCGGATACCAGTTTGGCCCGAAACAGATAAGGCAAAAAATTACTACCTCCACACCCTTGTTCTCCTTCTCTCTTTCTCCCCCTCTGACCACCTATGTGGGGTGTTATATATCCCCATATATATCAACACAACGAAATAATACTTTCACAATTCTCTCTCTCTAAACTCTATCTTTCTCTCTCTATAATTAGAGGTATATATATAATTACATATGTAGTGTTAACAGTGTTTACATAAATAATACATAAATCACAAATTTCTGATACAAACAATTACACATACAATTTATATACACACGGAGCTTCAATTAACTTTCTTTTTTCATTGGTGAATTTAATGCTTTGCTCTCGCCGACTGAAAGATTTTACCTTTCTCTCTGTAAATTTCGTCCTTTTGATTTTTACATTGTTATTATCTATTGCAATTCTCTTATGTGCTTTCCTTTACATTCAAGTAATGCAATTTACACTTGGGTTGTAGGATTTGTCCTTTGGAAGGTGATCTATTTAAGGTATGGATTAATTTTTTTAATTGCTGTCGCTTAATTTGTGTTAATAAGTTTTGTTAGATCTGATGTGTATTTTTTGGCTGAATGAGGGAGCTGTGTTTCATAGGTTTTTGATTTTGGATAGACATAATTAAGAGTTTCAGGAGCGGATAAAGCATGATTTGTTGAAGATTAAGGGTTAATTACACAGATGAAGAGGTCTGGAGATGACGTTTACATGAGTTCTCAACTTAAACGCCCCATCCTCTCTTCTCGCGCTGAACCGTTAGTCTTCTCTCTCTAGATATACTATTTCTTGCCAATAATATGTGATTTTTATATAATTCTCTGTTATCATGAAGAAAGAATTCTGTTAGCAATGAGATTAAGCTCCTTGACAGTTTTACATTCAATGATTCTTTGATAGCTCTAACATTACCCTGCGTTAAAACCAAGTCTTGTTTAGACCGGTTAGAGAATTGTGAGCTTGTGTATTGGATAGAGTACTAGTTTTATTTTATTTTATTGTACTTTTATTGATTTAAAGTTATAGTAATTTTTTACTTTATATCTATAACCCTTGATTTTGCTACTATCTATATTCTCACTGAAAGGAAAAGGATTTTATTTTTATAGAAGATTCTCCTTTTCTCCTTTTTTTTAATTAATGTTTTTAATATATATATATATATATATATATATATATATATGAAGATTTTTCTTTACAAAAAAGTTGTTACGAGTACAGCTATCAATTAGCTTGAAGCCAAGAATAGGATTTTTAGTGAGCACAATGGTCATAACTATATTTTGTGGAAATGAAGCTCTGGGCAATTCCAAATGATTGGCGGAGGCAGCACCCAAAGACTAACAACAAATGATGCACTATCCTATCTGAAGGCCGTGAAGGACATATTTCAAGACAAAAGAGAGAAATATGAAGAGTTTCTTGAAGTCATGAAAGATTTTAAGGCTCAAAGGTTTGGTCATGCTCTTTACACTCTCTTTTCCTGCCAATATACGTGTGAACTTGCCATTCATTCTTCTCACTTATTGTTCACTTCTTGTTCTTAGAATTGATACTACTGGTGTCATAGAAAGGGTGAAGGAATTATTTAAAGGGCATCGAGACCTAATTTTGGGTTTCAATACCTTTTTGCCCAAAGGATTTGAGATCACCCTTCAAAACGAGGATGAACCAACTTCGATTAAGAAGCCGGTTGAATTTGAAGAGGCCATCAACTTTGTAAACAAAATTAAGGTAAAAACTACCTTCCGTAGTTGTATTTTTCCTGTACTTGTACCTTCAGCAATTTTCGTCTGAATTGTTGTTTGCCTGCAGACGAGGTTTCAAGGTGATGATCATGTGTACAAGTCTTTTCTTGACATTTTGAATATGTATAGGAAGGAAAGCAAAACCATCGGTGATGTCTATCGGGAGGTGTGTTTGTTATGTTTCTCTCATTATGTCTATCTGCTGTTTGAGTTTGCACATTTCTTTTCTTTCGCATTTCTGTACTTAGTATTTTGGAGTTAATGTTTTCAAGTTTACAACGAGTTTCCATCCTTTTGCAGGTTTCTGATCTTTTCCATGAACACTTGGACCTCCTAGAGGAGTTCACTCACTTTTTACCTGATTCCTCAGGAACAGCCTCTATTCATTTTCCTCATGCTGATAGGAATCATATCCTTCATTGCGGTGAAAGGAGCTCACCTATGACCACAATGAGGCTTATACATGTAGAAAAGGTATTTTATTTAATCATGAAGTTTGTAATTTCAGATCTCTTTACTCGATCAAGCTAACATCCTTTTCTTGTTTGGCAGAAGACCACAACTTCACATGCTGACCGTGACTTCAGTGTTGACCGGCCTGACCCAGCCCATAAAGGTCTGATGAGATTTGACAAAGAGCAGCAAAAGCATGGCGAAAAAGAAAAAGAGAGAAGGGAAGGCTGGGAACAAAGAGAACAAGATCTGGATGATAGAGATTTTGATCATGATGGTGTGCAACGTATATCACACAAACGTAAACTTGCTCATAAGGTTGAAGAATCTGTTACTGACCAATTTCACCAAGGTGCGGAAGGATTACTTCTACCTCTTCTTAATTCCTAACATTTCTCCACTTGTGTTAAGAGGCTTTTTCTTTTGGAATATTTTTATCCATTTAAATATTTTCATGATTTTTCTGTTTATTGTTAGTTTCTTTTGTGAAAATACGATGATTCTGATAGTCTTTTCCAAAAAAAAAAAAATTAGTGTATCTTAGGCTGTACTTTCTCTATCAATTATGTTTTTGCTTCTTTGTAAGTTCATTAAACCTAGAGTTCACTTGTACGTATTGTCAGACACATCAGTAGCACATTTCATTTCTATGTCTAATTCATATACAAGAGGGTACCTTTTCCAAGAAATTATGGCAGTTGGAAAATTCTCCAGATGATGTTGCAACTTACAAGTTTAATCTCAAGGTTACTGGTTCCGATCCCCGCACTTGGGACCGTATGCTTACCTATTTAAATAATGTTGCAGCTTGCAAGTAATCAGAGCTAAGTTATGGAAATCAAATTATAGGTTTTTGTAAGGAACTAGGCTATGATCTATGTAGTTAGCGTGTTTTGTCCTTTACATTCCATTACCTATGAGTCTTGTTTTTGTCTAATGTATATCAAAAATAGACAAGTGTTCCTGATTTTTTCCATCCCAACTTTGGGGGTATTTTAGGTTGATTATATCTCTCTCTTTATTGTTCTCTCCTTCTATGGAAGTATCAAGCAAGCACATGTCGTACATATTTTTTTTAAAAAGGCCTCTTATTTGATATTGTACTTAACTGTTGTCAAATGCAAAAATTTGTTTTTCCCAATCACCAGGGTATCATGTGTAGATATGTAAAGTTACATTTGGTTAAAATGCTGTGATCTAAGCTGTTTGTCATTTGTTAAAATGATTGTGCTTATGTTTCACTTAAACAAACGAATTGTACATCTTTTTCCCCTTTTCCTTACCCTTTCTGCTTAGAAGTTAATTTATTATTTTCTTTTACAAGTGACTTCATATTTATTTAATAGGTTTCTTCCATTTTCCCCAACGTTGTCTACCTGTTTTAATTTTTTTTTATAATTTCCATCCATAATGTAGTTTATGTTGGGGCAGGTATGCTCGAGCCGGTAGTTTCTTTCTTTGAGAAGGTGAAGGAGAGATTACATGATTTCGAACAGTACCTGGAAATTTATAAGTGTCTTGATGTCTTGAACAGAGGCATAATTACACGATTACAGTTGAATTCTCTGGTAAGGCTTGTATTATTGTACCATTACCATCTACAAGGTGATCTAATGGTTACATTCTCTGTGATTTCTTGTATATGCAGTTATAGGATGTAAGTTGAATCTACCATCATTTTCATGTTAAATTCGTTATACTGATACTTTGTTGGAATATACAACACTGCATACTGATAAACTACTTCAGACGAAAAGAGGTTCATGAAGTGAAATGATGCAAACATTTCATAGCTATGTCTATGCACTAAAGAGATGCTGTTAACACAGCTAGTTCCCTATGCTTTAGCTGATTAGTCGCTATATTAGCATTCAAACACTGTTGCTTATACTCCTGACAATTTTCCAACCCTTTGCTCTGGCATTCCTTGATAGCAGTTGTGGGTTTAGATGGTGCTAATGTTGTAGTTTGATTGATTTTCTGGCAGGATATGAAACTTTAATAGATTTTGCTGAGTTTCATTATTTGAGTCGCAGCAGAAGGTGTCAAACCATGATTGTGTTATTATCTCTACCTCATATGTACATGTTAAAAGAAATTCCGCTCATCAGCAAGTATTGGTTTCACGGCAGCCTTTTTTTGGCCTGGAATTCTTCTTTTAAATAATAGAAAGATAAAATAAAATTGAAGCGAGTGTTCTGAGTGATCCCTCACCCCTCAATATTTTGTTGTCCTTTTTCAATGATTTTAAATGCTTCATTCTGTGTTTAAATTAGATGATACAAATGCTCGCAGTTGACATATAGCATATGATTATATCTGGTTATAGTGTATCATATCCTTACTAGCACTAATGTTATAGAGTTTACTAGCTATGACTAGTTCAATTACATGACGTACTGGTCATTTGTGTACAAGGGTAGTATCAATAAGTTTGAGGAAACTTTTATTTGTGCCAGATGGGTAACATTCTTGGAAGATATTCAGACCTAATGGAAGGGTTCGATGAGTTCATTGATTGTGCTGAGAAGAATGGTAAATGTTAATAACTATTAATTTTACTGAACTAAATTACTGCTTACTATGTCATTTGTTTGGAGTTATATATTTCTGGCCTATTATCTAATTGAGACCTTTCCTGCAGACGGTCTTCTTGCTGGTGTTTTGAGCAAAAGTATGTATTATGGTTAAGTATTATTATTATTATTCCTATTTTAAATCCTCTTCTTACCTTGTCATTACAAGAGGTGTTTTTTAATTTGGCCTGCATATGTGAAGTGTTTAGCACGAAGCTCAAGCATTGGCTGCAATTTATTCAAATTTTAGACCATTTTGTTTGCTTTGAAAGATGCCGAAGTAGTTGGTAGTTTTCCAGTTTCTAACTTGATTTTAGTTTATACAGAGTCTTTGTGGAGTGATGGAAATTTACCCGGATCAGTGAAGATAGAGGATAAGGATCGTGATCGTGAGAGGGATGACAAGGGCAGAGATCGTGAAAACAAGGAAAGGGATAGAGGAGTGGCCTTTGGAAGTAAAGATTTATCAGGAAACAAGATTTCTTTTTTATTGAGCAACGATAAGTTTATGGCGAAACCAATTCAAGAACTTGACCTCTCTAACTGTGAGAGCTGCACACCCAGTTACCGGCTTTTGCCAAAGAATGTAGGCATTTCTTTTCTTGAAGGTTTTCGAACTCTAAGAAATTCATCTTACAAAGATTTTCCTTCATGTTCCCTTGATTTTGATTGATACAGTATCCAATTCCTTCAGTAAGCCATAGAACAGTCATTGGTGCTGAAGTACTAAATGATCATTGGGTGTCAGTTACTTCAGGAAGTGAGGATTATTCTTTCAAACACATGCGCAAAAACCAGTACGAGGAAAGCTTGTTTCGGTGCGAAGATGATAGGTAGTGTACTGCTGTCATTATCTTTGCCCCTCTCACCTTCTTGTATGTCGCATGTAGCAAAAAAGCAACAACGCACCTCCTTTTCTTTTGCCAATATGAGTTGCCTACCTTATTATATTATTCCTATGTATCTTTTTTGAAACTATGCCTGCAAATACAACTTTCTATATCAAGTTGATAGTTTTTGTTTTCTTTCCCCTTACTTCTCTCTTTCGCTGCATATAACTTGAAATATTTTTATTTTCTCCCCGTTTTTAAGTGCCAATTGGTAATGGTATTGATATTTATGATGCAGGTTTGAAATGGACATGTTGTTAGAATCTTTGAACGCGACAACAAAACGTGTAGAAGAACTATTATACAAGATCAATGATAACACGATTAGAACAGACACTTCGATTCTTATTGAAGACCATTTTACAGGTTAAAGCTGACTAGTGACCAATGATCCTCCAAGATATTTATTTATGTTGTCGTATTGAATGCATTTCTCTGTTGTTATATAGCCTTGAATCTAAGATGCATTGAACGTATATATGATGACCACGGGCTTGAAGTGATGGATGTATTAAGGAAAAATGTACCTCTTTCACTGCCAATTATATTAACCCGCTTGAAGCAGAAACAAGAGGAGTGGGCGAGATGTCGCACTGATTTCAATAAAATTTGGGCCGATATCTATGCGAAGAACTACCATAAATCACTTGATCACCGAAGCTTCTACTTCAAGCAGCAGGACTCGAAGAGCTTGAGCACTAAAGGTATGTTTCACTCGATATAATGGTAAACTTGACAGTCTTTTTTTTCTTGGACTAATTTTGTTGGTAAGTTAAATAGAGACGATACAAGAATAGAAGGGTGGACAAGACCCACACTGGACAAGTGGAAATCAAGACAAAAAGAGCACTTAAAAAAATGCGGCCCTCCAATTTCTATACACATCAATCAAAATGATTCCCTGAAATGACCCATGATTTATGACATTCTGATTAAACGTAATATTTATTTTATACAATACCTTGTTTAGACATAGTCATTTGATAATTATATTAAGTGTTACGTCAAGTATAAGGGATAAGGGTTTCTGACAGGGAAACTATTAGATATTAAGACGTGGTTGTGGTCATACTAATGGATCTAAATGCACTCGCAAAGATAGAATTATAAGTGTGTAACGTTACTTTTGTAGTTTTACTTTATCAAATTTCCTTTATTACATTTGGATTTGTTAGGGTCATACACGAATTTGTGAAGGTTAGATGTAGGGGCGTAATAGCATAGTATAATAAGTATATAGAGAATATAGAACAAAGGACCAAATGGAAAGTTTTAAAAGTAGATTAGATTTAATAGGCTTCTTTATTTCCCCTCAATCTTTTCATCCTTGTGTTCTTTTCCTTAGAATTAAAGGGTCTAGGGTTTTTCTTTCTTTAGTTGGTTATTGCTATCAACCAATTTTTTTACTCTTTACTCAATCCTCTTGGAATTTATTAGTTCGGTTCAATCCCTTATTCTTGCACCAAAGATCTATTCTTATAGTATTATTTCGTCAATGTTGGAAAGAGAAATGAAGGCTCAAATTGGCAAGGTTGTATATTTAACTGAAATTTGTATAATGGTAAAAATACTAGGGTATCCCATTGTAGTGTTTGCTATTATCCAAACATTCTTATTTATTAAAAGACTCATTTCTTGATGTCCTTTAATCCTGATGGCGCATCATTTGAACAATCACAATTTTCTGTGCAAAAGGTTTTAAAGTTTAAACATGGGATTCACATTATTCCTCTAAGAAAAATGCTTTTGTACTTCATTCTATTTAGTTCTTAGGGCTTATTTGATAAAACTGAATAAAATAGTTCTAAATTTTTAAGCAATCTAAATGAAACATAATTCTGAATAAAAAAAGTTGTTTGATAATTGACATGTCTGAAACATCTAAATAACAAGTTTTTACTATTTCACCCCCTGAAAAAATTCAAAGTTATTGTAAATTTATTTAATATTACCTAATATAACAATTAATATTGTAAACTACTTAAAAATATTATTAAATATAAAATACTTGATTTTTAAACTTTGTTGTATTTTTAAAATTAATCTTTTTCATTGAACAAACTTAATAAATTAATAATATTTACATAAGTTATAGGTTAATTTATAAATAATATATTAAATCCCCCACAAAACCAATCACAGCCAATAGCTCAATAATTATAAAAGAACTTTCAAACACATACATATATATATATATATATATATATATATAGAGAGAGAGAGAGAGAGAGAGAGAGAGAGAGAAAGGAACAAACTTGAGTCTGGAGAGTCTACTAGAGCATTCCTCCTCAGCCATCACTTTTTCCTTTTCTGCCATTAATGACTTGCCTTGATCAGGAGAGGCCCGAGTGGTCATAATTTTGGTTGATGGACTTTGGTCCACAGTCCGATCGCTTGGCAACTTCTTCTCTTAACATGGGTATCGTCCATACTTCCAATTCTACCTCCAACACCCCTGACCATGTCCCCGCTATCTTCAATTTCCCCATATCCTCCTGTTTGTTATTGTATTTGTATATACAGAGACAAACTATCTATGTAGTACCAATTGACTCATATGAACTCTTGAAGGAAGGAAGGAAGAAAGAAAGAATGCACTTTCTTTTATATTTGGTTCATTCAGTAGTTGGTTTATTGATTCAACCAAAAAAATTAGATTCTCATTCGGTCAAAATTACTGATCAATTCAACTATTCATATTTTTATTCAAAACAAACGGACTGAATAACTGACCGATTCAGATAACAAGCCATTCAGATGCATTAAGTTCTTATCAAACACCCCCTTAGTCTTAGTTTCGCCAATTCAGCTAGATGTCTCATATGAGTTTGTGGCAAAATAATTTGGTCAACAAATTTTTTCCCCTGTCAAGTTTGTTTCTGTGCATGTGTTGTTGTGATTCATCTGTTGTGGAGTTGAATCTTCTGTGGTGGTTTACATTGGTTGCTGAAATAAAAGAGTATTTTGATTGCACCAACAACTTTTATAAACTAAGTGGAAGAACAAAGTGGTCTATGCTGATATTCAACATGTTTAATTATTCACTTTCCATTCCATTAGACGCCATTTACCTTTTGTGGTCTTCATATATCATGGATCTTTCATGCCTTTCACTTCATGCAGCATTGTTGGCTGAGATCAAAGAAAACAGTGAAAAGCAGCAGAAAGAGAATGATGTGTTGTTATCTATTGCTGCTGGAAATAGACGACCAATTGTACCAAATTTGGAATTTGAATATCCTGACTCAGACGTCCATGAATACCTTTATCAGCTCGTCAAGTATTCCAGTGGAGAAATTTGCACAACTGAACAGTCTGATAAAGTTATGAAGGTTTGGACAACCTTCCTTGAACCGATGCTTGGTGTTTCATCTCATCCGCAATGTGCAGAGGACACTGAAGATTTTGTTGAGGCTAATAATCGTGTTGCCAATAATGGTGTTCCTAACATTGGAGAAAGTGATGGCAGTCCTGTTAAGGTTGCAGCCATTAATAATTGCAAACAGTCAAACCCGTCTAGAATTGGAGATGAGAATACTCCACCTGAGAATTCAAGTTCCTCCCGAGCATGGTTAGTATGTAGTGATAATGGGGTTAAAGAAGATCATGCTGTACATAAAGGTGATACGTTATGTAAGACCCCTCAACCTGGAAAAGTACAAATCAATGTTACTCTGGCGGATGAAACATCAAGGATCTGCGCAAATGAACAACTAGCATATTCAAGTGTTTCAGTTGCTGCTGGAGTAGAGGAAAGTCATGGAAAAGTCAACGGGGAAAATACATCAGGTTTTCTTACTCTTGTATAACTTGTGATTATCTCAGTACTCTCTCCTGTCCTGGGCATTTTCTGTAATTTTCTTGCTTCCAATCTTCTCAAATTTATGATTGGATACTAAATTACAAATTCATTGCCAGGGCTGTGTGATATTCCTTTGAAACCTGGTAAAGCTGCTGCCGATGGTGGGCTTCTTGAAAAATTACCTTTATCAGCAGAGGTATGGCTAAAGTTGTGCGCAAGAGTGTCTCGTGATTAGCTTTCATTTGAAAAACTTGCTCCTTTTGCCCAACTGTTCGATTTGTCTGCATATAAAATTATTTGGTGTTAATTTATATATGTAGTTACTAGTTTTTTCCCTCTCTGCCTTTGCTTTTCTCTTACAATTAGATGCTCTTTGATGCTTCCTAATTGGGAAAATGTAGTAGATTATATTAGTTGTGAAAGATCAGAAGGTTGGTTTTCAACAGATCACCTGTTATGCTTATGAGTTACGACCCATGTTTAAGGGTAGGCTATGCCACACGACCAGCAGCCATATAGTTGGCATACTTTTTCCAGACGTTGCATTAATAGGAAGTTGTTTAACTTAGGATGCTGATCACATTTAAAATTGGTTGTAAGCAATTTGTAGATTTGGCAGGAAGTTAGTTTTATATGTAGCTAAGATTTTTGGCAACAGTTTTCGATCCCCATACTTGGGGCTGAACTTACCTATCAATAAAATATATTTTATTAAGATCGGTCGAACTATGTCAAAATAACTGGGAAATAATTTATCATTGGCTCATGGCATTTAAAATTTTCTATGGATTGAGGAGTTATACCAGATGGTGTGAATAGGTTTTCCTATATGTTGATCGGCATTTGGGAATGGAGGACTAACATTAATGGGAAAGATGGTGAACAGGAGCTCTATCTTACATGTCATACTAGATTCTACGAGGCATTTCAGCCTTTCACGAAGGTGTGCCTTCTGTTTGTTCATCTGGCAAGATCATATAGCTGCCAATTATTTTTTTTTCATTTGTAACTATTTCCCTCGTAACCAAATGTCCTCCGCTAAAAAAAATAAAGAAGAAATTTTACAGAATAATCCAAACCTATTTACAGTCTATTCATAGGACGTTATTCCCGGTTCTTTAATTTCAGTGGTCGGGTCTCTCATTGGTCAGATGATGAGAAAGTTTAATGAATTTATGGATGAGCCTTAAATTCCTTCAACCCTAAAACCTAGCAACAGGACTGTCTTACTTGACTAGGACCACATCAAATAGATGATCAGTGACATCATGGGTTGTCTACGATGCATAGGTTTTTATCTTGGACTAGACGGGTGACATGTGCTATGAGTTCGTAATTCACCATAGAATTTATTTTTTTAGCTAATATACTTCTTTAAATAGGTAGCTGAAGAGTGAGGGAAATCCGAAACAAACATGCCCTTCAAAGTAGTTATTATTATTGAGGAATTAAATTCCATGTTTGAATTTAAATTCAAATAAATTCGATAAAAATAAATAAATATCTAAAAGGAAGAGAAGGCTATATTGCAAATTGTCCCATAACGAAGATGGTGTTATGTTACATGCAATACCAATAGAAGTGGTGTGGCATTATAAGATTGAATAGAAAGATTCTATTGTCATTTTATCTTGGTATACATTTTGTGATCCTACTTGATGCTACAGGGTGGTGATTGTACAAGACCAGTTTCATCTTTGAATGGAGCAATGACGGAGAGCCTCAGAAGTCAGAAAAGTAATGAAGAATCTGTTGGACGCTTTAAAATTGAAAGAGAGGAGGGTGAATTATCTCCAAATGGAGATTTTGAAGAGGATAATTTTCAAGCATACGGAGATTCTGATGCTGAGGCAGCTCAGAAACCAAAAAATGGTGCCAGAAGCATGCAATATCAAACCAGACATGGAGAAGAAGTTTGTATTGAAGAGGGAGGAGTAGAAAATGATCTTGATGCTGATGATGAAGGTGAGGAAAGTACTCGTAGATCATCAGATGACAGTGAGAATGCCTCAGCAAATGGTGATGCTTCAGGAAGTGAGTCTGCTGATGGAAATGATTGCTCTCATGAAGAACGTGAAGGAGACCACGAGGAGCATGATACCAAGGCTGAGAGTGAGGGTGAGGCCGAAGGAATTACTGATGCCCATGATATTGAAGGAGATGGAACGCTGTTGCCATTTTCAGAACATTTTCTAAAATCAGTGAAGCCTCTCACAATGCATGTACCTTCAGTACTACAGGACAAAGAAAAGGGTTCCCAGATTTTTTATGGGAATGATTCCTTCTACATTCTTTTTCGGCTTCATCAAGTAAGTTTTCTTTGTTATGAAATATTTCTTATCAGTTCTATTTGAATTTCTTATTGATTTCTTTCAGTTTTACATTGCAGTTATTTCTCTGACCCTTATGTTTTCCTCCTCAAATCAACAGACACTATATGATAGAATAAAGTCTGTGAAGTCCTCTGCTGAAAAAAAATGGAGGGGTTCGACTGACATAGACCCAACTGATTTGTGTGCCAGGTGAGTTATCTAATGAGTTGTATTCAAAGAACTACTATATTATGAATAATACTTTACGTGAAACTTCCTTTATGTGGTACAGATTCATGAATGCAGTCTATAGTCTACTGGATGGATCCTCTGATAATACAAAGTTTGAGGATGACTGTCAAACTATGATGGGAGCCCAGTCTTATGTTCTGTTCACACTAGACAAGCTGATATATAAACTTGTCAAACAGGTAAGATGTGCATAATCCCTTGTCTTTTGTGTTTGCATATATTTTTCCTTATTTTCTTCCTGCTCTGAAGGATTTGTTTTACCCGTGGTATCTCCTGCAGCTACAAATAGTTGCAACTGATGAGCTGGACAACAAACTCCTCCAACTATATGCATATGAAAAATCAAGAACAGGTGGGAGATTTGTTGATATAGTCTATCATGACAATGTCCGCGTCCTACTTCATGATGAGAACATTTATCGCATTGAGTGTGTAAGTCTTTAAAATTGGGCTCTCCTTTGTTTGATTGGAAATAATCTGATGTTAGAGGGACAGGTTTCTTTAGTTATACCCCGATATAATTATATTTGATTTTATTGGCAGTCATCTGCACCACCCCATTTGTCTATACAACTAATGGATTATGGGTATGAAAAGCCCGAAGTGACTGCTGTTTCCATGGACCCAAATTTTGCATTTTATATGAACAATGATTTCTTCTCACTTGTTCCCGACAAAAAGGAGAAGCCAGGGGTTGTTTTGAAGAGGTATGTATGGTGGAGATAGCTGTTTTAATTTTGTTGGCACTTCAAATTCCTGGTTATTGATGCACTACTTAATTGCAGAAATAAGCGCAAATTTGCAAAAGTAGATGAATTTTCCATTACATGCCAGACCATGGAAGGGCTTAAAATTTTTAATGGTTTGGAATGCAAGATAGCCTGCAATTCATACAAGGTAATCTTATGAAAGTTTAACCTGACATCATGTTATATATTATACTTCATTCCACAAAAAAAATCTCATTTGCAAATACTAAGGATATAGTTTTGTTTCATATTTATCCCTAAAAATAATAAATTGTTGGTTTCGAAAAAGTGACATTATAATGAAATTATGATGGCAAAATGAGGATATTGTGTCATTTTATACTACCTATTGAAAGAAGACTATTTGGTTGGAACAAGAATACTAGTAAATGGGACTCTGTGGAAGATTGTGTAGTAGTATCCATGCACTTTCATATTTGAATTTGTTACTGTTTCTGTTAAGCTCAAGCAAATTGGTAATTTCCAATTGGCAGGTCTCTTACGTTTTAGACACAGAAGACTTCTTGTTTCGGACAAAAAGGAGAGGTTTGCATCAGAATGGCTCAAGCTATGACCAGGCAAATCCTTCGAATGGTTGTTCAGCCAGAGTACAACGGTTTTATAGATTGCTGCTATCTGGTTCATCGAATAATGCAATTCCGTGAACCAAGTAATTTTGGTATATCTTGGGCTTTTTAAGCTAGTGAAAGCACACATGCACACACAACAATGATATTTTATAGGCCGTGCTAGAAATTTTGATGTGAGTGCTAATTTGAGCACTTTTTCAGCTTCATAAAAAACATGACCCCTGAAAAACTGTGCATCTGATCTCCTTCAGTAGTCGAGCCAAGTGCGCACTTGATACATCAAATGCCGGAAACTGAAGTTCGCAAGTAGAGAACTAGTTTTACACAAGTCTTGTTTTGTCACCGGTCCAATAAAGTAGGAAAAAGGGGATATTGTTCAATAAATTTTTAGCAGTATAATGGCACCACAACATGTTGATACCAGTTGTGTAAATGGAGATCATACATAAAGTGATCCTCCTTAAATCTTTATCAAATTAACCATAATATAATAATTACTTGGGTGCTTCTACTCTGTCAATGTCATAAGTGATCCTCCTTAAATCTTGGTATATTATACTGCCTTGTGATATGGATATCCCTGCCATGGTTCCTGTTGTTGCTGTTTCAAAAAATCCTCCCCAAATGTGGTCGTATTGCTCAACCTTCGTACACGAGTAGACATAAAAATTAAGTAAAATAAAAGGAAACTGTGTTGTCAAAACCTTAGGCCGTGTCGACTACTAACTACTACGTCTTTAATTAAATTTATCCATCTCGACAGGAAAGCGAAGACTAATGTGGAATTTGGATTGAGAAAATAAAATGGAAGAATGAATGTAATGAAAATAGTGTATTAGATAAATATTTTGGAGGATAAATTATTTTAATGAAATAAATTTTTATTTTATTCTTATGATTTTTATTCTAAGTGAGAAATGATGAAATAAAATTAATTTCAATCAAATTGATATGTATGATAATTTTATTGTTTTGTTTTTGAGTTTTGGACATAAAAAAAAATAGAAAATTTAATTAGAAAATAAAATAAAAGAATAGAAAATTTAAAGTTTTTTTTTTTTTTGAGTTTTTAATAGAAAAAAAATAGAAAACTTTTATATAAAAAAATCTTATGTTTCTCAAGTTCTAATGAAAAGAAAAAAAAATATATCAATTTTATAAATTTATCTTTCTATCACATGTGAGAAATTTTTTGTGTAAAAAAATACTATTATATTATTTGTTTAATAACATAAAAGGGAGAGATTTAAGAGCCAAATACTCAAATTTCCGTAAAAAAATCTCATTCCTCGATAATTCAATCACCAGGATAACATGTCATTTGTGATGAACTTGATTTACGGAATTTTGTTTAAAAACTAGAGTAATCTCCTTTTTTGAACATTATGCAGTGGCTAACATGGATATAAAAATAAATTATAAAATAATGTGTTCAGTTATAATTGGTCATTCTATATCATCGATCATTAATAAAAACGAGAATTTTATTTTGAATTAAAAAATGAAAGAGTAAAACCAAAGGAGTAATAGTTTTTTAAAACCATGCATAAAATCGTAATTCAAATGTTAAAATAAAAATAAAAATTGTTCAGCCCAAATCTTGCATTTATTTAAAAAAAATTGATATTTTTATAAATTAATTTAAAATTTTAACAAATAAATGATTTTATTTAATTTTACAAAAACATTAAATTAACTTATAAAAATATTAATTAATATTTTTATAAATAAATTTCAATCAAATTAATTTACGAAAATATTCATTTCCTTGTTTAATATCATTGAACGCTAACTGGGACATCAAGGCAAACCAATTTCGTCATCTGCCACTTAACAAAGGCATCATCAATAAATGGTTTCACATCTGTTGTAATAAACGTGCGCCTCCACACATCCCAATCCAAAACACTTGAGATCTTCAACAGAAAGAGAAGGGAAAGAAGCATCAGAAAGACCATGACATTGCATTATTTCCCACCGATACTCGTCACCACCTGTTTTTGTCACAACTTTTGACTTCTTACCCTTAAATTTATCAGGCACACCCTCAACTTCCAAATCGGATTTTTTCTCGTCTGTCCTTACAACGGCCAACACAAGTGGATAACCAAATTTCTTAATCTGCCGTGGAAGTTTATCAGTCGAGGCCTTGATCGGCATCCCAGTACAGTAAAACCAAAAGGCAATAGGACATTAACACCCTTCAAGCCAACAGCAAACTCAAGTTTGGAGAGAGAAAATCCATGACCCAGATGAAGATTACCATTCATGTAAGGAAAAGGGAAGTTCCCGAAGATCTTTTCCCCTTCTTTCGGAGGTTTTGCTTTAGCTTCAGACTTGAAAACATCATTCTCATCCCACGACTGGAAATTCTGCAAATTTCAAGACATAAATTATAATTAAAAAATTATTATATTATAAATAGAAAATAATACGAGAATTAAAAAAATATTATTTATTTTATCTTATTTTTGTCTAAATTAAAATAATTTTGAATGAAAATTTTTGTTAAGAAAAATGACTAATTTTTTTATTTTATTAAAAAACACAATAATTAAATAAAAAAAATTATTATTATTATTTTTAATCTATTTTGAAACTCAAAAAGAGAGTGTAAAATTATTTTATTCTTTCAATTTAAGATATTTAATATATTAAGCTATAAAAGATTTTATATGGCCTTTTTTTTAATATTAATTTAAGCAAATTTTTAATATTTTTATTTTTGACAATAATAGATTCCCAATACATCGATGTCTTTTGGAGGAGGTGTAGCCCTAAATTGACGACCGCTACACTGCATCATAAACAAACAATGGCAATATGCTGGTATAAGGGATAGTCTGGTGGATAAAATATGATTGTGTTTAATTATAATTATCAATTTTATTATGGCTGTTATTTATTTTTTTTAATAATAATTATATAATTTGAAAAAGAAAAGGAAGGAAGTATTTATTTTTTTAAATAATTAAATCGCTTTTTATTTTTTAATCCACCTTTTTTTATTTTAATTCTGTCATTCTGTCCCTCACCGAACCCTTGTTTTTCTCCACTTGACAAAAACACCGTTTTCTCCACAGAATATCGGAATCAGTCAATCAATCCAAAAATCGAGATGGCTTTAGCCCACCGGAGCTCCAATCTCCTAAAACCGCTGACCACCGCCGTCTCGTTCACCCCATCTCTCCACCGTCCGTTCTCATCTGACACCACCCCTATCACCGTCGAAACCAGCGTCCCCTTCACCGGCCACAACTGCGAGCCCCCTTCGCGCTCCGTCGACACCTCAGCAAAGGAGCTCATGACCTTCTTCCACGACATGGCGTTGATGCGCCGCATGGAGATTGCTGCCGATTCGCTCTACAAATCTAAACTTATTCGCGGATTCTGCCACCTCTACGACGGTCAGGAAGCCGTCGCCGTCGGCATGGAAGCCGCAATTACCAAAAAGGACTGCATAATCACCGCTTATCGCGACCACTGTATTTTCCTGGGCCGCGGTGGAACCCTATTAGAGGCATTTTCTGAATTGATGGGCCGCCAGGCTGGCTGCTCCAAAGGAAAAGGTGGGTCCATGCACTTTTACAAAAAAGATAGCGGCTTCTATGGAGGGCACGGAATTGTTGGGGCGCAGGTGCCCCTAGGCATTGGATTGGCTTTTGCTCAGAAGTATAACAAGGAAGACCATGTGAGCTTTGCCTTGTATGGCGATGGCGCTGCGAATCAGGGGCAGTTATTTGAGGCACTTAATATGGCTGCTCTTTGGGATTTGCCTTCTATTTTGGTTTGCGAGAATAATCACTGTAGGTGTCAAATTCATAAATGAAATTGATACTTCAATTGAATGTCTAAATTAGTGTTATAATTGATCGAGTTATTGTTGCAGATGGTATGGGTACCGCGGAATGGAGAGCTGCAAAGAGTCCAGCTTATTATAAGAGAGGGGATTATGTTCCTGGTTTAAAGGTGTGGTTGAATTGCTTATAATTTTGATTACTTTGTGTCCAGCTATTGGACATGTGGCACCTCCAAGATTTCCAGGAAGATCCCGTTTTGGAATAACTGTTTAGAGTGAGTTTGGAGCAATTACAATAGGTTAGAGGAAGTTACTTCCTACAACATAAAAACTGAAAGACTGTAATCCTTTTTGTTTGTCATTTCCTCTCTTGATTAGCCCACCATGGCATTATAACCTTCTACTTTTCCAACACTTCATAAAAAAAAACATAAAAGAAATGGTTGCAGCCCTTCGTTAGCTCATTGTGCTTATTTCCCTTTCTTTTTCCCGTAAGTTCATGAATCCCTTATATTTTCTTGCACTTATGATGGGAACTTTTATTCCCAGCACTTGCTTTACCATTTCTTGCTCCAACTTAACTTTAGGCTATATTTCTGTGCATTTTTAATGTTTGAAATCCTTGTATGTGATGTATTATTTATTTCGCATCATTGGGCAGGTCGATGGTATGGATGCCTTAGCTGTGAAACAAGCTTGTAAATTTGCTAAGGAGCACGCACTGAAGAACGGACCCTTAGTAAGTAAATGTACTATGCTTTATGTGATAATCACTTGCCTTCTCTCTTCTGAAACTGTTAAATTGTATAACAATGAATCTTCTGTACTCCAATTTTTTTTTTGTCACTTGTAGGTTATATTTCTGTGAGCCTTCTTAGTACTATGTTTTGAGAAATATGTTCATGTAACAAAAGTTTATTCAAAGGAATTTCTACAAGAAACTGATTTTTTTCTAACAATTGCAGCATTTAGACAACTTCATGCGATAAAAAATATGCTAGGATAGACTAACCAGATTTTCTTCAGCATGAGTTAATGTTTCATGTGATATGTTTCAAGTTTAGCGATAAATAGTCCAGGATCTGGTTTAAGTGCCCTTAAGTTCAACAATATGATTAATTGTTTGCTTATCCCTTTGTTGGGATCTGGTATAAGTAATTTGGGTGAAGCAGTATGAGGGATGTGTATAGTAACCATAGTTTTGACACTTGTCTTCAAATTTCTAGTTTTTTTTCTGTGAGATGGACTTCAAAATTGCTACTTTACTTAAGTGTAAGAATATCGAGTATAGACAATAATTAAGCTGTGAAGTTGCACGTGATAATCTAAATTCTAATCTAAATTGTTGAGCTTGCACATTCTGCAGTGATCCCCAAATTCAATCATGATGGTCTTGCAGTTAGATTTTATAAGCATTTGCTATTATTGGAACAACAGCTATTGGAAGAAAAATCTGTTTCCTCTTAATGATTAATTTTTCTCACGCAACATGAAAATATTGATTCTTGTCCTTCTGTTATTTTTTGTTTTCAGATTCTTGAAATGGACACCTATAGGTACCATGGTCACTCTATGTCTGATCCTGGGAGCACATATCGGACACGTGATGAGATTAGTGGTATTAGACAGGTGGATATATTCTAGAGATTTTCTCCTGATATGATTTGTTTGCTGAAATTATCAGGATCTGTTTAGATAGCAATTTCAAATATGTTTTATGTTTTCATTTTTAAATAAAGAATATTTGTTTGGACAACGTCTCAGTTCTTCCTCTCTTTTTCTGTATTTTTTTTTTGGAAATGATGCGGGAACCCAGCTGTTTTTGAAATTTATTTAGGACTTTATGAAGAAAGTGATGTACCACAATGTGTACAGATCAGTTGTACGTAAACATTTAAGTGAGAGAAGGGGGATGTGTATCTAACATTGCGCATTTATGAAAACATCTACTTTTTTCATTTTTGAAACAGCAAAAGCAATATAAGAGTTTAAAACTATAAGGAGAAAATAGAAACGTTTATGTAGTGAGAGTTATTATACACTTGGATATACAAATAATTTTATCTTATTTTCACTTTATCATGACAAGAACTTGTGGCGAAAGTTTTTTGATAATGTTTGCAGAACATGTACTTATTTTTCAAGTCTTAACTCTCACATGATATGCTTTTGGGATTTACTATGTTACTTGCAGGAGCGTGATCCAATTGAAAGAATAAGAAAGCTAATATTAGCTCATGATATAGCCACTGAAAAAGAGCTGAAGGTAAAACTATGATTTTTAAATTTGACTTTACTCTCGAAAAACCCTGTATTTGCAACCTTTTGTTTTGTTGGCTTTAACTTATTGGGTATTTGGCATCTTCTTTATCATAATGAGGGTTTTTCCTAGTATATTATTGTATGAGGAACAACTGTGTAATGAGCTTTACTCTGCCTTCTATTTTCTTGTCCAGGATATAGAGAAGGAAAAAAGAAAGGAGGTTGACGAAGCCATTGCTCAAGCCAAGGTATGAATTATGTCACAGCTACCCCTATTTGTGAAATGTTTATCAGTTTGAGTTTGACACTTCTGAAATCTGGTCTTCTATGAATACTGGTAATCAACTATCTATTCTGCTTTTTGGTTTTGCAGGAAAGCCCCATGCCAGATCCATCTGAACTCTTCACCAATGTGTACATGAAAGGATATGCAGTTGAGGTAGATTCTATCTTCTGATTTACTGATTGTTGAGAAATACTTCTAACGCAAATATATATATATAAGAATTTAAAAAATAACAATCCAACAATAAATTAGAACAAGAGTGCTACTCATAATCAGAACCCAGTGCCATATTTTTCTTGTTTTACTTTAAACCCCAATGCATTTTTATTTACAGGTTGACCCCCAAATTTTTTTAATGCAGATTAAAATTTTGAAACCCTGAAGTTTCCAATTTTTCTGATTATGTCCCCGTCACAAATACCATCCCGTTGTTCGTGTTCTGAGTAATTTTTTTTTTTTTGGGGGGGGGGAGGGAGAGGAAACCGAAAATCATGTTTCACATATGTTTTTCCGTGCTACATATGGTAATTGTGACACCTAGACTTATAGAACACCTATCAGTTACACCCCTAACATTAAGAATGATGATCCTTCAACAAATTGGATGAGTAAACAAACTTATGTGGGAAAGATATTTTGGAAGCTCAAGGAAACTGAGCCTTGTGTGAGTTTTAAAGCTTAGAAATATTTGAAAGCATATGCCTTACTTTGATTCCATTTTGAGACTTTTCCGAATTATAGAACCTTCTGTTAAAGGTAGATCAAGGCTCCTCAAGACCTGCAAGAAATATGCAAGATTCAGTTTTTGTAAAGATGTCTATTGTTTAATCTTTATGTTTACGTGCCATACCAAAATTAAAATGTCTACCAATGGTATCTTGTTTTATATTTGAAATTACTTTAAAGACTTGTAATCAGACAGAGGAGATACATTTGTGAATAAGTTCAGCTCTGTAGCATTGGTATATACACGAGTGTTGTCCCCGTTTTGGCGGCTTGTTTCTCGATACATTTTAGTTTTACCCAGAACAATAACTTTTGCGCATATCTCTGGCAGGCCTGTGGACCGGACAGGAAAGAAGTTAAAGCTGTGCTTCCTTAAGCCAAAGCCTTGAGAAAATTTGTGAACTTGCCTCCCCATGAACCAATAAGAATAACAAGGAGAAATATGAAACAATAAGAGCGGTAATTGTCATCCCTCCAAGTTATGTATTAAGTTTTACTTTTTCTTATTCTTAAATAAGAAATGTTTATGTTTTCCTTTAATGGCTAGAATTTTGACATGATGTAATTTTTTGGGGGAGGTGGGAATGCCATTGATATTCTCTATTATGCATTAGAAGATGCTGCTCAAGAGTCTGAGTGCACCTCGATTCGCCATTATTTCCTATGTGAAGCTTTCAACTTGAAACGTTATTGTTTTCTCTGAGGAGTTTGGGTACGAGAAATAATATATGGTTACGGAAACATGTGTACATTTCTTTTCTGCTTCTCCTGACTTGGATGATGAGGCCTTTGCCTTGCATGTTTAAACTGGTATCCGCATCTATGCATTCCTTGTCACTTTGTTATTTATGAGATTGTTATTCTCGCAAGTAAAATTGTTAGTTTTAGAAGGTTCTCTCTCATGTTAACAATTAATAAGTGCCTTCCATCATACTCGTCTGACTGAAGACCTTGTGAAACTAACAAATTTACTAAAATAATTCCCATTAATTTCCACTCTCGCTTAGGTTAGCAGCTATTGAGGCTTGACCCAGGCATCACGGGCATATGAAGTAAGGCCCTTCAAATTTGAACTCATGGTTTGCAAGGAAAACTAATTAATCCTCTCCCAAAACGACAACCAATTTGGTGCTGCTAATTTGTTAGGAGTTGGATGTTTTCTATTGGCGATTGTGGTTGTGCTTATTCATTTATTAATTCTTGAAATGATATATTAGGTAAGGTGGAGAGGGGATGGAGGTGTGTCATGTGTGGTTAGTTCATGATTCGTCATGTCTAATTATCTTCATAATATTAATTCAGTTTTCTTGAATGCGGTGAGAGATGTTAATCAAGTAAGAAATCATGGACCGAGCCTCCTGCATAAACCAAATCATATTAGTACAAGGGATAGGAATAACAACTTCCCGTCCCAAAGCAGTTAACCTCCTTTGAAGAACCAGGACACGCATAATACCAAGTCACCAAATTTTGAAGCGATTGCCGTGAGGGGAAAGAGAAAAAAGTGGAGCCCTCCTTTCAAAAAATTAGAAGGAAAATTTTAATTTCCCTTTCCCTTTTCCTTTCCCTTTCCCTCAAATTAAATCTAGTCCTTACACCCTGTTTGTTTCTGAGTTTAGGACAGAATAGAAAACTTAATTTATAATGAAAAAAAATACAAAAATTATATATATTTTTTCATTTATTATTACTAAGCTCATAAAAAAACTCTTAAATTTTATATTTAAGTTATTAAGTTATTCTTATATTAATTTTATTATGAGGGTATAAAAGGGATTATAAAAGATGATATTGTGTTATTTAGTTTTTTGTTTAAATTTATCTAAGTTTTGACGAAAAAGTTTGATAAGAAAAGTGATAAATTGTTCGTTTATTTTTCTTTCATTAATTTAAAAAATTCAATAACAAAGGAATTAAACAAAAAATGTAAATTTATCGTCCATTTTTTTGTTTTTTTTCCTCCATTTTAAAACAATAAGAAAGTGCTAGCGTAAAAATAAGTCGTTTCACTCACGAGAGTTATTTTTGAGCTCACGAGAGTTATTTTTGAGCGGGCTAACGGTTAGTTTAGTTTAGTTGTTTTTTCTGTATTTTGAATACTTTGGATATTATATATATATATATATATATATATATATATATATACACACGGTTAGTTTAGTTTAGTTGTTTTTTCTGTATTTTGAATACTTTGGATATTATATATATATATATATATATATATATATATATATATATAAGTAATTATTTATAACAATCGATTGTTAATAATACTGTTGTAGCAATTATATGCATAAATTAAATCACTCTAGCGACGGGTGAATTTTTTATTTTTTGGCTCTACTGTTAAATTTTTTTACAGTTTACCCCCTATATGTGATTTTTATAATATTACTTTTAATAATCGATTGTTATACATAAATATCCCTATATATATATATATATGTTGGGATGAGAATATTTGGGTCTGGGTTTGGGCTAAGTCCATATTGTTCTGTTGGATGGTGCCTTTTAATTGGTATATGGGTTTTGTCCGGTTTGGAATATAGAAATATTAGATTCTTTATTTCAAGGGAATTTTGTTTTTTTATTTAGAGGATCCTAATCACTTTTGGATGGATGCAGCTTGAATATATATGTTATTACATGGGCGCCTTAGAAAAACAAATCTACTTTTTACTATTCACCTACTGAACTATTATTTCCAGCATACAAACTCTCTATTATTATTAGAGAAATCTATAAACACTATTATTATTTTAGTGAATCCGTCTCTTTCCCTATAATTTTTTCTCAATTGCTTTTTCACGTAATTTCTGTGTTTTTACAGTAATTTCTATAGAATTATTTGTGTTTAACGTCTATTTTATTCGTTATTTTGTGATTTAAACGGGTAGTATAAAATTTGACGTTAACAATATATATATATATATATATATATATATAGATGTACTTGTAAAAGAGATGGTGAGCGAGTGTGACAGTGAGTGGAACTTTTCTTCTTCGTTTCTGTCCAACTTCGTTTCTTGTTTCTATATCCCTGGTGGCTCGTGGGAAGGAATATATATAAAGCTAGTTTTTAGTTCGAGTATGGACAAACGGCACCGTCTGACAGGTTGTACCAATCGATTTCTTTTATTATTTCATTTCATCAAAATAAATAATTTATACTCCTTGTACCAGTAATTCAAAACAACACTCCTTCATTTTCATTGGAGCCTTTTGAGAATCCAATGCGTTGCACCCACCACTTGCCTTCCTCTCATCTTTTTTCGTTTGAATTTATTTTAAAATAAGAGTTTTATTTATTTTTATTTTAAATTAAAAACTTTATTCATATTTACATTTTAAAAATAACATAAACATAATGCGGTGTTCTTAGAATTATCGTCACAATTTCAGTATTATACCATTACTACTAAAAACATCGGTTATATTTAAATATTAAACATAAAAAATATATATATAATATTTAAAATTTAACAAATAAAACTCCATTTTTATGTAACATATAAGAATCTCATTTAAATTTTAATATTGTATCAAATATTTCGAGTACTTTTTGACATGGTCTGATTTAGATATTATTTTAATAATAATAAATTATTTAATATAAATATAACATAAGAATCTGATAATTCTGATAATATTTAAATAAATTAAATCATATATCCGTTATAACTTTCAATTTGAGACATTTTGTTATGGTGGGGACTGGGGGAATACCGTCAGAGGAATTATGTGGTTAGTCAAAGAGAAAATGGAATCCTATGGAATAGAAAATTTATGTAGTAATAAATATATTTATATTAAATAATTTATTATTATTAAAATAATATCAAGCTTAACATGCTCCACGTATGCATGTAAATATGTCATGCTGTTGTGTGGTTGACAAACAACTCACCATAGTCTTCTTTTGAATCGATATAATTAATTAACGGATAATTATACATACATTATATTCGAATATAATATTAAATAATTTTGTTATATATAATAATTTATATAATAATTTTTTATAAAATAATAATTTTTATAAAATAATTAAAATATAAAACCTATTATTTTATAAAAAAATATTATATGAATTATTATATATAGTAAAATTTAATATCAAATATAATATTAATTTTAATTATTACAAAATAAAATTTAATACAAATTTTTATATTAGATCACATTTATAATTAACTGACCTTACCTTTGCTTTCTATTTAATCTTTTTTGAATAATCTATTTAATTAAAGTCCTTAAAAAGTTTAGTTCCCAATAAATAAATTTATAATACTCGCATAAAGTTCTCCATTTAATGCAAATATCTGTACGTAAATGTCGCACTTCGAAATACGAAAAACTAATATAAAACTCACTGAAATGTGAAAAAGGGTGAGCGAAGCATTCTCGAAGTTATTACTAATAGTAATTATACCAAGGGGCATATTCTGCCATAACTTATAAGTTTATAAATTATTTTTTATTATTTAAGTATTTGATTATAATTTATTTATTAACTTATAAATTGACGTATAAATAATTTTTTGTTTAAAAATAATAATTTATTAGTTTTTTAAAAATAAGTACCTTTGATTGAATATAAATACATTTTTATCCTTTTTTAAATAATTTATCTATCTTATTTTAACTTGTAAGTGATTTGAACCAAAACACTTTCACATTTTATTTTAACTTAATTTTTGACTTATAAATTAAAATAATATCAAGCACTTTATTTATAAATCACCATTTAAAATGAGACTTATAAATAGTTTTAAAATTTAACTTAAACAGGTTAAAATAAGTCATTTTCGAACAAGCCTTGATACTAATGCTCAAATAGGCATGCCGCATAGAGTACAATCATTTGGGAACTAAATATAAAGAGTTTTATTATGTATTGGGATAAATTTATACCGAATTATAATAGTGAAACATACATATCAATATATAAAATTGAATAAAATTATAAGAGAACTCTACTTTTTACATATATTTTTAAAAGAATTACGACTAATACTTATGCACGTAACTAACAATAAAAAAATTGACGTAAGCATTCGTAGTATATATATATATATATATATATATATATATATATATATATATATATATATAGGATGTCCATCCATAACAACCGATTGCTAAGACACTGTTTCAGCAACCAATGCAGGGGCATTTTTGCTGTGGATTGGCTTTGACTCTTATCTTTCTTGCGATAAACCAATTTATTTATAATTTTGGCTCTGCTGCTATTCCTTCTTGTGGTAGACCAAAAATTCGCTAATTGGTCTTATCACTAATCCTTCTTATGACAGGTCAATTTTAATTGTTCCCAATAACCGATTGCTATGAATAATGCTTCATATATATATATATATATATATAAAAGTACTTCATCTAAAATATATGATAAACTAACATGGATATAACAGTGTTAGAATTTAAGAAAGAATAATTGACAATTATACAAAAATTAGATAAAAAATAATAAGAATACATGATATATTCAAGTTTATCAATTTGGCTAGTCTTATTTGTCTTGTATATTCATTAGATACCTCGGCTTTGTATTGATTTATACACCAAATAATATTTTATAATAACTAAAAAATTCTAGTTGTTATAATATGAGTTCAAATCTAATACATTAATAAAATTTAAAATCAAATTATTAATAAATTTTCAAATCATTATACATTGCGTTTGACTTTCAGGAGACGTGTTGTCCCCTTGCAACCCCATTAACTCATCCACAAGATGAACAATCGCTCGTTTAGCAGAGAGTGACAATTGTTATTATCCTGTCATAATAATCATTAATTAAAAAAATATAAATCAATCCCAGATAATAATAGTTTAGTGGCTAGTTGGTACCCAGAATCTCGATCAAACTAATTAAAAAAACTAATTAACCTCAAATAATTCCACCTGACTATCGATATAATTAATCTGTAAATATATTCAGTTTCCGATGAGTACTGTTCATAATGAGTTTGGTGAACAGGTTAAGCCATTGTTTTAGAGAATTGGTGGTTGAACATGAAATAAAATATATGCTCTTCCTATAATAAAATAAATCAACTAGACATCCCCCACTGCACATCCCTGCCGCTTACATGTTCTTCCCTTCTTGGTACTCATATATCGGTGATTAGATGACTCTGTTTATGGTATAATTATTATTATTTTTTAATTAATGTTAATGGTCTTAAATTTTTTATTTTAATAAATGTCTCAAATGATACGATCATATATATATATATATATATATATATATATATATATATATATATATTAATTAAGTACTTTTTTTAATTCTAAATTATATAATTATTTTTTTTTTTAAATGTTAATTCGAGATATTTTAAATTTAAAATTGAAATAATGTATTAAAAATTTCAAAACAATAAAATTTAAAATAAATAATATTTTTAAATAATTTATAATATTTATTATTAGATTGATTAAAATTAAAAGAATATATGTTAATTTTAAATTTAAATTTTTTTAAATTTATTTTAAAAAATTAATAATAATTAAATAATATAAAACGGTGCCTAAATTTTGACCTAGTAATTAAGAACTGGCTCTACTGTTTCTACCTGAAGAATGAAATGGATCTTATTAATTGCATCTTCAAAAAATGTGTTTAATTTCCTTGGCCATGGTCACTATTTATCTATGATTATTGAATGAATACTCCACTAGTTTTATTTAGTCAATTGCTATCTTCTTAATGGAGCCGTGAACCATGGATCTCCGCACGTTTTGTACAACCAATTTTTTTTGACTTGCAATTCCGTATGCAAATTGGTGGAGTTATTTTGGTTGATCATGAATTAATTTTTTGTTATTATTAATTTAGGAAAAATTTAATATTTTTGTTTTTGACGCGGATAGATTTTAAGATCTCCTGATATTATTTTTAAAGTGTATGTATATGTATTAAAAAATATATATATAGTGATATTAATATAAATATAATTATTCAATTTCATGTTTAATATACTATTATAATTTATATATATTATTTATATTCAAATTATAATTCAAATAACAAACACCATAATTTTAAAAAAAAAAAAAATATTTTTACAAGTTAATTTAATATTTTTATAATATTAAAAAATTATTCTTAATTTTAGAACAAACATATATGTATTTTAATATAATAAAATAAATAATAATAATATAATTAAATTATATAAATTAAAGCTTTATAATATTTACGTCAGAGTATTTAGTTAAAAATATGAGGTACGAATGTAGAGGATCCAAAACCGTGCTTCTGGTGTTAGTAAAATAAAAGGAAAATAGGGAGCACGTGGTCAAGTGGCAAGTAAGCTTTTCTCACAGCCAGCAGGAAGGCTGAAGGGGTGACACAGAGAGAGCAGCCGTCAACGTCAGTCACAGATTACAAGTACGGGCCGAAAATACAGCTGGGATCATCATATGAACAACTGGCATGGCATTACTGGACTTGAATATTTACGTCAGAGTATTGAACTGTACCTCTCTCTTTCATTTCATTAACACCTCGGCAGCGGCAGGCCCGCCAGCTCATCTCTGAATTCTCTTATTTGACCAACACATATCATATATATATATATATATATATATATATATATATATATATATATATAATCAAACTTTAAAAGTTCATGTATTTTATGTGTAATAAAAATAATAGTAATAACCAAATTGCCACGTCTCATTTTTAAAAAATAATTTTGTTTAAATTGTATTTTGATAATAAATGTGTCACAATCTTGTTCTTGAAAAATCAAACCCGAATGAAATTAATTATATATATATATATATATATATATATATATATATATATATATATATATATATATATTACTAAAATAAATAAATATTTAATGATATTTTTGTATTTATTTTAGTGATATTTAATTTTTTAAATATTTTTTTATTATTTTGGCAATGCCGATCGACTTATAACAAAAAATTAACATAAAAAACATAAATTAATTTGGGCACTCATCTTTTTTTTTTTATATTAACAAAAGCAAAATTTTAATAATAAACTTCTTTAACAATCATGTAAAATTCGTATGACTAAATATGAAGATAAATAATTTCAAATTGAAGATAATAAAATAATAATACAACAAACTTGTAAAAATAAAAGAGTTAAAAATTTATTACGACATAAAATGCCAAATATGATGTTAGCGGTCATGATCACTTTATAATATATATATAGATAGACTCCATTCCCAAATAATTGTGTCCCACAATTTTTATTTATTTACTTATTGTTTTCTAGGCCTAATTTTTAACTTAATTACTATCCTTTTTAGGTGAGAAAAGTTTAAACAATGATCCACTAATTTATTTTTTTAATATACCCCAATTACATTTCAATCAATTTTGTAATGATGTGTGTTGTTTGTCAAAGTCACTAAGAAATCTAGAAAAAAGTTAAATAGATTATTAAAAAAAAAATCCTTTAAATAAGGATTATTAAATTATAAATTAAGTAAATTAATTTACTTAAACACAACAGAATAATAGATTGAAAACTCCCTTCAAATTTTATGAAAATCTCAGTTCAAAATTTAGTTAACTTGTGGAAGTCAGTCACAACAGATATAAATATAATGCAGAAAGTAAATGGGACACATAAATTTTAAGTGATTCGGAAGACAAAGATCTCCTAATCCACTATTCTACTCCTCGAGTTGGGAATTTACTAAGGATAAAGGTGATCACTAAGATCAGTTCACATAGAACTATTACAATCAGCTGAATCACTAAAATTCTTTCAAGTCACTAAGACTAGTTCACAAAAAACTCTTCAAGTCCTTAGACTTGGTTACAAAGAGGTCACTAAGACCTATAAATCAAAAAGAGAATGAGTGACTTTAAATGTGCTGCTAAGTGGTTTCAAGTCCAAAGACGTATGACTTAGTAGTAGAACAAGTTTTTCTAAATCGTAAAGTAGAGTTTTTGAGATTTTGGTAGCAATTCAGCTTGTAATTCGTTTTTTGTATTTGTTGGATTTAATTTTCGTATCCTTTTATAGAGGACCTCGAGATTTTTCCGTTGATAAGTAGTCATTCCTCATTAAATGCTCTGATCCTAGAAGATCTGTGATGTTGATATTTAGGGAATGTGTTAGTGTGCTTTCAGCTAGGATGTCACATCAGTATGCTGAAAAGGTGACCACGTGACTAATGTCACTTTGTCAAACTAGTTATTAGACACAATCCCATCTGACCTTCATTTTGAACTTTGGATTATCAACAAACACCTTGGAGTTTTCATCCTTCAGATCTTCCCATTGTCAGTCCTTTGTCAGACCTGCCATACTCTACGATTTTTCTGATCGTAGAGTTTCACGGCGATCGTAGAGTTTATGACCCGGCTAACTCTACGAATTATGAGCTACGATCTGCTTTTATGATTTGTAGGCTTTATGAAATTCATTATGCCTTACGATCTTCATTCTACTTTACGAACTTTGAGTAGTCTCTACGATCTTTGAGCATAACTCTACGATCTAAACAACTCTTTAATTTCCTATAATCTATAAATTCAATTCATTCCATAGATCAACCTAACAAGTATGATTTTTTACTCTAAGTCCTTGTACATCAATTTTACTTTTAAGGATTTCACAAAAGCTACTAGTTACAAATATACATTAATAATCTCCCTCCATTTCTCACATATGTTGCCCCCCAAGAATATATGTACTTACAACAACCGATCTTATGTGTGAATAGTACAACATTCTTCATAACTTGCAATATAATATAATTGTTAAAACTCAATTATTTAAATTTTTACAACATGTGACTCATTTTATTCCAAAATCGTAATATTTACCTTAATCTTATAAAACTTAGATCATTTATCTATCATGACCTAATCTATTATAATAAATATGAGTACGTACAACTCACCAATTGACTTTAAGTCTTTCCGATTATATACATCCTCTCTCATTTATTCGAGTTCGTCAACCAATAACAACTTGTCTAGCTTAGTCAAAAGTTATACTAACGTACAAGTTTTCTAACTTTTGCTATTACAAAATATAGTTACCTCGAAAGGTTTTGAAATAAAAATATTAAACATTTCTGACTACAGAGTTTAATACCAAAAACATAAGCATCGAACACTTCCATTCACTATCATATATAGATCAACCTAATTAATTAATTATAACAACAAGTTTTGTATTACAACAACTTAGTCCTTAATAGTTTCTAAGCAATAAGCATTCCTTATTCTTTAGCTTTATTAAAACCCCCAGATTCTTTGAACTTCGCTTTTACCACATTTACCATTTACGCTAATACTTTGCGTGTCTCGTACGATCTATACATTTCATATGGTGGTCTACTAATTAGTTAAAGTCATAACACATCTCTATTATTATTAAAGAATTTCATCACTTTTTAGTTTTATTTGACTAATCTTGTTTCTTTACTAAGTCTGATGTAATACTACCGTTGTTGGTTAATATTACCATTAGGACTACCCGACATACATTATACAACCTATATTGCATAACACCTCAAAAACTGCACAAACTTTTTCTGAAACCATGCGCCCCGGTGCATGGATTCTGCTCCCCGGCGCAAATCGACAGAGGGGTATACGCCCTGGCGCACCTATGCTGCACCCTGGCACATCCTCCTCTACCCAGAATTTTTGGACTTCTGATTTTTTACCCACTTTTGAAATTTTATATATTCTTCATATTTTATTGAAATAAGCTCAAATTTGGACAATAGCTAGTCCATACTACACTGTATTTTATAAAAATAAGTGTTGCTCCAATTGGTTTCTTTGAGACCCAAAATCAAGAGCTCGAAAATATGTATTTAACAACATTTAACACTTTGCACTATTTTGCTAGAAAAATTATTAAAACTTCTTTTTAACTAATTTTTCAATTGTTCCACATGAGTTATCAACAAAACTCATATATGAACAACATACCACCCATAGATCCTTAAATCGATCAAAACATAGAGTGATAATTTATTTAAAAACAACATTTTAAAACTAGGGTTTGAAGTTAAACTCCAACTTTGGATTTCTTAGTTTTCATCCATAAAATGTGATTTAAACACAAAAACATCATCATCAAACTTTAGATCTATACTCCAAACTCAAGGATCTTTAAAAATATAAACCATACAAGGTTAGTTTCTTTTAAAACATAAGCTTTAAATCTAGGGTTTTAAACATTAAAACCATATTTGATTTCTTAACTTTCTTTACAGCAAAAAGTGATCTATACACCAAACCACCAACGAATACTCCTTATATCTCCGAAACTACTATGTTCCACCATAAAATCATCATCTCCCATAACAAATCAAGCTCAAAAATGTTATCTAACAACATTAAACAAAATAAAAACAAATTCTAGGGTTTTAGCGACTTTTAAACCTTTAAAGCATTTCTCCTTCTTGTTAAATGGATGCTAGATCTTGCTAGACTTCTCCATCTTCTTCTTCTTCTTCCGAAAATCTCTCTTTCTCTACCTTTATTGCTTTTTCTCTCCAACAAAATGAAAATGAAAAGAGAACTCTTGCAATATCCTAGGCTATCTTTGATTAAGATTATAATACTAAGGGTAGTTTAGTCTTTAAAACACTCCTAGGAATTTCCTAATGGGACTAAATGGTCATTCCTAATTTTCTCTAGAGCAACATGGTCATTGGTACACAATGCGTAAGCTTCTTGGCAATTTCCACTACGGGTAACGTAGTTTTTAACCAACACCAACCCTTATAAATTGGTCTTTAGGTTATATTTTAGGACACCAAAGTCATTACCCTATTTTTTTAAGGGCATAATGGTCCCCAAGTAACAATTATGAAACTTCTTAGAAATTTTATTTAAGGGCAAACTTGTTATTAATCCTCACTAATCAAGGATAAAATAATCACTAGGTAATTATTAGGACATTAAAGTCATTACCAACTTTTATCTAAGGCAAAATGATTATCATCCAAATTTTTCTAAACTTTCCATTTAAGAAAAGTTTCCTACAAATCATTTGTTTTTCTTTTTACTTACATTATGTATATACACACCTTATGAAAAGTTTCGATTATCGTATTTTAAATAGTAAATACGCTCTTAAACCCCATATAAGTGTTATGTCGTAATTCAAAATTTCAAAAAGACAAAAAATATTTTTTAGGTGAATAGTGTTTCCCGCGTTATTTTTTTCAAGAAAATATTTTTCTTTTATAATCTAATGACACATATATTGCATCACATAACACATATTAGATCATATAAATCAATCTTTATTGATCACGTATAATTACATTACAAGTTTTTTTTTACTGAATTTCGGATCATTTCCTTCTTCCGTATTACATTCGTATAATAATTCTTATTGCACTCATATTATTCCCGTATTCTACTTGCATTTGTGAATAAGGCTTCCTGTATTTATACGTCTTATAAATACCTAGCTCGTGATATACCTCAAAGTATATTCCTTCAATCAATTCTTGATTTTAAACCTCATAACACATCATTCACATTTTAAATCCCGAACACACGGATTTAGGTTAAAAAGTTTAATCGCTTCTATACTTCCATCTTCGTCAAACTAGGTTTTTAAACTTCAACCCTTAAAAGGATTCCATTCTCAGAATCACTACAATCATAACGTTAAAGTTCGATATACTTCTAAACCCTTATAACATCTATCTTTTTGAATAATCTCATCGAATTGTCATATCTTAGGTATTACATTACCTCTTATTTCATTTATTCATTCCTATTCCATTTACAGACAAGACTCTTCTTTAGCCTAAGTCTAAATTGACTTGCCTTGGCTCATTACTACCTGGTTATACTTAGGTATTAATCATCTTTATTTTCGTTTAACAATAGAAATTTTACACCTTTTGTGACGCCCTCAAATCCGGGTGCCTCGAACCTCGGGTTCGGTGCTCACTATTCATCACTTGACACATATTCATAAACTAAATTTTCAATAACTCGCGAAAAATATACATAAATTCATTACAAAACATACCATCAATCTCATGTTCTACTAAACTTAAATACATCACTATTGCTTTATAATACAAAAGGTTTACAACATAAAATAAAAACTAATTATTTCTACTCGTTCACCTTTCCTTTGCCTTTGTACTTCTTAGATAACTCAGACTTAGCTGAAATATAGTTCATGATATAGCAAGAGTGGGCAACTACTTTGCTTAACAAGTTTAAATAAACAATAAAGGGTATATCATGAATGAAAAAAAATTAACTCTTGTAACTTCAACAATATACAATAATTATGAAGACATGCAACTTGGAATAATAACTTTCAATTGATTTAACATACTGCTTCTTCACGTTGAAAGGTCACAAGACCGTGAACATATGTTTTGAGTATTTATAATACCCTATAGACATAAGATTGTCATTTCGTTATCGTATGACTGTTCTAGTCATGAACTAATAAAAGAGAAAGATCTATGCCAATTATTTCGGCTAGACCATGTATGTATTAAATTCATAAATCTGAATATTGTTGAAGCTGGTCTAAACCATATTGTTGTGGTGCAGAATCTGATGAGAAAAACTGAAATGAACAAATCATTATGAGAGGATAAAATTACAGTCGAATGGAATAATTTCGGTCAAAACGAAATTGTATGGTTATAATGTGCACAATATAAACGTGAGTTTCAGAATAACTTGTCAAATAAATACAAGTTAAGGTTTAGAGAACTTACTTGTTCCGTTGACTACTTCTATTCAACTTAAAATAACTTCATTTGAATGACCTAACATTCAACAACATTGATCTTCCAATTAACATATCACATAACTTTATTTTACATCACTTAAATCATCTAACACTTAATCATAACATTTAATCACTTAATAATATTATCAACCTTTGATAATATTTTAATCACATAAGTATCATTTAAGAACATATTACTCACCTCACATTATTGTCACTATTTGATAATATATTATCCATAAATAAATATTATTAATTATTTAATAATATTTTAATTACCTATGAATATTATTAATTATTTTAATAATATTTTATTTAATCGCAATATTATTAATCATTTAGTAACCTCTTAATCACTTATCATCATTAATCATTTGATGATCTATTACTCTCTTTCTAATAATATATTCATTAAATAATATCTTAGCTGTGACGCCCCCAAATCCGAGCCCACACAGCCCAAACTTGAGTCGTCAAAAGACTACAACAAAATTATTACAATGAAATACAACGTACAACAATACAGTGGATAATACAACACAACTAAGTCTTCATTATTATTGTCACACTATTTTATAACACGTGAAGACTATGATAGCTATCCCCGCACTCTCACTCCATTCCCCGGCTAGACCCCGTTACGTTCTCATCTCCTGTTGAAAAACAATGGAACGAAAAGAAAGGGTGAGCTCAAATAGCCCAGTAAGAAATATCATGACTAAGATAATGACGAATAAATTATCATTAGCCTTCAACAGTTGAGTTCTTGATAGAATACAATAGACTACAAGGTTTATATCAAAAACTGTAGTTAAATTCTTAAACAACGTTCAGATCAATAATAGCAGCGGAATGAGCAATCTATTAGAAGAATAATGCAGACTATAATGTCCACTCGCTTCTCTTTTTTGTAAAAATATCATCAACTTTTATCATCTGAAATACCATTAGTCATGATAATAAAAATTCACAGTTCTTGATCATAATCATGCAGATCAACAGTTCATATTTGCACTACGGGCCAAAGACATTTAATATAACACCAACGGTCATGATTATACCAGATTCAGCCTTTGGTAATAATCATACCAATCAACAGTTCATCTTTGCACTACGGGCCAAAGATATTCAATAAAGCACCAACGGTCATGATTATACCAGATTCAGCCTTTGGTCATAATCATACCAAGCAACAGTTCATCTTTGCACTACGGGCCAAAGAGAACATTCACCACGTGCCATAAAAGACACCGAACAGATGTATCGCCTTTAACCTAGTATATCGCCTTTAACCTATCATCTGTTCAACAATTATATCACATCTGTGCCCTCGGCCACAGATATTCACAACAGCTTGATTCTTGATGATTAATACAAATAACAGTGATACAAATAATGAACAGAAGAACAGGATAAACAATAAGTATCAGAAGTTTACTTTGTGCAGATTCAAATAATGTCCAAATTGCCAACATGATGTGGAGTGAAATTTAAAAATGATATTCAAGATCCACAGTTCAGAATAACGGTTACAGTTCAATAGAAAGGTTCACGTAAATAGGAAGGTTCAGTTGAAATAATGAAGTTCAACTATTATGGAACATATAATATTTTCAGGAATTATAGAAGCAATAGTTCCATAATAAGTTTCGATTTAGGAGTATGAAAGAAAATAATATCCCTTACCGTAGCAGGTTTGATTAACAAAAGGTGAGGGAAATTAATATCCCTTACCATAGTAAGTTTGAATAATGGAAGATGAAAAAGATGGTATCCCTTATGAGTATAAAGGAAAATGATATCACTTACGAATATGGAATAAAAGTGTCATGTGATAATTCGTGTAGACAAATTATTTCCACACGAGACAAATAAAAAGGGTTATTCACCAACAGGCGATAATCCGCACCGTAAGGTTATTCCCATCAATTTGAATACGAATAGTTATTCACCAAACAGGCGATAATCCGCGCCGTAAGGTTATTCCCATCAATTTGAATACGAAGAGTTATTCACCAAACAGGCGATAATCCGCACCGTAAGGTTATTCTCAAAGATTAATAAGGAATGAATACAAAAGGTTATTCACCAACAGGCGGTAAACCGCGCCGTAAGGTTATTCCCACAATTTAATACATGGAAGTAAATGGCACAAGAAAGAAACGATATTATTTTCGAGAATTAAAGAATGATAATCCCTTCAAGTAAGAAAGAAAATAATATCCATTTATGATGATGAAAAGAATGATACCCCTTACCATAGTAAGTTAGAATATGAAAGAAGATAATATTCCTTACCTTAACACGTGACTGGATATTGATTTAAATGAGGTTGATCAACCTATATATTTTTAATAAAATTAGTAATTACCACATATAAATTTCAAGGTGTATAATAATTCATATATTATGAACTATCAAAATTATATATATTTAACATAATTTTTGTAGTATAATATAACAACTTTAAAATAGTTTTTAAAGTAATATTCCAAAATAAATCTTCCAAAGAAAGCTTTTAAAATGAATCTTCTAATAGAAGAGTCTTCTAAAGGAAGATTTGTGAATACCGTGAAAAATAGGAATTTATAAAATTACTACTCTTTAATAAAAGACTTACTTGAAAAATTCCTGCACTCCTTTTGGCTTTCAAACTCTCAAAATAACCTTACTATTCTCAGAGAAAACTCATAAAATTCTTATAGAAAAATTTTATGTTTTAGGTGTGATTTTTCTATTCAGCTGAACAAGCTATTTATAGGAGAAAATAAGGCACTATGCGTGGTAGGTGAACAGAAAAAAAAATTCAGCAGAGGCTGCTGCGCAGCCTCCACCAACCCATTCCCAGCAAACACATTTCTCACATTTCGTGTGGGCCCCACAGTGGATCCCACATGTTTCTTACTATTCACTTACTATTCACGTTACTATTCACGTCACTATTCACGTTACTATTTCAAATAGTAAAATTAATTATTTTATTTTTTTATTTATTTATTTATTCTTCCTGTGAGTCCAACATATAAAATAATGTTACCATAATAATGTAAGAAACACGTTACATATTTTTATTAATTTAATAATATAAATTACAGTATATTTGCTACTGTGACAATTATTAGATTCAATAATTTTAAACTACAGTGCACCAACAATTATTGACTCGATGATATGAAATACAGTGTAATGACAATTATTGAATCAATAATGCAAAATACTGTGTAGCAACAATAATTGAATTGATAATATAAAATATTATGCAGTGACAATTATTGATGAAATGATGCGTAACAGTTACGGTGTCAATAATATGAGACACTGTGCAATACCGCGTGCTACTGTAGAATACCGTGTGCCACAATAAAATACCATAAATTACCGTATGCTACTATTCTTTTATCACCGGTATTTTAACAGTTAACACCGTTGACTATTTTTATTTAAAAAGGTTACTTCTGTCGTTTTCTATATCCGACAATTATTCCGTTGTGGGCTCCACCAATAATTAATTATTTCGGCGCCGTCGTACGGCCCGAATATTCCCCGACAAAACGAATATTCCCCGACAAAAATAATATTGTCCGACAAAATAAAATTTACACATAACATCCTTAACTTTCAATTTTGTCAATTTAACCATTTACTGTTTTAGGAAAAATATATATGAAGAAAAATTAAATTTTGTATTTCATAAATTCGGGGTCTTACATTAGTCCTTCATAAATATTATTAACAATTTAATAATATTTTACCTTCTTAATAATATTATTAATTACTTAATAATATTTTAATTATTTGTTAATGTTATTAATTATTTAATAATATTTTATTTACTTACACATATTATTAATCATATAATAATATTTTAATCAATTATTAATATTATTAATCATTTAATAATATTTTATTAACTTACTAATATTATTAACCATTTAATAATATTTTAATTATTTATTAATATTATTAACAATTTAATAATATTTTAATCTCTTATTAATATTATTGACCATTTAATAAAAGCTTAATATTTTATTAATATTATTAACCATTTAATAATATTTTAATCACTTAGTAATATTATTAGCCATGTAATTATATTTTAATCATTTACAAATATTATTAATCATTTAACAATCTTTTAATCTCATACTAATATTATTCATCATTTAATAATATTTTAATATACTTTAAATAATATCAATAGTTAACTTTTTAATTGTGTTAACCTTAGCTTTTATTTTAAATATTTAGCTACCAATTAGTCACTAATAGATTTATATATATTGATTTAGTATTCAAACACATTCATTTTACACTTATTTCAACTTAAATTTTCAAAGAAAACCCGACCCGGACCGACCTGGCCTGGACTGACCCAAAAAATTTGAATATTCCTGTCTTCAAAGCCGGGGCGCTCAAAATGGCCTAAATTGGACGCCGGGCTCGAAGAAGAATGTCAAATCCTAAATTAGACTACTCGACTCCCAGTCACTCCAACAGTCATAACTTCTTCATTTAAAAATATTTTAATGTGATTCTTGAGTCTGTTCTTATTAGAATTTCCTCCTCTACAACTTCTCTTTAGATCATAAATCCAAATTCCAAACGAAAATAGACTTAAAGTCGCTTACAAAGACAGAATAAAAATTAGTTTCATAAATCCTTGGTTTAATTGGTTCAAACTTGCATAAAATGAAATCTACACATCCAAATGACACCAAATTGGTCTTGTTGGCTTCGTAACTTAATAATCTACAATATTTCATGGATCAATCACATTTTGAAATCTTTTTTGACACAAAATTTAGGATCAATCGACTAGGGTTTCCAAAACGACCTCTTTTAGTAAAAGGACCATAACTTGTTCATTTCTTCATATTTTTCAATCGTTCAAGTTGGGTTATCTTCATAACACATAGACCTATCATTCAAGACTCATAGATCATAAAAATAACTTACACATCTCAAATCATAAATCATCAACCTAGACATTTAATTAGGGTTTTTACATAAAACATGTTCATCTTCATCTTTCACCCATCTTTTCACACACTAACTATATCAAAACACTTATCATGCATTTTAACCATAAATATTCTTCACATAAATCATTTCATAACTAAGCTTGATTAAACTCATACATAAAGAAAATAATAACTAAAGTCTTAAAAACTTTTAAACCTTCGATGAAAATCTTCTTCTTAAAAATGGTTGGAACTTCTTCTTGATCTTCTTGTATGGACCAAAAATCACCCACACTTAGTAACACTCAAAGTGTTTGCTTCTATAGAACTCTTACAAATGCTCTAGCTTCTCTCTACAATTTTCTCTCTCTAAATTTTAGTGAATGGAGCAAATGAAACAACATTTGCACAAATGTTGGACATTTCTATTTATAGAACTCTAGGATTTCATCATTAGCTATCCTAATCAACTAACATTAGTTCATTAAGACTTTAATCTTGCTTATTATTACTTTGAATGACCATTTGAGTGACATTTTGAATGACCATATGAACGACTAGGGTTGGTGGAGAGTTGTTAAGCAAATTTGTACCCAAAATCATTAAACAATCAAGCTTCCCATTCATGTGGGGCCCAAAATTCGAGAATAACATTATAATTACTCCAATTTGGTTTTATTTTTATATCTTATATAATTATATAAGCATCTATATATATATATATATATATATATATATATATATACACACACACACACACACACACACACACACACACACACACACCAATATGTGTATCCATATTCACCTATATTTGCACATTGGGCTCCACTTTGTACATTTGAATTAATTTTATTTGGACTTTGAATTACAATTGTTTGGGCTCAACAATTTAATTCATTTGGCTATTACATTTATTCATTTAAGTCATCAATACTTGGGCTCCCAACAATTAAATAAATTAGGCTAACTATGACACTTGAAATAAAAACAAGTACTGAGCTAGTTTAAATTAATTTGGACTCACCATATATTTTATATATGGTTAATTAATTAAATCCTATAAGGTTATTATATTGGGCTCATTAAATACACACAATAGTTTAATTACATAATCCAATTAGACTTGCTATTTATAAGTCCATTGGACTACTTAATTGAGTTAACTTACAAAACACTATTACTTACAAATTCTTAGGTTTGTTTTAATGAAACCCTAATACACATTAATACAAGTACTTCAACTTGATTAAATTTAATTCATTAGCTACCTCTTATCATCAACTTGGGTTTATAATATATAGTTATCCATACACATACAGTTATTTTCACATTTGGTTATCTTCAATAATTCACTTATTTCTTTTTTCTCATTATTCATACAAGTAATTCACTTGTTCATTATTAATATTCTTATTTGTCATTCAATGACAACATTCAAGCTTTGTGTTTTCATTACATAAGCTCTTCTTAAATTTCTCTTTAATTAACTAACATACTACATCTCATCATACAACATAAACACATACTTCATAAATCATATTTTCTCATGATTATAAATAAGTAATTTTTTTTAAGTTCGTAATTTTTCTGGTTATTACACCTTTCATTAATTATCTATCGATTTACTAATATTAGGTTTTATATCTTAGCCTTTAATCGCATTTGATCACCTTTATAAGCCTCATTCTCACTTCATTAACTATCTTTCACTTTTTTTATCTAAAGATCATCGAAATCTTCAATTGCATTAATTGATTAAGATCACACCTACTAGCCTTATGCATTTTTGGGTTGTTACAACACACATCATTTTGTCAACTCATCATCAAATCAAATATTCAAACATGCATTTGTACTAATAATCTCCCTCTATTTGATGATGACAAAATCAGTAGTTTCAAGTATTCATCAATTCTAAAATGCATAATACTTTTGAGTTTAACCATGACTTATATACAGTGAGCAACTGTATTTTGAGAGAAAAAAATGAATTTATTGATTGAATGTATAGTTTTACAACGAATGAAAAATTTACAAAGAAATTTTACAACATATATACTTACTCTTTTATTTATTTACCTTCTTTATAGGTTTATTCTCTCCCATTTTATTAGAGAATTTAGAGATTAATTAAAGATAAAGAAAACAATTTCATTTTATAAGCTTCTAGATTCTAGTACAAATCACATTATATAGTACAAATACATCAACTCAGCTCTCATTCCTAACAAACTTTTTCGCCCAATTGTTAGACCAACTTATTAGGAAAAAATGACTAATATACCCCTTCTTAACAAAATTAAACTACTAACTCTACTTAACCAACTAATTCATTTCTTACATTCCTTTCCCCTTAAAAAGACCTTTAATCTCAATGGTGGAAGTGAGGAAATTTTTGGTGTAACTATTCCTTATTTTCCCAGGCAGTTTCTGAAGGTAATGTATTGGACCATTGAACCAAGACTTCCACAACAGCTGCATTGTTTCTTGTGACCATTTTTCTTTCAAGCACAATAAGTGGTCCCCCCAGGAACTACCCATTAGTACCCACAACAGGTAATGTAGGAGAAGAGGAACAGTGTATCCCAATCTTCTTTCTAAGTAAGGACACATAGTACATAGGATGGACGTTAGTACGGTCAGACAATTTAAGCTTATAAGCTACTACACTAATCCTTTCTTTTACCTAAAATGAACCATAATATTTAGGGGTTAGTTTACCAAATCTAGTTTGCAACAATTTAAACTACTTATAAGGTTTGATCCTTAGATACACCAAATCTCCAGGTACAAAAGATCTTTCACTTCTGTTTTTATTTGCGTACTGCTTAATCATGGACTAGGCTTCCACTAGATTTTGTTTCAACAACTGCAACGATTGAGTTCTCTCTTAGCAAAATTGCCTTGTAGTTGGATCATGAATTTGGCTATGTTGATGGGATTTAAGTGAAGAAAATCTATTATTTTTATGTTTTTGTTGTTGACATATCTAGTGTGTTGTCGCTAACAACCAAAAATAAAATCTTATTTTGGTAAATATTTATTTTTATGCTACGTAAACAAAAAATGAGGGATTTTTAAATTAACAAAAACAATTTAGGCAATATTGACTAAAGAAATCAAATATGCAAATAAATTAATAAGATATATCAGAATAACAAACCTTGGGTTAAATTAACATCCACCATCAGAAATTTACATTGATCATTGACTTAAACATAAATCAATATATATTCTGAATATTCACCGTTGGAATAATTTTTCTATCTCTCCTTATTTATACTTAAGTAGAAACAAAACATCTAAAAAACCCTAACTACTAAATAACCTTAGACACGGACTAAAGATTTAATGTAGTTGCAGATTTAAGAATTAGAGAGATCGATGAAACTAAACAACACAAGCACAAGCAATTGCATTTAATTTAGTTAAATAATCTTCTTAAGATATAATAAACTTTCAAATTTGCAGCCAATTATTAATCTTAGTTGTTTCACAAATTAGAGTGATCAAACAATTGCAGATTTGACATCTAATTCAACAGTAGATTGCAATGAATAATAAACTAGTATGCACCCTAGCAATTAAACAAATTAATCGTATAAATCAAACATAGAAGAATATCCAATACTTTAAATATAAATTGAACAATTAAAATCAATTAAAACTCACAGTACATAAATTCTTATGACTTCTGCTAATTTAAACCAAGAACAAGAATTTAGCCACATATAGTAATGGAATCACCAAAGAAAAATAGTAGAATAAGTAATCTCTAGCAAAAGGTACTCTCAAAATATTCTCTATTTATAGTTTATATGAATAATCCCTAATCTAAAAGGAATTAGAATCCAAATTAGAATCAAAATCTATAAAATTGCGAAATATTTTTGGTCTGGCCCGACACATGCGCCAGGGCACATGTTCCCTTTGTTTTTCCATGTGCCGGGGCGCACAACTCTCTGTTGATCTTCCCCGTGGTGCTGTTCTGGTTCGCTGACACGCACTTCTTTCTATTGTTTTGTGCTAGGGCACAACTTTCTTTCACATTTCCATGCGCTAGGGCGCAGCTTTGCTATTATTTATATTTTTGCCATTTTTTTTAGTTTTCCTCCTTTTTCCTAAAAAATCAAATTAAAATAAATAATAAGTGTATTTAAGCACAAAATAAATATAAAAACTAAGAATTAAGGGATAAAAATATAACATATTCTATTCCTATCAATATCCCACATTCTCTCACAAATGTAGTGACATCTTGTCTCATGGTAGGCCACTATAAATACTTACTGATCCTCTCAAAAGTTCATTTGATACCTGAATGCCTTCCTATTGGTTAACAATAGAACTCAATTATAAATTTCTTCCTTAGCTCCAAATCTGGGCCAATAACCATTTTATTTTGAAACTTAAGCCTGCCGTTATCAAATGAGTAAACTGGCAAAACTTGTGGGTCAATTTGTAATTAGGCAATAATATCCCTTAAACTTGCATCTTTTTTTCAAGATTGAGTTATCTCCTGCACCCAATGTGGAACCACTATAGATATAGCAAAATAAGTTTCTATAGCAAAAGAAAGGCCAGTTGTGGTGACAGCACAATAATTGTTCTACACAATGAGGCTTCCTACCTCCTTAGACAATTTTTTTGCAACAACATTTTCCTTCCCTTTCTTGTAAGCAATCTTATAATCTAAGCCTATCAGCTTGGTTATCCATTTCTGCTTGTTAATTGTGGTAACCCTCTAGTTCAAAAGGTACTCCAAGCTTTGATAGTTTGTTTTAGTACTAAACTCATATGGTCCTAAAATTGAACTAGATTGCACACCAGGGACACCAGGTTGGCTAAAGTCTCTTTGCTGCATTCGAACTGAGAATAGAGCCTCAAAACTCTTCATCATTTTTTCTAATTTCTCATCGAATTCCTTCTTAAGTGTAGATACAGATTCCTATAATTGACTTTGTAATTGCTGGATTGTATTCGTTTGTTCATGGAAATGAAACTTGAGTTTACTTAATCGTTGGTCATTTGTAGCCATAATAACAGATCTTAGTGGCTCTGATACCAATTTATAATAAATTGACTAGGCTAATTCGATGCCTAACTATCAGAAACATAGTTTGAAAAGAGAAGTTCAGAAATAGAAAGGAGTTCAAGAGAGAAAGAGAAGGTTGATAGAGAATTCAAAGATTAATTGGAGTAAAAGAAAGCAATTTCTTTCAATAAGCTTCTAGATTCAAGCAATTTCTTTTAATGAGGCTTCCTACCTCTTTAGACAAATTGTTTGCAACAACATTTTTCTTTCCCTTCTTGTAAGCAATCTCATAATCTAAGCCTATCAGCTTGGTTATTCATTTTTGCTTGTTAATTGTGGTAACCCTCTAGTTTAAAAGGTACTCTAAGCTTTGATAGTTTGTTTTAGTACGAAACTCATATGGTCCTAAAATTGAACTAGATTGCACACCAGGGACACCTGGTTGGCTAAAGTCTCTTTACTGCATTTGAACTGAGAATAGAGCCTCAAAACTCTTCATCATTTGTTCTAATTTCTCATCGAATTCCTGCTTAAGTGTAGATACAGATTCCTGCAATTGACTTTGTAATTGTTGGATTGTATTCGTTTGTTCATGGAAATGAAACTTGAGTTTACTCAATCGCTAGTCATTTGTAGCCATAATAACAGATCTTAGTGGCTCTGATACCAATTTATAATAAATTGACTAGGCCAATTCAATGCCTAAGCTATCAGAAATAGAGTTTGAAGAGAGAAGTTCAGAAATAGAAAGGAGTTCAAGAGATAAAGAGAAGGTTAATAGAGAATTCGAAGATTAATTGGAGTAAAAGAAAGCAATTTCTTTCGATAAGCTTCTAGATTCAAGTATAAATCACATTATTTAGTACAAATACATCAACTCGGCTCCCACTCTTAACAAACTATTCCGCCCAAACTGTTATAACAACTTATTATGGAAAACGACTAATATATCCCTTTTTAACATAATTAAACTACTATATAGGTTGTGTTTGATTACATCTGAATGTATATTAACAGTTCACCTCTTAATGTATTTTAATGCATCTTAAACATGTTTTCTGAATAGTTCAGATTTAACTTTGTATCTTAATGATTTAGAAAGAATTTTTTTTTATCCCAATTTTAAATATTAAAATACGTTAAAAAATAAACTATTAAAATGTATTAAAATACAATCAAATATAACTCTACTTAACTAGCTCGCTCAATTTTTTTATAGAGGAATTTGATATTTGATGCCCATGACTTGTTATTGAATGCTATAGTCAGTTTTATATTTTAATTTGTTGATTCTGAAGATTAGCTGCCTCCATCGTAATTCACTTCACAATGATTGAATATAAAAATGAGCATAGCCAAGAGCTGCATCATGAAACTTCCAATCTAAAGGACTTTTAATGTTGTACATTAGAAGCTATTACAAAATTGAGAGCTGTATCATGAAACTTCCAAGCTAAGGACTTTTAATCTTGTACATTAGAAGCTATTACAAAATTGCAAATAAAAAATACCATATACCACGTACATGCATACTAATGTTAATAGAAAAATAGTTTATATGACGATAAATTTGATGATTACCGTATAATTATAAATGATAAAGTATAATAGTAATGCGTAACAAATATTTTATTCTCTCATATTTTATTTATACACACACGTAAATATTTAATATCGACAAAAAATTATATTCACACCCTCTCTGTCCCAAATTAAATACTCAATTTTAACGTTAAATTGACTATTTATAAAACTAATTTTTGTCAAATATAAGGGAAGAGTTTACCAAAAAAAATGTATATACAATTTATTACAAATTTTAACTTTTATAATTTTAAAAACATATTTATAAATATTTAATTATTAATTTTAAAAATAATCAATTTAACTTTAAAAATTTTAATTTAGGACGAAAAAGAGCATATAACAACACGTCAACACGCATATCAATATGTCAAATATTGTTTGCAAGCAATGCACTTATTATGTTAACAATTCAGTAAAAATTGCATTGGCCAAAAGAATCACCCTAACAAAAATTAATTCCTAAAAGTAGATTTATTCAAATAAAAATAATTGTTCTCTGCCCATAATTTTAGTCAGTCGGGCAATATCAGCTCCCTATTTTATAAATTTTTTTTTTAATTATTTCCAATAATAAATATTGTTAGCAAATAAGCCACATCAGTTACTAATTTGGCTCGTATCATACGAAAAAAGTAACAGCAATCGGTCAATTAACCCAGTATCTAATTTTCTTGCAAGGTGGTCTTGCGCTGGCCCTCCTCTGCCCTGTATAAAACTGCCTCCTCCCCCTACCTCACACAGAGAGAAGAGAGAGAGGGGGCAGCAAAGTGCAGTGATTAATTGCCCCCATTTCCATTTCCATTTCCATTTCAGAGGTAAGTAATAAAGAAAATCTAACAGTTCGTTAATTTCTCTCTTTCTCTTTCTATATTTTCCAAAGTTTTAGAACGGAATACCGCGTTTTATTTGGAAAGCACCTATTAATTGGTAAACTCCGTGTTGCGCTTAATTTCTTTCCATAAACCTCCAAATATAATTATGTATTGAATTGACTGACCCTTCTTTAATTGCTCTTTACTTCTCTAGACTCTCATCTTTTTCTTTCCTTCCGCCTTCTTTCCTTTCTCCACCTGCAATATAATGCAATAGCAATACACACACACACACACACACACACACACACATATATATATATATATATATATATATATATATATATATATTCAACTTCCCAAGAAAATACCGATTGACATGCCTACTTTTCAATATTCTCACCCTCGTCTCCGATTAACCCTTTTCTTGTTGAGTTTCCTCTGTTCGCCGTTGATATGCCTCGGGATTCGTTCTTTTCCGAGCAGCAACGGCGACAGGAAGGCTGAATCGGGTTTCAGCTATTTGTTCGGATTCAATGAAGCGCCGGAATACCGAAATGGCGTGCACTGCCAGCAGTCACTCGTCCACGTGGCGATGACCCTTGACTCGGAATACCTTCGTGGGTCTATGGCTGCGGTGCACTCCGTCCTCCGCCATGCCTCCTGCCCTGAAAACGTCTTCTTCCACTTTGTCTCCGCCGAGTTTGACCCAGCGAGTCCACGAGTCCTGAGTCAACTCGTCCGCTCCACCTTCCCCTCCCTCACATTCAAAATATACATCTTCAGGGAAGACACTGTAATCAACCTCATATCCACCTCAATCCGCCAAGCCCTAGAAAACCCATTGAACTACGCCCGGAATTACCTCGGTGACATCCTTGACTCGTCCGTTGACCGAGTCATTTACCTCGACTCGGACGTCGTACTCGTCGACGACATAGCCAAGCTCTGGAACACCGAACTCACTGAGTCACGAGTCATCGGGGCCCCCGAGTACTGCCACGCCAACTTTACCAAATACTTCACCGACAACTTCTGGTACGACCCGGTGTTACCCGGAGTATTCGGGTCGAAGAAGCCTTGTTATTTTAATACGGGAGTGATGGTGATGGACTTGAGGAAATGGAGAGCAGGCAATTACCGGAGGAAAATAGAGAACTGGATGGAACTGCAGAAAAGTAAAAGGATATACGAGCTGGGCTCATTGCCTCCGTTTTTGCTAGTTTTCGGTGGAAATATCAAGGCCATTGACCACAAGTGGAACCAACACGGGCTTGGCGGAGACAATGTGAAGGGTAGCTGCAGGTCACTGCACCCTGGTCCGGTGAGCTTGTTGCATTGGAGTGGGAAGGGCAAGCCTTGGGTCCGGCTGGATGAGAATAGACCCTGTCCGTTGGATTATCTTTGGAAGCCCTACGATCTTTACAAGCCCATTAAAAAGCCCATCAGAATGAAAAATATTGACAATCATCAACCATTGGCCACCAGTTCGAATTTCATTGGGTATTCCAATTATTTGATTTGATTTGATTATTCTTTTGTCCCCCCACCCACATGATTGTTTCAGACATTCTTTGAGAGGAGCTGTGTACAGATTAAATTTTTTTAATTTCAAAAATTGAGATGGTTTATTAAGTTTGATTATGGATTGATGAGTTCCTGTAGTTCGCAGGAACAATTTTGGCTGATTTGTATGGGATGGCAGATTGATTAGAGGAAAATGGAATTAACATAATTCTTTTTCTTGTTACTACGTTTCTTTATTAAAGCAGCAGCATCGTCATCATCATTTTATGTCTGGGAAAATATAAGTGCATAATATTTGGTGATAAAATCAGTGATAAAATATGGAAATCGATAAATTTACACGTATTTTTGATAATTTTACACGATAGATTTTATAGAAGTGTCGTTATAGATATATAATGACGGTTTATTTGTCGTTATAACTCTTCATGTAAGTTTTATTGTATGAAAATATTAAAAAATTATGTAAAAATATCAATTTTTATTCATTAAAAAATAAGATCATTTTTAAAAATTTATATTAGATTTTATTTTTTAATAATTAAAATAAATAAAATATTTTGATTTTATCATCAAATATTATATATATAGTATTATCTTTTTATATATTCATACTTTGGCCAATTAGCTGGCAATGGACAAAAGTTTTATTAGAGATTCGGTAGCACGGCCTTTTTATCATGTCTGTGTTTGTGTAAATAGTAAACTTAGTGTGGTAAAGCACTTGTGCAAGAGATGATTAAATTGATGGATGACCAATGATTGATTTAAAAGCTATTCCAATATAAAATGAAGAAATAATTTAAGTGGACAAACAGTTGAAAGGAACTACTTTTCTTTGCTCGGAAGATTATTATTAACAAGTTAGACACAAAACGTGACATATTTACTAACTACCCAATTGAGCCACGAGTGTACAATTTCATGTGCTGGTACCACCGGAAACTATTCTGCTCTCTCCGACCCAAAAGAATGACAAATTATACTCTTTTTGTCTTAAATTAAATGTTTACTGTCAATTTTTTAAAACTAAATTAATTATTTTTAAAATTAATAATTGAATATATACATATAAATATATTTTTAAAATTAAAAAATCGATAGTGATTTTATAATTCAGAACGGGAGGAGTACTTTCTTTTGGTTATGAAATCTCTCTACGCACACAATTTGATAAAAATGATACAAAAAATAATTTTAAAAATAATTAATTTAGCTTTAAAAAAGTTAAATTTAAACATTTAATTTAAAATGAAAAGAGTTTTTTTTTTAACCCAAATTAAGAAATTTAAAGTAAAAAAGAGACCGACAGATATATTATTGCCCTGGTCAACCATTTGTGGCAGCCCATCAGTAAAGTTTAGCATATAGAAAAACTTCCAATTGATTAACATCGAGTCATTGAAATATGTCACCACTCGTCATCCGTGGTGCGGTCCCGGGGAGACTTTAGGTAGGTAACGCTGTGTCTGCAAGACCAAATAAGATAATCGAGTAAAAGTGCTTCTAGATATCCAAGTGGTTCTAGATATCCATGTAATGTGGTATTGGGTCTACATTAATTCTCAATAATAGCAACCAAGTTGGGCCTACATTAATTAAAAATAAGTCAAACACCCGAATAAATACGGATTCACATTAAATTTAGAGTCTTAAATAATTATATCCCAACAATTAAATTTGATATAAACTCGAAAACAAAATTTTAAACTACAACCGCTGTCTATTTGTAAGATGGACATATAGTTCCGTACCCAAAGATTAATCAACAACCTGTTAATGGGCGAACCATAAAAATTATTTTAGCTAATAAATAATTTGATAATTAAAATTATTTATTAAGAATCAAGTAGTTGTGTGTTCGATACATTTGACTCAAGAATTTTTTAAAACACAGAACAACTGATATAATTAGAACAGTTATACAAGTACAATTTTTAGTAATACGAGATCGAAAATTATTTTAAGTACAACAATTTCAGTAGCACGGGATTGCGAGAATTGTTTATAAAGACTACGGCTAAATTAATTCCTACCTTACAAATTTTTTGACTATGCACCCAGCAGGTATCTAATTCTACTCTTAAAATAATAACTCTAAAGAGAGTTATAGTATTGATTTGTTGATGATAATTTCGTCGCATCCTTCTTTTTGGCCGGGATGTGGCCATTTATTTTTTTCTTCCTAAAAAGTTGTGTAACTTTCATACTCATGATTTTCCTAACTTCTCATAATTGTCAATAGTGGAATTAAGACTCTTAACCACTTTAATTCTTAACGGCTTCAGTTTAACTATCATGTGTTGTTACGGTATTATTCCTGTAACAAAAGTCATGGTACATTTAATCAACATTTAATATCTTTTATTAATTTAAAAATATATCGGTCTTTTTTTTTAAATTATATTTTATCAATAATTTAATAAAATATGAATATTCAACACAATCACATGTCATATGGTAGACCAAGTTATGACGTGAATTCCCTAATTGGGGTTTCATCACATGCATAGTAATGATGATTGGAATTCTGGTGTTTGAAAACTTTAATTGTTGGCAATCCAATTCCATGTGAAGGGAAGTTCCCCCTTACAAGTAGGGTATACATTTCTAGGATGGTAACGAATGGATGTTGTGCACTACAATGCACTCTTCCATTCCCCGCTTTTAACTCACGGGACAGCGAATTTGCAAAAATAATTAGAATCCGACGACTAATAAACAGAGCAAGAGGAATTCAAAAGGCCAAAGACTCTCTCCGGTTTAAATTATTTAATTATTTTTTATTTTTAAAAATTAATTTAAAATATTTTTTAACTCAAAATTAAGACTATTCATTAAAAATTATAAAACAATAAAAGTTAATATTTTTTAAAAATAATTTATAATATTCATTATTATATTGATTAAAATTAAAAATTTAAAAATTTCTTAAATTAATTTTCAAACGTCAGCAATGATCAATTAATATAGAACGGAGGGAGTATAAAAATACTTTATCTGTTCCGCAATATCATATTAAGTTTGACTTTTCAAAATCAATATAAATCATTTATTTAATAATAGAACTTATAATTACTAGTACCTTTTAAATAATAGTTAAATGACCTCTGAAGAGCCAGGGTTCCAACAAAAAAATTGACAAGTTAATATTTTATTATCATTGGGAACCCAATTTTGGAAGAAAAAAAAATCACCCTCCAAGGTTCTTTCGAATCCTCGTGACATCTTGGCCATTAATTTGAAACCCCTTCTTCAAAATATCATCAGGAATCGCCGGCTGTGAGGTAAATGTAGCAAGAGAGGTAATTTGTGCACCAGGATTCTGGCTATTGAGACCGGACACGGTTAGGGCTGGGGCCTTTGAATCAAGGTTGTATAAAAAGTGGATCAAGCCTTTAGGAAATACAAATGCATCACCGGGCCTTAATTGTTGTGTATAAAGGCGATTAGAGGTGTCCACAAATCCAACAAGAAGTGAACCTCTAAGGAGAATGGTCACTTCTGAGGCCCGAGGGTGATTATGGAGTGGTACAAGTCCACCAGGTCCTAAATCGGCTCGGGCCATGGTTAAGCCCAACGTGTTGAGCCCAGGTAAATTCCGAACATTGGTGAGAGTGACATTGAAGCCGAAGGGGTTGGCCCGGGTGTTGCCAGGCTTGGATAAAGCAGAAGTGGCAAAATGGGAAGGGTTTGCTAGTGCTGGATCAATGCATGGTACTCCATTGCAAAAGAAGGTTTGGGGAGTTTTGGTATCTGCAACGCAGTAGTCTTGAAGTGGATCTGGGTCGGGTTTGACAAGGCCCAATAGAATAATTAGGCAAATGCAGAACTGGAGCAAGTATGAACTTGTTCTCATGTTAGGCCTTATTATCAGAAATAGCAGAGAAAGTTTTGGGATTTGATTCCAACAAAGAAAGGACCAAGTCATATATATATATATATATATATATATATATATATATATATATATATATATATGTATGTATACATCCATTAGGGACAAGGGATTGAGTAGCTTAAGAGCATTACTTGCATGAGGAAAAGCACAATGCAAGCTAGCTAAAGGAGTATGATTTGCACCAAAAGCTAGAACAAGAAATCTTAGTACAATCAGTGGATGATTATTCATTGATGGGACCAAAGTTTGATATATTAATTTACAAGAAATAATAAAAATTAGTATTTTTCCTTTCAAATCCTCATAGTTTTTAGCCTTTTAGGCAGGTACTTACAAAAACTTTTACTGGTGTTGGGGCCTAATGATTGATATCAACACTCTTCTGACTTCTCCTTCTCCCGGGGACACAAATCTTCTAAGTTAATCTTACCCCACTAATCTTCTAAGCTAATCCTACCCCATGTTAAAGGTGGTTGCTGCTAAAGGACAAGGACTAATGATATATTACAAAAAAATAAAATTTAAAAAATCTTAAAACAATTTAACCGTGTATCAATACTAATATAAAAGCTTAACCCCATAAGAGTTAGGTAATTGTAACGTCATCAAGTATTCTGGACATTTAACTGTACATTTTAACTTTTAAAGTTAATTCGAGATGGTTTAACTTTTCAAGTTAATTCGGGAAATTTTAAAATTTAAAATTAATATAAATTTATTTAAATTTTTGAAAGTAATAAATATAGTAATTATTAGCATTTTTACTAGTTAATTTACAATAGTCATAAATATTTGTATTAAAAATAAATAAATTCATATAAACTTTTAAGTTTTTATAAGTAAAAATGCATATCGAAATAGATGGACTTGGGGCACGTTTGACATCTATTTATAAATTCGTCAAACTAATTTATAAGTAATTGTTTTTTTTTCTTTTTTGAGTGTTTGAGTCTGACTTATTTTAGAACTTATAAATTGATTTATAAATAACTTTTGAGAAATAATAATTTATTATTTTTAAAAAAATAACTTATAAATCATTTTAATTTAAGTGAGTTTGATTAAATGTAATGACTTTTTTGTCTTACAATTCATTTTAACTAACACTGTCACAAATTCTTTTAACTTAATTTCTAACTTATAAGTAAAAATATTATGTCAAATACTTTTATTTATAAATCACAATTTAAAAAAACTTATAAGTCATTTTAAATTTTAACTTATAAATCGTTATAAAATAAATCATTTTTGAACGGGGCGTTGATTACATCATATTCCATTTAAAGTGAGTTATACTCGTGAACCAATCACAAGTATAAATTTTAAACTAGTTACATGCGTTGCCTGTATAATTAATATAAAAAATATAATAATAAGATTGTTAAATTTAAGAAATAAAATAAAAAATAAAAAGGATAAAATTATAAAATAACTAAATTTACGGGGACAAAAAAAATTATGATTCTTAAAAAGTTAAAACTGTATCACCAGCTAGATGGACAAGTTTCTGATGTTCTCCATTTCAACTACCACAAAAAGGAGAGAAGCAAAAATGAAGAAGAAAGACCTTCCTTTCTCCTTTTCCTTGGTCGTAATAATACTTGCTATCGTTATTGATTTTGAGATCAGTTTTGCAGGTCAATTTGTTCAACACTTCAACTAATTAAATTCATTGGGTCCATTATTGATCTACAGATCTGTCACGTCTTCTCTCTCTCTCTCTCATTTATAGTTCTACTGACTACAACTTTTTTCTTAGTGGGCCTTTATTCACCATATCTATCTACTCTCTAATGGCTGATCGGAATCATTATCTTATTGGGTCTTCCTATATTTTGTGAGTGAGAAATCTTTTGGTAAGAAACAACTTATACAATTCCAAATTTCACTGTTTGATTTATTTATGCATCGAACGAGTCCACTGTGTTTTGTTGAATCTTTGTTATTTAGTCTTTTGTTTTCTATCTCACTCGCTAATTATTTTTGCTAAAAGGTGTTTGGCTTTTTGTCTTTATGCTTTCACAGTCTCAGTAGTGAAAAAGTAAAGCCTTTCCGGAAATTATTGTGAAACTTAGATATTTTTGTTCCCTCTTTATATTATGTACAATTGTTTTTTTATTTTTTGATGATTGGGTTTTGTCAATTTAGGATTGTTTAGCAGAATTAACAAGAGAAGCTTTTTTCTTAACCGTAAAAGGTTTTATGGATAATTTCCAAATAAACAACGAAGTAGAAAACACAGCACATGCATAGGCCTTGGGTTCCATTGTTCTGGTTTCCTTGTTGTCCTCATTTTGATCTCCTTATTCTTGGTCTTTAGTGTGGTTCAGTGTATTGATGAATAATTAATTGCACATGCTTGTCTCAGGTAATGGTGTGCATATTTTGTGTATTTTTCTTGTAGCTTTGAGATAATTCAAAGAGAATCAATGGGTGAATCAGTGATGGAAACATGGGATAACAAAAATAAGGTACACCCTCTTGTCCGTTGATCAGTTAAAACTAGTACATTATTAATTTTATTTACAATTATGTGTTTGAATTTGTCTTGATTATTTAAGATTCTTAGTTGATTTCCAAATACGAGTTGAGAGTCCAGACCGTGTTATTATGAGTTGTCATATCTTTTCTCGTTTGAATTTTGGATTTTAATATAAACAGATGGGGGAGTCGGTTGCCTCTTATGGTGCTCTCGAAGTATCAGTTTCATTTGGTAGGTTTGAGAATGATTCACTTTCTTGGGAGAAATGGTCGTCTTTCTCGCCAAATAAGTACTTGGAAGAGGTAGAGAAGTGTTCAACCCCTGGATCTGTAGCTCAGAAGAAGGCTTATTTTGAAGCCCATTACAAGAAGATTGCTGCTCGGAAGGCCGAGTTACTAGAGCAGGATAACACAATGGGAACTGATTCTTCAAGATCCAATGGAACAAATTGCATAGATTGTATCATAAATACTTCTGGGACTGATGCTGAATGTGGTATATTCAATGGTCAGAGCTCTGCTGAAGAAGTTGAGCAGGACAACAATTCACTTAGTACAGTGAGCAGCAGCCTTGTTGATGAGCCAGCAGGAGATGATGCCATTGCGTTAGGTTGTCAAAGCTTGATTTTTGAGAGTGCTAAGGAAGAAATAAATGGAAAATCTCAAAGCAATGATGTAATTTATCCAGAAGAAGCTGCTTTGGTTGCAGAAGAGATTCTAAATAGACCACTGGAGGGACAGAACACAGAGGAGCAGCCTCTGAAATTGGACACTCAGACGATAATTACTCAGGAAAGTAAAGAGCAAAGATCTGAGTTGGATGCACAAAATGTATCTCAAAAGGTGATTCTGGACCTTATCAGCCAAATGCTTTTTGGAGATGAATTACACCAATTTAATAATTTATTTGTCTTATTTTCCCTAAAATTAGTTTGTTTGGATATATCTGGTGCCTTAATTTGATTAGTTTTCTGGTGCTTAGGTAACACAGACCGAAAAGGAGCTGAATTTAGTACGAATAATGAAAAAGAAACCTGTGTCACCTGCAACCAAATCATCAGAGATGTCAATTCCTAGAACTCCTAGATTGTCAAAGCCCACATCAACCTCCACTCCCAGAATGTCTAAACCAGTATCAACCTCCACTCCCAGAACGTCTAAGCCTATATCAACCTCCACTCCCAGAACGTCTAAGCCAATATTAACCTCCACTCCCAGAGTGTTAAAGCCAACATCAGTTTCCACTCGCAGATTGTCAAAGCCAATATCAACTCCAACAATGATATCTGTATCTCAGTCCTCAACAAAGAAGCCGAATGTTTCATCATCACCAAAGAGCAAAAATTCATCTTTGGCAGAAATCAAGCGAGCTGCTCCTACATCACTTCACACGTCTCTTAGTCCGGGTCTTGATTCTGCTTCTCTGACTACAACAAGAAAGTCTTCGATTATGGAGCAAATGGGGGATAAAGACATTGTTAGGAGAGCATTTAAGACATTTCAGAACAATTTAAACCAAATAAGACCTTCTACTGATGAAAAATCACACGGGCCAAAGCAGGTTAGTCATTTTATGTTGTTTTTCTTTTCAGTTACCTTGTGAACTATGTTTACCTTCTTTGCTATCTACTTAAGTGGTTGGCTTTGAGTTTTGATTCTCTCTTTTCACCCTGAATTAAGAGGGCTATGATTTCAACCTCTTTGGGCAGATATCAGCTAGGGGATCAGAGCATAAAGTTTCAACTTCTATGACTTCTCAAAAAGAGAATGAAAGGTAGTCTTGAGTCTCGATACATCTAACGACATATCAATGAATGCATGCTTGTCACGTGATTGATTTTTCTCTCATGGATATATTTGTTCATATTATTTCCATAAAAATCTTTATTTTACTGTCTACTTCTGTTGCAATGGTTGCTGAAAGAAATTTTAGACCATGATGATAAGGCTATTAAAATTGTACTGAATTCTTTTCTTATCCAAAAAAAAAAATGTAACTGAACTGTAGAACAAGGAAGGCAACAGAGAAGATGAATGCTCAAAGAACTCAACTAGGAACAAGATGGAATACTACATCATCAAGGTAACATACGTAAATTTTGTTACTTCTAAAGTCTTGGAGATCTGATACTTGTTCTGAACATGCATGATGAGACTAAATTGGAATCCTAAAATGAAGTCTCTATCACAACTTTCTTCTATCTTTGGTCTCCATTCCTGTAATAGATCATTGAAAGTATTCATGTAGCCTTAACCAATGTTTGCTCTCCCTACTTTCCTCTTGAAGCAGTTATTAGTCGTCACCGGATAAGGTCAAATGACTTCAGCAGACTCTTATTGTCTTTGTTTAGGTGTTGCTGTTGACTGATCATTTTATTTCATTCTTCATCCTATTTTACTATTTATTGATTCCACATACTTGTCAAACTACATATTGAGGTACTTGTTTCTTGAAGGCCTTGCATTGTAAAAAGTTTTCAAAAATTGTTATAATTTGACAGTTACAACTTGCAAGGATGGCATTGGGGTGCAATTTTAAACTGAACGGCCTTATCCTGGCTTTTAGTTCATGAACTTTATTATCCTGGTTTCGGGGACCCAACCTGTAGTTAAGCTTTAGAAACTAATCTCGTGTCTTTTCAGACCTACCATATTCATCCCAATCCCCTCTTAATGAGGTGTGTTTGTATAATGTGATATGATGATTTCCACCTAAGATGGTAAATCCAAAACCTAATGTGACACCCTTCCACCTTGCAGATTGAACATGTTGTTCATGGTGATTAAAATTAAAACTTAAATTAGAGCCATTACAGTTTCCTGATCTCTCTGTCCCATTTTATTAAGTTTTATTAATGTACGACGTTCGTATAGAGTAATGGAGAAAGCATCATTAGTGCTTCTTTATTCCTATTTAACGAACATAAATGATGAAATTGAAAATTTTATGAATCTATGTTTATATTTATTATTGACCTAATAGAACTCCTTTTATATATATATATATATATATATATATATCAATCCCAGGGGAAGATTTCTTTTTTCTTTTTCTTTTAAAAAATCTAGAAAGAACCAGCACGTTCTCATTCGTTACTAATTTAGGCTTTGTAATTTCCTTGCATGCTTATTTTTGAATCTGTTAATTTGGAGTAGGTCACTCGAAGAAACAGGGGTGGGAAAAAATGTGAGGGCAGTTTCATCTTCTGTTGGCCTGAGAAGTAAAGAAAGAGCTGAAAAACGCAAAGAGGTGACACCCCTGCCCTTTCATTTTGGACGTATAATCTTCTTAGAATTGTGCATGTGCTGTATTCCCCAGGGGTGTTTAACCGGTTAAAACCGGACCAAACCGGTACTGAATCGGCCCAAAACTCGGAACCGGTACCAGTTGGACCAATTCGGTACCGGTCCGGTATCGGTTCGGTTCCGGTTAATACCGAAAATAATAATAATAATTATTATATTTGTTATTATTATTATTATTATTATTATTATTATTTTATTATTATTGTTATTAATTAATAATAATAATTTTAAAAAAAAATAGAAAACCGGTACAGTTCGGTATTTACCGAACTACCAAAACTCCGAACCGATTGTACTGGTATATTGAACAAGTTTTTTTGCACCGAACTGGTCGGTTCGGACCGGTCCGGTATACCTATAATACCGAAAAAACCGAAAATAATACCCACCCCTAGTATTCCCTTAGCGACATGTAATAAAGTATAAAAATTTGTTACATTTTTTCAAAAAACATGAGGAAAAGTCAAATGCTAGGGAAGAAGAAAAGACAGGTCTTAACTCAAAGTCAAAGGTATACTTCCAAATGTGGGATAAAATCTGTGCTTGCTCTTATTCATTTATCATTTATGGTTAAGCAATAAGCTTTAATTATTCTTTATTAGTATCTTGATGTGGCAAACTTGACTCAGGAGGACAAGGATGCTGATATCAAAAGGCTAAGGCAGGGCCTCAATTTCAAAGCCAAACCTGTCCCAGGATTTTATCGGGGCCATGGGTTGTCCAAGACTCCCTCAGTAAAGGTACGCCTTGATATCTAAAGACTTTCAGATCTGATTTCTTTAACAATAGAATTAAGAAAGGTAACAACTTTGTTGGTTATTGTTGATATAGCCCGACTCTGTTTAATATAGATCCTCTTACAGTTAATATTTTAATGAAGAATATGACAAAATATACCTACCACGAGAAATCATAAGGATGACATATCAACTTTACTTTATATGTTGTCAATTTATAGATGCGTTCTTACTTCTTAATTTTATCAGCATTTCCTCTCTTATAGTAGTTGGTAATGGTGGACCAAGTAAGCTATATGTTGTCCATTCCTTGGTTTTGATGCTCTTTTGACAGTTTCTTGGTTTACTTATAAAAGCAATGATCAGCTTAACTTTCTTTATAGCTTACTACGACTATTTCCGGACTAAATACTGCTTCGGGTCTTAAATTGGCATATGGACAAACCCAATAGTTGTATGCTTTACTGGTTAAACTGAACCTATATTTTATCAAGAGGCTCCCACTGAATGAGTTGGAATGATGATGTCTTTTCAAAAAAGGTTTAGTGCTTGTTTTTTTTTCCTGACATTAGCACCCTTTCCCCATTGCAAAGATTTCCATATCACAACTATAGAGGAAACATTGAACTTGAAGCATAGAGGATTATGCAAAGTTGATTATTATGTTAAGGCAACGACCAAGGAATTTTAAAAGCTGTTCTCCAGTTTCTTAGGATGTGTATGCATTATGCAAGTTATTTTTATAAACATGTATTTTGAATTGTAGTTGTCAAATTTATTGACATTTATTTGATTCCATTTATTGCCCGAGTGCTATGCTTTTTCTCCATTTCTTTTTCCTGTAGTGATAGTGTTGTGCATTTAGGTCTCATGACAGACGCTACTCATGATAGCTTGCTATATGTATATTACAGGTTAATTTTCCCTGAAGTTCCTTCATACACACCCTCCTTCCTGTTAATTAAGCTTAATGCAGGGGCGGACCTAAAGTATGACCACGGGGGACATTGAACCCATCCTAAATTTTTAAAAAATACCCTTTACATGCATTGCCCCTTCCCATTCAAGAAACTACCAATGCAAAATCTACTAGAAAGTCTAGTGTGTAATGTTTTCTTTGTTTCTTGTACTTTTATAAACATAATTAGTTATTATAGTTATATGAAAGTTTTGTGGAGTATGATTGTCATTTTCTTATTTATATTATAATTTTTGGTAAAAATTATGATCCCCTCATATATGAATTCCTGCTTTTCGCCGCTGCTTAAGCTTAAATGCCTCATTTTGGCATCTTGAGCTACATTTGGACACAATCACAGTTTTGGAGCTAGTGTATCTAGTTTCTCATAATATGTAGTTATGTAAAATTCATATTTTTTGTTGACTTTTTCTTTCTTGTACACATATCAAAGTTTTCATATGATACACTTAGACGCAATTTTATCTCTAAAATAAACTTTAGTCGGGTTCATTAATGTCTTGGTTATTGTATTATGGGTCGATTTTCATTTTGGTTATTGAATCTTTTCGTCACAAACTAGTCATTACATTACATTCCGTCAAAAATTTTTTGACGGAAGTGCAGAATAGACTAACGTAAAAAAAAAGTTGACGGAAGTGCAGAATAAACTAACGTTTAACCGTTGTCATGTGGGGTACTTGAATATGTGGTAGGTGGCGTGATGCTTAATTGATGTTTTGATTATTGTATTAGGGGTTGGTTTTATTGAATCTTTTTTTGTTACAAAGATATTACGATACTAAAAAAAATGTTACAACCTAGTCATTACTTAATTGACGAGTGAGTTAGTTATTGATGATGTGACGTGATATTGTTGCAGAAATCAGAAAAGGGAAAAAAAATTATGGCACGTTTTTATTGCGATTCATCTTGGCCACGAATATCTAGTTTGTTTCTTCTTCATCGGCGACGATACACATGATATTACACATGGCAAAATGTGCCACATCATCGATAACTAACAGTTACATCAACTTTTTGGTTCATGTGATATGCACGGCTTAGCACTTCTGTCAATTTTTTGGACGGAATGTTAAGTAATAACTAGTTTGTAACATTTTTTTAGTGTAGTAATGTTTTTGTAGTAAAAAATAATTAGATTTAGTAACCAAAATAAAAATCGACTTCTAGTACAATAACCAAAACATCAATTAACGTTCTACGTAATAGACAAATGGCAGCTATTAAATGTTAGTCTATTAAGCATTTCTGTCAATTTTTTGAATGGAATTTTAAGTAATCACTAGTTTGTAATATATTTTTTAGTATAGTAATGTCTTTGTAACAAAAAAAAATTTAGTAATCAAAATGAAAATTGACCCTTATTTCAATAATCAAAACATCAATTAACCCAACTTTAGTCATTAAAGTTTAATACTAGAAAATATCGAAAAAAATTATGTTGAAGTTGTCATTCTGTTTAGTTCTACATTCCTGATTCAAATTTACGTCCTTATTTTCCTTTCAGTCTCCCTTGATAATAAGTTTGTGGCATGCATGTGATGATGCAGGAGGGTGGCAAGAACAAGATTGGTCATAAATCCGAGTCACGTAGATAATAATTGGAACCAAAAGAAAAACAAAAGAAAAACCTTCTCAGCAACGGGGGCAGAAATACAATCTTTACAGACAAAGACACCAGTTGACAAGGAAAAGGTGCATGCAAAGAGGAAATTGCTATCATCAACAGACGAAACTAGAAATTATATTTAGCGGGTTAAAATTATTATAAAGTTATAAATAATTTAATGGAATTGTCCTTGAGCTAATTTTTTTGAATAATTTTATACTTTCGAGTTGCATATATTTGATTATAATAATAATAATATAATTGTTAACTCTATATATATATATATATATATATATATATATATATATATATGTGTGTGTGTGTGTGTGTGTGTGTGTGTGTGTGTGTGTGTATATAACATCTTATTGACTTTTTATAGATTTTTTTAAAGACAAATTGTTTATAAATAGTTAATTCTTTCAAAAAATAATATAAAATAAATTATTAATTAATTTAAGAAGATTATTTGAGTATATATCTCTAAAGGAGGTAGAAATGATATGAGATTGAAATTTAAGCGAAAAAGTTATAAAATTTTAATTTGATCATGTATATTAAAAATTTTATAAAATTTCAGTAAGGTCAATTTATAATATTTAAAAATTTTAAATTTTATTATGTATTATAAAAAAAAGAAGAAGTTGAGTGAGGTCAATTGACCTCACAACAGTGTATGTGGCTTCGTCCCTGATCATCAAGGACCAATAGACATTATATAATCAATCTTGGCCAACATTAAAGGTTATTGATGAACCGGATGAGGTCCATCAGTTTGTCTGGTGGAGTCTATTCATAATGTGCAGCAGATAATGAATGAGGCTGAAGACTTCTGTATCCCTATATTTTGAAACTCCCTCCTCTTTCACATTGTTTGAAAGGTCAATCACTATATAGAGATACAGAAAGAGTAGTGCCATAATAATGTTTGGCTTGATGTAGACATTTATTATCCAACTTAATGGACAGCATGAATATATATAGTTGGCAATGAACATTGTAATTCCTATAAAATGATATATATATATATATTTGTCCGTCTCTTTTTCCTTCGTGCGCATTCCTTGATATTTTCAGATATTGATGGTTCTTTGTTCTTGAAAGTTTAGGAAATATTGGATTGCCATTCTGTTGTAAAATAGTGAGAAACTAGTTTTCATATCCTTCCACATACAAATTTCTTGTTAAGAAAATCTGTGTGTAATATATATATATATTAAATAGATTGCACCAGCATAATTGGAGTATAATATTAGATCTGGCATCTGAATTGAGTCTTTTCTATTATTGCTTAAAAATTACTAGTAGAATAGAATAAATTCGATTGTGATTTTTACATTTGTCCTCAGCCTTGTCCTTGTCGATTTCCACAAAAGGGTAAAACTATATCAATAGAAATAACAAGATCTTATGCGAATAAGAAATCATACTAACAAATGAAAAGAATCAACATATTTATAAAAAAAAAATAGAAAAAAAAAACTGAGAAAAAACTCGCTCGAATTATGTTTCTTTCTCTACGCAGCTTACCCTTTTCACCTATGTACACTTCCTCACCTCTCCCTGCCACCATTAATTCAGGCATACTTAGAAATCATCATCTGAATCACTAGAACTACTCTTTGACTTGTCCGACATGAAGTTTGGTGGCAATAGGGGGAACTTCACTGTCCTAGTGGCAGGTGATGATGATGATCCACCAACGGTGGTTGTAGTTTTCCTCTTCTGCATATTTCTAGTAATATCAACACAAACCTGATCAACCATTCCTAGAAAGTCTTTAACAATAACAAATAGTTGTAGTTGTTGTGCCCCTTTATCCTTTGAGGCTCCTGCTTGATAATAATCTGTCGTTTTCTTTACGAGCTCCATTATCCTTGATAGCTCTTCCCTCACCACTCTTATTTCTCCTTCTGCCGAGTCAAGAAAACCTTTCATCTCTCGTATAAACCCTTGTCCTCCTCCATTTATCGCGCATTCTCCCACAAGTTGCCTTATTTCTGCAACGCGGTCAGTTAGAGCCGAGCACGATTTCTGCAAGGTATCATAGTCTAATGTTGCTGCTTTCTTTACATTAGAGAACTCTGCACTAATTCCACCTACAACTGGCAACCCGAACATTAGATACTCCTTTTCCCTGTCCACTTTTGGCTTAGGATTGTCTATAATTAGGCTGCCAGAGTTGTTGCTGTTTCGGCTGCTGCTGCTGCGCTTCAAGCTGTGATTTCTATTGATCACACAACGTTTCCCTTCTGCTCGGACTACCTCTTCCACAACAAAGTGAAGCAATGTAGTCTTTCCATCTGTGCTTTTAACGTCAGAGAGTTTTCGGAGAGAAGTAAGGTTGAAAGCTTGTGCATTTCCTCTTGAAGTTCCTGCATTCATTCGATTTCCAGCCTTGAGGACGGCTTCAAGAAGTTTCAAGAAGAGTCCGCGAGTTCTCAGCTCCTTGCAGCCCGATTCAAGAGTTTGTAAAGATTCCTTAAGGTGGATAATCTCAGAATCATAATTAATCCTAAACAGCATGGTGCTAAAACGAGTGAATGCAGATGGAACGGTCTTTAGGACATGATAGAGGAAGGACTCAGCATCGGCAAGTCTTGTGTGGTCTTCGTCGAATGCAAGAATTTCTGTTTCTTCTTCTTTGGTTGGGGCTATTTTTGTGAGCTTTTCGAGAACGTCTACATCTAAACCTTGGCCCTCAATGAGGGCATCAATAATTTCTTTACGAGATACGGCTAGAGACCGGAGCACAATTGCTATGTTTTGTGATTTTCTGGTGTCAAGGATGAAAATCTGAGAGGGTGGACCTGATTTTTCACCTTTTGGACCGCTCATGTTGCCATCTCCTCTTGGAGATTTTCGGTTAGTTGCCACGGATCCAAAGAGGGCTTCCATAAGATCACCATCAAATCTGAAGTTTTTCAATGGAAATTAAGAAAGCTAGTAAGATCAAATAGATGGCAGTGTGCATATAATTTTATATAGAAGCAAATATGGAGAGTTTTCATTACCTAAAAGAACCACCATGGACTTTGTCCCAGACCATTGAGTGCTCAGCATTAGGATTCACCTTATCCCAGTGCAAAGGCTTCATTTTCACCTGACCTTTCTCATTTCCTGTCATGCCTTGCTCAGATGAAGATGCAGCTTCCTTGTTATCACTAGGCATTCCTTTTTGAGCTGGTGGCGGCTTCAATGATGAAGCCAAACCACCTGTTTTAGGCGGCGGAGGTGGTGGTGCAGGAGTTCTCTTTGCCGGAACCATAAGAGGAGGCAGTGGAGGTGGAGGTGTCGATGATGATATCATAGGAGACGGTGGAGGTGGCGGAGAACGTGACGATAACTGAATTGATGAGTCTTGTTTTTCCACAGCTTTAATTTCCTTTATGTCTACTGCTTCTGGCCAAACGTGGGAAGATGAAGACTTTCCTCGAAGCAAAGGAATTTCTTGAATAGGAGGCTTAGATTTCTTGCTTCTTTCCCCTTTGCTAATAGTCTTTTTCTCTTCTTTTTCATCAAATTCCTCTTTATTAAACTTTTCCTTGTCACTTTCTCCCCCTTCTAATTTTCTCCAATAGAGCACATCCAATCCCTCTTCATCAACAATCACCCCCTTGAGATTACCATTAAATCGCACAAAATCATTTCGGCTATGAGGCACTACAGATGGGTTACCATTAATCGTGGTACTAACTGAAGTAGCACCAACTTGATTTCTCCTACGGAGGCGCGTGTACCTCCGGAGAAAAAAGAAAAATAACCCTGATAGGACTAAAGTGCTTGCTGCAGTTGCAACAACTGCCTTGACAACATCCTTCTTCGACGACGACTTTGAAGGCGGAGATGGCAAGGGCAGTGGCGATATCGGGCTTTCGGAAGGAGGGGATGGTAAATTGCTACTAGTATTGGGAGTTGAGGCAATAGGGGGAAGGCCAAACGGGTAAAAAGTTTCAATATTTTGAGGAGAATTGGATTGGCAAGAAGATTGAGGTATCGTAGAAATGAAGTAAAGAAAGGAGAGAGAGAGAATAAGTATTGTCCATGGCTGTTGCAGCTTATTCATATTCATGGAGCTTTCAGTAGAATTGCAGAGAGGTTTGAACGTGAATATGTTGTGCCGTCTTGCTGTAATTTGGACATTGATGATCACTCTTTCGTCTCCAGCTATTGGGGTTTGGTAAATTTAGCTGCTGACAATTTCAAGAAAAGCAGGTAGGTAGTTATTTCTGGTTGTTGTGAGCTTTCCCGGGCTTTACACGGAAATGACGGATAAACCCTATACTAGCATGAAAGCATTAAGTCATGTTTAGGATCATCTAGTAATTAAGCTACCAGATTGGATTTTAAAAAATAACTAAAGAAAATACACTCAAAATCGATATGAATTAAATTAATTTTAGATAATACAATTATAAAAATTATAACCTACCTAATGTATAGTATTATAAAATTTATCGATTTCAAAAATTATACGAGTCGTATCAATTTAAAATTTAAAAATATCGTAAATTAATTTTAAAATTTTAAATATAATATTATATTTTACATAGGACGTAGTCGGAGTGGTTAATTATGGTGGTTTACCTGTCCACTCATAAATTCTGAATCTTTACACGGCACATAGTTGATTTGGTAACATCTCACTTCCTTTTAAAATCATCACTAATTGCAATTGGGTGTAATGTACAACGATAACCATATTTTATGTTAAGTATTACGTTGCAATGAAAGAAACTTACAAACTACACGTACGCAGGGTGCCGGCTAATTTGTCGGAACCAAAGTCAGAAGGAGGACTTGCTCAATATTGATCTGAAATTTTGGAATTTGGATTTAACCGTTACACATGAGGAAGGAAGACTTTATCCAATTAGATTTCGGCGAGCCGACTTAGTTGCTGTGCAAATTGTAACCTTTGATGGGGTCAATGTTGTCTTTTTCCCACACCAATAGATCCTAAATCTATCTATATTATATGAAGTAGAAATCATGTAACAAAAGGGTCGAATTTAGATATTTCTTTATCCTTTGAATTGTTCTGCCGAATAGGTCGCTCAAGATTTTTGATTTCAACCGAACCGATGAAAAAGATAGATCACTTCTTATGCACTCGTTGAGATTAGATTGGTGGAGTTTCCCATTGTTCATTATTCTCAATTTTTAAATATAATTATGATCATGAAGGGGTGAAAAATACTTGATAACTTAATATTAAGTGACAACCAACTAATACCCTGCCGGATTGAAATTTATGGAGGCTATGTGGTAGATAATAATCCTATATAATCTTTTATTTTATTTTTTCATATGTATTAAAATTTGTTGGATTAATTAGATACATGCTCACACAAAACATTTAAATTTACAGGAAGTGGAAATAAAATAATGGGGACTCAAATCCAAGCATTTAATTATATAACATGGGGTGCCTAGGCCTAAAAGGAGCATTGTTGCTGAAAACAGAAGAAAGTGGTTCACCTAAATTTACTTCAATCTGGAAAATCTGCCCGTCCACCAACTTCAAAAGACCAAGTGTTGAAGTAGTTGAAAAGGACAAAGAACCTTCTTTTAGCAAAAAATAAAAAAATAAAATAAAAAGACAAGAACCTTCTAATTTTGGTGAACGGGCGGGCCTTTGGATGTTTTATTGGCCAACCGGTAAATTTTCTCAACTAGGTGTAGTTTTTAATCTTTTATCTTTTTTATACTATATAACTTTATTTTAATCTAATTAGATAAAGAGAAGAGGTCATTAATTAGCAAATAAATAAATAAATAAAGAGAAGAGGTCATTACATATTATTGTTGATCCCACTATTTCATTTCAGCATTTTGTTGTTTTCAATTTAATGCTTCAAATTTTGTACTTTTAGCAATAGGCACACTTGTATTTTATTTTTAACTTAAAATCATCTACAACAATATATAGGTTACGGTTTTTTCTTTCTTTTTTTGTAATATATTAAAATTATTTTGCCTAATTTTTCATTAGTAGTCTATTTAATACTAAAAGTGTGGTCTTTAACATTAAATAATAATTTAAATTTAAAAAAAGTATATCTAGAAAGAAAAAGCTATAAAATTAAAAAATAATGATTCTTTTTAACTTTAAAAACTCAATTATGTAAGTTTATTTAAATTTCGGGAACAAATATCTATGTTTCGATGGCCCAAACTACCCTAGTCCCACTTTCATAAGAAACGATTAACCTCCCCTCCCACTTTATAGCGGATGGATACTCCCCTCAAATATTCATGTCCAAAGGAGAATACTCTTTTCAATGATAACTTTAATTAATAATTCTTAAACTTGTATTTGATATTGAATTTGTCTAGAGCTTCTTCTTCATATATTGTACGATCGCCTTTTTAGTAATTATATTTAAAAAAGTTGTTGTTATAACATATGAACAATTTTTTTGACTTAAGTTTGCAGTTAGGCCTGTAGTACTCGGGTGGTTCTAAGTTTCAAGTTTTAAAATTAAGGTGGGGCTCAATATTTAAATTTTTAAATAGTATGAAACTCGATTTGCGTTGACAAAAAAAAATAAACTCAAAATTCAAAAATTTTAGAGTTTAGAAACCTCCTATACATTTAACCCCTCTTTTCAATGATAACCTTATATTTATCTAATAACATGACCAAAACCAATTTATGAATGAAAATTGATCAAGTAATAACCCAACTTCTTAACTTTGTACCGTATTGCAAAATTTGTAAACCTTATAAGGTATTTAATGTTATGTCTATCTGTAAAAATGACGCACGATATATAATTATTTATTTTAATTTAATACTTTTAAGAATTATTTTATCTTATACTTCTTTATTTAATCTTATGAAATATTTATTATCATTTTTGATATTATGTGACACCTCTTAAGGGAATTATAAATATATATAATACTACATATTCAATTGAGATTATATTTTATCATCAAGTAATTTTAAAAATAATATAAATAAACCATTAAATTAAGTAAATAACTAACTATAAAATAAAATAATTTATAAATTATTAAATTAATATAAATAATCTTATACGAAGTTGCTTATAACCCGACTTCTTAATTAACCTTGTGTTGCAAAATTTGTAAATCTGTTACAAGGTAGTAGTAGGTCCTCTAAATTGCATATCGCAACGACTTTTTGTCACTCTCATGACTCATGAGTCGGTGTCATTTATAATCATTACTTTAGATAAGTCAACTTATGAATATAAGTCGATTATTTAATAACCCGTCCAAATTAGGAAGAAAAAAAGAGATAAATTTTAGGTGTGTATTTAATATTGAGCTGAAAGTCACAAGGCATTGAGATTGTGTTTAGAAAGGAAAAGGTTGAAATAAAAGACAAATTAAGCTGGCCGAAGACAACACCAAGAAATGCGCATTAATTAGTGATGCATATTTTCTTAGTTTGTTTAGCTAGATGAATGACAAAAATATCACTTCATCCTTCATTTATTTTCTTCTTGTTTTCTTCCTAAAGGAAGAAGCACACTTAAATTTGTTGCTAAAAAGGAATAGTTATTATGGGCAAAGAATTTTTAAAGCCAAATTTATTTGCCTATAAGAAATTAAAACAAGCATATTAGAATTGACTCATATTTCAGTGAATTTGATCAATGACCATTATGATAGGATAAGCAAGGTCTCGCTCTTGGTTTCATTAATGCTCAAGCATAATATATATTTGGGTTTGAAAATTTTTAAGCAGCCTGATTTTGGACTTAATTAATGTTTTGGGATCATAGATTTGAATTTATGGTATAACAATTATGATTTTCTACTTATACAAATATTGTTTAGTGTGTTGGTCATTGTAGAGTGTGAGACACATATGAATACATCAGACAAATAAAATTAGCCATAATTTAACGAATTTGGGTATATCGTATGTTATTTATTTTCTGTTCTTCTTTAATTTATATATAATTATTTATAATATTCGATCTTAAATCTAGCAAAGCATACATGATTATATATGTCATATTGTCGCTTACTAAACTATACACTCATCTCCGAAATTGTTATCACATCAAGCCCAAAACTAATAAACTTATGAATAACTTGGGGTCCATTCGGGAATGACTTATTTTTTTTGACTTAAAATTAAAATTTTATTAAATTTATAACTTAAAGTTTTATTAGATTTATAAGTAAAAGTGTTCAGTATCATTTTTATTTATAAGTCGAGAATTATAAATAATAGTTGTAGATGTGTTCGACTAATAATGACTTATAAGTAAAAATAAAATATAAAGATTACTAAAATATTCTTAAATAAGAAGAACATTAGAAAAATAAAAGAGGGTATTTCTGTCATTTCATAGTCGTTGACCAACTTTAAAAAAAATGACTTATAAGTCATATTTTTTAAGCCACTAATACTTACTTATTTTTTTTGATTTTTTTTTAACTTATAAGTAAAAAAAAAGTTAATCCCAAATAATTTTTTTGTCTTGAGTACTTATAAGTTGAATTAACCAACTTATAAGTAATTTTCAAACAGACGCTTGATGTTGAAGTAGAGCTTAAAGACTTGTCCTTTTGTCTATGAGATAATAAGTCCCCCAAATTATTATTTTTTTTGGGGGGGGGGGGGGGGGGGGGGGGGGGGGAGGGGTAGTATGTTTTCACTTATATAATGTTACAAGTTTATTTAGATTTACGTTAATGATAAATGAATCTCACACACGTACGAAAGAGTTGATAAAAATATTTATGAATATAATATTTCTCTTTTATTAAATCTTCTTGAGCAAAAAAGTATATTGCATACAAGTACATATTGTAATATATTATATTGGATTTTGGCTTCTTATTGAATTTTGGATTTTTTCTTTTATTATTGTTTAATTTTTTTTTTTTTTGGAAGAAAAAAATCTCTTTATGAAACTTATTAGATATTTTTCTTATAATAAAACTTCAATTATTAAATACTTTATACTAATCTACTACTACTACTTAATATGGAGCCTGATACGGATGAAAACATGATATTAAATTCAGTGGGCGTCCAGTTCAGTATTATAGCTAATTCAGTCCAACTGGGGAATATTGGAAGTTGGAACAGAAATGCACAGCAACATATTTCAACCAGATTAATTTCAATGGACCAAAAAGTATTGATATGGTGACAAAAAAAAAAATTATAAAATGATGTGATAAATATAATTACTTGATGAGACATAATGATAAAAAGCAACCACAATCAATTATATTATTTTATAATTATCTTTTGCAATTATTATTTTGCCATCAAAATAATATTGCTGGACCAAATTAAAGCTACTAGCACCAACTCCCTAGATGCCATCCATATGTATATATGTATATGGAAATTGATTTATTGACAATATTATAAAAAAAAAAATTTATTTTTATAATATATTTTATCCGTCTAGGTTAAAATTTGACGATTTATATGGCTCTCGTCCGTAATTTAATTTTCAAGAATTTGTAATTTAATACTGTTGTCGGTGTTAAATGTCCAAAATAACCCCAACATAAATTATTTAATACACTCACCGTCCACAGTATTAAACTGTTGACGGGGGGTAACTAATTTTTTTTACCGTCCATAATATTAAACTACGGATGGGGAATACTAGGGCAAACTCGACAAATGACGCCATTTTGAAATTTTATCGTCTGCAATATTAAATTATAGCTAACGGTGAGTGTATTAAATAATTGCTGAGGTTATTTTGAATATTTAACACTGTTTACAGTTTTAAATTACGGATTCCTGAAAACTAAACTGCGAACAAGAGTCATATAAACCGTTAAATCTCAGCCTAGACGGCTGAGTTATTGTAAGAATAGATCATTTTTTTATAACATTATCAAAAGATTGGTCCCCATATATGTGTGTGTATGTGTGTATATATATACTGAAGTACTTTTATTAGTAGGTTGTAGTTACTCCTATATATTATGGGAATTAATATTTAAATAAATAAATATGATAGTTTTACAAAAAATTTCTTATATGAATAACAAATGAGTTTCACACTTATGTGGGAGAGACCTTGTAAAAATATTAATTTTTACTTAGGTGGGTTTATTTTTTTCATTTTGAAAAGTTTGTTTAAAGTTCTCAAGTTTGATTCTCACTTAAGTGACTTTATTTATTTCATTATAGAAATTTTGTTTCCTCTTTATGTAAGGCTTGTTTCCTCTTTATGAGTTTTTTTCTTCATCTTTTAATAAAGTTTGATTGATTCTTGATATAATAATAATAATAATAATAATAATAATAATAATAATAATGTACTCAAATTATAAAATTATATTGTATTTCTAAAAAAATATGACGCACCACACGCTCTCAAGCAAATACCCAAATTTAGTTATTTAAAATAAATAAATGGACTAGAATTCCATCAAACAGGCACGTACTTGTCTAGAATTCTGGATCAAGTTTACAGAACATGGATGCAACATTGAACATTTTTTCCTGTCTTGAGTCGTGGCCCAAGTCTACCGAGAATCGTGGGATCATTGTACTTGAATGTTTGAGAGGACCACGTTACCTAAATTTTGCCAGAGTACTACTCCCCTTCCCATTTCACAAAAAAAAGTGTTTAAATTTTGTTTTGATTCAAGTTAATTTATAAAATTTAAATCATAACGTGAATTGATATAAATTTTTAAAATTATAATTTTATACATAACAATATTTTTTAAATAGTTTGAAGTCTTTTTTTTTTATTTCAATTTTTTTAACCTTATCAACGAGTCAACATCTGATAGCTCTTTGAATACAGATTGAATTTTCTTAAAAATTTACGGTCAGTCTCTTACCCGTAAAGATGTTCAATCAATCTCTTACTAATACGGTTCTTGGTCTCTCTATAATATCAATTGTTGTATTAGTTAAAATTAAATAAATTTATATTAATTTTAAATTTAATAATTTACAAATTTATTATGAAAAAAATTAAATAAACAATTTTTAATTTTTTGTATTGGGTCGGAGGAACCTGAGAATTGAGATAGTAATAATTGGACAAGCACAAGAAGTGGCCTAATAATCCCAGACCCAACCACCACATGGCCAAGGAGCATATAAACATGTCTTCCTCTCCGTCTTCCAAATCCAATATTCCTTTCCAGCCGACAAGATTTGACACTAAAATCAAATCATATCCGAATCAAATCATTTGCAACCCCATTTATTTCAACTCCTTGTAACAGCCTATTTCCAGCCCCATACGGGATCATCGATAGAACTTGCCAAGCTACCTCTATAATTATTAGTATTTTATTACTCTTTTAATTCAAATTAAAAATATATTTTAATTTAAAAAAAATTAATTTACAACATTTTAAATTTAATATATATACAATTTTATTTACTTTTAATACAAACAATTATTATTAATGTAAACTAGAACATATTATTATCAACTTTATCGGACAATTACAACTGCATTTAATTTTAGAGGGAAAAATTAATTCATTTAATTTGGAGAAAAATAATTTTGGTGATGTTAAATTTGTAACTCATGTCAATATAGGAATATTTAATAGATTGACCCAAAAAAAATGTAGTAATTAGACAAGTCAACCCAAAAGGGCAAAAACCCTGCTTTAATCAACAGGGAATAACCTAGGCCTCCCAATATTGAAAATGTAATAAGGGACCAAATTTTTGTAAAAAAAAAAAAAGGAAAAAATTGATGTAATTACTGTCTTATTCTATTCCACAGTTGGTCATTTTTAGCCGCCTTGTTGGAGAAGTTAGCAACGAGGGAGAGCATGGCGGAGACGATGGTGTTGAAGATTGTGGCCAAGGTGACGACGATGATAGAGTTGAGGATGAATCCAGCGAGGACGAGGAGGAGAGAGATTCCGAGGGCGGGGAGGTGGACGAGATGGACGGTGGTGGCGGTGGTGGTGGTGAGGTTTCGGGATCGGAACCAGACATTTCTTGTAACTTTCTCTTGCTCAATATCCCTCGGTCTTGATTCACTAATTTATCCTCACCAAACATGTAATCCTTTAACCGTTTAACATCTGACAATTTTACCGGCTTTACTATAAAATCCTCTGCACCTTCTTCCAAACATCTGCATGCACACATAGGATTACAATTTAGTTTTATAGACGACGTCCAAGTATGTATATTATGTGCAAATTAAATTACAATTTATCGAAATTATAAAAACATTTCCCACTTAATTAGAATGATATAGTTGTTGCCCCAGATATCACAATTAATGAACTTTCGTTTGTATTTTTCTTCTTCTTCATCAGAAATATCAAATATAAAAACATAGATATATTGGAAGTATTTATTACCTATCGATCCGTGCCAAGACGTTTTCCGACGACATGATCACAACTGGCACCTCTCTAAAAGTAGATGATCCCTGAAAAACATACAGGGAATAATTTTTCTTAATACACGGATTTAAAAAAATTTCATATAATTAACCAAATCTTAATAAACTAAAAATCAAAGATTAATATGAAAATGCAAACCTTAATCTTTTTGAGTAGCTCATAACCAGTCATTCCAGGCATGCAATAGTCTGTGATTATCATATCAACCTTTAGACCCTGAAAGAAACCAAACCCGGAGAACAATCAATTAATAATAAACAAACCAAATAATCTTTCATTGTAATATTAATTAAAAAATAATTCAGATTTTTCAATTTAGAACCATCTCACTTACATCCAAACCAACAGAGCTCTTTTCTTCATCCAATCCTAAAAATTGCAGAGCCCTCCTTCCACTATCAACGGCAGTTACTGTAACATTCACAAACCATTCAGAAATGTTCTATATATATATATATATATATATATATATACGTACGTACGTATGTATGTATATAGTTGTAGTACCTTTGCAAGAGGTGATTTTGAGCAAGCGTTCAATGACCTTCCGATCAATGAGACTATCATCCACCGCAAGAACGTGAACATCTTGAGAATCTGACGGAGAAAAGTCCGACCATCTTCTCTGGGAAAACACACCGGCCATACCTCCGATATCTCTCTCCGACAATTTGAATATGAGCCAAAAAACAGCTAGCTGGCAATACCACAACAAATTAAACCCAGTACAGCTTGCTTATAGTATTTTACCCTGTGCAGAAATAAAGAGGGACAGATGACTAATTGATCCTGTTGCCAATACCCTTTATATATATATATATATATATATGATGGTATGAATGAATATGAATAGAGGTTCTATCTGTCAGTGTCAGAAATGATAGTGTAACGATGAGCCTTGGAGATCAAATCTTGGGGGAAATCTACTTTAATATTATAAGGGAAATACGCTGAGATTCTGATATCCACTTTGGTGGTGATTTGATCTCCCGTATCCGCCCTATTTTCTCTCTCTAACCCACCTTTGTTGGTGGCCTTGACTTGTAGTTGTACTAGTACTATCTTTCCAAGTCTCATCATATTGAACCAGATATTGAATATATGGTTGTTTCATTTAGTGGTAGTTTGGTTAGTGGGTATTTCAAGTTTTTAGTGTCTGATACGTTAAATGTATTTAAATTTTTTGTTAATTTATAAATAATTTATTTTAAGTACAAATGTTAATGTTGAGGCTATAAATGCTAATAAAATTTTAAATGTATTTAAATTTTTTGTTAGTTTATAAATAATTTATTTTAAATACAAATGTTATTATTGACGCTATAAATAAATAGACTTTTAGTAAATTTTGAGAGTTGAATACAAGTGTTTAAGGTTTGTTTATATTTCTAAACATATTATATTATTAAAAATATTGTTGAATTTATTGTGTTTATAATTAAATAAATTATATATATATATTTTAATTTATTATAATAATTTATCTTAATATATGGAAGAGTTTAAATAAGAGAAGGAATAACTTATTATTTTCATTGCACCTGCTATCAATATGATTCAAATGCTCCACCTCATTTTCGTTGCACCTGTTGTGCACATGATTAAAACCCTCGATTTCTATTCAAACATTTGACCTCGTCTTTATGGCACCTGCTGTGCATATGATTCAAACTTTCGATCTATATCTTAATAAAAATAAATAATATTAGTTAATCAAGTAATTATCGATTAATTAATACTAATTAAACATGCCCATATTGTGATTCATATTACCGTGTATCGTGATTCATGCACATATAGTGATTCAGATTACCGTGTATTGTGATTTATATTGTGATTCATATTACCGTGTATCGTGATTTGCGGTTTATTTGTTGCCCACTTCCCCGCGTCCTTGTGTTGATGTAATCAAACTTCGAGATTCTATCCCCCCCCCCCCCCCCCCCCCCCCCCCCGCCCCGGCCATAAAAATTAAAAATTTACTCCCTCTATCAGATAAAAAAGAGACATTTAAATTTTTTACAACTATAAATAATACAATTTACTTCCTTTTTATCTCTAAAAATTAATAATTAGTTGTAAGTTAGTAGCAATAATATGATAATAATAAAATTAATGCGTTATTTCATATTGTAATCAATAAAAACGATACTTTAATTTTAAGACAAAAAAATTTACTCAGTCGTCTCATAAATATGTCAAACTATATTTTCACATAATTTAATAAAGAAAAAAAATCGAAGAGAGAGAATAAATGAGTTTCTTATTTTATTCATTATGTGTTCCACCACGTAAGTTAATGAATCATCCTTTTTAAATAATGGTTTCTACTTGAATACTTTAATTTAAGGATCAAATAGACTTTAAATAGCATATTGATTTTGAATTATGTATGTTAGACAATTTTTGTGAGATCACAAGGATTTTATTTTATTTATTTTTTAATTTTTTATACTACAATCAAATCTTTTGTAGGAGGAAATGAGTATTAAATATTAACTCTATGAACATAAAGATTACGTTAATATGATATGCTTAGCGAGAACAATATAATCACCTTTATTATCGGTTCATCACACTCGATCATGTGTATGACATGATCTCAAACGTTGAGTGAGAAGGGAGAAACTCATAATTTTAACATTATATATATATATATATATATATATATATACGTGAAAATTAATTCAAAAAAAATTAATGACTGCCGTTAACGATAGACGTTAATTTTTTTTTTTTGACTTGTCGCTAGAGGGCATAGACTTTCACAATTAATTTATTCCTTATTGATTACTACAATAATACTCTTAATAACTAATTGTTGTAGATACAACCCTCATATATATATATATATATATATATATATATATATATATATTGTTGACGTCTGATTCTGTCCGGCTGTCCTGTTGGCCGTCCGGGTAGGATACCTGCACAAAAGTCCTAATGGCTTGGGCCGTTGATGGACTCCTCCGGTGTGAGAGTTAGTGAAGGTTTTAAGAAAGGTCAACAATGGAGGTTTAAATATTTAGTATAGTAGTAATGTGCATATGTGCGTAACTTTTTCCTCCCTTATTGACTGGGTATTTATAATGTATACCTGACTCTTACCGATTTCTTTTGGGATTGTCCATCAACGTGGTATAGTTTGAATAGGAAGGTAATCTCCTAAACCATCTAGGAACCTGACTCCTATTCTAATTCGAATTAGATATAGTAAATAGCCACAGTTCAGATTGGGTTAGGGACCTATCCCAAGCCTATTGGACTTAGAAGTTCTCATAAGAATTTGCCAAGCTGACGGTCCGTTGGGCCTAGCCCAACATAGATTACCGGATCAGGCTTAGCTAAATATTCATCCTAACATATATATATATATATATATATATATATATATATATATATATATATATATTCTAATCTGAATTAAACTAAAATGTGAATTAAACTTAAATGTGAAAAATAATGCACCTTTATCGTCTTTGACTCTTTGATCATACATAGTTGATCACAAATATGACTGGGAAGGATTAAAAGCGCACCAACAATCTCGAAGAAGTATGATGATAGTATTAGTGTTATATTTTTATTTTAAAATAAATCATAACTATATATTTTTAGTAGAAAGGCAAGATATAACATAATTTATTGTTGTACATAAATAATCAAGCTGGTTATCAACTGTGACGTCCTTAAATTTAGGTCTATATAACTCAATTTGAGATACTAAAAATACACGGTATCTAATACAAAAATACATAACTTAATAATACACAACTAAATTTTCATTATTATAGCTATATTATATACAACATATGAAGACTATTACAATTATCTCTCGGACCTTCATTTTATTTTTCAACTAAACAGATATTCTCTCATTTTCTAAAGAATAATGAAACAAAAAAGAAAGGGTGAGTTCAAATAGCACAATAAAGAAATATCATGACTAGGATAACAATGAGTAAATTATCATTAGTCTTCAACAGTTGAGTTCTTTATAGAATATAACAAACAACAAGTTTTAGATCAATAATAGCAGCGGAATGAGCAATTCATTAGAAGAATCATATAGACTATAATGCCCATTAGCTTCTCTTTTAAAGAAAAACATCATCAATTTTTATCATCTGAAACACCACTGATCATGATAATACAAATTCAAAATTCCTGGTCATAATCATGCAAATCAACAATTCACTTTGCATTACAGGCCAAATATATTCAAATATAACACCAATGATTATGATCATACCAGTCTATAGCATTTTGTCATAATCATACCAAACAACAGTTCTTCTTTACCCCAGACCAAAGAGAACATTCACCACATGCCCTAAAAGACACATAATAATTATATCGCTTTTATCCTGTCATCTGTGTCTCAGGCAACAAATATTCACAGCAACTTGATGATTAGAATAACAACAGAGATATAAATGATGAATAGAATAACATGATACTTTGTCCTGAGTCAAATAATGTCCAAATTATCAACATGATGTAGACCCAAATTCAAGAATGATATTCAAGATCCACAGTTCAAAATAACGATTAAAGTTCAATAGAAAGATTTAGAAAAATAGGAAGGTTCAATTGAAATGATATAACTTTTATAAAAAGACTTAATTGAACAGTACTCGTACACTTACAGACCTTTACAAATACTCAAGATGACTTTAACACACTCAAATAGAACTTACACAAAGTAATATTTAGAGAGTGAAAGAAAGAATAAGTAAGGAAGTTTATGAAAAATTCTTAAGTTAAGGCCTCTATTTATAGCCAAAAATCTTATCATAATCCAAGATTTTCTAATTTAATTCAAACCGTATATTTCAAGATAATGTTTAAGCCATACCGCTCATTTCATTTTTTAAGATTTCTTTAATCTAAACCATTCATTTAAAGATTATCTTTAATCTACACCGTTCATTTCAAATTCTATAATTATTACATTATCTTTAATCTATAGCATTCATTTTAGATTTTCTTTAATCTATATCATTCATTTAATAAAATAATTAAATTTATATATAAAATAACTAACTTTATAAATCAATTAACTTTATATATAAAACAACTAACTTTATATATAAATCAATTAACTTTATATATAAAATAAATAATTTTATATAATATATCATAATAAAACAATTTACTTTACATAATTTATATAAAGTAAATAACTTTATATAATTTATTATAATAAAAATAAATAACTTTATCAATTCAATTATTCAACAATAATTCACAATTATTCATTATTATGACTAATTGTTATAAATGTAGTGTAGTTGACTTTTTAAGTTAGATACTCATAATATAAGTAAAAAAATTAACTAATAATGAATTACAACAGTTTAATCAACATCATAATAGAAATAACAATAATACAAAAAATATGTAAAAGAAAGAGCGCGTTACTGTGTAATGACAATTATTGATTCAGTAATGTGAATTACTGTGCATATGCTACTGTGACAATTATCAGTTCAATAATATGAATTATTGTGCATGCAACAATTATTGGTTCAGTAAAGTCAATATTGTACAATAGCCACTTTTATCAGTTCAATAATATGAAACACTGTACAATACCGTGTGCTACTGTACAATATTGTATGTTACTACTCCTTTACCACTAGGTATTTTAACAGTTAAAAGTGATAGTACCGTTGACTATTTTTATTTAAAAATGTTACTTATGTCGTTTTCTATATCTGATAATATTTCATTGTGGGGGTTCACCAATATTTGGTTATTTCAACGTCGTCGTACGAATCAAATATTTTCTGACAGAACGAATATTCCCCGACAAAACGAATATTATTCGATAAGATAAAATTTACACAAAATATTTTTTTTAATTTTAACTTTTGTCAATTTATTCATGTATTATTTTAGAAGAAAATACATAAAAAAATTAAATTTGTATTTCATAAAAGTCGGGGTCTTACAGCCTTCCATACTTATGAAATTTTGTTCTCGAAATTGACGTACCTGATATTTCGAAGAGGTAAGGATACTTAGATTTTATTTCAGATTCTAGCTCCTAGGTCATTTCTCAGTATCTTGGTTCCTCCATAAAATCTTGACTTTAGGTATAACATTTGGGCGTAGTGTAAGACCCCGAATTTTATGAAATACAAAATTTAATTTTTCTTCATATATATATATATTTTTTTGAAACAGTAAGTGGTTAAATCGATAAAGTTAAAAGTTAAGGATGTTATGTGCAAATTTTATTTTGTCGGACAATATTCGTTTTGTCGGGGAATATTCGGGCCGTACGACGGCGCCGACATAACTAATTATTGGTAGACCCCACAACGGAATATTTGTCGGATATAGAAAACGACAGAAATAACCTTTTTAAATAAAAATAGTCAACGGAACTGTTAAAATACCGGTGATAAAAGAATAGTAGCATACGGTAGTTTTTGGTATTTTCTGTAGCACACGGTACTCTACAGTAACACACGGTATTGCATAGTGTCTCATATTATTGGTCTGATAATTGACACCGTAACTGTTACGCATCATTTCATCGATAATTGTCACTGCATAATATTTTATATTATCAATTCAATAATTGTTGTTACACAGTATTTTGCATTATTGATTTAATAATTGTCATTACACTGTATTTTATATCATTGAGTCAATAATTGTTGCTGCACTGTTTTTAAAATTATTGAACCTAATAATTGTCACAGTAACATATGCACAGTAATTCACATTATTGAATCAATAATTGTCATTACACAGTAACGTATGTTTTCTTTTACATTATTATTATCTCTATTACGGTGTTATTTAAACAGTTGTATTTCATTAATTAATTGACTTGATATCTAACTCAGAAAGCTAACTATACTGTATTTATAACAATTAGTCATAATAATGAATAAGTGTGAATTATTGTTGAATAATTGAATTGATAAAGTTATTTGTTTATAATATAAAGTTAGGTGATATGAAATGAATGGTGTAGATTAAAGTGTGAATTATTGTTGAATAATTGAATTGATAAAGTTATTTGTTTATAATATAAAGTTAGGTGATATGAAATGAATGGTGTATATTAAAGTGTGAATTATTGTTGAATAATTGAATTGATAAAGTTATTTGTTTATAATATAAAGTTAGGTGATATGAAATGAATGGTGTAGATTAAAGTGTGAATTATTGTTGAATAATTGAATTGATAAAGTTATTTGTTTATAATATAAAGTTAGGTGATATGAAATGAATGGTGTATATTAAAGTGTGAATTATTGTTGAATAATTGAATTGATAAAGTTATTTGTTTATAATATAAAGTTAGGTGATATGAAATGAATGGTATAGATTAAAGTGTGAATTATTATTGAATAATTGAATTGATAAAGTTATTTGTTTATAATATAAAGTTAGGTGATATGAAATGAATGGTTTGGATTAAATTAGGAAATTTTGTTTATGATAAGATTTTTGGCTATAAATAGAGGATTTAACTTAAGAAATTTTTCATAACATTCTTACATACATTTCTTCCACTCTCTAAATACTTCTTTGTGTAAGTTCTCTCTAAGTGTTCTTAAGTCATTCCTAGTTTTGAAATCTTTTGCATTCTTCTTTGAATTCCCGAGTGGAATTTTCTTATGTACAGTAACTCTTTCGAAAAATCATAGTAAATTCATTATTTGTCAGAATTTAATGAATTAAAAGCCTGTCTCTTCAGTTTTTCGTCCTCTACAACTTTGAAGAAGGAAGAAAAGTCATCTGAAATCATCTTCATACCTTAAAAAACTAAAAACCGTAACCTATTCTGATTTTCGTCACTATTTTCAGTCTTAGTTTTGAAAATTCATAACTCATTCATATTAACTCCGAATTGAGTGATTCTTGAGTCTATGCCGCCTATCTTTTCGAGAGTAACATTATTTTAAAAACATAAAGAGATTTTAAAAACTCTAGAAGACTCAAAAGTCAGATTCTTTACTGCTACATAGACAAACAAGGAAGGATTTGTTCGGCTAATAAACTTGTTTCACAATATCAAGGTAAGGGATGTCATTTTCTTTCATACTCTTAAATTTACTACTCGTAAGGAATATCATTTTCTTTCATATTCTATTATTCAAACTTACTACAGTAAGGAATGTCATCTTCTTTCATCTTCTATTATTAAAACTTACTACGGTGAGGGATACCATCTTTTTCATCTTCCATTATTCAAACGTACTATGGTAAGGGATTATCATTATTTGATTCTCGAAAATAATATTGTTTCTTTCTTACTCATAAGATGTGCCTTTTATTTCCATGTATTAAATTGTGGGAATAACCTTACGGAGCGGATTGCCGCCTGTTGGTGAATAACCTTTCGTATTCATTCATTATTAATCTCTGAGAATAACCTTACGGAGCGGATTGCCGCCTGTTTGGTGAATAACTCTTTGTACTCAAATTCTATTAAATTGTGGGAATAACCTTACGGAGCGGATTGCCGCCTGTTGGTGAATAACCCTTTGTATTAATTTCCTTCACCTTTTGTTAATCAAATCTGCTACGGTAAGGGATATTATTTTCTTTCATACTCCTAAATCGAAATTTATTATGGAACTATTGCTTCTATAATTCCTGAAAATATTATATGTTCCATAATAGTTGAACTTCATTATTTCAACTGAACCTTCCTATTTACGTGAACCTTTCTATTGAATTGTAACCGTTATTCTGAACTGTGGATCTTGAATATCATTTTTAAATTTCACTCCACATCATGTTGACAATTTGGACATTATTTGAATCTGTACAAAGTAAACTTCCGATACTTATTGTTATCCTATTTCTTCTGTTCATCATTTATATCATTCTAATCATCCAAAAATCAAGCTGTTGTGAATATCTGTGGCCGGGGGCACAGATGTGATATATTTGTTGAACAGATGATAGGTTAAAGGCGATATAATAGGTTAAAGGCGATACATCTGTTCGGTGTCTTTTATGGCACGTGGTGAAAGTTCTCTTTGGCCCGTAGTGCATAGATGAACTGTTGTATGGTATGATTATCACCAAAGGCTGAATCGGGTATAATCATGACCGCTGGTGCTAAATTAAATATCTTTGGCCCGTAGTGCAAAGATGAAATGTTGATCTGCATGATTATGATCAGGAACTGTGAATTTTTATTATCATGACTAATGGTATTTCAGATGATAAAAGTTGATGATGTTTTTACGAAAAAGAAAGCGAGTGGACATTATAATCTGCATTATTCTTCTAATAGATTGCTCATTCCGCTGCTATTATTGATCTGAACGTTGTTTAAGAATTTAACTGCAGTTTTTGATATAAACCTTGTAGTCTATTGTATTCTATCAAGAACTCAACTGTTGAAGACTAATGATAATTTATTCGTCATTATCTTAGTCATGATATTCTTTACTGGGCTATTTGAGCTCACCCTTTCTTTTGTTCCATTGTTTTTCAACAGGAAATGAAAACATAACAGGGTCTAGCCGGGGAATGGAGTGAGAGTCCGAGGAATAGTTATCATAGTCTTCACGTTTTGTAAAATAGTGTGGCAATAATAGTGAAGACTTAGTTGTGTATTATTATGCACTGTATTGTAGTACGTTGTGCTTTGTTGTAATAATTTTGTTGTAGTCTTTTGACGACTCAAGTTTGGGCTGTGTGGGCCCAGATTTGGGGGCGTCACACGTAGGATCTGCTATTTCTTATCTAAGATCTTGACAGGTACCTCCTTGTACGTTAAATCCCCTGCTATAACTTCTGGCTCTAACTCAATGATGTGATTCAAATCCTTCATATATTTATTATGCATTGATATGTGAAAAACGTTTTGAATGCAAAATATGCTTGGTGGTAAGACTAGTCTGTAAGCCATGGATCCTACTCGGTCTAAAATTTCAAATTGGCCAATAAATTGATGGTTGAGCTTTCCTCTCCTTCTGAATCTCGTAACTCCTTTCTATAGAGAAACACGTAAGAATACATGGTCTTCGGTATTGAAACTTTCATCCATTCGATGAAGATCAGCATAATTCTTTTGTCATTCTTGTGCGGTTTGTTTTCGTTGTCGAATTGTTTGGATCTTTTCTGTTGTTAAACGTACCAACTCGGGTCCTAACAATTTTTCTTCTCTTACCTCATTCCAACATACTGGAGAGCGGCACTTTCGTCCAAACAAGACCTCAAATGGAGCTATGCCTATGCTTGCTTAGTAACTGTTGTTGTAGGAAAATTCAACAAATGGTAAGTACTTGTTCCAACTTCCCTTGAAGTCTAGTACGCAAAATTTTAAAAACTCTTCAAAAGTCTGGATCGTCCTTTCAGGTTGTCCGTCCGTTTGAGGATGATATACAGAACTAAATCGTAACTCGGTGCCCATAACTTTTTGTAGATTGATCCAAAAGCGTGAAGTGAATCTAAGATCTCGATCAGAAACTATGAAAACTGGCATGCCATGCAATCTTACAATATCATTTACGTACATACTGTGACGCCCCCAAATCTGGGCCCACACAGCCCAAACTTGAGTCGTCAAAAGACTACAACAAAATTATTACAACAAAGCACAACGTACAACAATAGAGTGTATAATAATACACAACTAAGTCTTCACTATTATTGCCACACTATTTTACAAAACGTGAAGACTATGATAACTATTCCTCGGACCCTCACTCCATTTCCCGGCTAGACCCTGGTATGTTTTCATCTCCTGTTGAAAAACAATGGAACAAAAGAAAGGGTGAGCTCAAATAGCCCAGTAAGAAATATCATGACTAAGATAATGACGAATAAATTATCATTAGCCTTCAACAGTTGAGTTCTTGATAGAATACAATAGAATACAAGGTTTATATCAAAAACTGCAGTTAAATTCTTAAACAATGTTCAGATCAATAATAGCAGCGGAATGAGCAATCTATTAGAAGAATAATGCAGATTATAATGTCCACTCGCTTCTCTTTTTCGTAAAAACATCATCAACTTTTATCATCTGAAATACCATTAGTCATGATAATAAAAATTCACAGTTCCTGATCATAATCATGCAAATCAACAGTTCATCTTTGCACTACGGGCCAAAGATATTTAATTTAGCACCAGCGGTCATGATTATACCAGATTCAGCCTTTGGTGATAATCATACCAAACAACAGTTCATCTATGCACTACGGGCCAAAGAGAACTTTCACCACGTGCCATAAAAGACACCGAACAGATGTATCGCCTTTAACCTATTATATCGCCTTTAACCTATCATCTGTTCAACAAATATATCACATCTGTGCCCCCGGCCACAGATATTCACAACAGCTTGATTTTTGGATGATTAGAATGATATAAATGATGAACAGAAGAAATAGGATAACAATAAGTATCGGAAGTTTACTTTGTACAGATTCAAATAATGTCCAAATTGTCAACATGATGTGGAGTGAAATTTAAAAATGATATTCAAGATCCACAGTTCAGAATAACGGTTACAATTCAATAGAAAGGTTCACGTAAATAGGAAGGTTCAGTTGAAATAATGAAGTTCAACTATTATGGAACATATAATATTTTCAGGAATTATAGAAGCAATAGTTCCATAATAAATTTCGATTTAGGAGTATGAAAGAAAATAATATCCCTTACCGTAGCAGGTTTGATTAACAAAAGGTGAAGGAAATTAATACAAAGGGTTATTCACCAACAGGCGGCAATCCGCTCCGTAAGGTTATTCCCACAATTTAATAGAATTTGAGTACAAAGAGTTATTCACCAAACAGGCGGCAATCCGCTCCGTAAGGTTATTCTCAGAGATTAATAATGAATGAATACGAAAGGTTATTCACCAACAGGCGGCAATCCGCTCCGTAAGGTTATTCCCACAATTTAATACATGGAAATAAAAGGCACGTCTTATGAGTAAGGAATAAACAATATTATTATCGAGAATCAAATAATGATAATCCCTTACCATAGTACGTTTGAATAATGGAAGATGAAAAAGATGGTATCCCTTACCTCAACACGTGACTGGATATTGATTTAAATGAGGTTGATTAACTTGAACAGTACACGTATACTTATAGATCTTCACAAATACTCAAGATGACTTAAGCACACTTAGAGAGAACTTTCACAAGAAGTATTTAGAGAGAGAAAGAAAGAACAAGTAAGGAAGTTTATGAAAAATCCTTAAGTTAAGGCTTCTATTTATAGCCAAAAATCTTATCATTCATTTAATCTAAACCATTCATTTAAAGATCATCTTTTAATCTACACCATCCATTTCAAATATTATATTATCTTTAATCTACACCATTCATTTCATATCACCTAATAATCACCTAACTTTATATTATAAACAAATCAATTTAATTATTCAACAATAATTCACACTTTAATCTACACCATTCATTTCATATCACCTAATAATCACCTAACTTTATATTATAAACAAATCAATTCAATTATTCAACAATAATTCACACTTTAATCTACACCATTCATTTCATATCACCTAATAATCACCTAACTTTATATTATAAACAAATAACTTTATCAATTCAATTATTATGACTAATTGTTATAAATACAGTATAGTTAGCTCTTAGATATCAAGTCAATAAATTAATGAAATACAACTGTTTAAATAACATCATAATAGAGATAACAATAATGTAAAATAAAGCATACGTTACTGTGTAATGACAATTATTGATTCAATAATGTGAATTACTGTGCATATTTTACTGTGACAATTATTAGGTTCAATAATTTTAAAAACAGTGCAACAACAATTATTGACTCAATGATATAAAATACAGTGTAATGACAATTATTAAATCAATAATGCAAAATACTGTGTAACAACAATTATTGAATTGATAATATAAAATATTATGCAGTGACAATTATCGATGAAATGATGCGTAACAGTTACGGTGTCAATTATCAGACCAATAATATGAGACACTATGCAATACCGTGTGTTACTGTAGAGTACCGAGTGCTACAGAAAATACCAATATAACTACCGTATGCTACTATTCTTTTATCACCGGTATTTTAACAGTTCCGTTGACTATTTTTATTTAAAAATGTTATTTCTGTCGTTTTCTATATCCGACAAATATTCCGTTGTGGGGTCCACCAATAATTTGTTATTTCGGCGCTGTCGGACCAAACGAATATTCCCCGACCAAACGAATATTCCCCGACAAAGCGAATATTGTCCGACAAAATAAAATTTGCACATAACATCCTTAACTTTTAACTTTATCGATTTAACCACTTACTGTTTCAAAAAAATATATATATGAAGAAAAATTAAATTTTGTATTTCATAAAATTCGGGGTCTTACAACCTCCCCTCCTTATGAAATTTCGTCCCCGAAATTGACGTACCTGACATATCGAAGAGGTAAGGATACTTAGATTTCATCTCAGATTCTAGCTCCCAGGTCATTTCCTCAGTATCTTGGTTCCTCCATAAAACCTTAACTTGAGGTATAACCTTTGAGCGTAGGATCTGCTCCTTCTTATCCAGGATCTTAACAGGTACCTCCTCGTATGTTAAATCCTCTGCTATAACGTCTGGTTCTAACTCAATGACGTGGTTTGGGTCCTTCACATATTTACGTAACATAGATATGTGAAAAACGTTATGGATGCGAGACATACTTGGTGGTAGGGCTAGTCTGTAGGCTACGGTTCCTATTCGATCGAGGATTTCAAATGGGCCAATAAATCGAGGGTTGAGCTTTCCTCTCTTTCCGAATCTCGTAACCCCTTTCCATGGAGAAACACGTAAGAATACATGATCTCCGACGTTGAAACTTTCGTCTCTCCGATGAAGATCAGCATAACTCTTTTGTCGTTCTTGTGCGGTCTGTATTCGTTGTCGGATCATTTGGATCTTTTCGGTCGTCAAGCGTACCAACTCGGGTCCCAATAATTTTGCTTCTCCTACCTCATTCCAACATATTGGAGAGCGACACTTCCTTCCATACAATGCCTCGAATGGAGCCATGCCTATGCTTGCTTGGTAACTGTTGTTGTAAGAAAATTCCACCAACGGCAAGTACTTATCCCAACTTCCTTTGAAGTCCAATACACAAAGTCTCAAAAGATCTTCGAGGGTCTGGATCGTCCTTTCCGATTGTCCGTCCGTTTGAGGATGGTATGCAGAACTAAAACGTAGTTCAGTGCCCATAGCTTTTTGTAGACTGATCCAAAAGCGTGAAGTGAATCTAGGATCTCGATCAGAAACTATGGAAACTGGCATGCCATGCAATCTCACGATCTCATTTATGTACATACCGGCAAGACGTTCAAGTGAAAAGTTTTCTCGTATAGGCAAGAAATGAGCAGATTTGGTCAATCTATCTACGATCACCCAAATTGCATCTAAGCCTTGAGAAACTTTTGGAAGACCCGTCACGAAGTCCATATTGATGTGTTCCCACTTCCATTCGGGAACTTCAAGTGATTGTAATGGACCTTTAGGAACTTGATGTTCTGCCTTGACACGTTGACAAGTTAGGCACCTTGAGATAAACTCCGCAATCTCTCTTTTCATATTGTTCCACCAAAATGTATGTCGAAGATCTCGATACATCTTGGTACCTCCTGGGTGGATTACAAACGGCGTGTTGTGTGCCTCCATCATAATTTTATGCTTTAATTCAGGATCGTTAGGAACACAGAGTCGAGAGTTGACTCGAAGTATTCCTTTTTCGTCGATTCTTGCTTCGGGAATGACACCTTCTTGTACTTTCTTTATCATGTTTATCAGTTCCGGATCGGTAGCTTGAGCAGCTTTAATTTTATCGATTAAAGTTGGTTCTACTCGCACGTGAGCAATCTTCGAGTGGGTCCCTGGTGTTTTTAGCTCTATCTCCATCTTTTGCAAGTCGTACAAAATACACTTTTGTGTTGTCAGCAGTGCACTTGTACTTGCATAAGATTTTCTGCTCAAAGCGTCAGCTACAACGTTCGCCTTTCCCGGGTGATACTGGATTATGTGGTCATAATCCTTTAACAGCTCAAGCCAACGTCGTTGTCGCATGTTGAGTTCCTTCTGGGTGAAGAAATACTTGAGACTTTTATGATCCGTATAGATATCCACTTTTTCTCCGTACAAGTAGTGTCTCCAGATCTTCAACGCGAAAACGACTGCTGCCAACTCTAGATCATGATTAGGATAATTTTTCTCATAATCTTTGAGTTGTCGAGAGGCGTAGGTTATAACCTTTCCATGTTGCATAAGGACACAGCCTAGACCTTTGCCAGAAGCATCGCTGTAGATAACAAATTCTCCTGATCCTGATGGTATGGTTAGAACAGGAGCTGAAACCAGTCTCTTCTTGAGTTCTTGGAAACTTTTCTCGCATTCCTCGCTCCATATGAATTTTGTGCTTTTCCGAGTAAGCTGCGTTAATGGAGTGGCGATTCGAGAAAATCCTTCTACGAATCTCCGATAATAACCAGCTAGACCCAGAAAACTTCGGACTTCGGTTACTGTTTTGGGTTGTTCCCAATTTAGTACCGTTTCAATCTTCGCAGGATCGACTGATATTCCTTGACTAGAAATCACATGCCCAAGAAACGCGACCTCCTCAAGCCAGAACTCACATTTCTTCAACTTGGCATATAATTTGTTTTCACGGAGCTTTTGTAGTATCAATCTCAGGTGTTGTTCATGATCCTCCCGACTCTTGGAGTATATGAGGATGTCATCAATAAAGACAACCACAAAATGATCCAAATGTTCCTTGAATATCCGGTTCATCATGTCCATGAAAGCTGCAGGAGCATTAGTTAGTCCAAAAGGCATGACTAAGAACTCATAATGCCCATAACGAGTTCTGAAAGCAGTCTTTGGAATGTCCTCAGCTTTAACCTTTAACTGATGATATCCAGAACGGAGATCAATCTTTGAGAAATGTTGAGCGCCTTGCAATTGATCAAACATGTCATCAATCCGAGGTAACGGGTACCTGATCTTGATGGTGACATGGTTCAATTCTCGGTAGTCAATGCACAATCTCATACTCCCGTCTTTCTTCTTCACAAATAGAACAGGAGCACCCCAAGGTGATGCACTCGGACGAATGAAACCGGTATCCAACAATTCCTGTAGTTGGACTTTTAACTCTTGAAGTTCAATGGGAGCCATTCGGTATGAAGCTTTGGAAATGGGCTTGGTATCGGGTTCAAGATCAATATAAAATTCAATTTCACGGTTTGGGGGTAAGCCAGGAAGTTCTTCAGGAAAAACGTCAGGAAACTCATTAACAATGGGAATATCATTCAAGTTTGACGTATTTTTGTTCAAATCAGTGACATGAGCTAAAAAGGCTTGACATCCGTTTTTCAATAAACGAATGGCTTTATGGCTAGAAATAACAGTTATAGATTTCAATGGTTTAGTTGCTTGAATTTGCATGACAGGTTGATTAGGAATATGAAAACTAATAATCTTATGAAAACAATCAATTTTAGCATGATGGGTAGTCAACCAATCAATTCCTAAAATCACATCAAATTCACGCATCTCCAAAGAAATAAGGTCAACAGGTAATGTGAGGTTGTTGATTTGAACTAGGCAAGATTTATAGACAGTAGATGTAATGGTAATTTCTCCTAATGGGGTTTCAACTGATAAGTCAAAGTCCAAGTTTTCAGGAGTTAAGTTTAAACGCTGAGCACATGCAGGTGAGATAAAAGAATGGGTAGAGCCAGTATCTAACAAAGCGTAGACTTCACGAGAATTTATGAATAGCTTACCGGTTATCACCTCGTTCGAGTTTCGTGCCATTTGGGATGTCACAACAAAAGCTCTCCCTTGAACTACAGATTTTCCTTTATCCGCGCTAGCTTTTGGTATCATCATTGCAGCTGGACTTGATTTTGTGGCAGGACAAAACCGCGCAAGATGACCCTCTTTCCCACAACTGTAGCACTTTTTGGACTGCAGTGTACAGTTTGGGCTGATGTGACCTTCCTGACCACACCTATAGCATCTCACTGGTGGCCGATCTTCTCCCCTTGAAACTGGGGTCGGCGCTGGTGTTGGTACTGGTGCTGGTGCCCTTCCATAATTATTATGGAATCTCTTTCTTTTAAAATTGTTCCCACTAGATTCTCCTCTTCTGTTATTTGGTATGGAATTACCACCGAAGTGTTGGTTACCTCCTCGATGGTTCTCGTTCCTGTGGTTGTTGTCACTCCTTTCTCTATGCTGATCATTAACTCTTGGCTGCAATGTTTCATCTGTTTGCTCCACCCTTTGAGCCCTATCTACAACATCTGAATACAAACTGAATTTATGAGAACTAAGTTGTTGACGAATTTTGAGTCTCAAACCTCTCAGGAACATTCGACTCATTCGTGCTTCGTCATCTACTAGATGAGTCGCAAAACGAGACAGTTCAGCAAACTTAGCTTCATATTGAGAAACTGTCATGTTTCCCTGCTCCAGCTTAATGAATTCCACTTCCTTCATATGGCGGATGCTTTCTGGGAAGTACTTCTCGTTAAACAATTCTTCGAATTCTGTCCAAGACATTTCGAGTGCTGAAGGTTGGATACGTTTTACCGCTTCCCACCAATGGTCCGCCTCACCTCGTAACATAAAAGTGGCAAATGGCACCTTCTGATCATCAGCGCATTGTAAGACATCAAGTATTTTTGTCGTCTGCTTCAGCCATGCCTCCGCTTTGAGTGGGTCAGGCTTCCCGTGGAATTCAGGTGGTCCTAATTCTTTAAATTGCTTAACAGTGACCATCCTCAAATTGCCAGCGTTTCTACCGTTATTATTGACTGGATTTCCTCTTCCTTGATTCTGTATGAACTGCATGAAATTCCTAAAGAATCCATCGTTCATCATGTTATCAGGAACATTATTTCCTGAGTTGGCAGGAGGATTGTTTGGGGCCTCTTGATTCTCGGCTACATTTGCTTCGGGTATTCCATAGTTAACCTCTTGATTTTCAGATGCCATACTTAACTGTGGTCACAAAATAAATGTTAGTTCAAATAAACTGACTCATCACTTCATGTTCCTACATTCAAATCGACTCATTAGATAATAAAATCTATTTTAGGTAGGACACACTAGTGACTGATTCTATTCGTCTCTCCCCTCCTAGTTCTACCCCAGATCTCCATTAAAGACCATATCCCTAAGCTCTGATGCCAACTGTGACTCTCATCCCACCATAAGGACAGCACCTCACAATGGTACCTATCAGTTTGCCACCTGTACTATAGGCGTCCCCTACGGAGAGTCTGGCTTCGGTGCATCCCCTTTCCCTAGGAAGTCACCAGCGAGAGGCTCGGGGCTCTTCGTTATATGGCTCTGATACCAACTGTGACGCCCCCAAATCTGGGCCCACACAACCAAAACTTGAGTCGTCAAAAGACTACAACAAAATTATTACAACAAAGCACAACGTACAACAATAGAGTGTATAATAATACACAACTAAGTCTTCACTATTATTGCCACACTATTTTACAAAACGTGAAGACTATGATAACTATTCCTCGGACCCTCACTCCATTCCCCGGCTAGACCCTGGTATGTTTTCATCTCCTGTTGAAAAACAATGGAACAAAAGAAAGGGTGAGCTCAAATAGCCCAGTAAGAAATATCATGACTAAGATAATGACGAATAAATTATCATTAGCCTTCAACAGTTGAGTTCTTGATAGAATACAATAGAATACAAGGTTTATATCAAAAACTGCAGTTAAATTCTTAAACAATGTTCAGATCAATAATAGCAGCGGAATGAGCAATCTATTAGAAGAATAATGCAGATTATAATGTCCACTCGCTTCTCTTTTTCGTAAAAACATCATCAACTTTTATCATCTGAAATACCATTAGTCATGATAATAAAAATTCACAGTTCCTGATCATAATCATGCAAATCAACAGTTCATCTTTGCACTACGGGCCAAAGATATTTAATTTAGCACCAGCGGTCATGATTATACCAGATTCAGCCTTTGGTGATAATCATACCAAACAACAGTTCATCTATGCACTACGGGCCAAAGAGAACTTTCACCACGTGCCATAAAAGACACCGAACAGATGTATCGCCTTTAACCTATTATATCGCCTTTAACCTATCATCTGTTCAACAAATATATCACATCTGTGCCCCCGGCCACAGATATTCACAACAGCTTGATTTTTGGATGATTAGAATGATATAAATGATGAACAGAAGAAATAGGATAACAATAAGTATCGGAAGTTTACTTTGTACAGATTCAAATAATGTCCAAATTGTCAACATGATGTGGAGTGAAATTTAAAAATGATATTCAAGATCCACAGTTCAGAATAACGGTTACAATTCAATAGAAAGGTTCACGTAAATAGGAAGGTTCAGTTGAAATAATGAAGTTCAACTATTATGGAACATATAATATTTTCAGGAATTATAGAAGCAATAGTTCCATAATAAATTTCGATTTAGGAGTATGAAAGAAAATAATATCCCTTACCGTAGCAGGTTTGATTAACAAAAGGTGAAGGAAATTAATACAAAGGGTTATTCACCAACAGGCGGCAATCCGCTCCGTAAGGTTATTCCCATAATTTAATAGAATTTGAGTACAAAGAGTTATTCACCAAACAGGCGGCAATCCGCTCCGTAAGGTTATTCTCAGAGATTAATAATGAATGAATACGAAAGGTTATTCACCAACAGGCGGCAATTCGCTCCGTAAGGTTATTCCCACAATTTAATACATGGAAATAAAAGGCACGTCTTATGAGTAAGGAATAAACAATATTATTATCGAGAATCAAATAATGATAATCCCTTACCATAGTACGTTTGAATAATGGAAGATGAAAAAGATGGTATCCCTTACCTCAACACGTGACTGGATATTGATTTAAATGAGGTTGATTAACTTGAACAGTACACGTATACTTATAGATCTTCACAAATACTCAAGATGACTTAAGCACACTTAGAGAGAACTTTCACAAGAAGTATTTAGAGAGAGAAAGAAAGAACAAGTAAGGAAGTTTATGAAAAATCCTTAAGTTAAGGCTTCTATTTATAGCCAAAAATCTTATCATTCATTTAATCTAAACCATTCATTTAAAGATCATCTTTTAATCTACACCATCCATTTCAAATATTATATTATCTTTAATCTACACCATTCATTTCATATCACCTAATAATCACCTAACTTTATATTATAAACAAATCAATTTAATTATTCAACAATAATTCACACTTTAATCTACACCATTCATTTCATATCACCTAATAATCACCTAACTTTATATTATAAACAAATCAATTCAATTATTCAACAATAATTCACACTTTAATCTACACCATTCATTTCATATCACCTAATAATCACCTAACTTTATATTATAAACAAATAACTTTATCAATTCAATTATTATGACTAATTGTTATAAATACAGTATAGTTAGCTCTTAGATATCAAGTCAATAAATTAATGAAATACAACTGTTTAAATAACATCATAATAGAGATAACAATAATGTAAAATAAAGCATACGTTACTGTGTAATGACAATTATTGATTCAATAATGTGAATTACTGTGCATATTTTACTGTGACAATTATTAAGTTCAATAATTTTAAAAACAGTGCAACAACAATTATTGACTCAATGATATAAAATACAGTGTAATGACAATTATTAAATCAATAATGCAAAATACTGTGTAACAACAATTATTGAATTGATAATATAAAATATTATGCAGTGACAATTATCGATGAAATGATGCGTAACAGTTACGGTGTCAATTATCAGACCAATAATATGAGACACTATGCAATACCGTGTGTTACTGTAGAGTACCGAGTGCTACAGAAAATACCAATAACTACCGTATACTACTATTCTTTTATCACCGGTATTTTAACAGTTCCGTTGACTATTTTTATTTAAAAAGGTTATTTCTGTCGTTTTCTATATCCGACAAATATTCCGTTGTGGGGTCCACCAATAATTTGTTATTTCAGCGCCGTCGGACCAAACGAATATTCCCCGACCAAACGAATATTCCCCGACAAAGCGAATATTGTCCGATAAAATAAAATTTGCACATAACATCCTTAACTTTTAACTTTATCGATTTAACCACTTACTGTTTCAAAAAAATATATATATGAAGAAAAATTAAATTTTGTATTTCATAAAATTCGGGGTCTTACACATACTGATAAGACGCTCGAGTGAAATTTTTTCTCTTATAGGCAAGAAAATGAACAGACTTGGTCAATCTATCTACGATGACCCAAATCGCATCAAAGCCTTGAGAAACTTTGGGAAGACCCGTTATGAAGTCTATAATGATGTGTTCCCACTTCCATTCTGAAACTTCGAGTGATTGCAATGGACCCTTAGGCACTTGATGTTCTGCCTTGACATGTTGACAAGATAAACACCTTGAGATAAACTCTGTAATCTCCCTCTTCATATTGTTTTACCAAAATATATATTGAAGGTCACGATACATTTTGGTACTTCTTGAGTGGATTGCAAACGATGTGTTGTGTGCCTCCATCATGATTTTATGCTTCAATTTAGGGTCATGAGGAACACAGAGTCGAGAGTTGACTCGAAGTATTCATTTCTCGTCGATTCTTGCTTCTGGAATAACACCTTCTTGTATTTTATTCATTATGTTCATCAGTTCAGGATCAGAAGCTTGAGCAGCTTTAATTTTATCAATTAAAGCCGGTACTACTTGTACGTGCACAATCTTCATGTGGATCCTTAGTGTCTTTAACTCTATCTCCATTGTAAATCGTACAAAATGCATTTTTTCGTAGTCAGCATTGCACTTGTACTCGCATAATATCTTTTGCTTAATATATCAGCTACAACGTTTGCTTTTCCTATGTGATACTGGATGGTGTGGTCGTAATCCTTTAATAGCTCAAGCCAACGTCACTGCCGCATGTTGAGTTCCTTCTAGGTGAAGAAATACGTGAGACTTTTATGATCCGTGAAGATTTCTCTTTTCCCCCCTTACAAGTAGTGTCTCAAGATCTTCAATACGAAAACGACCGCTTCCAACTCTAAATCATGAGTAGGATAATTTTTCTCATAATCTTTGAGTTGTTGAGAGGCATAGGCTATAACTTTTTCATGTTACATAAATACACAGTCTAGACCTTTGCCTGAATTATCGTTGTAGATAACAAATTATCCCGATCCCGATGGTATAGTCAGAACAGGAGCTGAAATAAGTCTCTTCTTAAATTCTTGAGAACTTTTCTCGTATTCTTCGTTCCATACGAATTTTGTGATTTTCTGAGTCAATGGAGTAGCGATTCGAGAAAATCCTTCTACGAATCTTCGATAATAACCAGCTAAGCTCAGAAAACTTTGGACTTTTGTTACTGATCAAGGTTGCTCTCAATTTAATATAACTTTAATATTTGCAAGGTCAACTGATATTCCCTTATTAAAAATCACATGCCTAAGGAACGTGATTTCCTCAAGTTAAAACTCACACTTCTTCAACTTGACATACAACTTGTTCTTACGTAGCTTTTAGAGTATTAATCTCAGGTGTATTTTAACTTATCGTTTCAGAAAAAATATATATAAAAAAAAATTAAATTTGTATTTCATAAAAGTCGGGGTTTTACATCAACACATTTTATGATAGTTGCACACGTTATATTTATTGGAGTATTGTATATAATATCAAAAATAAAAATATTTGAAGCTAATTAAAATAAATGATGAAAAATTAAGTAAACATGTATTAAGTTTATTCAAACAAAATCTATTGTGTTGCGTATTTAATAGTGTAAATGAACCGTTCATAATGGGCATGGTACGCACACGAGAATTCTTAATTCTGATTAATTTAAATTCGCTTCTTTATCACTTCAGATACTAACTATTTATCATATTTAACACTAATTGATATAGGAGTTATCGATTAGGCTTGTGATCGTTTTCTCATCATTTGAACAATAGAGATACATATATGATCTTTTAATCTATTAAATACTTACTACATTTATTGTTAATATATCTTAAAACTTGTACCGTTCATAACAGAATCTAAACTTTGGTCATCAGATCCACCTACTTATTTAATCGCCCGTTTATCTTGAAAGATTCTAAATTCTAAAATACCAATGAAAACGAACAAACTAAGAGCCTACAAATTCAATCTCTTCCTAACAAATGGGACTACTATTTGGTGGATGCCTGGATTTGACTGGAAATTTCTGTTGTTTAATAGTGATATATATTTTAGTATTAAATTGAAATCGATAGGAAGGAAAAATATACAGTTTTCTGATCCCTTTTGATGAGATTTACTACTATAATATTATAGTATATACTGTTAAGATTTGGGTTGTGGCTTTCGAAGGTTGAGTTTGATTTGGGGCATCTTTTCTTTACTTGAGATTTGGCATCTACCTACCTTTTGAAGCCTCAAGTGCAAAAGCTTTACTTCTTTTCTTTCCTTCTTTACCAAACAAGTAATCAATCATCTTCCATCTTATCAAACGGAAACTATGCCATTCCAAAGTTGGAGGACAGACATTGGAAGCAAAAGATATGGATTTGTTTATTTATGAGGATAACAATATTTGATTAAAATCGAACCAACCAGCATATTAATTGGAAGCTTTCCCATGGTGTACATGTTTTATTCTTTAATCATGGTTTAATTAAGTCAGGATTTTTTTAATGATCTTTTACTACTTCTTTGGTCAAATGATAGGAGCAGGAGAAAAAGTACATATAAATAATTTACCAATAGTGAGATTTTATTGTAATTCTAAATGAGAAATTTAAAATTGATTTTTTTATTCCATTTAATATTGATTTTGAAATGCAGTTCTTGTAATATAACATAGGTTAAAGCACTTTTTTCCCATTGTACTCGACTCTAATTTATAAATGCATCATTGAATTGATTTTTTTTATAAAAAATGAAATTTCCATCAAATACTGTTAACCTTTTAACAGAAAAACAATGTGACAGTATTAAATACATTTTTCATCATTGAACTGTAAGTCAATTTACAGTTGCATCACTGAAAGAGAAAACGACAACAACGACGACAACAACAACAACAACAACAACAACAACAACAACAACAACAATAATAATAATAATAATAATAATAATAATAATAATAATAATAATAATAATAATATCCTCTCCGTTACACTCACAAAAAAGAGAAAAAATATTATTTTTGTTTAAAAAAAATTAATTTGAGATATTTTAAAAATAAATTTTAATTTTTTAATAATAATAATAATAATAATAATAATAATAATAATACTCTCTCCACTATACCAAAAAAAAAAGATTTGTTTTTCTTTTTAAAAATTAATTTGAGGTATTTTAAAAATAAATTTTGATTTAATAATAATAATAATAGTAATAGTAATAATAATAATAATAATAATAATAATAATAATAATAATAATAATAATAATAATAATAATAATAACCTCTCCATTACACACACAAAAAAAGAAGATTAGTTTTGCTTTTTAAAAATTAATTTGAGATATTTTAAAAATAAATTTTAATTTAATAATAATAATAATATATTTTTTTCTCTTTTTTTTTATGTGTAACGAAGATTGTATTATCATCATCATCATAATCATCATTATTATTATTGTTTTCTCTTTTAGTGATGTAACTGTAAATCGACTTCTAGTTCAATGACATAAAATTTATTTAATACTACCACATCATTTTTTTATTAAATGGTTAACATTTTTTAACGAAAACTTCATTTTTTGTAAAAAAAATTCAGTTTAGTGATTCGATTGTAATTTTTTTTTTTTAGCTCAATGATATATAACATGATAGTGTAAGTAAAAATAAAAAAGAAGAAGAAAAAACTTATTTGGAATTTGTAAAACTACAAATTCAAATGGACTAATATTTGGGGCTGAGCCTATTTGTAACACTTTTTTTTTTGTTGGCAAAAATAACCTTTTAGTACTTCTAATTATTTTTAGCCAATCATTTGAGATCATACTACATATATTTTAGACTCACGCACCACTATTAAATTATGGTAACATCAAAAAAACATAGTTTGCCATATATTTCATATTTTTTTTTATATACACAAAAATAATTACTCCCTTTATCACTTTTTGAAAGAATTTTTTTATAGTTTTATTAAAATTTAGTTTTTTGTATTTATTTTCAGTTGAAACAAACAGGCCCAACCATTTTACCGTCGATGCTAAACGACTTTCACGATAAATAGCCCAACAGGAAGGAGTGTAGTAGCCCAATAGGTACCAAAGTTATCTGGATCCGAATCGAGTACTCCAGAAGCTTATTACTACTGTATTATAGGCGTCACTGTTTCATCTGTTCAGTGTTAACCGGTAAGAATGGAGTGCGCCGGTGAGGGAGGAAGAAGCCGTTGCCTCGGCGCACCCACCAGACGTTGTGGCCGCTGCGGAGCTGTTGCTTATTGCTCCGTTTCTCACCAGGTCCCCTTTTTTTCTTTCTCACGCCCCCATGTATATTTTTATATCTCAATGGATTCTCAGTTTCTATTTAAGCCCCAGCTATTAGCTACTAAAACTGAATAACATCATTTTTCTGGTGACCGACCTTAATTTAATTTTGCTTGAAAATATGTGCTCTATTGGATACTGGGAGTTAAGTGCATAGGAAAGAAAGAGAAGGAAAGTATAAAAGAGAAAAACGAAAATTAAGGGAAAAAAGAAGCATCTTTACTTTTTGATAATTCAATACTAAGTATTATGCCAAAACTAATGCTATGTTTGGAAATTCAATACAAGATTTGGAATTTGAATCGAGACCCAAATTTTTGTTAACTAATTTCATGGAATGGCAAATGTGCTTTCAATTCAGATGTCGAAGCTTTGGTTAGAGTTGCCAAACATAGTTCAAGTGTAATTGGAGTGTAACGAAGCTTGAGTAGGAGTATTTCGTTGTTCCCTTTTGGTTCTGATTGGAACTCGGAATGAACACTAGTCCAATTCTATACTTACATTCTATTAACAACGAAAATCTAAAGTATATACACTTTTAAAAACCTAATATCAATTAGTATGCTAAACTAATTGTATTGGACTGTTGACAAATATTTTTGAGACTTACTCTTTAAAAAGAAAATAATTCCAATTTCCAAGCATTGCCTTAGGCATTAATTTCCCCTCACTCTTGCGGAGCTATAATCAAACTTTAATGTTAAGTTGTTCAAAAATTGCTTTTTTAGATTTCCCATTGGAGTGCTCATAAAGAAGAATGTGAAAGGTTAGAAGAACAAATGAAGCATGCTGATATACTAAATGAGTTTCCATTTACATTAAGACAGACATAAGAGAAAAAGTGCGCTTCAAAACACAACTAGGCTAGGAATGTCAAGTGTAGTAGTACAAATATATTGCTACCTTTCATTTTTCTTACTAAAATCTGGTCTAAGTTGTGGTCCTTGTAACTCTATGAAAATTTCAAAATTATATTTAGAAATCTAGTTAAAAGGGTTGGTTTTTATGTCCTGGTTGCTGTTGAGGTATATGGTTATGCTGCATCATGCATTGTTTATAGTTCTTGCACAGTGAGTATTTTTATTTGGTAAGGCTATCTAGACGTAGTTAGTGATTTTCCAGTTTGGCTGCTGAGAACCTGTTTTTCTTGGAGTTTTTACATACTAGATTTGCATTAGATTCAAATGCATGATGCATACCCAACTAAAAGTAAACCAAATGCATCATCTTTTCCCCAAAATGTTTGAATAATTTAGTGAAAATAACCTGTCATGCATTTACATGCAGTGTTGGAGACGGGTTTATAAACATATCTAAAATACTTCTATGTACAATTCGACATGGTAACGTATAATCGAGTAAATAGATTCTAACGTACTAAACAAAAGTCATAGATAACCAAGATTTACGTTCGAGCAAATTTTTATGGTATCTGCAATGGCAATGGAAAATTAGATATAGGATTGTTTCAATTTCAATCAACTCCCACATGGCATCTCTTTCTCATTTTTTTATACTACTGGTAGGTTGATTGACGGGTGGAGTCTTTCCGGTATATTGTGCCCATGTAGAGGTACAGATCATTGATTTCATTTTGTTTCTTTCTGAATCAGCTATTGATGTTTATAGTGGTTACTTCACCTAAAAGTAAATTTACAGAGCCTTTATCTCCAACACACAAGCAATTAGGTACTTGGAAGGACTACTATGAATGGAGGTGCATCCCACTACATTCTCCTGTTGCTTTCCTTCTTCACTGGGTATAATTGTTTATATACTTGCTATTTATGTATAATCAGTCAAGCTGATGTTTCTAACAACTATTATTGCTATTTACTGCCTTCCTACATTTCCTCGCACCTTTTTCCTGACAATATTGAGTACACATGATGACATCTGACTAATTTAGCTTCATCTGGAAGTATTTTTCGAAAGGATGCCTAAAAAATATTGAATTCAAGATTCTTCTACTCTGAATTGCCAAGGTTTTACGTAATTTATTGTTAATGAATAATTATAATTCATTTTTATGTATCAAGTGCAGGCTCTAACTGTTATTTATTGAATTCCTTTCACCTCCAGCCACTGACCCTATATTGGGCCACTCAACTAACTGCTGCCAGAAGCTTGAATCTTGAAACCATTGATGAACTGAACATACACTACATAGGTATTGTGTCTTCATCAATTTTCTTCTATCTGAAAATCGTATTTTAAAGTTCATTTCTTTTTCCAGTCTGATACCTGCATTCTTTTATACTAGACCTATTGATAACTGTGATTTATAGAATGTCAGAAGTTAAACATACATGACGTTAGATACCACTGACTTTATAACTGCTCTTTCTGGAGTATATCATGTTAAATATCTATGATGTGAAAAGAGAGACTATTTTGAAAAGTACTAGCCATTAGACTAATAGTTCAGCATCATCAACATTGTGATGACTGTGTAAGATTTAATTTACATGGTATATAGATAATCACTGTTGTTTTACCTTTTCGTGAGAATATATTATCTAGAATATATATGATGTCAAGCCACTGAACTATTTTCTTGCATGAGAATAGGGAACAGGCACGCATAGCATTCACTCAAGCTATTCATTCAGGAAATTTTTATTCTAAGTTTGCAAAATGCATTGTGGTTATCATAAGGAATATTTTTTAGCACAGATAGTATGAACTATTACTGTACTATGTTCCACACACTGAATTATTAATACACCTATTGATTTTCTAATCTTCTACAAATCCAATACTTACAAATTTATAATGGAGCAAGTAAGCTGCTTATGATAACAATAAATCTATCTATTCAATAGTACTCAAACAATACACATCCTACAGGGAATTTGATGGTTAAAGAATTTTTCTAGACTATTAAATTCCTAAGCAAGACCCCTTAACAACCTACACCAGTATTTAACTTCGTAGCATGATTTTGGATTTTGCCTTCCAGTGATATACAATAAGTCGATAACTCTCTATTTCTATATTTATCTTCTCCCCCCCCCCCCCCCCCCCCCCCCCCTCTCTATTTATCTCATACAAGGAAATATAAAAACCTACAAGTGCAAGTAAACTCTAAACACTAACAAGTTAACTCATTCCCGTTAAATAAATTTTCGATGTTAATTGGCTTAGTCTTGTACTTGTACTAAATTTCTGTTCTTCACTAATCAATTTCTCAAAGGACCTGAGAAGTAGCTTTCTCAACTTGCTGCATTTGGGGAGTTGCATGCTCTTTTTCCCAAGGTACAAGTCCATTTGGAGTTTGTTGGACCTGCAATTTCAGAATCTAGGTCAGCACACTACTATATTACAGTTTGTTTTAACTTCTTGTGTCTGGAGTGGTGTGCTCAGACTTGCCCCAAGGATTACTTTTGAGTCTAGAAAAAATAATATTAACCAGTTCTGGATCTTTGAACAGTTTTCTGGTTACAATTGCCTTTGTGGGAGGAGAGCGTTTTGATTGTAAGGGATGGTGGCTCTTAATTGTGAATAAGATATAACATCAGATACGGAAATATAGTGGTGAAGAAGCATGTCTTTAGATGCATATCATATATCAAGTATTTATTTTGTTTTATTTCATTATTCTGTTCTTATTGTCATTCCAAGTGCTCCTTATTGGCATTTTTAGCTGATAATTACATTGGTTTATGCGCTTGTTTTTATTGTTATTGACATTTGGATGACCAGGGATGCTGAGAGAATCGATCTTTATCATTATGCTCAGTGCACAGAGAAAGATTGCATTTGCAAATCTTCAGAGGAGGATTTCTGCTCATGTGCATCAACTGGTAAATCTTTGGGAGTCACATTAAGGCTTCATGCAGGTTATTATCATGATCGTTACAGAGATCTTGCAAAGGTTGAGTGAGCATAATCTTATCATGCAAAGACAGTAGTAGTTTACATAGTGTGCTTGTCACTTCTTTCCTAACTCTGAAGAGATGCGTTCTATGGACAGGACTCTTTTCCTCATTTAATCATTGCTCCCAATGCCGGTGTTGCTGCTTACACAAGCTGGTTACCAACTAGTGTATGTTTAATACTCTTGTCATCATCGTCATCTCTCTTGCTCTCGCTGTGCATGTTTTGTGTCTGGGTGAATGCTGGTGTCCAAGTATGAGTCCATTTGTTTATTGCAATGCAGGAGCTAATAAAGGAGATAAATGTCCCAGCAGTTTTTTCTGATTACTGTGAACAAGCTTCTCATCTAGCAGCTTGTTGCATAAGCTCTATAACAGGCTGTCCTCTCCCAGTTCCGGTGTGTTACCCATTTAGTCATAGTATTTAAAACCTAGTAACAGGTCACTTTCTATTGATCGTACTGAAATTGCATTTTTTCTTTGTAGATTCAACTAAATCCATTCAGGCAACCGCTGGCTATGGAAGACACTGCTCTGTTTCTTCCTTGCTACTCAAATTGCTTTATTATTGGGATGTGAAAGTGGCATACCGAAACAATCACTCGTTTGCCTGAAGATTGTTCAATCAAGAAGTGGCTTTGGCCTTCCAAGGCGGGAGTTTGTCCGCCAATGAGATAAAATGGGAACTGAGGAGAGCAGAGCGAGGTCAGGGTTTTGTGAAATGAGGACAGAAGAGGGTTTGCAGAAGAGGAAAAAAAGTAAAATAAAAAATGACGCACTGCCATTTTGTCATTTCGGATGAATCTTTAGATATATTGACATGTACTGATGTAATATTACTATATTACTATATAATAGTATTTTGTGAAATACTCAGGTATCCTGTTCTACCACAAATAGTTCTATTTGTAAAATTTACCCACTACTCTTTAAGGATATATTTCGTACCATAGTTACCCCTAAATTTTTTGACCATTATGATTCAAAATAACGGTGACGGCCATTTTTTTTCTTTTTTCTTGGATAAATCTATGCACAGGGGTCTTTAATAAAAATTGAATGAAATAGTTCTGAATGTTTAAGTAATCTGAATGAGTTGAATGAAGTAGATTTTTGAATACCGAATGAAAAAAGTTATTTGATAAGTGACGTGTCTGAAATATCTGAATAACATATTTTTACTATTTTATCCATTTGAAAAAATTTAAAATTGTTGTAAATTTATTTAATATTATTTAATATAATATTTAATTTTTTTTACTTCATTAAATCTGAATTTAACCATTCAGCTAAAAAAGTTAGACTTAAGAGGTGTTTAAATAGTTCTGAATGAAGTAGATTTTTGAATACTGAATGAAAAAAGTTATTTGATAAGTGACATGTCTGAAATATATGAATAACATATTTTTACTATTTTACCCATCTGAAAAAATTCAAAATTAATGTAAATTTATTTAATATTACTTAATATAATATTTAATATATTTTTTAATTTTTTTAATTTTTTTTACTTCATTCAACCGGAACTTAACCATTCAGCCAAAAAAATTAGACTTGGGGGGTGTTTGATAAAAAACTCAATGAAATAGTTCTGAATGCTTAAGTAATCTGAATGAGTTTAATGAAGTAGATTTCTGACTACTGAATGAAAAAAATTGTTTGATAAGTGACATGTCTGAAATATCTGAATAACATATTTTTACTATTTTAACCATCTGAAAAAATTCAAAATTGTTGTAAATTTATTTAATATTACTTAATATAATATTTAATATATATTTTTAATTTTTTAATTTTTTTTATTTCATTTAGTCGGAACTTAACCATTCAGCCCAAAAATCTGACCGATTCAACCATTTAGTCTCATTCAGTTCTAAACAAAACACTGAATGACTGACTGATTCAGCCATTCAGTTCTAATCAAATAGCCCCATACACCACTCCTCTCGAAACGGTTGCGTTTTGAAAAAGTGAAAAGCTATCTGTTTTTTCTCTTTCTTTTTAGACATTTTCTATTCCATCCAAGTTCATCTCTCTATCAAGCTCCAGTCTTATTCCTCAAAAATACTTATGTGTTTTCACACTCTCCAAATCCAATCAAATTGTGAACTGTGCGTCAAAGTCCAGCCAAATCCAAATTATGAATTGAGCGTCAAAGTCTAGCCAAATCCAACTATTCGGCAACAATATTGCTAGATATTTATCATCGACTCCTTTCGGTAAGTTTTTTGTTTTTGTTTTTGTAATCGATATTTATTGCATTATTTTTCTTAAGGATTAACAAACATGATCATTTGAGTGATTTTGGCTTATTCCTAGTTGATATAAGATCTCATTTATGTTATTGCTAGATATGTGATTTCAAGCTTCATATTGTTCAATTACTGCCTTTTACTTGTGCCTTTTTCTTTGATGGTTGAGTGTTCTATTATGCATAACGCACTTAAGGGGGCGAAACCTATATGCACACAATGTACATTAACATGCTTATTTCAATTGAGTGATTTTGGCTTATTCCTAGTTGATACCCAATAATATTTAAAATATGAAATATTTCATTTGTTATTATATTTTTCTTAAAATACATACATTAACAATTGTTAAAAAAAATTCTTTTCAGTTTCTATAATTGTGTGCAAGTTCTATCAATGGAATCAGAATTAAATATTAGCTCTACAAATATATAGATATTGACGTAGGTGATTCGACTGACAACGAAAGGGATGATAAAGCAGAAGAGATCAAAAAATGGAAAAATCAAATAGTAGACGAGCCTAGGTTACATATGATATTTGACAATATTGATGAGATTTATTAGTATTATAGGAAATATGGTGCGCAACAAGGATTTGGAGTAACTAAAAACAGTACTAAAACATTACATGAAGTGGTTAAATATTTCAGAATTGTATGTCATAAATATGGAGAGTTGATGAAGAATTCAAATATTACTCTAAAACCGCATCTGATTATTAAAACGGGTTGTAAGGCAAAGATTTATGTCAAGTTATTGGAAGATTGAAAATAGGGTATAACCACTTTGGAGCTTACACATAACCATGGGTTAAGTCCAAGCAAGTCTCTCTTTCACCGGTGTAATCGGCATGTGATACTGGAATACCAACGAATAAAAGTTACAATTCACTTAGTGTTAAGTATGGAGAAAATGCAATGCCTTGTTTAAAGAAAGATTGTGAAAATGGAAAAATTAAAGAAGCTAAGGCTTGTTGAGGGTGATACTAGTGCATTTCAAAGTTATTTTGCTTAAGTACAGGCAGTGGATTCTAACTTTTTCGATGTGATAGACCTAGATGAGAAAATTCGGATATGAAATTTATTTTAGACAGACTCGAGGTCTAAAGCTGCATATGAGGAGTTTGGTGATGTTATTTCGTTTGACACCACTTATTTGACTAATAGATATGATAGGGCGTTTGCTCATTTTGTTGGACTTAACCACTATGACAATCCATACTACATGGTTGTGGTTTGATATCGAATAAAGATATTTTGTTTGGTTGTTTGATGTGTAACTTTCTTCCATATCTAGAAAAGTTCCACATGCCATCATCATCGATCAAGATAAAAGCGATGAAAAATGCAATTGAGATAGTTTTTCCCAATGTTCGCCACCGATGGTGTTGGTGGCATATAATGAACTAAAAAATTAAAAGGGTATGAGCAATATGAATCAATTAAATTTTCATTACATAACGTTTTGTATGATTCTTTGAGTGTAGATGATTTTGAAAGTGAATGGAATGCAATGATAGCTGAATATGATCTTGAGAACAATGAATGGCTGGGAGGATTGTATGATGAAAGACATTTATGGGTTCCTTGTTTCGTGAAATATTTTTTTTGGGCGGGAATGTCTACGAAATAAAGAAGTGAAATCATGAATACTATTTTTGATGGATTAGTCAGTGCTAAAACTTCCTTGAAAGAATTTGTGGGTCAATATGATAACGCGTTAAGGAGTAAAGTGGAAAAGGAAATAGAAGCGGACTCTCATTCTTTGACTTCTCATGTATCTTGTGTTACACATCATTCCATTGAAAAACAATTTCACGAGGTTTATACTAATTCCAAATTTAGAGAGTTTCAAAGAGAATTGGCGGATGGAGGAATGTATTGCGTTACTAGGTTAGTTGAATCTCATGATACAATATTTTATTACGAAGCGAAATAACTTTTTTACTTTGGGGAAAAAAAAGATTGCCCAAAATTTGTGAACTTCAAAGTTTGCTTCATCGAAGGGGAAGATAAATTTAAATTTGATGTGAAGTATAACCGTAAATTATTCAAATTTTGAGAAATTTTATGTAAGCATATAGTTAAGGTACTTCATTTTGAAAGGTTTATATTTACAGTTCCAACGAAATACATTTTGAGGAGGTGGAGGAAGGAAATAAAACGACGTCATACGAAAGCTAAAGTTACTTATAATGTTTGGAAAGACACGGTATCGTGGCAGAGATACGAGAAAGTGTGTAATATTCTTTTTGACGTTGCAGACCTCGCATATGAGACTCAAGAAAGATGTGACCAACTTGTAGATCGACTTCCTGAACTGAAGGTGGAGTGGAATGCCAAGAATAGAGTTTGTGAAAAAATTCAACCTACTCAAAAGTCAAATGCAAGTGAATTTGAAAATAGTAGCCCAAATATTAAAAGCCATAAATTGCTTTCACCGAAAAAGAACCGATGTAAGGGGCGTCCTCCTAGTAAAATGAAGGTATATAAGATAGAACACGTTTCGAATAAATTCAAACAAAAAAGAGGAAAAAAAAGGTAAAAATAAGTCTGAATTAGATAAAAAGATATGATTTTTCTTCTTTGTGTGTATATATATTTCAACTTTTATTTTTTACGATTAATATTGTCTTATAAAATGAGAAATTATGCTTCTATTTCAGGCTTTTGAAGTTGATACAACTATTAATGAGCCACCTATTTTTCATCAGACACAAGAGAGTCATCATGAAAATATTAACTTGAATGTGAATAAAGATTTCTTTTTTCTTCATATTCCTATGATTACTATTTTTAATTTATTGGTGAACATTTTTAAGAGTGCATATATGAGTAGATAATTGCATATATATATATATTAGCCCCTAGGCCGGGCCGAAACGACCCAGAATTTTTTAGGCTATAATTTTAAGGCTCAAAACCCAATTTTTTGCAAGTGGACTGGGCCTGTTCGGGCCAAAATTGCCAAGTCTATTATAGACTTATAACGACGATTTTGATCGTCGCTATAGGTCTATAATAACAGTTTACATATAAAAATATTATTTTTTTTCTTACAATTATACTTTTATTTCTCCTTAATTCATCCTTTACACAATTTTTTTTTTCCACTAGGACAGAATTTCGCCTATATGCACGCAACTTTACAAGGATAACATTTGAAATTAGAATTCATAACTCGTTATCGGATCGACGAATAAAGAAACTAAATCGATAGGTCAAAATTTAGATAACTTGGCCGATACTTTAAACTATATTTGGTGTGAGTATACGTGAAAGGCATGAGAGACAGAAATAATATGATGAATGATGTATGAGTATGAATTTAAAATGACATACTCCATGAATTTACATAAGATTTTAAAAATTTATAAATTAAGTTAAAATAATTTTATTTTATTTAACAAAAAAATATTAATTTTTTTTTATAGAAATATCAATTTCCTTTATTTATAGTCCTTTGGACATGGCTGTTTTTTAGAACTGTTTATTGTTGAACCTAAATTGATTGGTCAGTATAACTGATTAACAACGACGAACAACTCTTCTTTTCAACCAAGTGTTGTGTATTCGTCCAAGTCCAAGCCGAAGGCCTGATCTTCCAAGTAAATCAATCAGACAATATCCATACCCTTGAACCCAAACACCATGGCTCAGAATCGCAAATCTTAAGAACAAAACACGGATCCTCTAAAAAAACACACCTCTGGCAATTTTTCAAAATAAAGGATGTTCTTGGAGAAGATGCAGTTTCTGAGAATATTATTGATTTTTGGGTTAGGGTTTGATTCTGGTTTTGGGAATGCTTTTAGGCCAAAAGATGTACTTCCAGTTCTGCCGAGACAGATTTCGTGGCCCGTCCTTAATAACTTTCATAGTGCCGTTGATTTGCTACCGGCGTTTGTGGGTAATATATATTGATGTGCGGACTGGATTTATGATTGGACAATAGGATTCAGTTTTGATTTTATGATTCTCTAAGCAGCATTTAATGAATATGCAAACTAATTTTGAGCGGAGGGAAAGAGAGATTTATTTATATAGTGGATTATGTGGTATTGAACTTATTATGGTAAAGTAGAATTTTTTGTGTCGAAGGTCAATAATGCACATGGAAATAGAGAAATCAGCTGTATAAAAATTGAAATGCAAAGAGGGATTATGTAGAAGAGTATCTGAACAGATTCAATTGCAGATATTTAAACAATGAGAGGTTCCCAAACCCCAATACTGAATTCTGATATCATGTTAGAGTTTCAACCCAAAACCATATGAAACTGGATGGGGTATTGCATAACATATTTACTAGCTTCACGATGGTTTTATTGTACCAACATGGGACGTGTTCTCTCACAATTTTGCTTCTACTTGAATAAGAGTGCTCTCATTATTGTGTGAACGCTTATATCTTGAAGGTAGAATTGAGGACTCTCATAAATAACTTTGTATTATTCACTGATTTCAACAGGTAAACTTAGTTATTTAATCTTGTAGACTAGATGTTTGATGGAATATATCTTTTTGCTGAACTTTATTTTGTTTTGTGTCTAAGAATTGTGGCAACAAGAAGGCACTATATTAGTATTTTTCAAGGAGGTGGGGGCAAAGTTCTTCTTATGTGTGCCAAAACCCTTGTTACATGGACTCTTCTAAAATCCAGAAGTACTCGCGACACAGGCATGGGTACGGGTGTCGGGCACACAATTTGGTTGAAATGAACCAAAATGTTCTAAAAGTAGGCGTGTCCGTGTCGTGTCCTTTTAAGGATCCTTGTAGAAGTTGCCGAGTCCATAAGCCAAAATATCATGATAGTATATGTGGTTAATCTATTTTATGACTGTTATTGGTGATTATATGATATGCATGCGTTTACTTATGATTTGAGCATCCTGCTTCAGTTTTACTTTCTGTCCATATACTATTCTACACTTTTCTGATACACTATCAAGATTTCATGATCAATTTTTTGTCTTCTGCAGACTTCTGATGCTCACAGCTGGATGTGTATGGATTTATATGTTTTTGGAAAGCCCTACAGAGTTACCTGGGATTACTATTTTTCTGCACGAGAGCATACATTGAACATTGACTCGTGGGAGGAACCTGCAGAGTTGGAATATGTATGCTTGTATTCATCGTTTTTTTTTCTTAATTCTTATTGATCAGAACCCCATTAGTATTAGGCTATTAACTGATAATCTGATTGATCATTGAGCTGGTAAAACAACAGGAATCTCTGTATTTCTAATGCCATCTGCAATGCTGGGGACCTTTCTTTCCATGGTGGATGTCTTGCCCCTGTTTTCAAATACTGCGTGGGGTCAAAGTGCTAACATAGCTTTTCTGAAGAAGCACATGGGTACATCATTTGAAAAGCGTCCTCAGCCTTGGCGTGCTAGAATCAATCTAGATAATGTTCATTCTGGTGATTTTTTAGCTGTGTCAAAGATCGGTGGCGATGGGGTGGATTTGAAACACTGGAAAAGTGGGTCACCGGTGCATTTGCTGGTCACACAGCAGTTTGCTTGAAGGATGAAGTTGGTAACCTTTGGATTGGTGAATCAGGACATGAGAATGAAAAGGTGTGCAATCCACAAGTTACAAATTATGGACTAGTAGGAAGAAATGCATGCAAACACAAAAGTGCTGCTTAATTTTTTGTTTACTTTTTGGCACGGTCAAAATATTACATAATACTAAAATGGTAGAGCTTTATTAAACCTCTTTTTGAAGAATCACCAACGTTTCTTTTTGGGCAGAATTCATATCTATTATTTAAAGTATTCTGTTGGAATGCCATGTTAATTAATTGCAAACAGTTAATCTGTCCTAAGGAACACAGCTTAAAAAAGAAATCATGTTTCCTTTTTCTGAAGCTTTAAATAAGCACCCACCCCTTTTGAAAATTTCAGCCATCTTTGTTTCTGTCTCATCCTTCCTCCCAGTCCCTCTCCCCCCATTATAAAATTTATAAATTTAGTGACTTGAAATTATTTAACTTCAGGGTTTAATCTCACATTGATTTGTTCCATTTAATCCACCAAAAATAAAGTTCTTCCCACTTTCATATTTTTGTACATCTAGTATTGTCTTATCAAAAATAAAAATAAAAATAAAATGGAGTATTGCCCATTTAAAGTAGAAACATGTTGCTAATCCTTGTTAAATTTTTATGGGGATTTGTTGGGTAGAGAAAAAATTAAAGGGATGTAAATTAGGGTGTAGAAGTATCAGAAAGTAATCTCAATGTTGTGAAAATACTATACCACGTGTTTTGCATCATCTCTGTTGTTTTGTAGGGTGAAGAAGTTATTGTAGTGATTCCATGGGATGAATTGTGGTAGTTGGCACTTAAGGATGGTTCTAATCCACATATAGCGTTGTTGCTTCCTTTACATCCCGAAGTGCGTGAAAAATTCAATTCAACTGCAGCCTGGGAATATGCACGTAGCATGTCAGGCAAGCCATATGGTTACCACAACATGATATTCAGTTGGATCGATACCATAGCTGACAGCTATCCTCCACCTCTTGATGCTCACTTGGTAATTAATTTTTCTTCTTGATAAGTTTGATATATACTCTATTAATCATTGCTTTCCACTAAGCACGCGGCATACTGTAATCATATAGCCAAATGATTATTGATCATTATAGCAGGATCTTTTAGTATACTTTCCATGGTCATCTTTGAGACTTGTCGCTAAGATATTGGTGCCTTATATATATTCATTAACTTTTTTTTTTTTTTTGTATTCCTATTTTTTTTTGCTCATCTTGATTAGTTGTTCCTTGTAAGAACTTAGGGACTGTAAACTAAACTCTTTCTATCATTAAATTATTTGAAATAGGTATATTATAATTTTAGTTACGATGGATAGAACTTAGAATGCTGTTCTAACTACCCAAACTTTGTTTACAGGTCACTTCTGTCATGTCTATGTGGACTAGAATGCAGCCAGCATATGCTGCAAATATGTGGAATGAAGCTTTGAATAAGCGGCTTGGGACTGAGGTGACTGTGCCTGTTCTTGTCGAGTGTTGCTTAACATGGCCTTACTGATCTTCATTCTCTAAAGCATATTGCGTTTGTTTATTTTCGTACAGGTGGAATTTTAGCTGACACTGAATCACGAGGTTTAACCTTTGATCAGTTACTTTCTATTCCGGAACAAGATGATTGGGTGTACAGTGATGGGAAATCAACAACATGCGTAGCCTTTATTCTGGAAATGTACAAAGAAGCCGGAGTTTTTGGTCCAATTTCCAATTCTATTCAAGTGACAGAGTTCACTGTGAGTATCTAAAGCTATGTAATGCATTTATATCTTGTTCTTTGAAATGAAACAATCTGGTTCTTGTGCTCCCTTTTCATGATCCTCAGATTCAAGATGCATACAAGCTCAAAATTTTTTAGAACAACTAGACACGTCTGCCAAGTTGGTGCAACACTGGAGGTCACCAGCTTCCATTCTGCCATATTCTTGGCGAGTATCGAATGGAGCTGCCAGAGTATAATACTTTAGAGCCATATGCCAACATGAATGAGAATTGCGCTACTCTGCCTCCAACTTATGAGAGGCCTTCACGTTGCTAAGTATAAACTCCTTCCAGTAATGTATCAATGTGTTCTTAATCTCATTATATTGCTTTGCCAAGTTGTATTACGTTTACCTAGTTATTGGCATACTCTACACGTCTTTCCAAAGTTTCCATTTGAACGATCATTGTTTGTATATATAGTTGGTAATAATACATTTGTTTTACATTTAGGTGTTCTGCAAAAAATTCTCTCCTCCATTCTAGTTCTATTTGAACGGCTTAGAGGACTGTATAGTATGGATTATAGATATTTGATGTGTTTTCATTTCTTTTCTTCTCTTGTTGCTTTTGTGTAAAATGCATTTAAGCCTCATGGTTGTTAAAATCTCGATCCGGATCATATGATTGCAATCCTAAGATCTAGGATTGCATAGGATCAGATCGATGGGATCGTGGTTTTGAGTCGAGTGACAGTTTTTCTTCCAAACTAGCCGGGTGTGGGCCACACACATTTGCAAGGGGCATGGCTCTCAAGGGTCATATCTTACAGCAAAACACTGAAACCCCACCAGTCTTTCATGCTCATTCTAGACTCTTTCTCTCAAACCTTCAAATCTTTCATGCTAATTCTAGACTTTTACCAAGTGAAGCCATAATTAACCACAAACATGACTTCTGATTCTTCTGTAACTAGAGAACAACTAGGCAGCCCTCAACCGTAATCTCTCTGGCCATCAGACGGGAGCATAGGGACACCCATGAAGCACTTCCCCCAGCCAATAACAGTGTTATATCCCAAGCCCAAGTAGATACAATAAACTACCTATAAAAGCCAAGGGAGCATCAAGTGCACCACAAAGCACATAGTTACGGGCTGTAGCAAATCCAGTGATTGGGAGAGTGAAATCGTCTTTCATAGTGACGGAGAAGGTGGGACTGACTACTGAGTTGACTAGGGCATTGATTGACGTTTTTCATTTGATTATATGCAAATCAAGGTTCTATATATGGACGAAGAACTCAAAAGGTTGAAATGTCATTCTACCAAGCTGCAAAGATAGAAAAGACAATTTTGAAAGGGTATTGTTGGGCTGTGTATTTTCCTAGGGTAAATGAGTTGTTCATGTTGGGCTCGGCCTTACAGCCCATTAAGCCTAGTATATGCACAAGAGGACCCTTAGGTCCGATAGACTTGGGTTATAATCCTTATCACATTCGGGTAACTAACTTGTTATCATATCCAATAGTAATTGGTATGGGAGTTGCTTATCTAGTAGTGATTAGGAGGCAAAAACTTGTTGCCTATTTTTAACCCTAGATTTAACACGCAAGTATTCGTGGTCAAATTGTAGTAAATTTGACAAGAAGAGTATTGTCCCACAGAGATTATATTCGATAACCGTCAATATTTAACTTCTCAAATAAACTAATCTTAATTAAACTAACACTTTGAGATTGATTATGATCTATTAAAAACAAATTAAAATTAACTAAGACTAATTATCAAAGATCAAATATTATGTTTAAAGACTTAAGATTACAACTTCTTCCAATACTTCATCTAAATATTATTAATTCTCGTTACTTCATATTAAATACACTGGATTGTTAATTAAGAATTCTTTATAATATTCATATGCACCTCTCAACGACACAAACAATTTCACTCAATTATACCAATTAAGGAATAGAATTGCTTGGAGCATCTAAATTAATTAAAACACTATCGCTCTATGTGAATTATATTAAAGATGATTTAAGTGCAGATTCTCTTCACAATTACATATGACAAATAGGCATATCTCTATCCTACTCACAAATCATAACTCCCATTGGCGCAAAAATTACAATCATATGCTATCATACCAAGGTCTAAATCTATAATCCGTTCATCAAGTTTATATAGATTATCACGCTAACTACTGGTCAGGTAATTAAAAATATGCACAAATATGATAGATAATTCAAATATATTTAACATAAAATAACTAAGAACAAACTCAATTCAAACTATGTATCGGGTTCTGTTGTAGTATTAAAAGAGAATTTAGTTCATCATAGAATAATTAAAAACCATAGTTGTAAAAGTTACCAACATCTAAGAGTATCAAATACAAGAAAATAGAGAAGAAATAAGAATAAACTCTTTAATCTCCCCAATTCTAATGCTTTGATCTCCTCTTATTGAATGCTTCCAAGCTCTAACCTCTAATTGCAATCTTTGATGCCCAAGCGTCCAAGAGAATCCTCAACTTAGGGTTATAAACCTACTATTTATATTTCTAATAGGTTTTCTTAACTACCCACGAACTCCTAATCAACAAAATTACTCAGCCCAGTCCAAAAGTCGCGTAATTAAAACTGCTCGCCGACAGGGCCGGTTGTGCTACTGCTTAAGAAACCTTACTTCGTTCTACATACTTGGGACAACCGCTCTATGAAGTGGGGTGGTTGCACTATTGCTACAGAATTCCTGCTTTGCTTCTTTTCATGAGCTTTTGATCCTAAATGTCCAATTCTTCCTCCGAAATGATATTTCCTAAAAAATAACATAAAAACACGTCAAAAGTAACATGCAACATATAACAACAAACACTAATTCAAGGCTAAAAATACTCAATTCGTAGGTATTTAACTCACTCATCAAGGGCAGTTACCTTTTCCAATAGACTTTCTACTATACGATTCCTATTAAGAATTGGAGTCCTGTTGAGCAATACGAGTACCATAAATACATGGTTAACAATAGAGGTATGACATCATATTTTACCTTGCTAAATACTTCTTGCCTCAATTGTTAATACATCTTGAAACCTGTACTTACTCTTACACCGGAGGTATTCCCGGCGACCGAAGTCGTCAAATACTCTCTGGTGGTTTTCCTTGTGCAGGTCACGTTCAAGTCGGTGGTTGAATGTGCGGATAAATTTGAGCGTTAACATTGATGCTAGAAGGAGGGCCTTCTAGTATTTAGTAGCGATATTTTCTCAACCAAAAAGAATTAACATGACAACCTCACCACCCCCCAAAGAGCTAGAACAACTCCCAGGGAGATATAGGCTCGCAGTCGCATCACACAACAAATGTTGACAGACAGCATCGCCTCTAGGAGATGCTTGATAGAAAGAAAGCTTTTGATCTCCAATAAGAAGAGTTTGATAGACAATATGCAGACTTGTCCAATGCTGAAAATAACATATTGAGCAAGCGAGGCTCGGCCTCCCGCTCGGGTCATTATAACCCACATCAAGATTGACACCGTGACTGCCATTATGACCTCAAAATAATTAATTCCTGATCGATGGCTTACAGAGATCTAAGAAAAAGGTCGAGATCTCCCCCATGACATAGTAGGGATGATCAAAACAAGTAGCATCGCGAGGGTAGTCACACTGAAAAATCATCCCCGAAGAGGACTTTTGAAAAGCATCCCGGATCCAAGTTAAAAAGCCTTATGTATCACCTTTCACAAAAGAGCTTGATGAAGCCCGAATAGACCGAAGCCTCAAAGTCCCTATTCTAGAGATGTACGATGGAACATGTGTCCCGCATGACCATAATTTTTCCTATGAATAGGCTATGTAGTTTTATGGTCATGATGCAGCGGCGAAATCCTATCTTTTTATTTCCACCATGAAGAAGAGAACAAGAAAATGGATAATCTCCCTTCTTCTATGCTCCATTGATTCATGGGAAGAGCTGCAAGAACAGTTCCATACACGCTTCGGTGGCAATAAAAGGTGTGTGAGGATGATGACTTCGCTACTTCAGGTGAAATAGAGACCCAATGAAACACTTTGGTAGCACATGAAGAGGTTCAGAAAAGCAGTGTCCGAGATTCCTACTACAAATTTAACACAGGTAATATAGTTTCTGACTATGTGGCTGAACGTACACAAATTCAGTTGTCTGCTTGAAGAAATCATCTTTAAAGCTACTTAAACTCTAGAGGAGACATATGAAAAGGTCGATAAGTTTATAGAGTTGAAAGAGACCATCGCCAACCTTCGGGGTTCTTCGAGATTCGATGATGATTATCATCAGAGAAGAGACCCCGGAGGCGATGAAGTCGACAAAGGAGACAATGATAGAAGACACTCCATGGGTGATCGACATCAAGAGGATAATAAGTCCATCGAAAGTAACGCTGAACCAATAGCTACGTTAGCCAAAGAGACCAAGGAGCAGTCCTTAGATTCCCCAAGTCCATTGTGCCTATACCTACATGAAAAGATCTCCACATGATTACTGAAGAGCTTCAAACCATGGATAGGAAACCTATTTCTCAAAAATGGCATGTTGTTTAGCTTTGGCGATATTATCAGTAGTCAATTATGTTCTTCATACTTTTTGAAGGTTATTTTAACCGATTATATTACTTTTTCGATATTTATGAAATAAAAGTTTTGTTGAGATTATCTTTTTTTTTTATATATCCAATACACCACTTATTTCTCTCTAGCCTTACTTTCAGTTTTATCCAGCTAAGGCTAAGGGGGGCAGGGAAGCCTAAGTATTAGTGTTAGCACATTATTAAATAGAGTAAAAAGAAGAACATAAAGAACTCCTTTCATGAGAAGAAAATAAATTTTATTAATGATTATAAATTTAGACAAGTGTTCAGTATTTACAAGAAAAAATGCAAGCTACCCATCAAGTACAACAAGGCCTAACTCTTCGAGGAAATTCCCCTTCTCCCGTACCAATTGCTTGGCGTACCCGAAAACATATTTTCTTCGATCTTTGAAAGCAGTATTTCTTCGGTCTCACGAAAGTATACTTTCTTCAGTTCTTAAAAACAATATTTCTTTGGTCTCCCGAAAACATACTTTTTTCGGTTCTCGAAAGCAGTATTTCTTCGGTCTCCCATAAGCATACTTTCTTCGGCTCTCAAAAGTAGTATTTTTTTGGTCTCCCGAAAACATACTTTCTTTAGTTCTCGAAAGTAGTATTTCTTCGGCCTCCCGAAAGCATATTTTATTTGGTTTCCCAAAAGCAAAATTTCTTCAATTTTCCTTCGGTCTGAAGTCCTAAGAATCTCGAAGTCTTTTGCGTTCAGTCTGAAGTCCTTGGAAACCCGAAGGAGCTTTCCTTTCGGTCTGATGCCTCCGGGCTGTCGAAGGAGCTTTCCCTTCAGTCTGACGTCTCTAGGCTCTCGAAGGAGCTTTCCTTTCGATCTAAATTCTCCAGGCTCCCGAATGAGCATTCTCTTCAGTTTGATGCCTCCAGGCTTCCCAAAGCTTGCCTGTGACGCCCCCAAAATTTGAGTCCTTAAACACCGAATATTGTGCTCACAGTACTGCACCTCCATCCCATCTATTTATATAATTATCACTAATCGACATAATGTAAATATATTATCTTACAATACATGCCTTACTATCATCCCATGCTTTTTAACCTTTACTATTACATATCATAAATATCACAAAAGATTACATCATTTATAACTTTACATTAAATATATTAAATATTTTACTCCTTCGTATTTTCCTTTCTTCTTTTCATTCTTAGAATTTTTGGATATCTCAGACTTAGCTGAAAACATTTATAATAAAGTAAGGGTGAACAACTACTTTGCTCAGTAAGTTTAAAACTTTCGATAAACAATAATTCATGAATAACATAATAACTTTTTTCGAAGTCTTTAACAATCTTTCAATGATTGTGATGTAGCTTGAATGAATAAAAAATAAAAATGAATCCTTTAATTTAAAACATTTAACTTTCATGCTGAGGTCGTAAAGACCATGAACTTTTAAATAGGTTTAATAGGTATTTCCATTACAAACCGACCTGAATGTTTATCAATCGCAAAGACTGAAAACATCCTGCATGAGTACTTTAGGGGATCAACCTATCTTACCCTACATTGTTCACAACATATAAATTTTTAGATGACTATATGCGTCAATGGGTTAGAACATATGTCCAATACTCCTTACTTCGGGGATTGTTCATCTCAGACTTAGCACAAGAGTCTGCACTAAAATAATTTAGATTAGATAAATTTTTATTATCAAAGAAGTTTATAACTTCAAAACTTTAACATCTTATTTCAAAGGTATCTAGTCGAAATAAATGGCATTAACTCATATCTCAAAGCAGTTTATAAGCAAATAAAACTTTAAAACTTTAATAGTTCAATCATTGAATAATTTCTTTTGCAAAGGCACATAAGTGCGGATACTTTCACATAATTGAATAATATATCAATTTAAAAGACTAGTATAACTAGAGTACTTGTAATCAATGTAGAATTTTTCTCTGAGTGAGAGAACTTGCCTGATACTTCGCTTATAGTTAATGTTAACTTATCCTCTTCGTATGACCTATACAATTATTATGGCTGGCATACCAATTAGTCGTTATTAAGACTCACTAAAATTATACTCCAATCATGACTTCTTATTAGTTCATGTTAACTAGTTTTTACATCATCTTTAAGTTTGGTGCATTACATTACTCGACTGACACATAAATTAAACTGCAAAACTTTATAGCCTAGACAAGCAAAAAAATTCATTATCCAAGTTAAGGAGACGGTGTCCCCTAGCACCAAACATTTCTGCGCCCTAGGGCTAACTTTCTGCCAAGCCAGCGCCCTGACATCCAAAAACTTGCCCAGCAGCTTGCCTAATTGCCCAACCATCCAATCGAACCACACCCCGGTGGCTAGATTCCTAGTGCCCTGGCGCTGGCCTCGAATAAGGCTTACGCCCCGGCGTTCATTTCCCAGCGCCCTGGTGCCTTGGGTTACTTCATGTTTTTCATGTTTTGGTATAGAAATTACTGTAAATCACCATTCACTCATTTTATTCTGTTCCCGTTAGGTTTTCTTCGTAACTTATAAATACATAATATACAATTTATGGATCTTTAAAATAATCAAACCATAGCGAATTATTTTATTTGAAAAGCAACAATCAAACTAGGATTTTTAAGGTTTATGTTCTATCTTTTGATTTCTTAGTTTGTCATGCAAGAAAATTTGATTTACACACATAACCACCATAAAACACCATCAAAACCCCCTTATACATTCGGATCCTTCACGATCCACTATTGCAACATCAAACTCTCACAACCAAACATGCTTAATCAAAAACATAATAACAAAATATTAGACTAGTGTTTGAAAACTTTTAAACCTTCTTATGAGGTTTCTTCTTCTTGCTTGATCCTTACTAAACCTCATTCTCTTCTTACTCTAGCATAACTAGAGAACTTGTAATCAACTTCGATTTTTTCTCAGAGTGAAAGAACTTGCCTGATACGTCGCTTACAGTTAACGTTAACTTATCCTCTTCGTATGACCTACATAATTATTACGGTTTGCATACCAATTAGTCGCCATTAAGACTCATTAAAATTATACTCCAATCATGACTTCTTATTAGTTTATATTAACTAGCTTCTACATCATCCCTAAGTTTTGTGAATTACATTACTCGATTGACACACAACTTAAACTGCATAACTTCTTGGCTCAATTAATAAAAAAAAAGTCACTGTCTAAGTTAAGGAGATGGCACCCTAGCGCCCACCATTTTTGCCAAGCTGGTGCCCCAAAGTCTAAAAACCTGGTGCCCAGCGGCCTACTTAGCTGCCAGACCATCTAATCGTGCCACGCCCCGACGTTCACTTCCCAGCGCCCTAGATTACTTCATGTTTTTCATGTTTTGGTATAAAAATTACAATAAATCGTTATTAACTCATTTTCTTTCGTTTCCCATGAGTTATCTTCATAACTCGTACGTACATAATATACAACTTATGGATCTTTAAAATAATCAAACCATAATGAGTTATTTTATTTGAAAAACAATAATCAAACTAGGGGTTTTAAGGTTTATGTTCTATATTTTGATTTCTTAGTTTGTCATGATGAAAATATGATTACACACATAACCACCAAAAAACACAATCACAACCCTCTTATACCTTTAGATCCTTCATGATCCACTATCATAACATCAAATTTCCACAACCAAACATGCTTAATCAAAAACATAACAACAAAATATTATACTAGGGTTTGAAAACTTCTAAACCTTCTCATGAAGTTTCTACATATTGTTTGATCCTTGCTAAACCTCCTTTTCTTCTTGCTCAATCCACCGAATTTGTAGCTCTTTCCTATTTTTGCTCTCTAGCTTTCTAACCTGGTGGAAATGAAGTAACCTTTGTAAGCTTTCTTGGTGATTCCTATTTATAGATATAAATCCCCTCTCTCTCTACCTCTCTTGCTATACATATATATGTATATATGTATCTCTACTAATAGATGACCCCTAATATAACCTGTAATTAGCCCCCTAAGTAGCCCTACTAGACCCCTATTTTGGACTTTAAATTGCCCCTACACATGGCCCCTACAACTCCTAAATGTCACCTTATGTTCCATCATTGGTACTGTGGAAAATCAACTTCCCTTTTCTTTTATTACCTAATTATTGCATTATTGCTTACCTCAGGTAGTAAGACTTGGGCCACCTCTTGGATTTAGATTTGAGTTAGGTTTTTGGGCTCTTCTTATGATTCTCATTGGGCTTATGATATATCATTTCTCAAAGTTTGTAAGTACATTAATGTTCCAAGGATTGGGCTTTACTTAATTTCTCTCTTGGACTAACATAATTGACATAACACTTGGTCTTAGTCTTATGCTATAAGGCTTGTTGATTATCTTGTTTGCATAATTAAGTGGGCTCTCTTACAATGTGATAAGGTGCATGGTACGCTTGCGTAAGGTGAATGCTTTCCGAATTATTTTCTAGCAAAGTTGTTTGGTGAAACACTCACAACATCTCAACCCGTCATTTATATTGAAATGAGAACCTTGATACAGCTGCTTGTGTAGGATAATTGTGTTGAATGGAATACTGTCACCTAAACCCGTTGTCTATAAAGAGACAAGAATCTCGGTATAATCGACGATTGATGCGGTAGAAGATGTCACACACAACTATGAATTGTTGTATGATAAGTCAAATTGAATCTCAAGAATAACTAAGAAAACGCTCAGAAATTTTCAAAGAACCAAAAGATGAAGAATAATTTCTATCAGAAAATATATTGATGAATAATAATGAATTGTTCTCAATTACAAACTTTGAATATCTATTTATACTAATCTAAGAAATCTTAATCCTCCAATTGATAGGAAACATCAATACATAAGTAATCTAAGTAAATTAGGTAACAAAATTCTAGTTGGAATAAAAAAAAATTGCTAAAAACATGTGCCCTTCTGCCCCCCCTCCCCCCCGGGAACCTTCGTCGGGGCGCGGTTTGTGACGCCCCCAAATCTGGGCCCACACAGCCCAAACTTGAGTCGTCAAAATACTACAACAAAATTATTACAACAAAGCACAACGTACAACAATACAGTGTATAATAATACACAACTAAGTCTTCACTATTATTGCCACACTATTTTACAAAACGTGAAGACTATGATAACTATTCCTCGGACCCTCACTCCATTCCCCGGCTAGACCCTGTTATGTTTTCATCTCCTGTTGAAAAACAATGGAACAAAAGAAAGGGTGAGCTCAAATAGCCCAGTAAAGAATATCATGACTAAGATAATGACGAATAAATTATCATTAGTCTTCAACAGTTGAGTTCTTGATAGAATACAATAGACTACAAGGTTTATATCAAAAACTGCAGTTAAATTCTTAAACAACGTTCAGATCAATAATAGCAGCGGAATGAGTAATCTATTAGAAGAATAATGCAGACTATAATGTCCACTCGGTTCTCTTTTTAGGAAAAACATCATCAACTTTTATCATCTGAAATATCATTAGTCAAGATAATACAAATTCACAGTTCCTGATCATAATCATGCACATCAACAGTTCATCTTTGTACTACGGGCCAAAGATATTCAATATAGCACCAACGGTCATGATTATACCAGATTCAGCCTTTGGTCATAATCATACCAAACAACAGTTCATCTTTGCACTACGGGCCAAAGAGAACATTCACCACATGCCATAAAAGACACCGAACAGATGTATCGCCTTTAACCTATCATCTGTTCAACAAATATATCACATCTGTGCCCCCGGCCACAGATATTCACAACAGCTTGATTTTTGGATGATTAGAATGATATAAATGATGAACAGAAGAAATAGGATAACAATAAGTATCGGAAGTTTACTTTGTACAGATTCAAATAATGTCCAAATTGTCAACATGATGTGGAGTGAAATTTAAAAATGATATTCAAGATCCACAGTTCAGAATAACGGTTACAATTCAATAGAAAGATTCACGTAAATAGGAAGGTTCAGTTGAAATAATGAAGTTCAACTATTATGGAACATATAATATTTTCAGGAATTATAGAAGCAATAGTTCCATAATAAATTTCGATTTAGGAGTATGAAAGAAAATAATATCCCTTACCGTAGCAGGTTTGATTAACAAAAGGTGAAGGAAATTAATACAAAGGGTTATTCACCAACAGGCGGCAATCCGCTCCGTAAGGTTATTCCCACAATTTAATAGAATTTGAGTACAAAGAGTTATTCACCAAACAGGCGGCAATCCGCTCCGTAAGGTTATTCTCAGAGATTAATAATGAATGAATACGAAAGGTTATTCACCAACAGGCGGCAATCCGCTCCGTAAGGTTATTCCCACAATTTAATACATGGAAATAAAAGGCACGTCTTATGAGTAAGGAAGAAACAATATTATTATCGAGAATCAAATAATGATAATCCCTTACCATAGTACGTTTGAATAATGGAAGATGAAAAAGATGGTATCCCTTACGAGTAGTAATTTTAAGAGTATGAAAGAAAATGACATCCCTTACCTCAACACGTGACTGGATATTGATTTAAATGAGGTTGATTAACTTGAACAGTACACGTATACTTATAGATCTTCACAAATACTCAAGATGACTTAAGCACACTTAGAGAGAACTTTCACAAGAAGTATTTAGAGAGAGAAAGAAAGAACAAGTAAGGAAGTTTATGAAAAATCCTTAAGTTAAGGCTTCTATTTATAGCCAAAAATCTTATCATTCATTTAATCTAAACCATTCATTTAAAGATCATCTTTTAATCTACACCATCCATTTCAAATATTATATTATCTTTAATCTACACCATTCATTTCATATCACCTAATAATCACCTAACTTTATATTATAAACAAATCAATTTAATTATTCAACAATAATTCACACTTTAATCTACACCATTCATTTCATATCACCTAATAATCACCTAACTTTATATTATAAACAAATCAATTCAATTATTCAACAATAATTCACACTTTAATCTACACCATTCATTTCATATCACCTAATAATCACCTAACTTTATATTATAAACAAATAACTTTATCAATTCAATTATTATGACTAATTGTTATAAATACAGTATAGTTAGTTCTTAGATATCAAGTCAATAAATTAATGAAATACAACTGTTTAAATAACATCATAATAGAGATAACAATAATGTAAAATAAAGCATACGTTACTGTGTAATGACAATTATTGATTCAATAATGTGAATTACTGTGCATATGTTACTGTGACAATTATTAGGTTCAATAATTTTAAAAACAGTGCAACAACAATTATTGACTCAATGATATAAAATACAGTGTAATGACAATTATTAAATCAGTAATGCAAAATACTGTGTAACAACAATTATTGAATTGATAATATAAAATATTATGCAGTGACAATTATCGATGAAATGATGCGTAACAGTTACGGTGTCAATTATAAGACCAATAATATGAGACACTATGCAATACCGTGTGTTACTGTAGAGTACCGAGTGCTACAGAAAATACCAATAACTACCGTATGCTACTATTCTTTTATCACCGGTATTTTAACAGTTCCGTTGACTATTTTTATTTAAAAAGGTTATTTCTGTCGTTTTCTATATCCGACAAATATTCCGTTGTGAGGTCCACCAATAATTTGTTATTTCGGCGCCGTCGGACCAAACGAATATTCCCCGACCAAACGAATATTCCCCGACAAAGCGAATATTGTCCGACAAAATAAAATTTGCACATAACATCCTTAACTTTTAACTTTATCGATTTAACCACTTACTGTTTAAAAAAAATATCTATATGAAGAAAAATTAAATTTTGTATTTCATAAAATTCGGGGTCTTACAACCTCCCCTCCTTATGAAATTTCGTCCCCGAAATTGACGTACCTGACATATCGAAGAGGTAAGGATACTTAGATTTCATCTCAGATTCTAGCTCCCAGGTCATTTCCTCAGTATCTTGGTTCCTCCATAAAACCTTGACTTGAGGTATAACCTTTGAGCGTAGGATCTGCTCCTTCTTATCCAGGATCTTAACAGGTACCTCCTCGTATGTTAAATCATCTGCTATAACGTCTGGTTCTAACTCAATGACGTGGTTTGGGTCCTTCACATATTTACGTAACATAGATATGTGAAAAACGTTATGGATGCGAGACATACTTGGTGGTAGGGCTAGTCTGTAGGCTACAGTTCCTATTCGATCGAGGATTTCAAATGGGCCAATAAATCGAGGGTTGAGCTTTCCTCTCTTTCCGAATCTCGTAACCCCTTTCCATGGAGAAACACGTAAGAATACATGATCTCCGACGTTGAAACTTTCGTCTCTCCGATGAAGATCAGCATAACTCTTTTGTCGTTCTTGTGCGGTCTGTATTCGTTGTCGGATCATTTGGATCTTTTCGGTCGTCAAGCGTACCAACTCGGGTCCCAACAATTTTGCTTCTCCTACCTCATTCCAACATATTGGAGAGCGACACTTCCTTCCATACAATGCCTCGAATGGAGCCATGCCTATGCTTGCTTGGTAACTGTTGTTGTAAGAAAATTCCACCAACGGCAAGTACTTATCCCAACTTCCTTTGAAGTCCAATACGCAAAGTCTCAAAAGATCTTCGAGGGTCTGGATCGTCCTTTCCGATTGTCCGTCCGTTTGAGGATGGTATGCAGAACTAAAACGTAGTTCAGTGCCCATAGCTTTTTGTAGACTGATCCAAAAGCGTGAAGTGAATCTAGGATCTCGATCAGAAACTATGGAAACTGGCATGCCATGCAATCTCACGATCTCATTTATGTACATACCGGCAAGACGTTCAAGTGAAAAGTTTTCTCGTATAGGCAAGAAATGAGCAGATTTGGTCAATCTATCTACGATCACCCAAATTGCATCTAAGCCTTGAGAAACTTTTGGAAGACCCGTCACGAAGTCCATATTGATGTGTTCCCACTTCCATTCGGGAACTTCAAGTGATTGTAATGGACCTTTAGGAACTTGATGCTCTGCCTTGACACGTTGACAAGTTAGGCACCTTGAGATAAACTCCGCAATCTCTCTTTTCATATTGTTCCACCAAAATGTATGTCGAAGATCTCGATACATCTTGGTACCTCCTGGGTGGATTGCAAACGGCGTGTTGTGTGCCTCCATCATGATTTTATGCTTTAATTCAGGATCGTTAGGAACACAGAGTCGAGAGTTGACTCGAAGTATTTCTTTCTCGTCGATTCTTGCTTCGGGAATGGCACCTTCTTGTACTTTCTTTATCATGTTTATCAGTTCCGAATCGGTAGCTTGAGCAACTTTAATTTTATCGATTAAAGTTGGTTCTACTCGCACGTGAGCAATCTTCGAGCGGATCCCTGGTGTCTTTAGCTCTATCTCCATCTTTTGCAAGTCGTACAAAATACACTTTTGTGTTGTCAGCAGTGCACTTGTACTTGCATAAGATTTTCTGCTCAAAGCGTCAGCTACAACGTTCGCCTTTCCCGGGTGATACTGGATTGTGTGGTCATAATCCTTTAACAGCTCAAGCCAACGTCGTTGTCGCATGTTGAGTTCCTTCTGGGTGAAGAAATACTTGAGACTTTTATGATCCGTATAGATATCCACTTTTTCTCCGTACAAGTAGTGTCTCCAGATCTTCAACGCGAAAACGACTGCTGCCAACTCTAGATCATGAGTAGGATAATTTTTCTCATAATCTTTGAGTTGTCGAGAGGCGTAGGCTATAACCTTTCCATGTTGCATAAGGACACAGCCTAGACCTTTGCCAGAAGCATCGCTGTAGATAACAAATTCTCCTGATCCTGATGGTATGGTCAGAACATGAGCTGAAACTAGTCTCTTCTTGAGTTCTTGGAAACTTTTCTCGCATTCCTCGCTCCATATGAATTTTGTGCTTTTCCGAGTAAGCTGCGTTAATGGAGTGGCGATTCGAGAAAATCCTTCTACGAATCTCCGATAATAACCAGCTAGACCCAGAAAACTTCGGACTTCGGTTACTGTTTTGGGTTGTTCCCAATTTAGTACCGTTTCAATCTTCGCAGGATCGACTGATATTCCTTGACTAGAAATCACATGCCCAAGAAACGCGACCTCCTCAAGCCAGAACTCACATTTCTTCAACTTGGCATATAATTTGTTTTCACGGAGCTTTTGTAGTATCAATCTCAGGTGTTGTTCATGATCCTCGCGACTCTTGGAGTATATGAGGATGTCATCAATAAAGACAACCACAAAATGATCCAAATGTTCCTTGAATATCTGGTTCATCATGTCCATGAAAGCTGCAGGAGCATTAGTTAGTCCAAAAGGCATGACTAAGAACTCATAATGCCCATAACGAGTTCTGAAAGCAGTCTTTGGAATGTCCTCAGCTTTAACCTTTAACTGATGATATCCAGAACGGAGATCAATCTTTGAGAAATGTTGAGCGCCTTGCAATTGATCAAACATGTCATCAATCCGAGGTAACGGGTACCTGTTCTTGATGGTGACATGGTTCAATTCTCGGTAGTCAATGCACAATCTCATACTCCCGTCTTTCTTCTTCACAAATAGAACAGGAGCACCCCAAGGTGATGCACTCGGACGAATGAAACCGGTATCCAACAATTCCTGTAGTTGGACTTTTAACTCTTGAAGTTCAATGGGAGCCATTCGGTAGGTAGCTTTGGAAATGGGCTTGGTACCGGGTTCAAGATCAATATAAAAATCAATTTCACGGTTTGGGGGTAAGCCAGGAAGTTCTTCAGGAAAAACGTCAGGAAACTCATTAACAATGGGAATATCATTCAAGTTTGACGTATTTTTGTTCAAATCAGTGACATGAGCTAAAAAGGCTTGACATCCGTTTTTCAATAAACGAATGGCTTTATGGCTAGAAATAACAGTTATAGATTTCAATGGTTTAGTTGCTTGAATTTGCATGACAGGTTGATTAGGAATATGAAAACTAATAATCTTATGAAAACAATCAATTTTAGCATGATGGATAGTCAACCAATCAATTCCTAAAATCACATCAAATTCATGCATCTCCAAAGAAATAAGGTCAACAGGTAATGTGAGGTTGTTGATTTGAACTAGGCAAGATTTATAGACAGTAGATGTAATGGTCATTTCTCCTAATGGGGTTTCAACTGATAAGTCAAAGTCCAAATTTTCAGGAGTTAAGTTTAAACGCTGAGCACATACAGGTGAGATAAAAGAATGGGTAGAGCCAGTATCTAACAAAGCGTAGACTTCACGAGAATTTATGAATAGCTTACCGGTTATCACCTCGTTCGAGTTTCGCGCCATTTGGGATGTCACAACAAAAGCTCTCCCTTGAACTACAGATTTTCCCTTATCCGCGCTAGCTTTTGGTATCATCATTGCAGCTGGACTTGATTTTGTGGCAGGACAAAACCGCGCAAGATGACCCTATTTCCCACAACTGTAGCACTTTTTGGACTGCAGTGTACAGTTTGGGCTGATGTGACCTTCCTGACCACACCTATAGCATCTCACTGGTGGTCGATCTTCTCCCCTTGAAACTGGGGTCGGTGCTGGTGTTGGTACTGGTGCTGATGCCCTTCCATAATTATTATGGAATCTCTTTCTTTTGAAATTGTTCCCACTAGATTCTCCTCTTCTGTTATTTGGTATGGAATTACCACCGAAGTGTTGGTTACCTCCTCGATGGTTCTCGTTCCTGTGGTTGTTGTCACTCCTTTCTCTATGCTGATCATTAACTCTTGGCTGCAATGTTTCATCTGTTTGCTCCACCCTTTGAGCCCTATCTACAACATCTGAATACAAACTGAATTTATGAGAACTAAGTTGTTGACGAATTTTGAGTCTCAAACCTCTCAGAAACATTCGACTCATTCGTGCTTCGTCATCTACTAGATGAGTCGCAAAACGAGACAGTTCAGCAAACTTAGCTTCATATTGAGAAACTGTCATGTTTCCCTGCTCCAGCTTAATGAATTCCACTTCCTTCATATGGCGGATGCTTTCTGGGAAGTACTTCTCGTTAAACAGTTCTTCGAATTCTGTCCAAGACATTTCGAGTGCTGAAGGTTGGATACGTTTTACCGCTTCCCACCAATGGTCCGCCTCACCTCGTAACATAAAAGTGGCAAATGGCACCTTCTGATCATCAGCGCATTGTAAGACATCAAGTATTTTTGTCGTCTGCTTCAGCCATGCCTCCGCTTTAAGTGGGTCAGGCTTCCCGTGGAATTCAGGTGGTCCTAATTCTTTAAATTGCTTAACAGTGACCATCCTCAAATTGCCAGCGTTTCTACCGTTATTATTGACTGGATTTCCTCTTCCTTGATTCTGTATGAACTGCATGAAATTCCTAAAGAATCCATCGTTCATCATGTTATCAGGAACATTATTTCCTGAGTTAGCAGGAGGATTGTTTGGGGCCTCTTGATTCTCGGCTACATTTGCTTCGGGTATTCCATAGTTAACCTCTTGATTTTCAGATGCCATACCTAACTGTGGTCACAAAATAAATGTTAGTTCAAATAAACTGACTCATCACTTCATGTTCCTACATTCAAATCGACTCATTAGATAATAAAATCTATTTTAGGTAGGACACACTAGTGACTGATTCTATTCGTCTCTCCCCTCCTAGTTCTACCCCAGATCGCCATTAAAGACCATATCCCTAAGCTCTGATGCCAACTGTGACGCCCCCAAATCTGGGCCCACACAGCCCAAACTTGAGTCGTCAAAATACTACAACAAAATTATTACAACAAAGCACAACGTACAACAATACAGTGTATAATAATACACAACTAAGTCTTCACTATTATTGCCACACTATTTTACAAAACGTGAAGACTATGATAACTATTCCTCGGACCCTCACTCCATTCCCCGGCTAGACCCTGTTATGTTTTCATCTCCTGTTGAAAAACAATGGAACAAAAGAAAGGGTGAGCTCAAATAGCCCAGTAAAGAATATCATGACTAAGATAATGACGAATAAATTATCATTAGTCTTCAACAGTTGAGTTCTTGATAGAATACAATAGACTACAAGGTTTATATCAAAAACTGCAGTTAAATTCTTAAACAACGTTCAGATCAATAATAGCAGCGGAATGAGTAATCTATTAGAAGAATAATGCAGACTATAATGTCCACTCGGTTCTCTTTTTAGGAAAAACATCATCAACTTTTATCATCTGAAATATCATTAGTCAAGATAATACAAATTCACAGTTCCTGATCATAATCATGCACATCAACAGTTCATCTTTGTACTACGGGCCAAAGATATTCAATATAGCACCAACGGTCATGATTATACCAGATTCAGCCTTTGGTCATAATCATACCAAACAACAGTTCATCTTTGCACTACGGGCCAAAGAGAACATTCACCACATGCCATAAAAGACACCGAACAGATGTATCGCCTTTAACCTATCATCTGTTCAACAAATATATCACATCTGTGCCCCCGGCCACAGATATTCACAACAGCTTGATTTTTGGATGATTAGAATGATATAAATGATGAACAGAAGAAATAGGATAACAATAAGTATCGGAAGTTTACTTTGTACAGATTCAAATAATGTCCAAATTGTCAACATGATGTGGAGTGAAATTTAAAAATGATATTCAAGATCCACAGTTCAGAATAACGGTTACAATTCAATAGAAAGATTCACGTAAATAGGAAGGTTCAGTTGAAATAATGAAGTTCAACTATTATGGAACATATAATATTTTCAGGAATTATAGAAGCAATAGTTCCATAATAAATTTCGATTTAGGAGTATGAAAGAAAATAATATCCCTTACCGTAGCAGGTTTGATTAACAAAAGGTGAAGGAAATTAATACAAAGGGTTATTCACCAACAGGCGGCAATCCGCTCCGTAAGGTTATTCCCACAATTTAATAGAATTTGAGTACAAAGAGTTATTCACCAAACAAGCGGCAATCCGCTCCGTAAGGTTATTCTCAGAGATTAATAATGAATGAATACGAAAGGTTATTCACCAACAGGCGGCAATCCGCTCCGTAAGGTTATTCCCACAATTTAATACATGGAAATAAAAGGCACGTCTTATGAGTAAGGAAGAAACAATATTATTATCGAGAATCAAATAATGATAATCCCTTACCATAGTACGTTTGAATAATGGAAGATGAAAAAGATGGTATCCCTTACGAGTAGTAATTTTAAGAGTATGAAAGAAAATGACATCCCTTACCTCAACACGTGACTGGATATTGATTTAAATGAGGTTGATTAACTTGAACAGTACACGTATACTTATAGATCTTCACAAATACTCAAGATGACTTAAGCACACTTAGAGAGAACTTTCACAAGAAGTATTTAGAGAGAGAAAGAAAGAACAAGTAAGGAAGTTTATGAAAAATCCTTAAGTTAAGGCTTCTATTTATAGCCAAAAATCTTATCATTCATTTAATCTAAACCATTCATTTAAAGATCATCTTTTAATCTACACCATCCATTTCAAATATTATATTATCTTTAATCTACACCATTCATTTCATATCACCTAATAATCACCTAACTTTATATTATAAACAAATCAATTTAATTATTCAACAATAATTCACACTTTAATCTACACCATTCATTTCATATCACCTAATAATCACCTAACTTTATATTATAAACAAATCAATTCAATTATTCAACAATAATTCACACTTTAATCTACACCATTCATTTCATATCACCTAATAATCACCTAACTTTATATTATAAACAAATAACTTTATCAATTCAATTATTATGACTAATTGTTATAAATACAGTATAGTTAGTTCTTAGATATCAAGTCAATAAATTAATGAAATACAACTGTTTAAATAACATCATAATAGAGATAACAATAATGTAAAATAAAGCATACGTTACTGTGTAATGACAATTATTGATTCAATAATGTGAATTACTGTGCATATGTTACTGTGACAATTATTAGGTTCAATAATTTTAAAAACAGTGCAACAACAATTATTGACTCAATGATATAAAATACAGTGTAATGACAATTATTAAATCAGTAATGCAAAATACTGTGTAACAACAATTATTGAATTGATAATATAAAATATTATGCAGTGACAATTATCGATGAAATGATGCGTAACAGTTACGGTGTCAATTATCAGACCAATAATATGAGACACTATGCAATACCGTGTGTTACTGTAGAGTACCGAGTGCTACAGAAAATACCAATAACTACCGTATGCTACTATTCTTTTATCACCGGTATTTTAACAGTTCCGTTGACTATTTTTATTTAAAAAGGTTATTTCTGTCGTTTTCTATATCCGACAAATATTCCGTTGTGAGGTCCACCAATAATTTGTTATTTCGGCGCCGTCGGACCAAACGAATATTCCCCGACCAAACGAATATTCCCCGACAAAGCGAATATTGTCCGACAAAATAAAATTTGCACATAACATCCTTAACTTTTAACTTTATCGATTTAACCACTTACTGTTTAAAAAAAATATCTATATGAAGAAAAATTAAATTTTGTATTTCATAAAATTCGGGGTCTTACACGGTTGCTCAAGCTAAATACTATGCCGAGGCGCGGTTACTCAAGCTAAACACTGTGCCGGGTCGCGATGCCTCTTAACCAACTAGGTCAGGGGCGCATCCTGAACGCCCTGTTAGTGCATTCCTCTCAGTCCAATTGTGTCGGGGCGCGGTTTCCCAGTACATACATTGCATCGAGGTGCTGTCCCAATTTTTTCGTTTTGACATTTGTTGACTTTTTTGGAACTTGGCTCGTACTTGCTTGCAACATATGAACTATCTTTGAGTGTTCTTTTTAATTATTGCTATTAAGAAAAAGACAAAGTTCTATTTACAACCTTTGTCTGTCCACCAGTTTGTGGGTGACAAGCAGTAGAAAACAACAATTTAGTACCCAATTTACACCACATGTAACCTAACAATATCTCTAAAGAACAAATTAACAACATTGGAAGCATTATCAGTTTTGTGACATGGAATAAAATGTGTCATCTTAAAAAATCTATCTACAATCACAAAAATAGAGTTATGACCATTCTTAGACTTAGGTAAATCCAATACGAAATCCATAGAAATATCAATCCAAGGTTCACTAGAAATAGAGAATGGTGTATATAAACCATGGGGTTGAACACGTGACTTCGCTTGATGACACGTAATACATCTATCACATGTTTTTTCTACATCTATTCTCATGCATGGCCAATGAAAATGTTATTGTAAAATAGATAAGGTCTTATCCACACCAAAATGACCCATTAAACCTCCCCCATATGACTCTTTAACAAGTAATTCACGCAAAGAACAAACAGGTATGCATAATTTATTTTCACGAAATAAAAATTCGCTATGCCTAAAATATTTACCTACTGCATTCTTTTCACAAGATTTATACTCTTCACAAAAATCATGGCCTTTAACATATAATTCCTTAATTCGTTCAAAACTAAGTAATTTTGCATTATGAGTATTTAATAACACATACCTTTTAGAAAGTGCATTTGCAACAACGTTTTTTTTACCTTGTTTTTATTTGATGACGTAAGAAAACGTCTCAATGACCTCCATCCATCGTGTATGCCTCTTATTCAGCTTATGTTGACCCTTTAGATACTTCAATGATTCGTGATCCGTATGGATAACAAACTCTTTAGGCCAAAGATAGTGTTGCCATATCTCCAAAGCCTAACCAATACATACAACTCGTTGTCGTAAGTAGGATAGTTCAAAACTGCTTCACTTAACTTCTCACTAAATTATGCAACCAGTTTGTCTTCTTGCATAAAAACCTGAAGCATAACATTTAAGCTCAAATATTTTAGAAAAATTAGGCAAAGCAAGTAAAGGAGCGTTAATCAATTTAGATTTAATTAATTGAAAAGTCTTTTCTTGTTCACTTCCCCATTTGAATCAACACTCTTTTTGATAATCTCCGTAAGCAGTGTCATAATAGTATCGAAATATCTTACAAATTGTTGATAAAAACTCGCGAGTCCATGGAAACTCAGGACTTGGCTCACATTCGTAGGACTTGGCCATTCTTGGATTGCATGAATCTTCTCTTCATCTTCTTGAATTCCCTTTACACTAATAACAAAGTCAAGAAAAATAATTCTATCCATGCAAAACGTGCATTTATCCACGTTAGCATATAATTTCTCTTCCCTAAGAACATCTAGAACAGATTTTAATTGCTTAACATGATCATCCAAGTTTTTACTATAAATTAATATATCATCAAAGTAAACAACAACAAATTTTCTAATGAAAGGTCGTAAAACATGGTTTATTAGTATCATGAAAGTACTAGGTGCATTAGTTAATTCAAAAGGTAAAACTAACCACTCATATAAGCCATATTTTGTTTTAAAAGCAGTTTCCCACTTATCTTCCTCTTTTATTCTAATTTGACGATATCCACTTTTTAAATCAATTTTAGAAAATATACAAGATCCATGTAATTCATCTAATATATCATCTGACCCAGGAATATGATGTTGATACTTTACCGTAATATAATTTATCGCACGACAAATAATGCACATACGCCATTTTCCATCTTTCTTAGATACTAAGATTACTGAAACTGCACATGGACTCGTACTCTCTCTCACGAACCCCTTCTCCATGAACTCATCAACCTGCCTTTGTTGCTCCTTTGTCTCCTCGAGATTGCACCTATAAGCCGGTCGATTTGGAATGGTAGCACTGAGTATAAAGTCAATTTGATGTTCTATTCCCCGACTTGGTGGTAATCCCTTTGGTAGATCCTTGAGAAATACATTGCCATAATCTTGCAAAAAAGGTGCAATAACACTAGGTAAAGAAGAATTAAATACGCTAGTATTCAATGCTTCTTTGTACAAAAGTATAATCATTAATTGCTTAGAAAATAAAGCCTTCTTTACATCACTCTTTTGCCAAGAAATTCACTAGTCTCTTTATTTTTTTCTCACTTTCTTTTCTCTCAACTTTCTTTTGTTCATTTTTTTCCTTTTCTCTTTTTCCTTACTTTCTCTACAACTTTTTTATAAATGAATTTGATCCTCATGAACTTGTTTCGGCTTCAACGGTGCCAAAACAATTGGCTTTTATTTGTAGACAAATAAGTACTTATTTGTGAATCCTTCATGCTTCACACGCCGATCAAATTGCCATGAACTTCCTAGTAACAAATGACCCATCTACATCGGAACCACATCGCACAATACTTTATCTTCGTACTTTTCTATGCTAAATGACACCAACACTTGTCTCGTCACTTTGATTTCTCCACTATCATTAAGCCACTGCAACTTGTATAGTTGAGGATGCTTGATCGTCGGTAGACTCAACTTTTCCACTATGAGAGTGCTCGCTACATTCGTACAACTTTCCCCATCAATCACCACGCTGTAAGTTTTTTCTTGAACAAGACACCTCGTATGGAACAGATTCTCTTGTTATAGGCTATCATTCTCTTTAGATTGCACGCTAAGAGCTCTTCTAGTCAACAACATCCTACATGCTTCAATCCTCCAAGGGTGGCATAGAATTATCATCACTTTCTTCCTTCTTGGTCTCCACCTCTCCATCATCAAGTATGATCATCGCTCTCCGATTTGGGCATTGACTCGAGATATGACCCATGCCTTGACATTTAAAACATACAATGTCACGATTTCTATTTGAAGAAGGGTTAATTTTACCTTGATTTCCCTAATTGGATGATTTTTGCTTAGGCTCTATCTTGGGTTTGTTTATGATTGGTTTCTCTTCCTCCTTTGGTGTATTAGCATTCTAAGATGAACTCGTAGTAAACATTGATCGTTGACCACCTCTCCTCTTGAGTTGCTTCTCAATCTTGATGGCCATGTGTACCATGTCTTCTAATAGTACATAATGTTGTCACTCCACCAAATCAGTAATCTCCCAATTCCCGCAGTCCTCCACTATATTTTCTCGAGCCATGATAAATTTCATCTCCTTGTAGTAGTCCCCCATGCTCTTATTGCCTTGCTTGAGTGTTTGTAGACTCCTATAAAGATCTATATGGTAGTGGCTTGGAACAAATCATTTCTTTATTACCCTATTCATTTCCTCCCAAGTCTCAATTTGTGGTTCGTCACATATTCGCCTACTAGTCTTCAATTGATCCCACCAAGTAATTGCATAATCAATGAACTCTGTGACTACCAATTGAACCTTGTTGCACTTCGAATAGTTATGACAATCGAATACCCATTTTACTTTCTTCTTCCACTCAAGATATGCTTCGGGATCACTCATTCCTTGAAAAGCTGGAATCTTCAACTTAATACTTCCCAAATTATCATATTTCTTATTCTTAACTTCTCTATTCCACCTATCTTCTCTATCACATCGACCTTCTCTATCCCGTCAATTTTGATTATCTCTTTGATCCCTATTGTCATTCACCTTCCAAATATTTGGATCAAAATCTTCATCTTCACTATACTTACCATAAACGGACTCCTCGTCATCCTCCTTGGTATTTGTTCGTTGAAAATTCTCCTTCTTTTGCGAACCTGTGATAAGCTGTGAATGCTCCTTTTGAGTATTTTCTATCTGCACTATTTTTTGCATAATAGTTTGCAATACTTCCTTAAACTCAAGCATATCCATCCTTTGATCCATAGATGAACCCTCTCTAAACAGGCCTTTATCTTTCATACCATACATGTTTTAAGCTACAAAACAAAAGTTAGTAGATAAATTTTTTTCTTACCACTCCCTTATGTCTTTCACTAAATACAATGGATTGCTCGTGTATCACTTTATAGGCTTTTACCCTCAATTAATCTCACCACTCGTCTTTTACCACTCAAATATTCTCTTTTGTAGGTTCTTTTCGAATTTACTAAACACAATCAAAGTATCTATCAATCCAATAAGAACTATTAAGAACAGTAAATAGTAAAGTATGACAATTGTGTTACTGACAAGATTCATGGGTTGTTCGCCTTTAGATGTGCCTTGTATTTGTTAAAATTCATTGATCTTCAAAAATTATACTTGATTGAAGCATTTAATTCCGCAAATTGAAAATTACAATAAATTTGAACATAACAAAATATATATATATATATATATATATATATATATATATATATATATATATATATATATATATATATATATATATTGCTAGCAAATAATCAAATTAGAACAATAAAAGTAAAAATAGATAACTCGTTAGATGAATGCAACTCTGATGCCAATTGGTAAAGTCCACGGTACGCTTGCGTAAGGTGAACACTGCCCGGATTGTTTTCTAGCAAAGTTGTTTGGTGAAACACTCACAACACCTCAACTCGTCGCTTATATTGAAGCGAGAACCTTGGTACAATTGCTTGTATAGGATAGTTGCGTTGAATGGAACACTAACGACATCTAAACCCGTTATCTATAAAGAGACAAGAACCTCGGTACAATTGACCACTGATGCGGCAACTATGAATTGTTGTATGATAAGTCAAATTGAATCTCAAGAACAACTAAGAAAACGCTCATAAATTCTTAAAGAACCAAAAAATGAAGAATAATTCCTCTCAGAAAATACATTGATGAATAATAATGAATTGCTCTTAATTACAAACTTTGAATGTCTATTTATACTGATCTAAGAAATCCTAATCCTCAAATTGATAGAAAACATCAATACATAAGTAATCTAAGTAAATTAGGTAACAAAATTCTAGTTAGAATCATAAAAAATTACTAAAAACGCGTGCCCTTTTTTCCATTGCTGGGAACCTGCGTCGGGGCATGGTTCCTCAAGCCAAACACTGCGCCGGGGTGCGATGCCTCTTAACCAATTGGGCTTTTCCCTTGCCGGGAACCTGCGTCGGGGCATGGTTCCTCAAGCCAAACACTGCGCCGGGGTGCGATGCCTCTTAACCAATTGGGCCAGGGCACATCCTGAACGCGCTGCCAGCACATTCCTTTCAGTCCAATTGCGCTGAGGCGTGGTTTCCCAGTACAAATATTGCACCAGGGCGCTGTCCCAGTTTTTTTGTTTTGACTTTTTTGGAACTTAGCTCGTACTTGTTTGCAACATATGAACCATCTTTGAGTATTCTTCCTAGTTTGATTCACTTGCAATTTCTCTCGCCCATACTTCTTAAATTAATTCAACAAGCCATTTCTTGAATCGTTTAACTCGTGCTCGCATAACCGGTCAAACTAGAACTTGAATTGGATTTTTCGATTTTTCCAAGCTTTGACTCTTTGACTCTCATTCAAGCCAAGCATGTTCTCATCACAATGCCACACAAGGCTAGTAGCCTAACTTAGTTAATTATTAACTTTAGCTTTAAATCACTTCACTTGTAATCAACTTGATTATTTACTTTATCTTGGCTTTTCATTTTGTTCCTTAGTTAGTTTAAACTAATAAAGTTAATTAGCTTCCTTGACTATTAATTCTCTTCTCTTATATCTTGTTTGGATACTATATATAACAAAACAAAAAAAATATACATATTTATTCATTCACATTCCTTGCACCTTAACATAAATAAAAATTAAATTTCATTAATGAAATTCTTTCATATTTCTCATTAAAATATATTCTGAAAATCTTGGTTATTACATTATTTACCCCTTATAAGGATTTCGTCCCCGGAATTACAATTACCGCAATGATCTATTTCAGTTTACTTCTAGATTCTTTCATAATTCTTATTAAAATATATTCTGAAAATCTCGGTTATTACATTGCCCACTTCGATCGTTGTAATATTTGGACTCCTGAAGCCTTTTATCTACTCTTCCAACTCATTTCATATGCTGAAGGAGAAGGGGGCAATTAGACTGCGTGTTTTACTAACGAAAATGGGTTGTTCATGTTGGGCTTGGCCCTACAACCCATTAAGTATAGTGTGCTCACAAGTGGGCCCCTAGGTCTAATAGGCTTGAGTTAGAATCCTTATCACTTTCGGATGGCTAACAAGTTACCATATCCAATATTAATTGGTATAGAAGTTGCTTATCTAACCGTGATTAGGATGACAGTTACATTCTTTAATAGAGTTTCTACTATATGATTCCTATTAGGAATTTGAATTATGTTAACTAATTTGAGTACTATAAATACATGGTTAACAAAAGAAGTATGACATATCATATTCTACCATGCTAAATACTTTTTGCCTTTATTGTTAAAATATCTTGAAACCTGTACTTATTCTCACATTGGAGGTATACCTCGGCGGCCCAAACCGTCAAGCACTCGTAGGTGATTTTCCTTGTGCAGGTCTCGTCAAGTTAGTGGTTGAATGTGCAGATAAATTTGAGCGTTAACAGGTACAATGGTTACATTGGACACTTGTTAACGAAGTTATAACGGGATTAGATATGCACCTAGTTCCAAACCTTACAAATAGGTTATCCGTTATCATTAGCTTTTAGGACCACAGATGGTGAAGTGGGGGACTTGGGTAAACTGCGGGTGATAATAAGCATTTTACTCAATTACTTATTGAAGCCAGGCAGAAGTATGTAAAACAAATTCAGTATATTAGTCCGTTACAAGTAAAAAAAAGAGCCCAACTTGCCAAACAAATCAGCCTCGACTTGTGACTAAAATAACAAAAAAGAAACACATAAAAATCGAACAGCAGCAACCCCAAAAGGGAAGGAGTAGTCCATAGGCGGTTATGTCTTATTACAAATGGTTTCACGTTCCATAGTGAACCAACCCAAATAGATATACTAGTATATATACTTGTGATAATGATCACCTCAATCTTCTCCATCCCAGAGCTCCTCAACAGTCTTGATAGGTCCAATGGGAGAGACGAACATTGCTCCCGGGTTTCCCCTGAACTGCGGGATCTCAGCAATCTTCTTGCGCTCTTCCTCGCTCAATTCCCACTCCAAAATTTCAAGGTTCTGTTTCAGCCTCTCTTTGTTGAAGCTCTTGGTGATCACAACCACCCCTTGCTCAATTGCCCATCTCAAAGCCACCTGGGGTAGAGTTTTTCCTTTTGACTTTGCGATTTCCTTGAGAATCTCAGAGTCAAAAACTCTGCTGCTTCCCCAGAAGTTTCCTGCTGCTCCAAGAGGAGAGTAAACACCGATGACGATTCCTTTGGCCTTACAGAACTCCCTCAGCTTCTTTTGTTGCCATGCTGGGTTCATCTCCACCTTTGAACAATACATAAACATTTATTAGGAATACACAGTTACAAACTCATTTCAAAAAGTCTAGATTTTCACATATGGAACTTACTTGATTGACAGCTGGAGGTATCTTGGCAAAAGCCAGAAGGTCAGTAAGCTTCTTGCGAGAGAAATTACTGACACCAATTGATTTAGTAAGGCCAAGTGTTTGGCACTCTTCCATGGCTGTCCAGACAGACTGGATGTCGAACGGAACAAAGTCGTCTGGTGCTGGTGGTTCCAGACTGATTGGCCGATGCTTCATGGCCACCGGCCAGTGCACAAGATACTGATCAACATACTCCAACTTAAGATTCCTACATAACCATCATAAATAATTAGGAATTAATCACGATGTGATATTTTATCATTTTTCATCGCCAAGAAATTAAAAGAACTTACTGAAGAGTCTTTTTAAGGGCGGGGACGACATGATCACCATGAGCTTCAGTGCACCAGAGCTTAGAGGTGATGAAGAGTTCATCACGAGACTTAATTAAGCCGAGACTAAGAGCTTGGCTTATGGCTTCACTCAGATATTCTTCTGTAAAGTAAATAGCCGCGGTGTCAAAATTTCTGTAACCAAGCTCAATTGCATCAAGTACAGCTTTTATGACCGTCTCTGGTGCTGGAAGGGGATAAGTTGCGGTGCCCAATCCAAGAGCCGGCATCGTTTTCCGGTTGCCGGAGTGCAAAGTAATTTCTGGAATAGTAATGGGAGCCATTTGAGTTGGTATGGTATTACAGTAACAATACTTGGGTATTAGCTAGCTAGACACTTGGGGTCTTTTTATTCGAGTTAGTGATGGTAATGTAATGACTTTATAAAGATTCCAAGGCTCGCCAAATAGGACTCTCCTCGTTATACTTTTGAACCCAACCCCAAATTTTCTACTCCTTCAACATTACATCACAAGTTACCACTGTAAGCAGACATTCTGGATATTTCTCCCAGAAAAGGACCCTTTTTTTGGCGTCACTCGTGATGTTTAGCAGGAAGCCAAAGACTCCACAAAAAAAAACCCTATTTTGGCGTCACTCGTGATGTTTAGTAGGAAACCAAAGAGAAGATGTCTAGCACTTTTGTTTTAAAATTAAAATTACATTCCTACCTTTTAAATTAATTTTATATTAAAATTGATACAAATAACAAACAACTATAAATGTTTTAAATTAACTAAAAAAATAATACAACTGAATATTTTCAAGACTTAATACTTGATAGTTTTTAGTTTCAAGATCTCTTAGAAAGTCGAAATGTCTTTGGAATAGAGAGAGAATACAATAAATATGGAATGACCTAAAGAATATCTTGTCTCGTATTAAAAAATGATCTTTTCAACACATATTTTACTATTTTCACGTGTAATGTGTATTGTTTTATACACATGCTACAACCGTGGAATGCATAATTTGGAAAGCCATGAAAATATCGTCTCCCTTTTTAACAGGTAGGGAATCCAACAAAGTTAATATGAAACTGTGAACCCAACAAATACGGTAGCGAATCAAGCTGCTAATATGAAAAAAGTTTCTAGCAACTCCAAAATTTATATTCACAAGAACACCTCAATGGACTTGATAGGCTCAGTGGGCAGTAGGTGAGATACTGGATTTGCAATAAGGACCTCGGACTCAGAAACTCTCTTGGTCCGTCCCCCAAGGCCCAAGACAAGAGAGGCTTCTTTTGTTGCCATGTGGGGTTCATCTCCACCTTTATTAATTTCAACATAAACTAGGTGATATAGGGTTGAATGCGTTGTAACTTTTATATTACATATTTTATAAACATGTTGGCTTTGATAAATTTCTTTGTGTGTGTATATATATATAACAAGTATTTACAATGAATACAAATTAGACAAACACCATCTTATCCCTTCAATTACACATCGAACGGACAAGATTAAACTATATGACCCCGCTAGAATTTCCAGCGGACAGGCTAACCATTATAGCTGGACAATTTTATCCCTATTCTCCCTCAAACCAAGGTTCATTCATTAAAAATAATACGTCCCTAGCAGACTAGAAAATAAAAAGTAATTAGAATGTCCGCTTGACATACTAGCGGATTACGTATGCGTAGTCTCAATTGTAATCAATTCTAACGCTAATAGGGCAAGTATCAATTGATATGAATTCAAGTGGTAATACGGCAAGGAAAGAAGGACTCAATTGAATGTCAATTTCAATTTCACTTAAAAACAAATTCTGAAATCTTTTGTGAATGGTAACGTCCAATCACCTCTGACATGAACTCTCCTTGTTAGTTATACTCTGCTGCACCTGCACATTTACCCTCCTCTACTAGAGATTCATCCTGCCCGACAAGAAGATTCATAGTTGGCTGGTGAATTTCAATTGCAGTCTCCACAATACCATGCAACCATACAAATTCGAAAAACTTACCGTTTAAATTTTTGGCAACCTGATGTAGACCGTAAATCTTCCTCTTTTTTGTTCGAAATTTGTATTATTGTGAGGAATCAATGGCTTTTGCAAAGAACGGGAGACGAAATCTGTAATACCCGGCCCTTTATTTTTTTAAAAAGTCCCACATTGCCAAGCATTAAGGCCATCCTCCCTTTCCTTGCCTATATATATGGACCACCCCCCTTTAGTTTTTAAAACACTAAAACATTAAGGTTTTTCCCAATGTGAGGAAACCTTTTTGTGTGAGGGCCTTTTTAGTAAGGACCTCCCTAGTTAAAATATTTTTGCGGACTGCGAACCTTATAATTTCGGGTATGTCTCTTTTTCTTTCTTTGTGTAATTATTTAATTTTTTGTATTCGTTTTAATTTTGTAGTTTTAATTTTGTAGCTTTAATTTTTGTATGCTATTTAGTTTGTTAGTTTATATATTTGTTAGTAATTAGCATTTTGGAATATTAAATTATTATTTTTGTAACTTTAGAGTTTTGGCATAATAATAATAATAATAATAATAATAATAATAATAATAATAATATTTATTTGTAACATAATTAAAAATGGAAAGAATATTTTTGTAAATATACTTATATGTATTTCAGAAGGAACAAGAATAATATTATTTATTAATACGTTACCATGATTAGAATATTTATGTATGTATAACTTTAGGTATAATTTTGTTTAGAATGGAAGGATTTCAGATTTGCCTAAGAGAGAGAAAATGTATAAAACTTAATCAATTGATTAACTATTTATTTAACAATTCATTTATTTTGTTTAATTAGTTCCGATGGAGGGAATTTAACGAGTCAGTTTTGCAATAAAATTTCGGATATTTCATTGCGTATTCCAGGTACGGATTCCGTACTCCTTCAGCAATATTCCTTTGATTTTAATTTGTTTGTTTTGTTCTTCATTAGAATTTGGATATTTTTCGATATATTGTTCATAGTCAAATGCATATGATAGTTTTGTTTGATTTTAGATATTCACAACTTATCTTGTACTCTTAAGCATGTCTAGTATTTATTTTGATTCTGTAGAAACGTACATGCAAGTATATTTGGGAGACTTTGTGTCGATTTGTTTCGGTTTAGCATGTGCGTATTAGAACCCTTTTTGTGATATTGTGTCGCATTCGTTGTGACATGATATTTTTGTTAGAAAGTACCGTAGGGTATACCTGAGCTATAACCACCTGTGGGGGTACCACAGGCATGTCTTCTTGGCACCGAGGCATGACACTTCCGTGGTGGTGTGATTAGTCCACGGCGTCTCCATTTTGTGTGCTCCGATGGGAGTTGGCCAATTGGTGTTTTGTTGTGGGAGGCGTATGGGTCGACCCTAGTTTTCTGTTCTGTTCTGTTCTGCGGTTTGGTGTTGTTTGTGCCGAACACACCTTCCGATTTTGTATACATTTGGATCTGCAGTCCAATGTGTGCCTGCCTGCGTGGCAGTATTTTGACTTGTCTTTGTGACAAGGTATATTTCTGTTTTGTTCTGAGCTCGGTATGAAATAAACACAACCATTCAATTCAGCCTTTTATGTTGTTCAGTAAATCAATTCAGTTCAGGAGATCAGTTTCAGTTCAGTAGATTAGTTCAGTTTAGTCGATTATGTTATTCAGTTCAGTAAGATTATGTTATTTAGTTCAGTTGATTTTGTTAATCTCAGTTTGGTTCAGTTGATTTTGTTATTCAATTTCAGTTCTTATTTGTGCACTCTTTATTTGTACTGGGCATTTGGCTCATGCTGTGTTTTTCTTCCGGCAGGTTTACAAGGGGATTCAAGGGCAAGTGTGAAGAGAGTTCCTTTTTGTTTTGACATTCTGTTTAGAATTCGTTCGTGCGTAGCCTCCCTTTCCACTGGTCGGGAAGGGGGTGTTACAGAGTTGGTATCAGAGCTAGGGTTCTTTCTTGTAGAAACCTATTTAGGTTTGACCTGTGAGTTATGGGTAGACATATGGGATAGGTTTTTGTTCTGTTTAAAATTCTGTTCAGCTATCCTATCCGTTTGAATTCAAATTTGCCTTAAATCAATTTCGCTTTCGTCCGTTTTGTTTTGTCGAGGGTTCGTAAAACCACTAGAGGTGGTGGAGGCGTCGATAATGGTGACAATGTTGGTCTGCCTTACGGAGGACGTGTGTTCGCCTTGTCATCTAATTAAGTTACGGATGCGCAATATTCTATTTTGGTACTCTTTTAGTTAGCAGTCGTGAGACTTTTATTGAGTTTGACTCTACTCATTCGATTATTTCGTATTCTTTTGTTCGGCATCGTGGTGTGCCATTTCAGTCTTTAGATTCTGCTCCGATGAGAATTTTTTTGTTATCTCTGATTTGTACCGAGGTTGTTTCTATTAGTTTTGGAAATAAAGATTTGTGGGTCTAATTTTCGGTCGATGCGTATGTACGACTTTGATATGATTCTTGGGATGGACTGTCAGAGGTTAAGTTATGATTATGTAGATTGCCTTTAGGCTTGATCTGTGAGTTATGAGTAAATCACTAGGTAGACATATAAGTTTGTCTCGATTTGGTTCTCTGTTTGGTTGATCCTGATTTTGACCAAATGTTAATCTGTTTTGATTTGTAGTTGATATGAGGAAAGTGATATAATTTGTCTAGGTTATTACTGTTATACAATGGAGTAAGGATATTAGTTAAGAATTGTGATTGGAGCATTAAGGAAAATAAAGTTATATTTTGTACAGTTAAGAAATGATCATATATGTAATGTGGTTATGATATGAGTATTTGTATCAGCAAGTATTTGATTTTGGAGAATTAATCGTTAGAGTGCTTTTCGTAACAATCTGTTATGATCTTAGACTTGAGGATTTGATATGGGTTGTGTTGGATTTATGTTAAGCTCGTGGATGATGTGAGGTAGGTATATTGATGAGACAGTATGATAAGTGAAAACTATTAAGTATGTATAAATGATCTCTTATAAACTTGAGTTATAAATATTCGAGGTAATTAGATTAATCATTGAGGCAAATGATAAATTTTGCAGTTATTCTGGAGTTTTGTTATATGAAGATTTTGTAATAGTATGAGAAAATCTTGGAATTTGTTGGACTAAGGTTTGCACTAAGAAATGATTGATTTATTTAAATGGTTATATATTAAGTGATGAAATTCTATAGATTTTGAGACCTTAAATAGTTTAGAGTATGCAGTTTGTTTATGCAGATAATGGAACATGACTTGGAGTTTAATATGGTGATTTAGATATTTTAGTGGTATATTATTTGGAGTAATAATATTTAAGAACTAATTCGAATTGAGATTGTGATATTTTGGAGTGCTTAAGGTGCTGGGGAAATTACTCAGTCTGCGTTTTATTGTCCCATTTGAGATTTTAGAAACGCAAAGTTGCATCTCAGTTAGTTTTGCCTTCATAGTCAGCTCACGTGTCTTAGTGCTGAAGAGTTATCATTATCCTCTGTTGCATGTGGTGCACTATCAGTTTTGATAAGATTTCGAAGGAAAACCATTTCGTTTGTTTTGTGAAAATTCTATTCGAGCGAAGTATTCGCATCTTTTGATAATTAGGTTCGTTCTATTCTTTTGATTCCGAGGACGGAATCCTTTTTAAGGGGGAGGTAATGTAATACCCGGCCCTTTATTTTTTTAAAAAGTCCCACATTGCCAAGCATTAAGGCCATCCTCCCTTTCCTTGCCTATATATATGGACCACCCCCCTTTAGTTTTTAAAACACTAAAACATTAAGGTTTTTCCCAATGTGAGGAAACCTTTTTGTGTGAGGGCCTTTTTAGTAAGGACCTCCCTAGTTAAAATATTTTTGCGGACTGCGAACCTTATAATTTCGGGTATGTCTCTTTTTCTTTCTTTGTGTAATTATTTAATTTTTTGTATTCGTTTTAATTTTGTAGTTTTAATTTTGTAGCTTTAATTTTTGTATGCTATTTAGTTTGTTAGTTTATATATTTGTTAGTAATTAGCATTTTGGAATATTAAATTATTATTTTTGTAACTTTAGAGTTTTGGCATAATAATAATAATAATAATAATAATAATAATAATAATAATAATATTTATTTGTAACATAATTAAAAATGGAAAGAATATTTTTGTAAATATACTTATATGTATTTCAGAAGGAACAAGAATAATATTATTTATTAATACGTTACCATGATTAGAATATTTATGTATGTATAACTTTAGGTATAATTTTGTTTAGAATGGAAGGATTTCAGATTTGCCTAAGAGAGAGAAAATGTATAAAACTTAATCAATTGATTAACTATTTATTTAACAATTCATTTATTTTGTTTAATTAGTTCCGATGGAGGGAATTTAACGAGTCAGTTTTGCAATAAAATTTCGGATATTTCATTGCGTATTCCAGGTACGGATTCCGTACTCCTTCAGCAATATTCCTTTGATTTTAATTTGTTTGTTTTGTTCTTCATTAGAATTTGGATATTTTTCGATATATTGTTCATAGTCAAATGCATATGATAGTTTTGTTTGATTTTAGATATTCACAACTTATCTTGTACTCTTAAGCATGTCTAGTATTTATTTTGATTCTGTAGAAACGTACATGCAAGTATATTTGGGAGACTTTGTGTCGATTTGTTTCGGTTTAGCATGTGCGTATTAGAACCCTTTTTGTGATATTGTGTCGCATTCGTTGTGACATGATATTTTTGTTAGAAAGTACCGTAGGGTATACCTGAGCTATAACCACCTGTGGGGGTACCACAGGCATGTCTTCTTGGCACCGAGGCATGACACTTCCGTGGTGGTGTGATTAGTCCACGGCGTCTCCATTTTGTGTGCTCCGATGGGAGTTGGCCAATTGGTGTTTTGTTGTGGGAGGCGTATGGGTCGACCCTAGTTTTCTGTTCTGTTCTGTTCTGCGGTTTGGTGTTGTTTGTGCCGAACACACCTTCCGATTTTGTATACATTTGGATCTGCAGTCCAATGTGTGCCTGCCTGTGTGACAGTATTTTGACTTGTCTTTGTGACAAGGTATATTTCTGTTTTGTTCTGAGCTCGGTATGAAATAAACACAACCATTCAATTCAGCCTTTTATGTTGTTCAGTAAATCAATTCAGTTCAGGAGATCAGTTTCAGTTCAGTAGATTAGTTCAGTTTAGTCGATTATGTTATTCAGTTCAGTAAGATTATGTTATTTAGTTCAGTTGATTTTGTTAATCTCAGTTTGGTTCAGTTGATTTTGTTATTCAATTTCAGTTCTTATTTGTGCACTCTTTATTTGTACTGGGCATTTGGCTCATGCTGTGTTTTTCTTCCGGCAGGTTTACAAGGGGATTCAAGGGCAAGTGTGAAGAGAGTTCCTTTTTGTTTTGACATTCTGTTTAGAATTCGTTCGTATGTAGCCTCCCTTTCCACTGGTCGGGAAGGGGGTGTTACAAAATCGCTTGAGTTTTTCTGCTGAAATAAGGGCTTGTTTTTGCCCCAATTTTTTTAACCCTGTTCTTTTAACACAGACGGGCTAAATTGATATTCATCTGCCAATAATTCCAGCCGACCTATTATTTTTTTTAATGAATGAACCTTGGTTTGAGGGAGAACAGGGATACAATTGTTCAGCTATAATGGGTAGCCCGTCCGCTAGAATTCTAGCGGACACTGGGGCTTAAGGTTTAATCATGTTCGTTCGATGTACAAATAAAGGGATAAGATAATGTTTGCTCAATTTTTGTCTATAGAAAATATTTATTATGGATCGTTCATATATATATATATATATATATATATATATATATATATATATATATTAATTTCTTCTCTAGTACAAAATGTTTGAATCATAATTCATACATTATGCACTAATTTGCAATTTGAATGGAATTTGGTTGCAAGATGTAGCTTAATTTCTCTTTGCTTCTCTATGTCTCTACAGATTTATAAGTGAAAGTTGCTTGTCCTAATATGCGTTGTACAAGATGCGCATGTTTTTATTTTTCTGATCTTATTTTTCACAGCTTAGAATTGAAAATGCAAATATATTAACAAAAACTAGTACGTACATAAAGTGTATCGTTGTTGGAATAGTATATATATATATATATAAACACATATATAATAGTAACAATTATTTTCAATTCTATTTTAATTACATATTATTATAAATAATGTTGTAAGTTACAAATTTGTCATAATGATGTTAGTTACAAATTATTAATAATATTATAATTTAAATAAAAAAATAGAGTCACATAAAAATATTTAAATTAATTAGTGGTCAAATTCAAAATATATTGGATTTCTTTTCTTCTGTTCTATATAATTAAATAAGATTACATCACTTATCCTTATAAAGCAATTAACAATCTTTAATTTAATAAAAAGGAATAAAGACAAATTAGTTTTTACAAATTTTTTTGCATCTTATTAAATGCCTCAGTTTAGACACAAACCAAATGATTCCAACTTGAATCAATTAAATTGCTCTCCTATTCTCTACATAGACTACAATAAACTATACATTTTATGTTTACTTAAATTATGTTCACAAACGAGTTTTATCAAAGTCAAATATGATAAATAACAAGTTATGAAAATATAAAATAAAGTGTAACATATAACAACCATACTGGAAAGATGGCAACCAAATTACATAGATGATAATGCTAATTTATAGTGATGATGATCTCAATTGAACTTCCTCATCCCAGAGCTCCTCAACTGACTTGATAGGTCCGTCAGCTGATGTGAATTCTTCTCCACTTTGAGCTCTGACTTGTCGGATATTATTAGCAATTTTTTCAAACTCCTTGGCGCTTAATTCCCAGTCGAAAATCTCGAGGTTCTGCTTCAGCCTGTCTTTATTGAAGCTCTTTACCACCACAGAAACTCTTTGCTCATAAGCCCATCTCAATGCCACCTGAGCTACAGATTTTCCTTTAGCCTTTGCAATTTCCTTGAGAACCTCAGAGTCCATAATTCTGTTGCTTCCCCAACTAGTTCCCGCGGCTCCGAGAGGAGAGTAAACAGCAATAAGGATTCCATTGGCCTTGCAGAACTCATTCAACTTCCTTTGTTGCCGTACCGGATTCATTTCCACCTAATTTTGAACATCAACACATGATGCTACTTTTTTCAATAGCAAAACAGCAAAAAGAATTTGTAGCACTGAAGGAGGAGTTTTGTACTGTGTACTAACACAGAGAGAACAACACGTGGGATTAATTCAAATAGCAGGACCCACGTGCTTTTTTCTTTGTGTCAATGTGCGAACAACTGCTGGTACGCATAGAATTATTTTTTCATAAAATTTACATATGTAACTAAATATCAACCAGGAATTAATAGGGTTAGTAGATTTGTTCAATTAGGATCAAACTATACTTGATTGACAGCCGGAGGAATGTTTGCAAAGGCGAGGATGTCACTGAGCTTTTTGCATGAGAAATTGCTGATACCAATGAATTTGGTGAGACCAAGTGTTTGGCACTCTTCCATGGCTGTCCAGACAGACTTGAGTGTTGGGATGTAATTTATTGGGTTTCTCATTTTTGCTTTAGGCCTCTGGATCACCTTATGCGAGGATTGGGCCGGGTCACTCTTACCTACTGTGACAGACTGGGTTAGGGGGTAGTTGGGCCAGAGGGTAATACACCCTTTCTTCTCAGGAAAGGTTGATGGGACATTTAGTACATTTTAGTCTTCTTCAGCATGTTGGGTAAGAGGGTAGCCTACGCTAGTCTTCTTCCTATTGGACCTATGGGAGTGGGTGGAAGGAGACGTCATTTTTTCACTCATGAAGGGATGATGAGACGTTCGAGAATGCATGGATGAATATATACAGGCAAACTCCCAAAGAAACAAAGTAATACATTTATACATACAAAATAACATTAGTTATGAAATATCTTACACGTTCCAGCAAAAGTTTTAGGTCCTTCATTGTGACGTTAAACACTTGAACTTACCTTTACACCGAAGCATCCCCGGACAGCCCAAGCCGCGACTGTTCTGTGGGGTGTTAACGATTTGTTGAGTGTACAGGTAATTTGCTGATGGGTGATTACAGCAAGATCCAAGATTTGACGTCAACATTGGTGCTAGAAGGAGGGCCTTTGTGTTTGATACATAAATCACCAGGTTATTTTTGTAGAAAGGATATTCCCATGGCAGAGAGAGGTAGCTCAAGTAGGGGACATTAAGGATTGTCCCTCGAACCACGAGTGCAAAGCAGTAGAGCCCCGAAGAAGGGAGGAGGGGAGAATGAACATTCAGGGCGAAAACAAGGATACGCTCATTCGGAGCTTGTCAGAAGATATTTGTTTACACCCCCCTATTTGGGGGACATGATTCCCATAGAGGGGACCCATAAGAAGGAAGAGCATCATTGAGGAGAGTCTCACAACGTTAATATACCGAGAGAGATAGCAGTACAGAATCAGAGAGGCAAAAGTTGAGTTAGAGTCTTTGCAACGGGAGTGCCAAGAGTGGCAGTCCCGCTTGCTTGATTTGCATAAAGAGGGTCCACCCGCTACTATCGACAGCAAGGAGAGAGCGGATACTCCACAGAGCCGACCTATGTCAAAGCAGGGATGGGTGAAACGATCCAAATTCAATGATCCACACCAGCCTCAGGATTACGCGAGGTGATATGACCAAGACGATCAGGGTGATATAAGAGGTACACATCAGTCTCAGGGTTATATGAGACATGACTGGGACAGTCGAGGTGATATATGGGGAACAAACCAACCTCAGGGTTATATGAGGCGTGACCGGGACGGTCGAGGTGATGTAAGGGGTACACACCAGTCTTAGGGTTATATGAGGCACGACCGGGATGGTCGAGGTGATATAAGGGGAATAAACCAGTCTCAGGGTTATATGAGGCGCGATCGGGATGGTCGAGGTGGTATAAGGGGAACACACCAGTCTTAGGGTTATATGAGGCAAGGTCGGGACAGCTTGGATAGACAAGAGAAGTTATGGTCCGACTCCCCAAGACGATACTCCCGAGAAAATGATCTAACTCCGAACTATGAGGCGGGACAGGAAGGCCCAGGTGTCGAGCCGAGTCGGGAAGATCAACGCATGGTCCCTTACGTGCCCATTGTCGACCCGGTTATGGAAAGGATTTCCGAGTTGGAAAAAAGGTTGGTGCGGCAAAGGCGAGGCCGACGATTGGTTCTGAGCCCGAGACGTCAAGACCCATGCCTCTCGACCTAAAATCTCCATTCTCGACAGCTATTGATTAGGAAAAGGCCGACCCTAAGAAAAAATTGCCACCTCTTGAGATGTATGATTGCTCGGGTGACCCGTAAGACCACACTAGCTCATATGAGAGAGTGATGAGATACTACAACCATTCCGAGACAAGGATGTGTCAAATCTTCGTAACAACATTGAAGAAGGGGGCTAAACAGTGGATGATGTCATTACCTCCCAATTCTATCCACTCGTGGTCCAAATTGAGTGTTCGATTCCATGAACGGTTTGGCAGTAACAAGAGAAGGGGCAAGGTGACGGCCTCTTTGATGCAGGTCAAACAGAAACAAGATGAGTCGTTGAGCCAGTACGTGCAACGATTCCGGGATGCGGTGGGAACTATTACCGACCTCAATATGATATAAGCACCGGGGTTCTTCACCACAGGGATGGATGTTACCCGGAACAGGAAAATGATGAAAGATATAATGTTCAATCCTCTGAAAGATCTCTTAGATGCATATGACCGAGCCAAAAAGTTTATCGCAGTAGAGGAGGCAATGAATAGTTTGATACCAAAGAATAAGGGTACGGAACGTAAAGACAATTGCAGGAACAAGGGAGGAGACAACCGACTAAGTACCTTTGACCGAATAAAGCCAAGAGGAGGACAACCCAATTTGGGTAGACCCCTCTATCAACCTCGAGCCTAGAACAGAACCTACACACCTCTAAGCGCTGATCGCGTCAAAATTTTGGAAACTATAAGGAGTGAAGAGAGGCCGGGGTCCGAACCTTTGAGGTATAGACCGAATAAGTCTGGTCCTTACTGCCTATACCACCATCGGTCGGGGCGCACCACGGAGACCTGTGGCGGGTTAATGGACATGATTGAGTCGAAGGTTCAAAGAGGTGAATTGACGCAGTTCGTGGTTGCTCGGGAAATAAGGACAGATAGTCCTGGGATTACGACAGAGAAAAGGGACGAGCAGGGCAACCTCCCTCGAAGGGTTGTGGATGTTATAATAGGAGGGTCTGCACCGGGGCGCAGTGAAAAAAGGCGTCGATCCTCCTCCTGTCTCAACATTGACTGATCTGTCCCTAAAAATGGATCGACCCTTTCGTAAAACGATGATCTCCTTCTCAGACGAGGACTATCCGACTGACGCCATCGAACCACATGAGGGCGCTTTGGTTATCACCACCCAAGTCTGTCCGGTGGACATGAAAAGAATAATAATTGACAATGGATCATCAGTAGATGTATTATACAGTCATGCTTATCAGAGAATGGATCTTCAAGGCGAGAAGTTGAAAGTTGGGACCGAATTGCCTTTGTACGGGTTCGGGAATGAAGCAGTACCTGTGGTTGGGACCTTACAACTTCCCATGGTGTTCAACACGACTCCCAGACAGGTGACGGTGCAGGTAAAGTTTTTATTGTTCAAGTTGATTCAGCCTACAACGCTATCTTAGGGCGGACCACTTTGATAGCCTTAAATGCTGTTACTTCCATTCCACATTTCAAGATCAAGTTTCCTACTTCAGAGGGGATAGGTGAGGTAAAGGGAGATGTTGACATTGCTCGGAGGTGCTACCACCATGTTGTGATGTCATCGACGGTTGGAGTTAGCAGACAAAAATGTGCCATGAGCGTGGATGTGGAGACATATGCAGAGGGGGATACCGAACCACTAGCTTCCCCTACCGAGGATACTGAGGAAGTGGAGTTGGTACCCGGCAATAGATCGAAGACGATGAAAATAGGTGTGGAATTACCCGGCGCCATTAAGACTCAGTTGATTAAGCTCCTACGAGACTATTCCGATATTTTTGCTTGGGCTCCTCGAGACATGCTTGGGATTGCCGAGGGGGTTGCTGTTCACCGATTATCAGTTGACCTGAGAAAGAAGTCGGTGCACCAAAAACGAAGGATATTTACACCTAAGCATCAAAAGATTATAGATGGAGAACTCGAAAAACTTTTAGATACCGGGGTAATTGAAGACATTGAATATCCGGAATGGCTGGCCACCAATGTGGTCATGGTTAGGAAAAAGAACGGAAAGTGGATGGTTTGCATAGACTACACAGATCTGAATAAGGCATGTCCAAAAGACTTTTACCCACTCCCACAAATTGACTAGCTCATTGACGCCACCTCGGGGAATTTGGTTCTAAACTTTTTGGATGCCTTCTTGGGTTATCATCAAATTCACATGGCAAAGGAGGATATTACAAAAACAGCGTTTATCACCCATCAAGCCATTTATGCCTATAAGAGGATGACTTTTGGGTTGATAAATGTCGGGGCTATATACCAGAGGATGATGAACACCGTCTTCCGAAAACAAATTGGTAGGAACATGGAAGTATACGTAGACGACATGATTATCAAAAGCCCCCGAACACAAGACCATCTTCGGGATCTAGAGGAGTGTTTTGAGACGGTTCGACGGCACAATATGCGACTCAACCCCACTAAATGCACCTTTAGTCTTAGCTCTGGGAAATTCTTGGGGTACTTGGTGAGTAAAAGGGAAATCAAAGCCAACCCGGAAAAGATCAAGGCAATTCTGGACATGCGATCACCGCAGAGCTTCAAAGATGTGCAGAGACTTGCTAATCGTATTGCAGCGCTGAGGAGGTTTATGTCGAGATCGGCAGAGAGATGTTTACCTTTCTTTGACACTTTGAAGGGGTCGAAGAATGAAAATACTTTCAACTCGAATTCAGAATGTGAAGATGCCTTCCAAGGGATTAAGAAGTATTTGATGACGGCCCCCTTGCTGCAGAGACTGGTATCATGGGAGCCGCTGTATTTGTATCTATCTGTTAGTCCGGTAGCTGTCGGCGCAGCCTTGGTAAGGGAAGAAGGGGTATGTTCAGAAATGCCTGAAATGTCAGATTAATAGCTTGGTTCCACGTCAACCTCTAGAGGAATTGTCGTCGATATTGTCCCCTATCCTATTTGCTATTTGGGGGTATTGATTTGTTAGGACCACTGCTCAAGGCCAAGGGGCAGCTCCATTATGTAATAGTGGCTATCGACTACATGACAAAGTAGGTTGAGGCAAAACCACTTTGCCATATCACCGAAGACAATTGTGTAAAATTCATGAAGGACTCAGTGGTATATCGATTTGGCATCCCTATGGTACTCGTTTTAAACAATGGAACGTAGTTCGTAGGTAAAAAGTTTGAAGAGTTCTTATCTAAATTGAGAATTCAACATCGAAGAACTTCAGTGGCATACTCCCAGTCCAATGGTCAGGTTGAAGTCACTAACCGAACTCTCCTTAATGGGGTTAAAAGGCGGCTGGATGAGGCTAAAGGGAGATGGCCCGAGGAGTTGCAAAGTGTCATATGGGCTTACCGGACTAATCCTCGAACGACCACAGGGGATTCACTCTTCAGTTTGGCATATGGGACATATGCTTTAATCCAGGTCGAGATCGGATCTTCCTTGTTTCGGGTATCTAATTTCAGGGAGTTATACAACGACGAGGGACTTCGGCTTAACCTCGACCTGCTAGGGGAAGCTTGTGATGCTACGATGCTAAGGTTGACCATTTACCAACAAAGAACTGCCAAGTACTACTATAACAAAAAGGTCCGGGTCAGAAGGTTTGAGGTAGGAGATTTGGTGCTTAGGGAGGCCGAGACCTCTACACCTCACAACACCGGAAAATTGATGCCTAATTAGGAAGGCCTTTATGAAGTTGTCGAAGTGGTCAAAGAGGGGACTTTTCGTCTTAAAGACATGGAGGAGATTGAGTTAAAAAATACCTGGCATATGGGTCGGTTGAAGAAATACTATCAATAACTAGGCTTGTACTTTTTAAAGAATCACACGGTGCAGTTATAAGAGCTGCTCTTTTGTAAATGTTATAACCAAGTTTTAGTGAAGTAAGAATGTGTATTTTGCTAATTTGCTTGCTTATTCAATTACACCTGAAATTCCAGGCTCAAATAATGTCTCTGTTTCATTAGCATAATTTGTTTAATTACATGAATAATCCCTATTTACTATCTATATACAGGGGGGACATTATTTACAAGTTAATCATAGGTTCGGGGGGTCGGTCGGAGGATTAATATCTATTCCCAACTCGGATTCGTGGGCGGCGTCATCTTCAAGCCAAAGTAAGTCTTCATCGGAGAAACCCACTGACTTAGGATCCGTTTCGGTCGCTTGAACTTTCAAAAGGGCAACCTGGTAACCTTTGCCAAACTCCATGGATATTTCTTCCATCAACTCCATTAAAGCCCTATACTCAGCAATGACCTGCTTCCGGGTCGTGGCCATTTCTTTTGTGCTCTCCTTCAAATCGTCATAGGCCCTTTTGAGGGTATTGGCATATTTCTGAAGTTCGGTATGCTCGGCGTGACCTTTCTGGTTGACCTCTTTGAGTTGGGAGTGTAGATTATTCAGACTCTGGAGCTGGCCAAGGAGCTATTCGTTTCGTTGAGCATATCGGGCTACCTCTATTTGATGTTGTTCTTTTGTGGAGGAGTATGCAGCCTGGTCCGATTGAATTGTTATCTCCAGGGTTTCTATTTGGCGCTGAACTTTTAAGATTTGATGGCGAAGGTCTTTGTTTTTCTTTAGATGCTCAGCTTGCTGTAAGATCTTTTGGCGAAGCGCCCGGTTCTCTTCTACACTTTGTTGAAGAGAGATCTAGGTAACGGCATGTGCCTCGCTCATCTGTTGAATATTCAAAGCATGTTCGTTGTCCCTCTCTTTGAGGAGTTGGCATCGAATCCTTAGTTGGTGGGCTTCCTCTGAACATTTGGCCTGTGCAATTGTAACTTTCACCAGTTGCTGATTAGCTTGGGTGAGCTTCTCATTCTCTGCTCGAAGCCTCTTTATCTCCAGGCCTTGCTCATGACTTTTCCGAGCTACCTCGGTCACTTGGTTGCCTAGGTTGTGTATCTTTCGCTTTGCTTACGAGTATTTAGTTTCCAACTCCTTGGCCTTTTGATAGGAGCCCGGTCCTGAACCCTCTTGGCACAAGAGTCTGCCATACAAGGCCAAAAACTGCATAAAGAACGCAAAGTTAGCCTACGACAAATCAAAAGCTAACCAAATGAAGAACCTAAAGTAAGGAAGACTCTTACCCGACCCTGTTGTACCATTGAGCCAAGTAGCAGATCCTGCGTGGAGAGTTTGTCCAGTCTCGCATCGTCCTTTGGAAACTTGAAGGCTTCAAAGTACTGCATGGGAAGCTCAGCATCATCATGGGTCGGCCAGAAGGAGACTTCGAAAAAAAACTGCTGAAATTCAGGGTCAGAGAATAGGTTGAGCCTCGGACTGGAAGGTTGCGGGTCGGCCTGGGCGGTAGTTTCAGGTGGCAAACTGGGGGAAGGAGATTGGATTATTGATGACTTAGGGAGCGGAGTTGGTTGAGGTTCGGCTACTCCCGTTGAGGTTCTCCTAGCTTGCGGTAGGGAGGACGATGTCGGGGATGAACTTTGACTCTTCACAAGCCTCCGGCATTTTTACATGGAAATATGTAGCTTGTCGACCTCATTCAGCTGGGACACATCTCTCTTTGTTACCGGAGCGCCCTCGGGGGGCCGGTTGTTGATGTGCCTTTGTCGTGCCAGAAGCAGACTCAGGCGTGTTCCTTTATCTGGGGGGTTCGGACAACTAGAGCGGTTTGAGTGGGTTTCTTGGCATGTTTCTTCATGCGTTAAGCCTTCTGAGGAGGATCAGAAGTTTGGCTATGGGGGCTGGTACGCTCGGCTCGGAGGGCATGGACCGTTTGGATCGGTTTGACTGAAATTGGAGGTTCGGTGTTGCGGTGTGGTGGTCCTTCCACGTTGAATTCTTTGATAAACAGGGGAGGACTTGGAGGGGGAGGAGAGTAGACCCGACCTTCGGGTTTGGTCATTACTACTGGGGAGAAAACAAGAAATACTAAGATGAGATGTTCTGGGTTATAAGCACAAACACAACAAAACTCGTACGCAAATAAAGAGACTTACATCCATGTCGGAACAACCAGTCCTCGTCGGATAGGACGCTTATATCCCATGGCGCCGACGGTAATTTTCTCATGAAGGCATGGAACTCCCTCTGTCGGTCAGCCTCCATCCGTTCGTACCCCAGGTTAAGCTTTTGGGCCTTATTCCAACTCTGCAGCTGGTCAACCTCCATACTTTAGATGTAGAACCACTTCGAGTGCCACCCTTTATTGGTGGAAGGGGGTTGTGCTAAGCTTCAGCGTCCGGAGATTTTATTCAGGTAGCGAAACCTGGGGATGTGGGCCTTGTTTAGAGTATACATAGAAAAGAAGAAGTCAATGGAGGGTTCAATACCGACCTCCTGACAGAAGGCGATGAAACATACGATATGGATGTAGGAATTAGGAAGAAGTTGAGATAAAGCTATGCCGGTAAGTGTGAAGAAGGAGATGACAAAATCGTGAAGGGGAAAGCGAAGCCCGTATCGTAAAGTTTGGATGTGAATGGTCGTGTATTTCATATCCACCCGATGATACATTTTATCGCATTCTTTGGGGGCCCTGAGTTCATGTTGAAGGGGGGTTTGGAATTCGTTCCGGATTGCTTCTAAGTCTGTTTCCTTGATGATCGACTCCGTATTAGCGAGGTTGTAGGCCTTAGTAGAGCCGTATCAGATGCGGATGGATTCCTCCTCTTTTTCAGCCTCGGTATGAACAGGAGTTTTTTGATCCTCTGTGATGGGGCTATCAATGGGACTACGGAAGAAAAGTGGAGAATCGGGTTTTTGAGCCATATTCACGGGTCAGAAAGAACTGGTCAGAGATGTTGAGAAAAGCTTCAGCCAGAGTTTCCTGTTGCAGAGGTAGTATGTCGAGTTAAGAAGTGAAAATGTTATGGTATCAAGAGAATTGGCCAACAAATAGACGACGTTTCCACTAATAATGGTAACAAGTGGTGCGTAAAACGAGGACGACTGCATTTAATGAAAAAGGACGTGATGAGAAAGGCTGACGAAGAGCGTGGTGGTAGTTTGACTTTGGAGGGGAACTTACTTTTCGCGCCCACCACTGGGGGGTTGGGATACTCTTCTATTTGGTCTATCTTCTAAAAAAATAGGAGAGTGGGAGGCAATGTTGGGATGTGATTTATTGGGCTTCACATTTCTGCTTTGGGCCTTTGGATCATCTTATGCGAGGATTGGGCCAGGTCACTCTTACCTACTATAGTAGGCTGGGTCAGAGGGTAACACACCCTTTCTTCTTAGGAAAGGTTGATGGGACGTCTGGTACATTTTAGTCTTCTTCAACATGTTGGGTCAGAGGGTAGCCTACGCTAGTCCTCTTCCTATTGGACCTATGGGGGTGGATGGAAGTAGACGTCATTTTTCCACTCATAAAGGTATGATGGGACGTTCAAGAATGCATGGATGAATATATGTAGGCAAACTCCCAAAGAAACAAGGTAATACTTTTTTACATATAAAATAACATTAATTATGAAATATTTTACACGTTCCAGCACAAGTTTTAGGTCCTTCATTGTGACGTTAAGCACCTGAACTTACCTTTACACCGGACCATCCCTGGACGGCCCAAGCCGCGACTGTTTTGTGGGGTGTTAACGATTTGTTGAGTATGTAGGTAATTTGCTGACGAGTAATTATAGAAAGATCCAGGATTTGACGTCAACAGGGAGCAAGTTTAATTTTCTGGCCTTGGTGGATATTCATATGAGCCATGACTCATGCTCACCGGCCAGTGCACCAGATACAAATCAAGATAGTTCAGCTTCAGATTCCTGGATGCATAAAGATTAATGAAAAAAATAAAGTCAACTAGTCAAATTATATCGTAACTCTCATTTTTCAGGATAAATAGAATATAATGGTGCATTATCATGTACTTATATAATTAAATTATTACGTACTCTAGAGTCTTTTTGAGGGTTGGAATAACGTGATCAGGATGAGCATCACTGCACCAGAGCTTAGAGGTGATAAAGAGTTCATCGCGAGATTTAATTAAGCCGAGATTAAGAGCTTGGGATATGGCTTCACCAAGAGGGTGCTCTCTTTAATTAGTAAACAAAGGCAGTGTCAAAATGTCTGTAACCAAGCTCAACTTCTTCAAGCACTGCTCTTATCACAATTTCTGGTGCTACTGGGGGGAATGTTGCGGTGCAAAGTCCCAGCACCGACATTTTTTTTTTTCATATCCCCATAGTTCAAACAAACTTCTGGAATACTATAAAGAACCATATATTTCTCTAATATTTTTTACTTGGAAGGTTAAATGGATGGATAGTAGCAATGACATACCAATGGACCAGTTTTACTCTTTATATACAGTCGGGGGATTTTGGAGATCACCTTCAATGAGGAGCCATGTGAATTATTTGGATCCATTCATGCATATAAGGCTCACTTTTATGGTTTATGTTAACTAGTACATAAAGGCACACGTGTAATATATGTAAATTTTTCTGCCTTTTTTTTTTTTTAATTTCTAAAGATTTACTTTGGATCCTATGTTATCTACTAATGAATTGTAACGTGACTCTAATTGCTGGGAATTTATATTTAATCTTTCTTTCTACAAATGGTATAGTTAGTTACTATCTATCTTTTATATTATGAAAGGAGAGAGATGAATGATAGTTATTTTTTGAGATTATGTCACGATATATTTTTTTTTACTTATTTTTTTTTCTTATTTATATTTTTAAATTTTAATCAAATATTATATATATTTTTTTAATTATACACATGTAATGTGTTATGTATATTAGTCATTAATAATTGTACACATGCATTGTTACATATAATATTTTTAAAAAGTGTTGTGTATCATAAATTTTAATGTAAAAATATACTTTTTAATAATGATAATGATACTGTATTTGAATATTATATTAAATTTGTGTGCATGTATATTTATTCTTATGATAATATCCCTTTGGAACGTTATTGGTGACGCCAATTAGGAGCAAGTTGCAAAATCAAGTAGGTAGGTACCCAAGGCAGGCGACCGCCGGCCCCACAGTAAAGGAGTGGGCAAAATAGTCTTCTTCTTATGAACTCGGATTTTATTATCAGCGTTATTGTTTAGGATCCACAAAATTGAATATCTAAAAATATAATTAAGCATAAAATAGTAATAAATAAAAAAAGAGAAAGTATTATAAAGAGAAGAGAGAGAAATATTTTATTACTCCCTTCATTCCTCTTTAATTAACATTTTAGTAAAAAAAAACACAAAAAAATAAGAAATGTAATTAATGTTTTTGTATAATTGACCAAAATAATTATAAAATTTCAATATTATCCTTCAACAATTTATTATAAAAGATACAAGAAAAACAAGTTAGTATTTTAATTGAGTGATAATATAGAAAATTATGTCATTAACGCTTCCTTGAAATTTACAAATGACAAATAAAAAGAATAAATTTTACTCTCTAAAAAAATAAATAAAAATAAAGGCCGGGAGTATCATTTTACACTTGAGTGTATTTTAGGATGTATAATTTGGGTGTGTATATAGATATACTCCACAAAATTTAGTGCTCTTAGGACATGTTTATTTGTAACAATTATATTCTTAGAATTATATTTTCATGGATTATAATTATAAAATTATGAATTTTAAGATTAAATAGTACTTTTTTTGATTCAAAATTAAGATTATTATTAACTTTTTGAAGTTAATGTAAAATATTTTTAAAATAAAAATGATTTATATATTGACAAATATGATGACAAAGTTGGATTATGACCAATATAGAACTCTAAGCGATAAGATATAATAATAATATGTGAGTCCCTTAATAGTTTCTCTATATCTCATGTATCCACATCTGTCGACATCTAATATCGATATAAATTTGTCATCATATGTATTATGATTCTTTTTAAAATCAAAATTGACATAGATTTGTTTAATTCTAATCAATATAATAATGAATATTATAAAATATCTAACAAACAATATCCGTTGCAAGATTTATTGCTTCATAATATTTAATGGATCATTGCAATTGTGATTATGAAAATGTCTAAAATTTACTTATAAAACACAATAATCATCTTACAATTTAAAACAAAGGGAATACTTTTCATATATTTGCTTATGATGAGATTATTTATGGGATAATTTTAAATAATCTGATGTTATGTTTGTTTTGTCCATAATTATTTAAACAATTAGATAAAACTTACTGGTTAGACTATTATACCTTTATTAGTAATGACCAAAAGATTGTATTCACAATATTGTAAGTGTAAATGGATAGAATAAAATACATAAGACATTTTAATAAAAAAGTAAAAGTTAATTTTGTTTACAAATTTTTAATCCCAAATAGTAGGGATTATAATACCTGGTTGGACATAGTATTAAATAATTCCCCATTTCAAGTCATTTTATTATCTGTGAACTAATAATCTCAAATCCAATTTTAAAAACAAATAAGAAACTTGAGATTGATAATCTAATCCTAAATGTTATCCTTCCAAATTAACAAATGTGACCATAGTATTGAGCATGGTATGGAAATGAAGAGGGTCTTTTCTACTTGCTTAAATTCTACGGTGTGCAAAACTTGTCGAGTGAGTATGGGTATGTTTGGGGATGACTTATTTTAAAATGACTTATAAGTTAAAATTTAAATTGACTTATAAGTTCTTTTAAGTGGTGACTTACAAATAAAAGTGTTTGACACAATTTTGACTTATAAGTTAGAAATTAAGTTAAAATAAATCGTAAAGGTGTTTGATTAAAATGACTTATAAGTTAAAATAAGATGTAAAGATTACTAAAATAAGGGTACATTTAGTCAAACTTACTAATTTTAAATTACTTATAAGTCATTTTGTTGAGTACTCATATTTTACCAAATTATTGATAAAATATAATTAAAAGGGAAAATACAAAAATACCCTTAAATTGTTAAGAGACAATGAACATTTATTAAGAGTATCATGAACCTTACCATAGGACTAATACCACAATGACACATGATAAATGAATTAAAGTGACTAAGAACTGAAATAATTATTAATCCCACTATTTGCAGCTTTAGGAGATTGAAGGGATAATGCAGATGAAAGTTACACTAATTATCATGATGAATGATATTATAAAGAGACCACATTCCAGTCAGAAAAAAGTATATGAACTCATCAACAACAAATCAGCAAAACAACTCGTTTTAGAGTTTTTGTTATTATTTATCTTAAGAGTATGATTAGATTTCTATCAGACGTATCACCAAGAGATTGTAAGTTAGGAATTAACGTAGTTTTAGTCTCTATAAATAATTCTTAGTCCCATGTTATTGGAATTGTAGCAGTTAATTTTTTTTTAGTTTCGTGTTACTAAAATATTAGAATTGTACCAGTTATTTTGTGTTCCAAAAAATCCTTGAGTGTAAGGTATCGAACACACAATTTCTTGATCCATAATAAATAATATTTAGTTGTTGAATTATTTATTATCTAAAATAATTTTTCAACATTAACATTAAATTAATATTTATTTTTTCCCATATGTTAAACTAGCATGCCCAGTGGGACCAGTAATTGAAAATGCTATGAATAATGGCACGCTTTCGCACTAATGATAGTAGCCCAGAAGGAGAGAAGGTTCAAGTTCAAAACCTAAAGAACCAAGTAAGTTGTCCTCCTAAAACTCTTTCACTTGATTTACAACAAGAAATGCATGATTTAGGAAAAGAATGCATGGAAGTTATAAATAAAAGGCCTGATGAAATCTTGAATGTCTTAATAATGAATGTACAACCAGTGTTGTTAACAGACGACAAAAACATGTTTATATAACCTGATAGGGTAGTTCTTAATCACCCACTAGGTTATTAAATAGCCCCACCAATTTACATGACCTAGCTATATATGGCTCCTTACTCACCACAAGCTATTCTTCCTAGGTCCACCTATGGACTTGGTGAGTTCAGAACTTCTAGGCAAAGGCTTCACCCTAGGGCAACTGAAGCAAATGTCGTCTCTTTAGGCTAATGAGAGATTCTGAACTAGGGGTGAAACCTAGGGTTGATAATGAAAGACTTGTTAATAACCCTTTATTTGAATAACAAATATACGTTCATTCAGACATGCCTCAAGTGGTAATAATATAAGGCCAAACATTAACATTGGACCTGCGAATATATGACCTATAAATAATGGCAATATACCAGTCGATAAAGTAGTAAAAATTGTCAAGAACATATGTGGACCTAACATGAGGTTTCCAATTAGGAAACATACAAAAAGCCATATCCTTAGCGGACAAACTTGTCGTATAAATTTTCTAGAGACTTTAAAATGCCTGGCTTCATCCTCTACTCAAGGGAAGAAGGACAATACGCTACAAAACATATTGGAAGGTTTACCTTTTAGTGTAGAAAATTAGGCAATGATGCTTTTATGAAATTTAGAATGTTCCCAAGTTCATTAACTAGAACAACATTTACATGGTACATCAACTTGCCACCAAATTTCATATATTCATAGCAAAATATGGAAGAACATTTTCATCTCCAATTCGACAGGGCTAAACCTGAGATTTCTGCTGTAGACTTGTTAAAATTAAAATAAAGGCTAGATGAACTCGTTGAATCCTTTTTAGAAAGGTTCAAAAGAGTAAAAAATAGATGTCCAGTGTAATTAGAGGAATCTCAAATGACAGATTTAGCCTTAGGAGGTCTAAATTTGGAGTTTAGAAAGAAATTTGATGGTCGTGTATCTAGAGATATGTGTGAACTTGGAACTAAAGTTTCTAAGTTTGAAAGTCTAATGAAAGAGAAAAACTAAAAAAAGAACTATTTCATAAAAACCTATTACAATGACTTAAATTATTGTGTTAATTTAGATGTTGACCTTACCATACTTGGTAAATTACTCAAACAATTATGTAAGAATATCAACATACCTGATGATGAAGATCATTCGCTAGATAACTTGAAAATTGATGTTGCCATTGTAGTGGGTAAAAAGCCTATTGTGTGTGGCCCTATGTTAAAAATTAACGCTTTTGGTCAAATATTAAGTTTCATGCCTAACAAGAAAAATAAAGAAGGTATTAAGAGGCAATACACATTTGATATTTCAAAGGCTGATGATATTTGTGACTACTTAATGAAAGTAAAATTCATAAAATTTATGGATAACAAAAAAGGGTTTGTCAGACATGGAATTTAAACAAAAATATTTTTGTAAATGACATCAATCTTTTAAACATTCTACTGTCAATTATTTGCATTTTGGAAATATTATTCAAGATACTATTGATAAAGTTTTACTAAAATTTGTTAATAAGCAAGATGAAGCCATGGAAATGGATCAACAGTTTTTTCCAGATATTATAGAAGTGGTTGTCGTGACTGCTAACCTTGCCTCCCTAAAAGGTAAAAAGAAAATAGAAACATTCCTACAAGGCATTTCTTTCGCTAGGTCATATAGACCAAAAATGTCAATGGTGTTTTATGCTGAGATAAGTAAAACGGTCCACATACCCACTAAGGGGCATTCAACTGTCAAAAGGTCTACTAACCAGTGGCATCAGATGAAGCAAACATAATTATACCACTCTGCTAGGATGATTAGGCCACCCATAGCACCACTAAGGAAATGACATCAAATCCAACACCCTAAGTTTCCAGAGTCGTCGAGCTATAAGAAAATGACTCGAACTTGAAAAAGAAGGGCCCAAAGGAAGTACAGGGCCATGATGAAAAAGATGGTGAATAATCATGTCTTCGCTAGAATTTGGTGACATGAGAAATATAGAGTATGACACTTGTTAGTACAAATGCATGATGATTTGATGATGATGTTTGTATAGTTCAATACATAAACTGCATATAAAATAGGGGGAGTTTATCAGTTCATGATTATGTTAATGATTTTGTTGGCAAACAAGAAATTTGTACAATCCTTATAAAAGAACAGATTGTACAAAGACTTGAAATTGGATTTAGTTATTAATGTATATTTGTAATATGTATCTTTTGTAAAGTCCTTAATAGTGAAATCAATGTACAAGGACTTAGGATAGAAGATCAAACTTGTTAGGTTGATCTATGAAGAAAAGTGGATGCATAGACTGTAGGAAATCATAAGTGTTATGTATAAACCAATCGATGTGATCATTCTGGGATTCACGTAGTATGTTCAGAAATGGTAAGGGATAATGCAATCGTTGAAAAGATCACATAATACACAAAGTAAAGATCGTATAGCAAATTATAAAGCTTGAGAACAGTTCGCAGAACACGTTTGTATTGTTAAAGGAAAGGAATAAGATCTTATAGCATCATTATGGAAGTAAGGACACTTCAAATAGATCGTACAATCATGTCATCAACTGAGCAAACTTAGTTAAAAATCACGGAAGAATAAGGAGAGTAAATCGTATGGAAATGTCAAATGCAGAACTTTGCCTGATTTGTATAGTAAAGATCAGATCTCTAAATCGTATAGTAAAGATCAGATTGCAGAGTTAACTCATAGACTTACAACGAAGGAAAATCTTCAAAAGACCAATCAAGATCTCAATGTAAAATGGCCAATTACATAAGGAGAACAGATCAAAGGAAGAGACAAAGGTATATATGCATGGAAAGAGGATTGAAAAAATGTCTTAACAAAAATTGTACTACAAGCTGAAGATTTTAAGAATGCTAAATTACAAGATGGACAAGTAAGGATTACTCCAAGAAAGGTGGAAGATTCAGAGAAAGTAAGTCATTGCAAGATCAAAACAAGAATTCATAGAGCTCTATCAAACATGTACAACAAAGACAAAAGGCTCTAGCAGAAGAAGTAAGAACGGGGGCTCACAAATGCGAAATAAGTCAAAGCACTCAAGATCGTAGAATGGAGTTGAATTAAATATAAATAGATAATTAAGTCAATCATTATCATTGAGTTACTCTAGAACACAGAGCTACAACATCAATAAGATGCCTCAGTATTACACATATCAATGACATAGTGCTAATGATATCAAGAGATGAATTCACTATAACAGATGACTGCATTAAAGGATTCTCCAGCAAAGAAGCGAGATGAGGACAACTAGTAAAAAAAAGACAAGGAGCAAATGATGTACTTTAGCAGGTGACTAAGACACTAAGCAGGAAATTACAATGACAGAAATTGACAAAGTTAGGGGGGGTGACCTTCAAAGAGAAAGTGGAAAAAGGCAGAAGCTCAAATCAAGGAGAAATCTCAGTTCTCAGGAAGTGAACTGAGTTTGCAATGAAAATATGACAAATAGCAGCAGACATTTAGGATTATAAATACGATATTAAAAGATTAAAAAAATTAAAACCCTAAAATTACAAACGACTGTTCGGGTAACCTTTGAAAACGTGATCGTATACGTTTAGAATTAAAACGTATAACCTAAAAACTAAGTATCGAGAAGTTTAAAACTTTAAACCCTAACAAGATTTGTATTTTGTAACATAAGTGCTTCGTAAAGAATTGAAATGATATTTTAAATAAGGTGTTTCGTGATTCTATTGATGGAACAATGAATTAGGTCAAATAAAAATTTTCACCGAAAAACGTTGTGCTTAAAAATGTTAAGCTTAAAAATATATATGTTCACCAATAAGCCCATCGGTATATATTTGTCGTGCTTGCGGTGACAAGCACGTTGCCACCAATCAATCTGAAGCACGACACAAGCACGTGCCACTAATCAAGCTCACAACGCGCCACATGTTAAGCATGTGCCACTAATTAATAAAGCTCACAATGTGCCACGTGTCAAGCATGTGTCACGTGTTAAGCCCACAACAACTCAAGCCATGACAATCCACTAAGAATGTCAACAAGACCTAAACACCTTAACCCTAGCATTTCTACAAATAGTAGGCCATTCCATAAGTTTTAACTCACCAATTCACAAATCTTTGTAGAATTAAAGACCGAAAAAGCTAGCACTTCAAGAGGTTATACGACGAATACAAATTAGGGTAAACTATATCTGACGAAAAAGACAAGTTCTGACTCTATCTTGTCCATGCTTGTTATTATGTGCAAGTATTCTTGAACTTGTTATTATTGAACAAGTTGTCATTCTCTTGAACTCAGTATAAGTCCACTTACTTGTTGAAATGCATCCCGTGCAATAACGTGTTTTCTTTATGAAAATTCTTTGCTATGCAAGTGTTGTTTCTTTTGCACCCCGTGCATTAACATTCTTGTTATCCATTTTGTGTAAACGTGTTAGTCATTGTTATATTTCAATTGAAAACCCATGTTAGTATCTGAGTTGAATAACTTTCTTGTATGGGCAAAAGTCTAAGATGTGTTAAAAAATTGATCTAACTATACAACCAATACTAATGTGGCCAATTTATGGGGTTGTCGAAAGAGGCACAATAGTAAATTACACATTGGTAAAAGGTATTGATGAGACGGGGAACTAATTCATTGGTTCATAGGTTGGGACCCACTTAGTTTACTATATTGATAATCGTTGAAATCTTGTTTCAAGTTATTCTGTATATATATCTTGAAAAGATGATTATCCTCTTATATATATATATATATATATATATATATATATATATATATATATATATATATTAGACTTGTTGGGCATTCTTATGTTCATTCTTGCTATTATCTTTTTAAATTTTCAGTTAAGGAAGAATTACCATGACGATTCTAGCGGTAAAGAAAAATATGAAGAGATATTATATTATCGTCTTCATTCTGTGCAATGGAATTAAGTGCAAATGATTTTTTTAATGGAAAGTGAGATCCTGGGCATTGTAATACGATTTAAATCAATAATATTGTGAGTTTTATAGAAACTTATTGCATAATTTATCTTTAAGTTAATAAATGTTATGAATAGATGTTTTACAAGTCAGTATAAAGTCCAACTAAGTAAGCAGGTGGATTTCGGGGAGTGACAGTAATGGTATCAGAGGATTAGTTTATAGCTCTAGGGTTAGAGCACCTTAGGATATAACATGCGTAAATTTTTGGAGATAGAAAAAAAACTTATAAAGAGAAAATTATATTTTAATTTCGAGGACAAAATTCATATAAATAATGGAGAATATAATATTCCAAATATTTATTAAAACTTATAAATATAATTATAAAAAAAATTAAGAACAAAATTCTTATAAGTTGGGGTAAATAATTTTATTAGGATTATAAATACGATCTTAAAAGATTAAAAAAATTTAAACCATAAAATTACGAACGAATGTTCGGGTAACCTTTGAAGACACGACCGTATACGTTTAGAATTACAACGTATAACCTAAAAACTAGGTATCGAGAAGTTTAAAACCTTAAACCCTAACGAGATTTGTATTTTGCAACATAAGTGTTTAGTAAAAGAATCGAAATGACATTTTAAACAAGATGTTTTGTGATTCTATTAATGTAACGATGAATTAGGTCAAATAAAATGTTTTGCCAAAAAAGGTCGTGCTTAAGAACATCAAGCTTAATTTTTTTTTTGAACCAATAAGCTTGTCTGTATATTCATTTTTGACAAGTTGCTTCGTCGTGCTTACATTGACAAAACACTCTATCGTGCTTGTGGTGACAGACAAACACGTTGCCACCGATCAATCTGAAGCATGAAACAAGCACGTGCCACTAATCAAACTCACAACGTGCCACGTGTCAGCACGTGCCACTAATCAAGCTTACAAAATGCCACATGTCCAGCAAGTTCCACGTGTCAATCCCACAACAACTCAAGCCATGACAAGCCTCTAAGCATATCAAAAAGACTTAAATACCTTAACCCTAGCCTTCCTATAAATAACAGGTCATTTCATAAGTTTTAACTCACTAATTCACAAAGCTTAGTAGAATCAAAGACCTAAAAAACTAGCACTTCAAGAGGTTATGAGACGAATGCAAATTAGTGTAAACTATATTCGACGAAAAAGGTAAGTTTTGACTCTATCCTGTACACGCTTGTTATTATGTGCAAGTATTCTTGAACTTGTTATTATTAAGCAAGTTATGTTTCTCTTGCACTTCGTGCAAGTCTACTTACTTATTGAAATGCACCCCTTGCAATAACACGTCTTCTTTATGAAAATTCTTTGTTATGCAAGTGTTGTTTCTTTTTCACCCCGTGCATTAACATACTTGTTATCCGTTTTGTGTAAACATGTTAGTCATTGTTATATTTCAATTGAAAACCCAATTTAGTATCTAAGTTGAACAACTTTCTTGTATGGGCAAGAGTTTAAGATGTGTTAGAAAATCGATCTAACTGTATAGCCAATACTAATGTGGTAAATTTACGGGGTTGTCGAAAGGGGAACAACAGTAAATTACACATTGATAAAAGGTATTGATGAGACGGATAACTTATTCATTAGTTCATAGGTTGGGAACCACTCAGTTTACTATATTGATAATCGTAGAAATCTTGTTTTAAGTTATTCTGTATATATATATATCTTAAAAAGGTGATTCTCCTCTCATATATATATATATATATATATATATATATATATATATTAGACATGTTGGGAATTCTTATGCTCATTCCTGTTATTATCTTTTTAAATTTTCAGTTAAGGAAGAATTACTATGACGATTCTAGCGGTAAAGAAAAAGTTGAAGAGATATTATATTATCGTCTTCGTTCTGTGTAATGGAATTAAGTCCAAATGACTTTTGTAATGGAAAGTGAGATCTTGGGCATTGTAATATGATTCAAATCAATAATATTGCGAGTTTTATAGAAACTTATTGCATAATTTATCTTTAAGTTAAGAAATGTTACGAATAGAGGTTTAACAAGTCTGAATTAAGTCCGACCAAGTAAGTAGGTGGATTTCGGGGGGTGACATTAATGGTATCAGAGGATTAGCTTATAGCTCTAGGGTTAGAGTACCTTAGGATATGGCCTGGGTAAATTTTTGGAGATAGAAAAAAAAAACATATAAAGAGAAAATTATATTATAATTTCGAGGACAAAATTCTTATAAATAAGGGAGAAAATAATATTCTAAATATTTATTAAAACTTATAAATATAATTAGATAAAAATTTGAGAACGAAATTCTTATAAGTTGCGGTGAATGTGATATCCCGAATTTTATTAGGAATATAAATACAGTCTTAAAAGATTAAAAAATTTAAAACCCTAAAATTACGAACAAATGTTCGGGTAACCTTTGAAAACCCGATCGTATACGTTTAAAATTATAACATATAACCTAAAAACTAGGTATCGAGAAGTTTAAAACCTTAAACTCTAACGAGATTTGTATTTTGCAACATAAGTGTTTAGTAAAAGAATCGAAATGACATTTTAAACTAGATGTTTTGTGATTCTAATAATGTAAAAATGAATTAGGTCAAATAATTTTTTTTGCCGAAAAAGGTTGTGCTTAAGAACGTCAAGCTTAAAAATAATTTTTTTGAACCAATAAGCCTGTTGGTGTATTCGTTTTTGACAAGTTGTTTTGTCGTGCCTACACTGACAAAACGCTCTATCATGCTTACAGTGGCAGACAAACACGTTGCCACCGATCAATCTGAAGCACGAAACAAGCAAGTGCCACTAATCAAGCTCACAACATGTCACGTGTTAACACGTGCCACTAATCAAGCTCACAAAGCGCCACATGTCCAGCACGTGCCACATGTCAAGCCCACAACAACTCAAGCCATGACGAACCACTAAGCATGTCAAAAAGACCTAAATACCTTAACCCTAGCCTTCTTATAAATAACAGGTCATTCCATAAGTTTTAACTCACTAATTCACAAAGCTTAGTAGAATCAAAGACCTAAAAAACTAGCACTTCGAGAGGTTTTGCGATGAATGCAAATTAGTGTAAACTATATTCGACGAAAAAGGTAAGTTTTGACTCTATCTTGTACACGCTTGTTATTATGTGCAAGTATTCTTGAACTTGTTATTATTGAGCAAGTTGTGTTTCTCTTGCATTTCGTGCAAGTCTACTTACTTGTTGAACAACTTTCTTGTATGGGCAAGAGTTTAAGATGTATTAGAAAACCGATCTAACTGTACAGCCAGTACTAATGTGGTCAATTTACAAGGTTGTCGAAAGGGGCATAATAGTAAATTACACATTGATAAAAGGTATTGATGAGACGAGAAACTAATTCATTAGTTTACAGGTTGGGAACCACTAAGTTTACTATATTAATAATCGTTGAAATCTTTTTTCAAGTTATTCTGTATATATATCTTGTAAAGGTGATTATCCTCTTATATATATATATATATATATATATATATATATATATATATATATATATATATATATATATATATATTAGACTTATTGGGCATTCTTATGTTCATTCTTGCTATTATCTTTTTAAATTTTCAGTTAAGGAAGAATTACCATGACGATTCTAGCGGTAAAGAAAAAGTTGAAGAGATATTATACTATCGTCTTCATTCTGTGTAATGGAATTAAGTGCAAATGATTTTTGTAATGGAAAGTGAGATCCTGGGCATTGTAATACGATTCAAATCAATAATATTGTGAGTTTTATAGAAACTTATTGCATAATTTATCTTTAAGTTAATAAATGTTATGAATAGATGTTTTACAAGTCAGCATAAAGTCCAACCAAGTAAGCAGGTGGATTTCGGGGCGTGACAATAATGGTATCAGAGGATTAGTTTATAGCTCTAGGGTTAGAGCACCGTAGGATATAACCTGCGTAAATTTTTGGAGATAGAAAAAAAACTTATAAAGAGAAAATTATATTTTAATTTCGAGGACAAAATTCATATAAATAATGGAGAATATAATATTCCAAATATTTATTAAAACTTATAAATATAATTAAAAAAAATTAAGAACAAAATTCTTATAAGTTGGGGTGAATGTGATATCCCAAATTTTATTAGGATTATAAATATGATCTTAAAAGATTAAAAAATTTAAAACCCTAAAATTACGAACGAATGTTCGGGTAACCTTTGAAAATGTGATCGTATACGTTTAGAATTATAACATATAACCTAAAAACTAGGTATCGAGAAGTTTAAAACCTTAAACCCTAACGAGATTTGTATTTTGCAACACAAGTGTTTAGTAAAAGAATCGAAATGACATTTTAAACCAGATGTTTTGTGATTCTATTAATGTAACGATGAATTAGGTCAAATAAATTATTTTTGCCAAAAAAGATCGTGCTTAAGAATGTCAAGCTTAAAAATATTTTTTTTGAACCAATAAGCCTGTCGGTATATTCGTTTTTGACAAGTTGTTTTGTCGTGCTTACACTGACAAAACGCTCTATCATACTTGCGGTGGTAGACAAACACGTTGCCACCGATTAATCTGAAGCACGAAACAAGCACGTGCCACTAATCAAGCTTACAACGTGCCATTAATCAAGCTCACAAAGCGCCATGTGTCCAGAACATGCCACGTGTCAAGCCCACAACAACTCAAGCCATGACAAGCCGCTAAGCATATCCAAAAGACCTAAATACCTTAACCCTAGCTTTCCTATAAATAACAGGTCATTCCATAAGTTTTGACTCACTAATTCACAAAGCTTAGTAGCATCAAAGACCTAAAAACTAGCACTTCAAGAGGTTATGCGACGAATGCAAATTAGCGTAAATTATATTCGACGAAAAAGGTAAGATTTGACTCTATCTTGTACACGCTTGTTATTATGTGCAAGTATTTTTGAACTTGTTATTATTGAGCAAGTTGTGTTTCTCTTACATTCCGTGCAAGTCTACTTACTCTTTGAAATGCACCCCGTGCAATAACGTGTCTTCTTTATGAAAATTCTTTGTTATGCAAGTGTCGTTTCTTTTGCACCCCATGCATTAACATATTTGTTTTTCGTTTTGTGCAAACATATTAGTCATTGTTATATTTCAATTGAAAACTCGTGTTAATATTTCAGTTGAACAACTCTTTTGTATGGGAAATAGTTTAAGATGTGTTAGAAAACCGATCCAACTATACCACCAGTACTAATGTGGACAATTTACGAGGTTGTCAAAAGGGGCACAAAAGTAAATTGCACATTGGTAAAAGGTATTGATGAGACGGGGAACTAATTCATTAGTTCATGGGTTAGAAACCAGTCAGTTTACTATATTGATAATCTTTGAAATCCTGTTTCAAGCTATTATATAAATATTAGACACGTTGGGCATTCTTATGCTCATTCTTGCTATTATCTTTTTAAATTTTCAGTTAAGGAAGAATTACCATGACGATTCTAGCGGTAAAGAAAAAGTTAAAGAGATATTATATTATCGTCTTCGTTCTGTGTAATGGAATTAAGTCGAAATGACTTTTGTAATGAAAAGTAAGATACTGGGCATTGTAATATGATTCAAATCAATAATATTGCGAGTTTTTATAGAAACTTATTGTGTAATTTACCTTTAAGTTAATAAATGTTATGAATAGAGGTTTTACAAGTAGGCACGAAGTTTGACCAAGCAAGCAGGTGGATTTTGTGCTGTGACAATGACTAAAGAAGTCATATAACATAAGTCACAAGAGTAACTCTTACTTTCGTAAAGCAAAATGGAGACTTGTAAAGCTGAAGGATTGCAAAGCCGAAGATCGCTGAACACTATCAAAATTACAAAGTTGCAGAAGCCACCTTAAGCTCATAAAAAGAAATGAAGATTGTAATGCTAGTTGAAGAGTAAATCATTAAGCTTTAGAAGATAAAGTAGTTCGTAAAGCTAAACTTGCCGATTGCAAAGCCATAAGAGCATACAAGATCCTAAAGCAAAAGGTTGAAAAATAAAGATGTTGAAAGAAAGAAGGAAGCAAGGTAAAAAGAACAATGAAGAAGAATCGTAATGTTGATTATAGTATTTAGAGGATCGTAAAGCAAACAAATTATATGGCTGATCAGATAGACTTCAAATCGTAGAGTGATACACTGATAAGGATTATAGAGTTTGATCAAGACATTGAATGGTAAAGATTTAGCAAAGCTAAATGATGATATCAAGGAAAGTTGTGGATAAGGATAAGTAAATCTTACAGAGCTAAACGATCATGGTGCAGTTCGTAGAGAAATCAAATCGTAGAGTAAATAATAAAGACAATAGAACGTAAAACTGATTACAAAGAAGATGGATAATAAAGCTAATCCTAGAGCAGTAAAGCATAATTCAAACTGAAAGAACCAAGAAATTCTACAAGCAATAAAGCTGTAATAGGATTGATAATGGACTGACAACAAGATGATCTGAAGGATGAAAATGACAAGATAATTACTCATCATCCAAAGCTGATATGAAGAATCAAACAGAGTTACGTCTAATGGCTATCTTTCCAAATCAGCACTAGACACGAAGTTTTCATTTTTGGTAAACTGATGGAGATAGGTCTAAAAGCAATATGACACAATATTTTCATCAGAGATTCTCTGTGATTGGAATGTTAAATGAAGTAACGGATATTTTTCAATGAATAAATCATCAGTCATCTCTCTATAAATAGAAGACTTATTCGAAATTCAAAGGTCGGCCAGTAGCAAAGAAAGAAAAGAAAAAAGATGAAACTGGTAATATAGAACGAGAGTTAAATTTATCAAAATCATATAATTCAAAAAGAGAAGAAAAGAGATGAAAAGAATATTAATTTGCTGAAAGGTTAAATCATCAACCCACAGTTAATACTTACTTTGGAGGATCAATCAAAAAAGCAATTTCTCAAAATCTGAGCAGAAACAAAAAAGGCTTATCCAGCAGCTCTAGAGATCAAAGTCAAAGAGAAATTGTTCAGCTACTAAGTTATATCAGTAAGAAGAGTTTAACGCCAACTTAGTAGCACCTCAAACACACCTTTATCAACAGCAAAAGTCGAGACTTCGTGACTCGCCTGATTATGAGGGAATTAGTACTTGAGGGGGAATGGACTTGGTGTCCAAAGTGGAATGGTTCTGAGTGAACCCAGGTCTTTGAAACCTATGCCGAGACTTTGTGACTCAAGGGAATCTTTGTGATTCAGTGATGTAACAGATCTTTGTGATCTAATAGTGGTGATTAATATCCTTAATGGATTTTCTACTAAGAGAGTAGAAGAGTGAACTATGAGATATTTGTGCTTTGAACCACTTAAAATTTTTGTGTCTCCTCTTATCTCTTTACTACTTTCATCATAACTGTTATAATTGTTCAAACTGCTTTAACTGTTTTATTATTTTTGAAATAACATTTCAGTAACACAAACTAAAATCAGAACTGCAACTATTTCTAACTCAACTTTAGAAGGGGTGTTTAACAAAATGAACTATTTTGCTGCTATTTCAAAAGTAAATGATTTTGAAGCTGTAATTTAAAAAAAAATTAAATGACCTATTCAACCCCCCTTCTAGATCATTTTCATGCCCACTGGGAACAACAAAACCCTTACTAGAAGGAGTGAAATTAAAAAAAAAGGTTATTGAGACAGGTTATTTTGAAAAAATTAGAAAAAGACTGTCAAACAAAAAGTTAAAACGGTCAAGGGTCAAGCATTCACAGGTGTGGAGAATGGTAAGATAACCGAGAAAACCTTTGTTATGATTGGTGAAGTAAATCTCACAAAGACACCTGTGACGCCCCCAAATCACTATACTTACTATATCTGACTTGGTGCTTACTATAAATGTTAAATTATTAGGTTTATCGATGATTTTTTTTATTCATAAACAAAGTTCTCATCTTAATTCTCAAAGATCTTTCATTATTTCATACCAAGTTCTTGTAATCGATGCAAATGGCTTAATAATCAATCATAATATTTTAACCTTAAGATTTAGATACTCTATAACTTTATATATTCCAAGATTCACGACATTAAATCATTAGAATGGTTCTTGAGAACAGAGAATCTTGCAGTGAATGTTTATATCTTCACCCTTGATAAATGTTTGCATCTTTATCCATGAAAAATATTTATATCTTTGTCCGGCGCAAAATTCTCTTTCCATACAGAACATACCCAACTAGTTAAAACCCTTATAAGAAACACGTTTGGTTATAGTGATATCTCTTCATATCAATAATCTTACTTATCTGACATTCAGAATAGTAATAACAAGTTTGTACTTGGGTCCAAGGAACCTAACGATGAATTTGACCAGTTAACATCGATTAGTCATGTCTCGGATACTTACAGTACTCACAAGTCATTTACCAATCCTCATCCAGATAAATAGATCATTATCAATACTATGTTAAGTTTAACAATTCTTGGTTTTATCAAAGTGAAGATGTAACAAGAGAATTTGATAAAATTTGATAATATTAATATAATATTCAATTACATGTGTGAAACTTGTTCTTATTATAAAATGTCATTATGACAACAGTTAAGAACAAGTAAGGAAAGTAGTAAACTGGTCTACGCATTTCTTCTTTCATTTCTTCTTTCATTTCTTCTTTGAGACGAAGCTCTTGCGTTTGTCTGCAAATTAGGTTTATTTGTATGGATGAGCTAAGATGCTCAGCAAGTCTTAAAAATATAGCATATAAGTGAACTCACACCGATATGAATTGTAATGATTCATGGCACAACAATTGATATTATAAATATTTTAACATAGCAAGACTGAGTGGTGGTTAGACCTTGAATTGTTCTTCGTCTTTCAACTTAGAACCATTTACAGTGGATATAGAAAGGGGATCAACTTAACGACATCTTATGTTATGCATAACATACATTATATTGGACTAATTATGAACAGTGCTACATATTCATTCATCTCAGTTTACTTCGCATGTTAGGATCGCCCCAAGATAACTTGGCTCGATGAAATAAAGCATGGTTCGAAATATATCACGAATAAGCATTTTATTTTTTCAAGTTATGCCGAAAAAAGAAGAAATAACTCTCATATCAAAGATTTATAACACGTTATTTGTACAGGATGTATAAATCACATAAAAAACAAGTAACAAGTAATAAATGTAAAAACAATTTTGCCAATGAACATGCTGATAATTCGAACGGAAAGATGAGATGCTCATGTTTCAAATGTAAAAACCTGATTTGGAAGAAAGCCGACAACATTAAGTATGACTTGTACTCGCGTGGGTTTGTAGATGGGTATTCTCTATGGATTCATCATGGAGAGTCAACTGAGTTCAGCTAAATAAGTGAGAGTGTAGGCCAACCAATTCACAGGGATCGATACGATGATAGTTATGATATCATGGAGATGTTGATTGATGCGTATGGCCCTAACAATCTTAATTGGGGTGCAAATGAGTAGTCGTCAATCACTGGTCATCAAGAGCCAAAGGACACAGCAGTAGCCTTTTACAATATGTTATCTGAATCTGCTGTCCCATTGTACGATGGAAATGATAAGCACACCAGGCTATCTGTAGTGACGAAGCTCTTACACTTCAAGAATGAGCATGGCTGCAATGAGAGATGTTTCAATGAGTTAGTTAGGCTTATTAGCGAGTTCTTACCAAAGGGTCACACTCTACCCTCAAATTATTATGAAGTGAAAAAGATGTTAAAGGGTTTGAATTTGGGGTATACAAAGATCGATGCTTGTGAGCAGGATTGCATGTTATATTATGGGGATGACATAGATAAACTGCAGTGTGACATTTGCAACTTGCCTCGTTACAAGACAACTAAATGTGGGGGGAGAACTAAGTGTGTGCCTAAAAAAATCTTAAGGTACTTTCATCTTGCATCAAGACTTCAATGTCTATTCATGTCGACCCACACTGCTGTGCATATGACTTGGCATAAAACAAGGGACGCGTGCCTGGTCAGTTGTCTCACCTTGCAGATAGAGATGAGTGGAAGAAGTTTGATGAAAATTTTCCTCAATTTGCTAAGGAAAGTAGGAATGTCAGGCTTGGCATGACTACAGATGGATTTTGTCCATTTAATAATTTTAGTCAACCATACTCTGTGTGGCCAGTGATCATGGTAGCTTACAATCTTCCACTGTCAATGTGCATGAAGGATTTGTATCTATTCTTGACTTTACTCATACCGGGGCATAAGAGTCCTACAAAGGACATAAACGTGTATCTTAGGCCATTAGTCGATGAACTTAAAATGTTGTGGGAGACGGGGGTGCAGACTTATGACAAATCGATAAAGCAAAATTTTTTGATGAAGGCAGCCTTGTTGTGGACTATCACTGATTTTCCAGCACTTGGCATGATCAATGGGTGGTCGACTCACGAGAAGTTATCATGTCCAGTTTATGTGGGGGATGTGCAAGGCACACATCTAAAACATGGGCGAAAAATTAGTTTCTTTGGTACTGCTCATAGATTTTTGCCTATTGATCACAGTTACAGAAAGATGTCTACACACTTTAATAGAAAAACTGAGAAAAAGGGGGTTGTCGGTCGATTGTCAGGCAGCAAGGTTTTCGGTTGGCTGAACGAATTGAAATTTTCACCGCCAGGGAAAGAGCATAGTAAATATAGAGCATTAGGTTATGACAAGACTCATAACTGGGCGTATTCACCCATGTTCTTCGAGTTACCGTACTGGGAGACGCTTTCAGTCCGTTACTGTATAGATGTAATGCATACAGAAAAGAATGTATTTGAGAACTTGTTTTATACCGTGCTAGATGCGAATGGTAAAAAAAAAGACAACGATAATGCACGGAAAGATCTGGTAGCACTTAACATATGGTCAGATTTGTGGCTTCGACCTAACAACTCAAAACCTAAAGCTCCATTCTGTTTAACCAAGCTACAAGTTGAAGATATCTGCAAATGAATAAATGCGTTGAAGCTCCCAGATGGATATACTTCTTTTAATATTTATAGGTTATGTTTTGGAATTGATTTATTAACTTTAATTATTCAATTTTACTTACAGATACTGCTCGCCGATGTCCCCGAGAGACGAACCTTGGGTTATTTGGTCGTCCGTCAGCTGTTGCGCGTATTGTCCGCGTAGATGTCGACTCTACATAATAAGTGTAAAATAATATTATGTTAACTTAAATTATTTTATTTTGTAAAATAATAAACATAACTTTTCGTTCTTTGATTTATATTGTAGTATTATGGATCCTGTGGCTAAGGCCATTTTAAACGCCATCTGTCTGACACACCTCCCCATTGGCTGCATGTGATTTACGTAGTACGCACAGCATGATGCCTCCTTCATGGATACCGTGTTACGTGACTTTCACGTAAGTTATTTTAAATAATTTAAACTATATACGTAAATACTACGTACACATTCAATTTATTTTTTCTGATAAGTTAGTTTTTTTTTAGATTTATTTTAGATATGAAGAGGGCATCTCTGAGTCCGCTCGCGACGATGTTATTATTGCACATGTCACGAAGAATTACGCCAGCTGGTTGTACGAGATGAGACATAGGGCTGCCCGAGCAGTTGTAGACCAGCGCGGGACTACTATTCGAGACCATCAACCCAATATTGTTTCAGATGCAGCATAGGAGGTCATGTGTACTCATTGGGATGCGGATGACTTTAAAAAAATCAGAACAAATGAATAAAAATCGTAGCCAGCTCCGAGTAATACATACTACGGGTTCACGGTCATTTGAGGAAGTGAAATCGGTATGTATGTATTTAGTTGTTTACCTTAATATTCTCATAAAAATATGTAATAAATAAAGGATAAATTAAAATTTTATTTGTTAGGTCATGAGTGGTGAGTTGGGACGACCTCCTACCATGATCGAGTTCTAGGATAGAGCCCACACGCTAAAGGAATGTACTATGTCGCAGGCAACTGCAACTATACGGGTAGGAGTTTTTATAAAGTTATGTAATTATTAGTATCATGTACTTAATAAAATGAGTCAATAAACTATCATATACATAATAAATTGCAGGACCGATTTTAGAGCCTTCGGGATAAGCGTGTAGCTGAGTTGCAGGCTGCTAAAGGAGATTCCATCATCCCTCTGTTCGATATTAGGTTATCTAGGGATGAGGAGATGGCTCTTTGGGTCGCGTCTCAAGATCCCCCTAGTAGCACTACGAGCAGGTATTGAGTGTTAGGGCTGCCAAGGGTACCGACATATACATTGACCGGAGGTATTTATTTTAGTATGTTGCTCGTTAATTTAAAATTTATATTGATATTCAATATTTTTTTTATGTTATATTTAATTTTGCAGGTTCTAGCCAGCGTTCGAGAGGACATGTTGGACAATCTCATACGGGCGCTGGCTTGGACGACGCGTTGTTCCAGCGTGTTATGGCGGCAGTGTCAGAGATGTTTTGTACGAATCCGATATTTCGTAGTCAGAGCCTACCTACTAGTACTCGGCTTCACTAGTTTGCTCAAGACGTTGCAACAGGGGCCAGTGTCGAGAGTACGGGCATATCTCCGGAACAGTTCGCCGCGATGCGAGACGAGGTGTTTCAAATGGTGACTACCTTATTGTTGGAGGCTTTTGGCCCGATAATGACTCAGCGCCCGACTGCACATGTATTGTATTCAATTTAAGTTGTATATTCTGCATTTTCTGTAATAATTATTTAGCCGTGATTTTTTGTCTCATGTACGAACTAATGACTGATATTTCTAATTGTATTAATAGGATGGCAATTCCGAGCATTCTGGCGATGCCGATTGCGAGTGGGGGGGGGGGTGACGATGATGATTTTCATACACCACAGCAGAACCGTCGATCCCCGGCCAATGATTTTTTGCAGACAGTTGGTAGTACTAGTTTCATTTAGTTTTATAAATTATAATTTAGTTGTATTTAGTTGTATTTACTTTAATTGATTGTACTTCATCGTAATTTTGTTGAGTTTTGTAAAGTACTGTACCTTTAAACGATGATTTATTTTATAATATGTCTTCATTTATATTTATTATAAATCATATGAAGAAATATGTTGTGTGTGAACATAAATAATAGATTGTTGTTGTGTTGTTGGGATAAAGCAGGTTTGCAGGTACAAAAAATATGGTTTTAAAACCTGACACCGAAAAAGCAAAAAGCACATTTAAAAAAAAAACTCTTATTTCCGACGGAACTTATATTTTTGGCTAACTTTCCGTCGGAACTAAAGCATTTAAAAACATTTTCTAAAATACTAATACCGAGGGAATGCGTTAATTTCGACGTAATTTTCGTCGGAATTAATTTCTTATTTTTGACGGGAAAAAATTTAATTCGACGAAATTCTCGTCACAAAAACAATAGGAATGACCGACGAAATATATTATCGGCGGAATGTATTCCATCGTAGTTACTCTAATGCCGACAAAATAATTGACGGGAAAAAATCCATCGGAATAAATTATTTCTGACCGAATCTACGACTGAATATTCTGTCGGAATTACACTATTTACGACAGAATAACACTAAATACGACGGAATATTCCGTGAGAATTGACCGTTTTTCTTGTAGTGAATGAAAACCTAGGGGGATTAGGGTTTAATTTATAAGCGATGAATCTGTTGCCTATTCGGATACTGAAACGATTTGAACAAGTAGTGAGGAGTTGTGCAGCTATGTGCTTTTAAATTTTAGTTTCTTCTTCGAGCCAAAATAAAGACAGACTTATTTAATACAATAAATTAATATATTTATCATGTTAAATAAAGCGGGTATGTGTTGAGTACCTATATTTTTATCAAATTATTGATAAAATATAATTTAAAAAATATAAAAAATAATTATAAATTATCAAGAGATAATGAATATTTATTAAGAGTGTTATAGACCTTACTGCAGGACCAATACCATAATAACATATAACAAATGAATTGAAACAGCTAAGGACTGAAGTAATTATTAACCCTCTTCAGAGTTTTTTGTTAGTGCATTTGTGTTTAATTGTTTTATTTAATGATGATTTAAGAGCTTAATGTATATTTGTAATAAAACAAGTAATATTGTACAGTCCTTATAAATGAAAATCTTTGTAAAAGGACTTAGGAATTAAAATTGTTAGGTTGATCCATTATCATAAAGTTAGGACTTGTAGTAGTTTAAACAGTCCAAGATCGTAGAGCAAAAGACTTAGTGACTCTGAGATCGCAGAGTAAACTAAAGAAGTGTGACAGAGTCGTCGAGTAAAAAGTTCAGCAACTCTAAGATTGTAGAATAACATTTGATTGTAGAACAACTCCAGACATAGAGCTAGATTGTAGAGTGACACCAGACGTTGAGTCAGATCATAGAGCTGTCAGAATTGTAGAATGCAAAGTTTGACAAATCAATAGCTGATATGCGTTATATATCCAAAGTCGTTTCAGCACATAATCATCATGAAGATATTTGATTGTGCTAACAAAATAGATAAGTTTCAAATCGAAGCCTTATCCAAACGGCTATTACAGCAAAAGAAAAGAACACGTGTCTGACACTACAACAAACAACATACTGTTGATAGTGACACCTAGTGGTCCCGTAAACAATTATGCAGAGCCGTAAAAATCAAGCTATAACCAGTGCCCTAGGTTAAATAGAGCAACTGTAATTTTCAAATGGGAAGATTTCAAGGAAAGCCTATAAAAGGATTATCGCATTCAAGTGTTCTATGAAGCTTCATCCTACGATCTAAAGATATACCCTACAAATCGATCAACTGCTAAGTCATTCTGAGAGATATTTTAAGCCACTTAGCGGCACCTCAAACTACCTTAAATCAATCATCTTGATCTTAGTGATCATCATTAGACAAGTCTTAGTGACATGCATTGATTCTTAGTGAATCAATCTTCTTAGTGAGCTCAAGTCATTAATGACTTTTTGAAGACTTTTAGTGTCTTCTCTGTTTCTACGTGATTCAGACCTCTATACAGATTCTTTGGGAACCCTTGATTTTTGTAACCTATATCCTTAGTGGATCATCCATGTTCATTGGAGTAAAAATGTGGACTATGAGTATTTTAGGTTCCGAATCTCTTAAAATTTCGTCTCCTTATTGCTTTATTTAACTGTCATACTAATTGTTATATAATTGCAATATTAATTATGACTTCTTTCCACATTTAGAGCTGCGGTTTTTCACTTAATCTTTGAAGTGATTTCCAGAATATATTTTTCGTTTTGCATAACTTAAATAAGTTATTTGTTTAATTAATTGGGTAATTATTTTTTAATATGAAATTCTTAATAGATATATTCAACCTTCCTTCTAGATCTCTTTGTGCCTTTAAAGAATAACAAATTTATCTTAGGAGTAAGACTAGATACTTGTCGGACGCATTGCCAGGAGATTGTAAGGCAAGCATTAACTTAGTTTTAGTCTCTGTAAATAATTCTCAGTTATGTGTTACTGTAATTGTAATAGTTAAAAATAATTTTTAGTCTCGTGTTACTCAAATTTGTACTAAGATTGTACCAATTGTTTATGTATTTCAAGAAGTCCTTGAGTCTAAGACATCAAATACACAATTGTTTAGTCCATAATAAATAATTTTTAATTACTAAATTATTTATTATTTAAAGTAATTTTTTAATATTAACATTAAGCTAATATTTGATTTTTTGCCCACACATTTTTTGAGAAGTAAAAAATTATTACTTTTAAAAAATTATTTACAAATTAAAAATAGGTTAAAAAAAAAGTTATATACAAATACAAAAATAGAAAAAAAACTACTTCTAAATTGGTTTAACTTATAAGTCACGAGCTCAGACAAACCATATATGTCATGTGGGGAATTTAAAATATCTTACCTACTTCCTATTTTTTAATCGAAAAACACTGAATAGTAGTGTGGTCAAAATAAAAATGAAAGCGACATGAACACCAAAGTACCAAAAACATCACTTTTCCCGCAACGATACCATTTTTAACTCCGTGTACATTAAAGATATATTTTCATTTTTTTATTTTTAAAATAATAAAATTATAATAGTAAATTCGAGAATTCTTTTTGTAGTAATTTTTTTATGAATATGTTTTTGTGCAGAACATAGAAAATATTTCTCCCGTTTTAAATTTTATGATCATTATTGACTTTTAAAAGTCAATTTGAGATATTTTTAAATTTAAAATTAAGATGATTTATTAAAAATTATAAAATAATAAAATTTATAATTAGTAATACTTTTTAAATAGTTTATAATATTTATTATTGTATTGATTAGAATTAAAAGAATTTATGTTAATTTTAAATTTAAAAATATCTTAAATTAATTTTAAAAATTTAATAATAATCAAATAATATGAAACGAAATGAGTATTATAAACCTTCCGCGGTATGACCATCCTAGATTTGTCCACATTTGTGGTAGGCCAATTGAACGCATTGTAAAGAAAAGGAAATTACAACCAATATAAACAAACATGAATTCTGTAATGCTATATTTAGATTGAGAGAATAAAATAAAAGAAATAATATAATAAAAAATAATATATTATATGATCATTTGGGAAGATAAATTATTTCAATAAAATAAAAATTTATTTCATTTATTTGATTTTTATTTTATGTGAGAGGTGGATATGTATGATAATTTTGCTATCATATTACACCACTCACACTCACCAACAAAATTACCACCAATAATCAAAAATATACTTGAATTACTTTAAAATTATTCTTTTTTTTTATTCTATTCCTTTAATCTAAATATAGCATAATTGTGAAAGTGCCAAAGAAAATGTGTGAGATCCTCTGTAACAAATTTTTGTTACCAATCACTGTTATCAGACAGATAATATATATATATATATATATATATATATATATATATATATATGTGTGTGTGTGTGTTTATGGATATATATATATTTGGTAACAGTAGTAGCTGATAACAATGATTTGTTAAAGAGGATGAACCTTGGACTAGTACTTGGTTGCGTTAAAATGATAAGTTAACCTCTTAAAGGACACTCAAATATTCGTCGGGCAGACCATTTTTGGGCCGGGCTGAAAAGGCCCAGATTTTGTCGGGCTGAAATCCTGCGGCCCGTGGCCCATCCGTGGGTTTTTTAAGTTTTTTTTTAAAATATTTAATATTTTTTTTAAAAAAAATATATATATTTACCACTATAATACATAATTTAAAATAAATATTAACTCTAATTATTTACAATTATAACACATAATTTATACATAATCATTTAATAGTATTAGTAAATAAAATAATCAATAATTTTATAGTCATATATATTAAAATATAACTAATCTTGTGATTAATTAATTGATAAATGTATATAATATTAATATTAAAGATAAGATAGTAAAAGAAAGACTAAAAGTAATATATATATAATATTCATAATTATTTTTTGTATTATTATTCAATATCACATGTTAAAATTTACTCTTATATTCTTCATAATTTCATATTTAATTCATTTTTTAAGTTAATATTTTTTTTAATCATCAATATCAAATAATAAAAATAAGAAGAAAAAAAAATTGAGCCACGGGCCGGGCTAAAACGCCCAATTTTTTTGGGTTGAAAAATAGGAACCCATAACCCAATTTTTTTGGGCCAGTCTGGCCCGATCCGCGGGCCCGAGCTTATTTGGCCAGGTCTAAATATAGATGACAGAATACTTTATGTAGTAGTGATTGACCGCAAAGTTCAAATTAGCTGGGTACGAAAAACAAAACAAAACAAAATAAAATCATAACGCATTTGGAGGCCATAGGTTGGGTTACCATGCACATCACATAATCTATCATTCCCATTTGTCAACTAGAAAATTAAAAAACATAAAAATAAAAACAAATTAATTCGATTTGATTTTAAGCATTTCATTATTTGCAAAATTGCAACGCATCGGATGGATTTTAAAATAGTTGTTGACTGTATCAAATTTATAAAGGGTGAAGGTAATTTATGATGATGAATATATGTGAGGAAAATGGAAAGGGAAGTACTCAAGCCATGAGTTTGCATCAAGAATAACCCGCATCCTCAAGTTGGTAACCTCTATTCAACCACAACATCAAATTGTATATTCGTATCACATAAAATTAAACAAGAAAACATAAAAAAAATTCCCCAATTATGAAATGCAAACGATTAATTCCTTAATGTCAATGAAAGAAAGAAGAAGAAAGAATCAATGTGAATATAATTCCATAAATTCTTAAATCCAAACATAATCTCTAACTCTCAATAAATTAGAGGGTTGAACAAAAAGGAGATCAAAATAATCAACGTGTTGATTAATTAATTTGTGGACCGGGGTCATTTCTTATTATCGTTTTGGTTATGGTTGTGCGTGTGGCATTTGAGTTTGATCCAATTGACGCCAACGGTGGCTCCATTCTTTACTTTCTTCATCCCCTTGGAAACCACTTTGCTTTTCTCCATCTTCTTGGAGAGTTTTCCGGAGGATCCACCACCACCAAGCTTGGCTGGCGTAGACGACTCAGCCTTCTTGGTGTTGTTCGGCCGTAAAATTCCCCAGTGGTCATTTGCCTCCATTACGCGCCGCCTCCGCGCTTTTTTCTTCTTCCGAAGAAGAGATAATAGATAACTTTCCTTGGAGCGAGAAATTAGGAGGGAGTGGAAGATTTGGAGAAATTGAGGAAAGAAAGAAACCGCTAGCTAGCTATCTACCTAGTTAACTACCTTTCTATTGTATGGATTGCCTTCTTCTCAAGATGGTTGGTTGACGCAACCATATTATATACTCCATCCATCCCTTCTATGAAAAGGGTACCTTTCGATTTTATCCATTTCGAAATCTTAAAATTGTAAAAGGATATGTATTTATTTGCTTTCGATTAATACAGCTGTTAGTATTGTAAATTATTTTAAAAATATTATTAGGAAGAAAGTTATTATTCCAATAATTTAAATAAATATAATTTACATCGCAATTTAGAATCTCGAAAATTAAATAAGATGTAATTGATTTTTATTTTTTTTTGGTAACAGAGCGTGTACAACATTATGAGCACACTGTGTTGCCATTGTTGCGCAATGGGTTAATTCAGGTGGTGATGAAACTGAGAATAAGGAGATAGTCCTAAATTTTTTAATGTTTTGGACAGATCTAGAGAGGAGGGAGAAAGAAAAATAGAGATGAGGAAGTGATGATATTGGTACAAATATGGGGGGAACTGAAGAAAATATTAGTGTGTTATTTAAGGCATGCAGGGTAATTATTAATTATATATGCGTAGGTTAACTAGTGGTACTTTTGGGTGGTGTTATGGTACTTGAGTTTGAGGCAGTGTACACCAAGGGAGGCTCCTTCCTTCACTTTCTTGATACCGGTAGAAGCTGCTGCTTTGCTTTTTTCAAACTTGTCCATGATGTTGGAGGAGAATTTGGCACCATTACTCTTCTTTTTCTGTTCATAAACAAGTTCAGGGTAGCTGTAGTCCCATTGATCAGCCCACGACGTCTCATAATTACAAGCCTTGCCATTTGCTTCCATCATCTTTGTATGTCAACCTTCTCAACTCTGATCAAACCCTAGTTACAACACTCTCTCTTTCTCTCTGCGGATACATGTAGAGATAGAATAGGAGATGGTGGCTTTTAATTGCGCTTAGAACGGCCATTGAGTTATGCCCAAGAGTGGCAACTCTCTAGATACCTGTTCAAGTGTCTGCCTAGTGACAAAACATGAAATATAATAAGCTACATGGCCAAATGCTTTTTTTCAGCTTTTAATTCTTATCATTTATAGATGTCCAGATTCTCCTCCGTTATTACTATACTACACAATAAACCCCATTTTAATACTATATTTTAGTCATTTGGTTTATTTTTATTTTTTTTAAAAAGGTTCGTCCAATTTTTCCGGAGGTGGCAACTTAGTAAAGATACTAGTTGAATTATTTCAAAATTAGTAATATGTTTATTTATTTATTGCAAAATTAGATATATATTTTTTTATTTCTAATCTATAAAATTACTTGAAATTAATAGCACATCCTTACTTTTATTTATAGTTTACCAAGAATTATCAGGCTATAACTACCAAAATTTTAATTAAAACTAAAAATAAATATTATAAGAATAAAATTTGTTTTTGGGTTTGGTGAATATATTATCTAAAGGCTCTGTTTGTTTCAGGTAAAACCTTTAATTTTTGGAAAATAATTTTTGGATTTTTTAATGTTTGGCTTGTCAAGAAAAACATGATCAATTATAAAACAATTTCCGATCAACGGAAAACTCTTTAATTATTTTTGGGAGAGACTGTCCAACTATGTCTCCTAATAATAAATTTTATTTTTATTTTTTTATTTTTTCATCTCTCTTTGGCAAATTAATTCACTTTTTTTTCAATTAAGTCAATTACTCTTTCCATATCTATATCTGTTATTCTTCTCTAATCTCTCAAATTTGGTAATATTGCTCTACTTTCAATCCTATTTCGTCAAAAAAAAAAAAAATCTCTTAAATTTTTTTTATAAATTTAATATTATTTATTTATTATAATGCAACAAATATTAAAAAAAAATACTAAAAAAATTATTTAATTAATTCAAATAGAGAAGATGGTGATGTTTTCCATCTCCTTTTCAGTTTAGCTTAAAAAATATTTTTTGGGCGTGAAACAAACGGAGTGAAGTGGTGGCCCATAAAATCAGCTGACGCCCATAGCCATAGCTAGATATGCACAAAAAGTCTAAGGCCTGCGGTTTGACATTGACCTAGCCTGACTCAGTCCGATCAAAACCTGGTTTGATCAACTGTCTGGTCTGGTCTGTAGGCTTTAAACAAGATAATATTTGAACGTAAAAGTTCGATCTGGCCAAACCTGTTCAAAAGTTTGGCCTGACACGGCTTGGCCAAAAGTTAGTCTCTATTTTTGTTAAAGTGACATGAATACTGAACTAGGATACACCAACTATTGAACTGTTTTCCTCTCTCTCCAATCATATTATATTATAATATGATTATTAATTAGTTTGTGAGTGAGCATTTAGTTCAAGCTGGGGTAACCGTGATTTATAGACAACCCCATATTATATAATTATATAGTCATTTTCATTGTCGATCATTTCTAATTTCTATGCAGCAGTACTGAAAATTGTAAAAAATGGTGATTTTAATTGACTTTTTAATGTTTTGTCCTTGATTTGTAGTTTTTACACATTAGTATAAAAAAAAAAAAAAAATCTTAAATCCTAATCAAATCTTTTCACATGATATTATATTACATTAATTAATAATCACTAATAGAGATAATCTAATTTCTATCTGTGACGGACAATTTCGCGACTCTGTCATTCTCCATTTCTTCTCCTCTCTCTCTATGTCTAGGCTTAATTTGACTTGACTTGTGGGCCTCAATAGACCTGATTTTCGTTAAGAATCCTTGTCAGACTTGTCCTGCAGGTTCAAAAGTTAAAGTCTGACCTGATCAACAGTCAAAATCTGACCTGATTAACAGTCAAAGTCTGTTAGACTGGCCAGACCTATTCTACATGTCTAGTCATAGCAGTTGGCCGGCCGGGTTTTGACATAAAACTTAAATAGAATCCCGGCAGGAAGGAAACAGTTGAGTTGAAGGTCTGGTTGTTACTTAAAGAAAGACTGCAGGAATAACATCAATTTCCACGTCACCTTTGTTTTGTTTGACAAAGTAAAACTCAACAAAAACTAAACAGGAGAGACAACCTGACCTGACTTTTCTTTTGTTTGACAAAGTATAGAACTCACCGCGGAAATAATATTCCAACTACTTTTCTTGTCTTCTAGATTCAAATTAACTTTCAACACCCACGACATTTCTCTCCAATCATTTAATTAATTAAAGGTGATTTATTCTGCCTGCCGTCTGTATGTCTATCTTCATCTTCCTTCCTACGAAACTCAGTCATCCCAACTCAGTCTATTAAAACTCTGTCTTAAGCCCACATTTTTCATTTCCATTTCTTCATCAAACAAATCAAAGTTTAACATGAATTCCATCCAAAATCCATTAATGTTCATAACTAGTTTAGTTATAGTATTCTCCTCCTCACTTTTTACAATCCCTGCATTCTCTCATTCTCATTCATTGCCTCATTTCTTCCCGAACATATCTTCCCTCCCGCCGCCTACCAATGTCACCGCCTCCTGGGAATCCTTCCGAAAGCTTGCCGGCTGTCACTCCGGCGATAAGAAAGCAGGCCTAGATAAGCTCAAAAAATACTTCCAGCAATTCGGCTACCTCAACAACTTCTCCTCCACCGCAAACTTCACCGATTATTTCGACGATTCTCTCCAGTCAGCTCTCAAGACTTATCAGCTCAATTTCAATCTTAATTGTACCGGAGAACTCGATGAAAATACAATCAAACAAATTCTCAGTCCGAGATGTGGCGTTCCCGATATAGTCAACGGAACCAGCTCCATGAACTCCGGCAAAGCGTCACCGTCTCACCTCGGGGTGGTGGCTCATTACTCGTTCTTCCCTGGCTCGCCGCGTTGGCCGGCGAGACAAACTAAATTGACCTATGCTTTCTCACCTGATAATCAGTTGGATAATTCCATGAAGGCCGTATTTAGAACCGCGTTCGACCGGTGGTCGGTGGTCACGCCGTTGACTTTCACGCAAATAGAATCGTTTGCCAGAGCCGATATTACGATCGGGTTCGTCAGTGGCGATCACGGCGATGGAGAGCCTTTTGACGGAGTTTTGGGAACATTAGCTCACTCCTTTTCGCCGCCTAACGGCCGGTTACATTTGGACAGCGCGGAGAATTGGGTGATAAACAGTGAGAACTTGAGGTCCGTATCGTCGGCGGTTGATTTGGAATCGGTGGTGGTACATGAGATTGGGCATCTGCTAGGGTTAGGGCATTCTTCAGAGGAAGAGGCGATTATGTTTCCGTCAATTTCGTCAGGGACGAAGAAGGTTGTACTCGCCAACGACGATATTGCTGGTATTCAAGCATTGTATGGGTCGAACCCGAATTACAATGCATTTTCGAATCCGAACCTGAAGGAGAGGGAGAGCAACGATGCTAATTTTGTGAGTATCAATTGGGGGTTAATTTTGGCCGTTGGATCAGTGTTGTTTATTTTGTAGATGAGAATATTTCACATATTTTTTTTTTACTTTTTATACTTCATATATGATGTACTGAGCAGATTCGTTTTTTTTCTTCACTGTATATACTCTATAATCTATAAAATTCTTGATTGATCGGATTCTCGTCATGTCACTTATTTTTTTGGATGTTCTTCTGAGTAGTGTTATATGTTGCATGTGAAATTATAATTACGAAATATATTAATTTATAAAATTAAATAAAATTATAAAATATTTTTATTTATTTCATAGTTTTTAAAAAGAATTTTCAGTAATATTTATTCATATCCTTTACCTATTCTTTTAGAGGTAATTAAATGAACTCTTACTTTTCATTACTCGTACCATAATAAGGTTAAAAATAATTTAAATATTTTAATGAAATAAAATTGATAAAATATAATGTGCCTGTATTAATTACTTAGTTTATTAAAATTTAAGATCGAATAATAATATAATCACATAGAATATTAGATGAAGAATATAAAAATAAGAACATGCGATATGCTCAGGTTCATCAATTGACTAGTTATGTTTGTCTGATGTATTCATTAGATGTTTTACACACTCTACGATGATTCACACACCAAATAATTAATTTTATATTAACTAGAAAAACCATAACTGCTATAATATAAGTTTAAGCCCAATACATTAGTAAACCAAAGACTGGATCACTAATAAATTTTCAAACCCAATTACACCATTGCGCTTGGTTTTCAGGGGGCGCTGCCCCCTTATAACTCCCACAAGCTCACCAATTACTACCGACCATCCTGTTGTAGTGGCCATTAGTCGAACCCGTAGAAGTATGAGCCAATCCTAGCATTCTCTCACTTGGTGAATAATTCCTGATACCCATCTCAGATATACATTACTTGAACTTTACCAAAGTAACTGCTTTAGTCAAGAAGTCTGCGATGTTCTCTGCTATGTCAACATTCTTCAAGAAAATCAGTTTCTCATCAACTTTCTCTCTAATGAAGTGATACTGAATTTCAATATGTTTTGACCGTGAGTGAAATGCAGGATTCTTCGCTAAGTGAATAGCATAGTGACTATCACACTTTAAATTCACTGCATTCTACTTAAAACCAAACTCGGCACATAATCTGCGAATCTATATTGCTTCCTTACCTGCATGAGTAAGCGCCATGTATTATGCTTCAGTAGAAAAAAGAGCAACAACACTCTGTTTCTTGCTCATCCAACTCACAAGACCACCAAATAAGTTGAATATATAACCACTTGTTGAGTTCCTACTATCAAAATCTCCGCCCTAATCTGCATCCACCGATCCTACTACCTCAAAGTTTTTCTCATCACTTTTACCCATAAAATGTAATGCAAAATCAGAAGTACCACAAAAGATACCTAAAAACTCTTTTGATGGCGGTCCAATACTCTTTCCCGGGATTAGACATGTACCTGCTCAATACTCCAACTGCTTGAGCAATATCTGGCCTCGTACAAACCATTGCATACATCAAGCTTCCAACCACGCTTGCATATGGAATTTGAGCCATCTCATCTTTTTCCTCATTGGTCTTAGGACCCTGATCTGTTGACAATTTTGTTCTTGTAGCCATACGGGTTACAACCGGTTTGTAGTCAATTTTGTTGAATTTCTTCAACACCCCTTCAACGTATTTCTTTTGCCCTAAAACCAATTTTTGATTCATACGATCCCCGTGTATATACATACCCAAGATGAAGTTTGCTGGCCCAAGATCCTTCATATCAAAATGTTGTGCCAACAACCCTTTCACAAACTTGATCATTTTCCTATTATTTTCAATTAACAACATATCATCAACATACAATGTTAGAATAAAAAAATTGTCACCCAAACTTTTCACATAAACACAATGATCAGCCTGACACCGCGTGAATCCAAACTGTAAAAAGTAAGAATCAAACTTTTGATACCACATTATAGGAGATTGCTTAAGCCCATACAAGGACTTATTCAATTTACATACAAAATTCTCTTTGTCTTTGATTTCAAAACCATCTGGTTACTTCATGTAAATTTCCTCTTCCAAGTCACAATGAAAAACTGTTGTTTTGACGCCTAGTTGTCCAACTTCTAGATCATAACAACTGCTGCAGATAAAACTGTTTGAATGGATGTCAAATTTGCTACTGGAGAAAATATCTCATTATAGTCAATTCCCTCTATTTGAGAATACCCTTTTGCCATCAGTCGTGCTTTGTACTTTCTACCTTTCCATCTGCATTTGTCTTCTTTTTAAACACCCATTTGTACCCAATTGCCTTTCGATCCTTAGGCAATTTAACAAAACTCCATATTTGATTCTTATCAAGTAACTATATTTTCTCATTCATAGCAAGCTCCCATTGATTCAATTCCCCCAAGGCCCTCACCTCTTTAACTGTGCATGGTTCATCATTAATGACATGTAAAGCATGCTATGCACTAAGTGAATATCTGCTAGGTCGTCTTCGAACCTGCGTAGACCTCCTCAATGTAGGTTCAGTTACTTCCTCAGCCTCAGCCTCAGTCTCATCTTCAATATCAGAATCATCACCATCTTCTATATCATGTTCAGCCTGAACTAGTTCATCATCTGTAAAATCTGTAGCCAACTGTGAATTTTCAGCCTCCACTTGCTTTCTCATGCTCACATCAATCTGCACACAATCAGGTTCTTCAGAAGACTTATCCACAACTAGCTCATTCGATATTTCTCTAAACACAACATCCCTGATGTATAAAATTGTTCTAGTATCTAAATTCCATAACTTGTACCCCTTGACACCTTCCTTGTAGCTAATGAACTTACACTTCTCAGACTTGAAGTCAAGTTTGCTCATTTTCTCCTTTTGGCACATGCATATACGCATCACAACCAAACACTCAAACATGAGACATACTGGGATTCCTTCTGAATAGTACCCTCAAAAGGAGTTTGATCCTTTAATGGAGATGTTGTAATATCCCGGATATTTAAATGAATTAGAAATAAAATATTTAATATTTAATAAAGGTTGTAGTTTGATAACCTAGTAGTGATAGATAAATAGAGGTCCAAATTAAATTTAACGGACTAACTTAGATATGGTGATAACAAAAATTTTGATACGTTAGCAAGCAAAGTGATAATTCAATAAACTTGACTAACAACAAGTCTAATTAAATTAAGAGAATTAATTAGTAGAGTTATGTAATTATGCGACGTGGTTGCGTGTAAATTAAATATGTATTTATATGAATATATATATGCGTGCATATTTAGTAACATAATTTAATGGTTAATTAAATTGTGATAAATAGATAGATTAATATTAAATTAATCCGAATTGAATTAAAAGGTTTATTGTGGAATTAATTATATTCATTAATCAACAATTATGCAAATTGTTGATAAATTATTTGTGAGGAATAATTATGTAATTTATATAATTATAAATTATATAAAGTAGTTGAATTAATGAAGGGAAATTAGTAATTGTATATATGTACAATATTTAAGTTCATATATATGTACATATATATAAAGGGATTAAATTAATTGTGTAATTTTAAGTAGTAATTGAATATGTTAAATGAATATATTCTATAATTAAATAAATCATTGTAAATGATTTATGAGAGTGAGAAATTGAATTATACAATTATTTGTGTAATATTAATTAAATAATTTAATAAATTATTTAAATAAGAAATTGAGTAAATATATTATTATTTCAATGTATTTTCGGGTAAATGGAATTATTTCCATAATTGATGATAAATGAATTATTTAATGTAAATGTATTAAATAATTTAATTTGTGGCCTAAATAATATATATTAAATTATATATTGTATTTATTTTAATTTCATAATTTATTGTGAAATTATTTTCGAGGTAAGGTAATGTGTATAAATAATATATATAGATTATATATATTATTCTTAGCAAACACACTCTAAAGTTTTAATATCAAAATAATTGACAAGTTGTCATTAATTAAATATTCAATTAAATTGAATATAATGAGTGAATTAAATTTTATAAATTAATTAATATGATAATTAATTAATGTAAATAATGTAAAATATTATTAATAATATTATTAGTCCATTTAGTAATTTAATACTTATGGGTTAGAATATTTAATTATTTATTCAATCTAATTATTTATTTAATCATGGATTGAATAATTAATGTGTAAATTATTAAATTAGCCCAACATGGGTCAATTAGTAGCCCAAGTGGAGAATAATATAATTTGACAATTTAGTAGCCCAAACAATTTAATAGAAGCCCAATTGGTATTTTAAATTAAAGCCCAATGATTGGCCCACTTGAAAAATACTTAATTAAACAATTATTTATTAAAAAGTGACATGTGACAAACATTTTGGGACATTAAAGGAGCATGTTGTCGGCAAGGAAGGAAAAAGATGGTGAAATGATATTGTTTTATTATTTTATTTTTCATTTAATTAAAGTAAGGTTGCTTGTATGGTTTTTATTTTATGGACCATACCTCTTTTCACCCACTTAGTCCTTGGCTTAAATCTCTTGCACAAGTCTCCAACTACTCTCATGATGGTAAATTTTAATAGATATAGAATTTATATCTATCCAAATTGTAAGTATACTTACAATTTAGGAGTTTTGTTATTCATTTTCTATCTTTCATCTTCTAAGTCTTGAGAGCAAAATATTGAGAGGGTAAATATTTGAGAGAGATTTTGGGTGGAGCTTCAAGGAAGAAGAAGAAAGCATAAGTTAGTTCATGACATTCACAACCCATTTTGGAAGAAAAATGAAGATAGTCATTAAAATGAGGTAATGATTATTTTAAATGTAGTTTGTTTTTAAATTAAATAAATTATCATGTTAGTATAAACATGTTAATATAGTTAATAATGTGTAGTGGTAATATTTATGCCATACTTGAGTTTAATATACTTGGTTTGTATTTTGGTATAATTTATATGCTAAAAACATGTGATTGGTGGTGTTAAATCAAGTCTCAAAGTAATGACAAGAAAAATATTTTTATAAAATTTAGATTTAATGTTATAATATTATAGAACATTAAATCATGAGAAAAACAAAGCTTGAATAACTCAAAATGGAGTTATACACAAAAAGTTATGATTTGTGGTAGTTTATGTGATGTAAAAATTTTTATAAAAAAATTTTAATATTAAATCATGAAAAATTAAATTTTCATGTTATAAATTGATATTAAGTGATTGGTTATTTTTTTGGATTTTTAAAGCTTACTTGAAGGTGTAATTTTTATTAAAGTGGTGTATTAAAACTACTATTCACAATCTGCTAAGGGGAAAAGAAAAAGACTGGCCGCGCAATGCGCGCCAGCCAAATAAATCCGACGGACAGCCGTACAAAACGACGCCGTTTGGCGCATAAAAAGTTAACCCGCACGCAATGCGCGGAGGCCGGCTCCGGGGTCTCCAAAACGGCACCGTTTTGGCCCCGGGTTTTTGTAAGGCGCGCCATGCGCGGAACCAGTTTTCGGCGAAAATTACCATAATGCCCCTCCGTTCGGTTTTCTGATTAATTACAAAACTGCCATCGGTCCGGTTTTTCAGTTTATTTACGATTTTGTCATTCTGGATAATTTAAATTAATTTAAATGTTTAAAAATTAATTTAAAATTATAACAAAAATATTAATAATACAAAAATGATATTTAGGTATTGAATATTATATTTTCCAAATATAATAAGTATTTAGGATTAATATTTAAATATTGTAAATATTAATCTAGTTAGTTTAATATTATATTTTTCAAATATAATAAGTATTTAGGATTTATATTTAAATGTTGTAAATATTAATCTAGTTAGTTTAATATTATATTTTTCAAATATAATAAGTGTTTAGGATTAATATTTAAATGTTGTAAATATTAATCTAGTTAGTTTAATATTATATTTTTCAAATATAATAAGTATTTAGGATTAATATTTAAATGTTGTAAATATTAATCTAGTTAGTTTAATATTATATCTTCTGAATTTATGATTAAATTAATTATTATTTAATTAATATTAAATAATAAACAAGGATGATAAATTAATTAATTATTATTTAATTACTATTAAATAATAATTAAAGATAACTAAGATTGATTATTTAATTATTTATTATTTGATTAACTTTAAATAATAAATAAATTCAGTGAGTTATTATTTATTATTAAATAATAACTAATGATATTTGAGTATTTACTATATAATTTTATTATTTATTATTTAATTAACTTTAAATAATAAATGAATCTAGTTAATTAGTTATTATTTATTATTAAATAATAACTAAAGATATTTGATTATTTTTAATATAATATAATTATTTATTATTTGATTAATTTTAAATAATAAATAAATCTAGTAAGTTATTATTTATTATTAAATAATAACTAAAGGTAGTTAATTACTTACTATTTAATTAATGATAAATAGTAATTAAATGAAATTAAATTTAATGAAATAAAGAAAATGTCTTTTAACTCTTTTGTTTAAACAATTATAATAAATTGTTTAATAGTTTAATAAGTGTCCAACACTTAAGAAAAATATTTTCTAATTTATTAAATTATTAACCTAATTTGATTGAGGGTCTATAAGGTTAATAATATTGTTTTGACTGATGTAAATTATGTGTTAGTACTTATTTGTGGTAGATAAGTTTCTTAATGAGCGTATAGTTGTACAAATACGCTGTACTAATTATTAGACCAACTTTACTAATGTTAGGTCTTTCAAAGCCAGTTAGTTAAAGCTAAACATTAATTATAGCTGAGCAAACAGGCAAGTTTCCTAAACCCTACTCAATTTATATTCGAGCAGGATATATTATTTTATTGTTCAAGTCCCTAACTCAAATTCAAGTTATTACGTTTCAAGCATGCTATGGTTTAATTCTGTATAATTATTCCACATCTTTAAATTGTTGATTCGCACATAGTGCTTGTTGCATGTGTTCATCAGGTATGAAAGGCTGATCACCTTCATTACCATAAGGTTCAGTTAAAATTGTTCATGGTCATTATTGACACTCAACATTACTTGATTCAGTCATTCAATTATTGAAATTATGATTCGTACTCTTTCACAATTATTATATTGTTGAAAATCTGAAAGCTTGTTCTTTCTTTCAATCATGATATATCGTTATTGTATTTAAACTTGCTGAGCAAAGTCGTTGCTCACTCTTGCTATATCATGATAACAAATTTCAGAATAATACGAATGTCCGAGGAGAGACGGAGACAGACGCAAAAGACAAGATTATAGTGTTATTCATTATAACTAAATTGTTATATGATGTAAGTAATTTTGTAAACCTTTTTATGAATCTAAAGGTATATATGTAAGTTAAGGTTAGAAACCTTGGGAAATGTTGTAGAATAAACAATTTATGTTTATATATTCCGCATTAGTTATAGAACATGTATGAAGATGATGTATCGTGACGTACCAAGTCTAGGGTTTAAGGAACCCGGATTTGGGGGCGTTACAGATGTAGGTGTCCGGTTCTTCAAGTAACATGTTGTAACAACTGCTACAACCCAGAATTCAGGCTCCAAGCATGCCCAACTCCGCATACACCTCTCCTTCTCTATAAGTGTTCGATTTAATCTCTCAGCCACGCCAGTCTGTTGAGGTGTCATCCGAATTGTATTATGTCAGGCAATCCCCTACTTAGCACAAAACTGATCAACTGGAAAATACTCTCTACCATTATCAGTTCGAAAAACCTTTATCTTCTTATTGAATTGATTCTCAACTAGTGTCTTAAATTCTTAGAATTTGTTAAATGCTTCAGATTTTCTTTTAATAAAATATACCCAAGTATACCTTGAAAAATCATCTACAAAAGAAACATAGTACATTGATTTTCCAAAAGATTCTTCTAGAGTTTTCCCAAACAAATCATTGTGTATCAAATCCAGTACTCTAGTCGCTTTAGTGGTAGTGGATTTAAACTTGATTCTATTATGCTTTTCGTACAAGCGATGCTCACAAAATTCGAATCATATTAAGCAGTTTAGAACCCCTTATACCAGCTTCTTTGATGCTATAATGGTTAGTCCCTTCTTACTGATATGCCTCAGTCGTTGATGCCAAAACATGGACGAACTGTTCTCAGCACTTTCTTCCTTCTCGAAAACAAAAGAACCATCAAACTGCCCATTAATGGTACTTCCCAGCAGGCTTGCATAAAGTACCACATCTTATTTCACGTGCAATTACCATTGAGCCATGAGTCATCTTACATAATTTCATGTCACAACTGAAGTTAACTCATCCATCTATCATCAAGCTAACAAATATCAAATTTTGGCTAAGATCAGGAATATGCATAACCCCCGAAAGTGTCTCGACAGAACCATCATGCATCTTAAGTTTCACCTTCCCACAACCAACAATCTTCACTGACGTGTCATTGCCCATCATGACATTACCTCCACTGAAAGTTTCATACTGATAGTACTAATCACTGCGAGGTGTCATGTGATACGAAGCTCATGTATCAATGAACCAGACATCATCATCCGTTTAGGCTACGCAAGCTGCTGCTATGTAGAAGTCTCCAATGACTTCATCCTTATTACCCGAATAATTTTTCTCATTCACAGGTTTACCACCCTTGTTCTTACAGTCCTTCTTCATATGTCAAAAATCATTATACTTCCAACATTTATTTTTTGACCTATCTGTACTATTCAATCTCCCTCTTGACTGTGACTTATTTTCAGACCTCTTTGAATTCCTATCTTGATTTCGCCCTCTGACAAACAGAGCTTCCTTGGTTGAACTTTTTGTGCTCTGTCGTCGCATATATTCGGACAATAAAGCTGAAACAACCCCTTCAAACGACAATTCTATAGTACCACTACCAATCACAATAATCAGATTATCTCACAAATTAGGCAATGACCAGAGTAAGGTAATAACTTTATCATCATCACTTATATCACCACTAATTGATGATAACTGACTAATTAATGTATTAAATTCATGTAGGTGTGCAGAAAATGAACTTCCATCATCCATCCGAAGTTTATACAATTTCTTCCTAATAAACAGTTTATTAATTAAGGACTTACTTTAATATAGGGTTTTCAATTTTGTCAAAAGATCCTTCGCAGTCTTCTCCCAAGAAAGATTAACTAGGATGTTATTTGCAAGGCATAATCAAATTAGGCCACGAGCCTTTTGATCCAACTTCTGCCATTCAGCGATTTTCTCCTTCAATTCTATTTCAGTCGAAGCCGTCCCCTCATTCTGAGCAGTAACAATCGACTTTGAATTTTCAATTGCTGTCCAGAAATCCCTATCCACGAGCAGATTCTCCATCTTCAATTTCCAGAGTTTAAAACTCTTCCCGTTGAACTTATCGATCTCGATCCGTGATGACCTTGTATTCGACATCTTAAATTCGTAAATTCCAGATCCCTCAAACTGAAGCTCAGATACCAAGTGTTAGAATTTAAGATCGAATAATAACACAATCACACAGAATATTAGATGAAAAATAAAAAAATAAGAATATGCGATATACCTAGGTTAACCAATTGGTTAGTCCTGCTTGTCTGATGTATTCATTAGATGTCTCACGCGCTCTACAATGATTCATACACCAAACAATTATTTTTATAATAACTAGAAAACCCTAATTGCTATAACATGGACTCAAGCCTAATATATTAGTAAACTAAAGACTGGACTACTAATAAATCCCCAAGCCCAATTACACTCTTGCGCTTGGCTTCCAGGGGGAACTTCCCGTTTGCAACTCCCCGCCAGCTCACCATTGATTACCCGACTACCCTATCGTAGTGACCATTAGTCGAACCTGCAGAAGTATGAATGTAGCAAAAATGTTACTTATACTACATCTTATTGCTATTTATCTAATCAGGTTAAATTACCACTAAAAAGTTAATTGACGCTAGCTTCTATTAAATATTTCATTCTGCTTAATGGTTCTCCTCTTCCAAAAATTTGCTCTTACTTGTGGACTCAGATGGGGTGATCCTTTATCTCTATATCATTTGATATTTGTACATAGATGTTTTCTTTATTACTTAAGTTTGCTGTTAAGAAGGGGACTGTATCTAGTATTAGAGTTGCCAAGGGTGCTTCTACTATATCCCACCTATTTTTTTTTATTTTTACTAATGATAACTTCCTATTTGGTACGGTGTCTTATGAGGAATGTTCTAGACTCCTAGAGATTATTGCATTATATGGAATAACTTCTGGACAAAAAAAATTAATTTTGAAAAATATGGAGTTCGTTTTAGTATGAATTTGTGTTAGTGCAAAACGAAGTTTTTGTGACCCGCTGAAGGTGGAAGAGGTGCCTGACCTTGGCCGTTATCTTGGGATGCCATCATTTGTTGGAAGATAGGGTCAAATACGTCCCTTTGACTTCTTCTTAAGATATTATTTCATATCATATAATGATTACATAACACATTTTCTACTTAATTAGAAAAATAAATAGTATTATTCATAATGGGCGGTAGCATTATCTTCTTTTCTTTTATTTTCATCTATTTTTTTTCTTTATATTTTTAAATTTGAATAGTAAGACTATTTTTTATTCAATTTACGTGATTAAGTCATTCACCGGACAATCTTAAGACGCATCATTCATCAGCTTAGTTCATTTAAATAATTTTTTTTTTCAGTGTTGCTCTTAAGATTCAAATTTTAAAAATTAAAGAAAAACTTGTTTGGTCTCCCCATGCCCCAAGGATAATAGAAAGAGTTTTTGTTTTGACGAAAGTTACTTGAATACATAAGATTGTAAAGTAAGTTTGGAGGAAGAAGCATTCAGATTTTAATTCTTATGGAACAAGAGCTCAACAACTTCTTAATAATGTCGCCGTTGTTCATGCTAATCTTCCCTCCTAGGCTAATGGTTCTTATATAGGGCCTAGTGCCTTAGTGAAACAAACTGAGGCTAAGATAACTCGTCTCTAACCCCAACCCAATTTATTTAAGGCTCTCGATGAGAAATGGAACCTTAGGACCTGTAATAATTAGGAAAATTACGAACTTAATTTTTTTTTTTACTTATTTATATTCATGAGAAAATATAATGTATGAAGTATACGCATACGTTTATGTTGTATGATGAGATGTAGTAAGTTAGTTAATTAAATTTATTTGAATTAACTAAAGAAGGAAATGAATGCAAGATAAGTTTATGTGATGAAAACACAAAGCTTAAATGTTGGCCTTGAAAGAAGATTAATAATGAACAAATGAATTACTTGTATAAATAATGACAAAGAATAAATAAGTGAATTATTAAAGATAACCCAATGTGGGAATAACTGTATGTGTATGGGTCACTATATTATAAACCTAAGTGATGAAAGAGGTAGCTATCGAATTAAAGTTAATCAAGTCGAAGTACTTGTATTAATGTGTATTAGAGTTTCATTAAAACAAACCCAAAATTTTGTAAGTAATATTGTGTTGTAAGCTAACTCAATTAAGTAGTCCAATGCACTTATAAATAGCAAGTCTAATTGAATTACGTAATTAAACTATTATGTTTATTTAATGAGCCCAATATAGTAGCGTTATAGGATTTAATTACCGAGCCATCTATAAAATATATGGTGAATCCAAATTAATTTAAACTAGCCTAATACTTATTTTTATTTCAAGTGTCATAGTTAGCCCAATTGATTTAACTGTTGGAAGCCCAAATGTTAATGACTTAGATGAATGAATGTAGTAGCCAAATGAATTAAATTGTTGAGCCCAAACAATTATAATTTAAAGTCCAAATGAATTAAACTAGTAGCCAAGTCCATTTAATATTTAGTTAAGTAAGGGTTATTAGGTAATAGCCCAATGTGGTGAATTATGTATTGTACTTAGTAGTCCATGCAAGGATACTTGTAAGAATTATTGTGTAGTCCAAGTGAATCAATGAGGGAACCCAAATAAAATTAATCTAGGAGTCACATTCAATTTAATTAAATGACCAAAGTGAAGCCCAATACATAGTCAAAATGATGGTCAATATATATATGTGCATGTGTATATATATATATATATATATGATTATATAAGATAAAAGAAAAAAGGAAAAAACTGGAAAAAAAGGCCAAATGGCCGGTTGGGAGAAGGCCCCATTAGGGGTGCCTTGTTTGATTTAGTTGAGTATTTTACACTCTATGTATGCTTCACTCAATCTCCAAAATAAATTGCAAACAACATGTCAATCAAGAAGTCCATTCAAGGTTGTCATTCAAAGTAATAGTAAGCATACTTAGGAATGCTAATTGACTAGTGTTGGTTGATTAGGAGCTTAATTGGGAAAGTCCTAGACCTCTATAAATAGGGAGGAGCAAATACTTGTCTGGGTTGTTTGCTCAATTGCTTCTTTTTACTAACTTATAAAGAAATAAGCTCTAGAGAGAAATTAGAGCTTTGGTGAGAGGATACTTGAGAGTTGAGAGTTCAATCACTACGTGTGCTACTCATTTTCGGGAAGATAAGAAGAAGAAGAGGAGTTCTAGCTTTAGCAAGAAGAAGATCTCCATTAAAGGTTTAAAAGTTTCTTTGAACCTTAGTTTGTTATTTAGTTTTGTATGTTAGTTGTGGAAAAAATCTAGGTGATGATAGATCTTGAATATTTATGGTTAAATATGATAGATAGATGTTCTAACATTTTTGAAATGTAAAATGATGGGAGAAAATGTCATATGATCATATTTAGTTGTAAAACCCTAGTTGGATGTCTAATTTGATTATGTGTGACTTATGGTATAAAAGTTGTTTATGTAATTTTTTTGCATCTTGTATGCTAGATGAGTTAGTTTCGATCATAACAAAATTTGAATCGTCAAAAACAAAGTTAAAACAAAGAAGTTATGAGATTATTGGTACAAAAGGGTCATATAGAAACCCTAGATGGTAGATATTGATTAGTGTTGTCAAAAATGATTTTTGAAAGTTATTTGGTTATTGAAAATCTAAAGAATACGAAGTTAGGAACCTAACAAAGCAGATTTGAGATAATTTGATCATGTATTGCATGTTTTATGAAATATTGAACCAAAGAAATCAAAGTTAAAAAATTAGGGTTTTCAAAAATTAGCACTACCGCCGCAGCGGTAGGTCTCACCGCCGTCGCAGTGAAAATTCCCTGGAATTTGAAAATTATAACTAGCACCACAGCAGTAGTACAGTCTGTTTGAAAATTAAAAGTTTATTAACCGGGTCGGGTCGGGCCAAATAAAACGTGTCGGGTCAGATTTCTTGAATAGAAAATGGATCAGGAAATGTGATTTAATAAAATAATAATATTAGACAAAATATAAATAATGAAAATATTATTAAAGGAATAATAATATTAACAAAGGTATGAAATATTATTAAAAGATTAATAATATAAGAAAATGACTAAAATATTATTAAATGGATAATAAAATTATAAGTGAATAAAATATTATTAAATGATTAATAATATTAATAAATGTATGAAATATTATTAGTAATTAATAATATTAATAGAGGATTAAAATATTATTAAATGGTTAATAATATTAAAAAGTGAGTAGAATATTATTAAATGGTTAATAATATTAACAAATGATTAAAAGATTATTAAAAGATTAATAATATTTTATTAAGAGGGTAAACTATTATAAAATTGTTAATAATATTTATAAATGATTAAAATATTATTTAATAAATAATTTTATTAGAAATAGTATAAGACATTATTTAATTATTAATAATGTTAATAAGTGTTTGATAACTAGGATTTTATTCCTATTTATTAGGTATTTTTATGCATAATTAATTATGAGTTTTAAAGTATTTTTTGTATTTTAGGTCATTTTATATAATTTATGTAATTTTATGTTTTTTTATTATTTTTATATTATTTTTATTTATTTTTATTTATTTTATATTTTATTGTGTAGGAAAAATAAGCTTGGGGGCAAATCTATAAATTCTAGAAAAGGCTGACGGCAAAATGGTAAATAACCAGCATTGATGGCAAAATTATAAATAAGGAGAAAGTAGCGACCGGTGGTAGAATCGTAATTTTCGGAGCATGGTTGTCCGCGCAATGCGCGCGGAGTGAAGAAACGGAGAAGCAGGAGCAACGACGTTTGGCGTTCGGCTGAAACACTGGTCCGCGCAATGCGCGAACGGCTGAAAGGGAAAACACACGCGTGCAAGGCACGACTGGCTGAGGCGAGGAGTTGACCGGGTCAAAGGCTGAGACAGCTGTTAAAAGCACGTTAAGGGTCTATTTGGTTGCGCTTTAATTGCTGGGAAACGAGATTTTTTTGCAATTTTGAGCATTAATTTGATTCCAAATTGGATTTTAATTCCACGTTAGCTTAGGATTATTATTGTACTACTATAAATACACTACATTAGAGTAGATAAGAAGTAGATTATTGGAGATAATTAGGAGTTCTCTCTCTCAGATTTTTCTTATATATTATTACGTTTGGTTAATTTTATTTATTTAGTTCTAGGAAATTTCAAACCCGATTATAATTAATGGTTAAATTAATTCAGTAATATTATTTATTCTTCTTTATATGAAATTATTTATAATTATCTGTTTTAATTTTTTATTTAATATTGGGTTTGATTGATTTAATTTTGGCCTATTGAGTTAATAAAATTATTATCAATTGCTAGATTTATGAATTATATTACGTGTAATTGATATTGTTCCTAATCGTTGGTAGTGAATAGTGATAGATGATTGTGGTCAAGCTTTTATTTATTGCTATGGTTATCATGATGTAAGTTAAACAGTCCGAGCTTATGAGATTATTGCTTAGAATAATCTAATTTCCTTGTGATTAATGCTTCCATTATGTTAAATTTAGAGAGCTTGTTCTAGGTTGTTTAATGGTTAGAATCTAATGAAAAACTTATTTTGTTAGATTAAAATTAAGAGAAATTTCAGGTAGCTGAGCTTGTTGTTGCCTAGGGTTATTAGTTTCATGAAAGGATAAAAATATATTTTGAATGATTGAATTATTAATTGTAAGGGTGAGATTGAACCGAAGAACTGACGTCTTTAATTTATTAATTAATTTTATTAATTTACTTTTGTTTATTTAGTTAATTCCAAACCCCCAAATCTAGTTTACATTGCCTAAAAATAAATTAATCATTCTCTGTAGGTTCGACCCTTACTTGCTATTATACTGAGTTTGTGATCGAAAGTGAGGATTAATTTTGGAGTGTTAACGACAGCTACTAGTGTTTGAGATAGTTAAGAGATTAAGAGGATTATTAGATGATTAATAATATTGATGATTAAATAAAATATTATTGAAATAATATTCGTAAATGGTTAAAATATTATTAAACGATTAATAATATTTATTTGTGGTTATATATTATCAAAGGTGTTTTAAGGTTATGATTAAGTGTTAGATGATCTAAGACATGTATGGTAAGTTTATTAAAGTAAAATAAACCTGTATGTGATATGTTAATTGGTAGATCAATGTTATTAACTGTTAGGTCATCCAAATGAAGTTATTTTAAGTTGAATAACAGTAGTCAGCGGAACAGACAAGTTCTCTGAACCTTAAGGTGTATTTATTTGGCAAGTTGTTCTGAAACTCAAACTTGTTTCATATACTTATTTTTATTATGATAAGTATCTAGAAGTTGAAATTAATTTCGAAATGCATGATGAAATAATTATTAATAATTATTTCACATATATATTATTATTGATAATCGCACATATTTGCATTTGCACGACTGATCACCTTATTAATTATTTAAAGAGAAATATCTATGCTATTTATTTCAGCTAGATATTGCATGAGTTATTGTAATTGTTCTTATTATGAACTTTTTAAAGAGAAAGATCTATGCCAATTGTTCGGCTAGAATATATATGTATTAAATTCATAAATTTGAATATTATTGAAGCTAGTCCAAATCATATTGTTGTGGTGCAGAATCTAATGGGAAAAACTGAAATGAACAAATCATTATGAGAAGATAAAATTACAGCCGGATGGAATAATCTCGATCAAAATGAAATTGGATGATTATAATGTGCACAATATAAACGTACGATAGGCTGATCACCTAAAATACCCATCTTCAGATATTGCACTTGAATTGGTTGTTAATATTCAAAACGTATGTTCATGGTCTTGTGACATTTCAGCATGAAGAAGCAGTATGTTAAATCCAATGAAAGTTTTTATTAAAAGTTGCATGTCTTCACAATTATTGTATATTGTTGAAGTTCCAAAAGTTAATTCTTTTTATTTATGATATATCCTTTATTGTTTATTTAAACTTGCTGAGCGAAGTAGTTGCTCACCCTTGCTATATCATGAACTACTTTTTAGCTAAGCCCAAGTTATCTAAAGAGTACAAAAACAAAGGAAATGTGAACGAGTAGAAGTAATTAGTTTTTATTTCATGTTGTAAATCTTTTGTATCATAAGGTAATAGTGATGTATTTAAGGTTAATGGAACCTGGGGTTAATGGTGCGTTCTGTAATGAATTTATGTATGTTTTTCGCGAGTTATTAAAGATTTAGTTTATAAATGTTTGTCAATTGATGAATAGTGAGCACCAAATCCGAGGTTTGAGGAACCCGAATTTGGGGACGTCACAGGTTGGTATCAGAGTTGTAAATTATAAACCTTAGGTGGCGAAAAACTTTAAGATTATGACTGTAGAGGAGATAAGAATACTCATAAAGAGTTTAGGAGATGGATGGTGAAAATTCATCAACTAGAAAAAGTTATGTGTATGTAAGAAAAGACCTTATATTAGGATCGTAAGAGTATGAGGATTCGTAAGATGATCCGAAAGTAAGTTTAATGAAAAAGTTGAGCAATGATTTAGAAAAGAAGAAAGGAGGAAAAAAAAAGGATTAAGAGATAATTAATCAACGGAGTATAGAGAAGAAGAAATGATCATTTATTAATGTGGCTAAGGTAAAATAGGATGAGGTGATGTTAAGGTATAAAATAATAATTTCGAGGACATAGAGGATATCTTAAGGAGATCGATCTATATAGATCGGTAGTGGTAAATATGATAGGAGTGAATAGAGATGAAATGATTGGATAAATAGATAAGCTGTTAAAAATAAAAATTGGAGAGTTAAAGAATCATAGAAGAATGGAAAAATTATAGAGCTAATCATAAAAACAGAGAATGATAAAAGTGATTGAGGAAAAGTAGAATGACCGTAGAATGAGATAAGCATGATAAAGAATTACATAGGAATGATAATAATGTATGTTGAGGAGTTTGATTTTGGAAGTGTATATCTTCGGGAGTTCGACTTTAAAGAATGTGTTTTAAGGAGTACGTTTTCGAAAGTTATTTTTAGAGGATTAAAAATCGGATAATTTTCTAATCTGTAAGTTGAAATATATATATATATATATATATATATATATATATATATATATATATATATATATATATATATATATATGAGAATGTTGATAGAAGTTATAATTTTTTGGAAATCCCAACTTTAGAGTGAAGTACGGGATATGTTATGTATTTAGCATGATGCTAAGAAAAGTATAGTATTAGGTAGTAATGTGAAGCATATTAGAATAAAAATATTTATTAAATGTGCAATGTGATGTTAGAAAGCCAAGGTGAAGATAGAATGAACGTTTAAAAAAATGTAGAATGAATGGGATGATCATGGTATAGCAAATAGGCGATCAAACGAATAGAGGACATGTGACTAATAAATTGTACATATAGTTAGTAGGCTAAAAAATGCTTAAAATGCCGTATTAGTATAAATGATGGTGTACTACGTACTAAAGGAGAATATGTTAATAGATTTTATATGTTTTAAAATTGATTATGTGTTGGCATTAATAGTACATGCTTAAAATCAATGGAGGGGGTAATAATGCTACCATATTTTGTTAAACAAAAATGTCAAGAGAAAAATCTAAAGAAGGAGTACCCTAGACAATAGGGAAGAAAGTTAAGTAATTAGACCAAGATTCCTTACAAACAATGGGTGAGTTTAATATTAGACGCTTTTGAGGAATGGATCAATGAATTTGAAAAATTTAGAGGTAAAAATTAAAATATTTATAAGCAAGATCTGAAGGAGGATATTAAAGAAATGATAAAGAACATCTTACAATAAGATTTTTGAGGAGTAGAAAGAACGATAATAAGATTATGGAATGATCTAAAAAGATGAACTCGTAAAGAGTTATGTGTTAAAGTATGAATTAAGAGAATTCATATTAAGCTAAGAATTTTTTTTAGAGGTTTGTTGATTTTAATTGAGAACTCATGTTAGTGGCGAGTTGTATAATTCTTTGTATGGACAGGAGATTATGCTTGGTTTGACAACCACTTAGCTTCCTGTAGTGATAATCGATTGAAACCTGGTGTCGCGCTATTCGTTATATGTATGTTGAGAATGTGAATCTTTTCTCAGGTGTATAACGGATAGATAGAGGATGTTAAGCTAGGCGCGTGTTCTTAAAACTCATACTTATATTAAGTTCGTGACTCATAATCATATGGTGGAGCTTTTCAGCGAATGGACGATTTTGGTCTGACTAGGATAAGTTCCTCAACTCATATGATTATGGTAAGTTCCTAAACTCATATTGTGTGGTAAGTTCGATGAACAATATGTGATGGAGGTTAGAAGAAGGTCATAGATAAATATTTAAGAGTTTTCATTGATTTGAGAACATTAATAAAAATTGTGTACGGCCCAGTATTATTTTCCTAAATACTACTGGTAGGTTGTAATATATAGTGATGCTTTGCATCGAGGATTAGGCTATGATTTGAAGAAACATAAGGTGGGTGACCGCGTATGTGGCACTATAGTTACCAAATTTTAAAGAGAATCATTTTAAGTAAGATTAGCAGAGAAGGACGTGAGTATTTGTTTTAAAGTTACGAAAATTTAAGAGAGAAAAAGAAAGGAAGAAGCTGATAAATAACATGAAAAATTGTTGAGAGTATGAAGATATGTGATGGATATAATAAGATTAATGAAGGATATGTTAAGGGTTAAACGACAAGGTTTAGCGTTTAACATGGTAATAAATTTTACTAGATGATAAGAAATTAAAGGAGAATAGTCATACACTGCTCAACAATTAAGTATGTGTAAGGAACATAAGAAAAAAATGGCATTCGAGTTATTAAGTTCCTTGGTGAGAAATGTAAAATATGTTGTATAAAAGGAAGAAGAAGTGAATAAGAGGATTAAGAGATATCAGGTATTTGTAAATCCCAACTCTAGGAGTATGTAGGTTATGTGGTTAGGTTAAGTCCCGACTTTTGTGGTCTTTATGGGATATGATCGTTTATTTATGTATGTTTTAGAATGTAATGTCCTAAGACAGTACTGTTTTGCATATAAATATAAATGCGTTATGTTTATATGCTTTGAAGTGATTAATGTGAGCATTAAATATTAAATGCTATAAGAATGAATGTAATAAAAAAAATTAAAAAAGAAGAAGAAGATAATAACATAAGTTTTATCTTAAAAACGGACAATGCCGCCGCGTAGACAACCCCGAAACCCGAGAGCAGAAGGATCAATTAATAATGAAGGAGGTCAAATAGACCCGATGTAAACTTTTGTTAATATGTTAGCAGAAACAATGCAAGACCGAACTCCATCAGTAGGAAGTCCGCTGGAGAATCGATTGGAAAACTTTAAAGATTTTAAAATAGTAGGACCACCAGAGCATTAAATATTATATGTGATGGATATAATAAGATTAATGAAGGATATGTTAAGGATTAAACAACAAAGTTTAGTGTTTAGCGTGGTAATAAATTTTACTAGATGATAAGAAATTAAAGGAGAATAGTGATACATTGCTCAACAAATAAGTATGTGTAAGGAACATAAGAAGAAAATGGCATTCAAGTTATTAAGTTCCTTGGTGAGAAATGTAAAATATATTGTATAAAAGGAAGAAGAAGTGAATAAGAGGATTAAGAGATATCAGGTATTTGTAAATCCCAACTCTAGGAGTATGTGGGTTATGTGGTTAGGTTAAGTCCCGACTTTTGTGGTCTTTATGGGATATGATCGTTTATTTATGTATGTTTTAGAATGTAATGTGCTAAGACAGTATTGTTTTGCGTATAAATATAAATGCATTATGTTTATATGCTTTGAAGTAATTAATGTGAGCATTAAATATTAAACGCTGTAAGAATGAATGTAATAAAAAAAAAATTAAAAAAAGAAGAAGATAATAACATATGTTTTATCTTAAAAACAGACAATGTCATCGCGTAGACAACCCCAAAACCCGAGAGCAGAAGGATCAGTTAATAATGAAGGATATCAAGTAGACTCGATGCAAACTTTTATTAATATATTTGCGAAAGCAATACAAAATTGAACTCCATTAGTAGGAAGTCCGCCGGAGAATCGATTAGAAAACTTTAAAGATTTTAAAATAGTAGGACCACCAGAGTTCCGAGGAACGACAAATCCGATCGAAGCTCAGACATGGATGGAAGAGATGGATAAAGTGTTTGAAGTTGCACGTGTTGTGGAGGAACAAAAGACAACATTTGTCACCTTCATGATGAAGGAAGAATTTTAATTATTGGTGGAAGGCTAACAAAAATCGAGTAGGAGAAGGAATTGTTACGTGGACTCGTTTCAAAGAATTATTCTTTGAAAACTATTTTCCAAATAGTACGCAAACAAGAATGGAAGTGAAATTTTTGGAACTCAAACAGGGAAACATGACGGTAGTAGAGTATGCCGCCAAGTTTAATGAACTAGCGCAATTTGCTCCACATCAAGTGGACACAGATGAACAAAAGACAATGAGGTTTGAACAATGATTAAATCCATAGATCTATAGTAAAGTTTCGGTGCTTCAGATTAACATGTTTTCAACAATGATGGAATAGGCAATCATAGTGGAAGGCGGGAGTGAGGCTTTGTCAAAATATAATTAAGAGATGAAAGGAAATAAGAGTGAAGAAGGAAATAGCAAAGGTAGTAGTGGAGGTAGTAGCGAAGGTAGTAATACACATAAACGAAAGTGGAACCATAGATAGTGAGAATGGTCAGGGAAAAGTCAATCAAAAGATAGAAACTTGTGAAAGTTGTGAAAAGAATCACTTGGGAATATGTCTAAAAGGGACAAATAGTTGTTACAGATGTGGAGTGCAAGGACACATTGCTTAGAATTGTCTTGATCCAAGGGAAAGTAGAAAGTGTTTTATTTGTGGAGGAATGGGTCATCTATTTAAGGACTGTCCAAAGAAGGAAAGTAATACGGGAAGCAGCATTAAGAGAAGTAATATCAATGAAGTCAAGAGACACGGTGTCAGGTATTATTCCGATCAATAATATAATTGTTTAAGTATTATGTGATTCGGGTGCTATCTGTCTGATGATTTCACCAAATGATTGGAATTATTTAGAAAAGAGAATAAGTACCTTAATAATATAGAGGTCGCAAGGAATTGAGTAGCACTTATCTAGTTTTAAATCGAGGGGTTGTACGAAAGATAAAGCGTAAGATGTCCGTAGAATTAATTCGGATATACGAGAAAAAGATACAAGAAAAGAACAGATTATAAGAAAATTGTAAGTAACCTAGTAGCGGTGATTCTGGGGACAGAATCCTAATAAGGAGGGGTGAATGTAATAACCAGGAAAATTACGAACTTAAAATAAATTTTTTTCACTTATTTATATTCATGAGAAAATATGATGTATGAAGTATGTGTGTATGTGTTTATGTTGTATGATGAGATGTAGTAAGTTAGTTAATTAAATTTATTTGAATTAACTAAAGAATGAAAGGAATGCAAGAGAAACTTATATGATGAAAACACAAAACTTGAATGTTGGCCTTGAATGATCAATAAGAAAATTAATAATTAACAAGTGAATTACTTGTATGAATAATGACATAAAATAAATAAGTGAATTATTAAAGATAACCAAATGTGGGAATAACTGTATGTGTATGGGTAACTATATTATAAACCCAAGTGATGAAAGAGGTAGCTAATGAATTAATGTTAATCAAGTCAAAGTACTTATATTAATATGTATTAGAGTTTCATTAAAACAAACCCAAGAATTTATAAGTAATAGTGTGTTGTAAGCTAACTCAATTAAGTAGTCCAATGCACTTATAAATAGCAAGTCCAATTGGATTATGTAATTAAACTATTGTATTTATTTAATGAGCCTAATATAGTAGCGCTATAGGATTTAATTAATGAACCATATACAAAATATATGGTGAGTCCAAATTAATATAAATTAGCCAAATACTTGTTTTTATTTCAAGTGTCATAGTTAGCCCAATTGATTTAATTGTTGGGAGCCCAAGTGTTGATGACTTAATGAATGTAGTAGCCAAATGAATTAAATTGTTGAGCCCAAACAATTGTAATTTAAAGTCCAAATGAATTAAACTAGTAGCCAAGTCCATTTAATATTAAGTTTAGTAAGGGTTATTAGGTAATAGCCCAATGTGGTGAATTATATATTGTACTTAATAGTCCATGCAAGGATACATGTAAAAATTATTGTGTAGTCCAAGTGAATCAATGAGGGAGCCCAAATAAAATTAATATAGGAGCCACATTCAATTTAATTAAATGACCAAAGTGAAGCCCAATACATAGATAAAAGGATGGCCAATATATATATATATATGTGGAGGTATATACATATATAGATGTATATATATGATTATATATGATAAAAGAAAAATGGAAAAGAAAAGGCCAAATGGTCGGTTGGGAGAGGGCCCCATTAAGGGTGTCTTATTTGATTTTAGTTGAGTATTTTCCACTCTATGTATGCTTCACTCAATCTCCAAAATAAATTGCAAACAACATGTCAATCAAGAAGGCCGTTCGAGGTTGTCATTCAAAGTAATAGTAAGCATGCTTAGGAATGCTAATTGACTAGTGTTGGTTGATTAGGAGCTTAATTGGGAGAGCCCTAGATCTCTATAAATAGGGAGGAACAAATACTTGTGTGGGTTGTTTGCTCAATTGCTTCTTTTACTAACTTATAGAGAGAGAAGTTCTAGAGAGAAGCTAGAGCTTTGGTGAGAGGATATTTGAGAGTTGAGAGTTCAATCACTAAGTGTGCTACTCATTTTCGGGAAGGCAAGAAGAAGAAGAGGAGTTCTAGCTTTAGCAAGAAGAAGATCTCCATTAAAGGTTTAAAAATTTCTTTGAACCTTGGTTTATTATTTAGTTTTGTATGTTAGTTGTGGGAAAAATATAGGTGATGATAGATCTTGAATATTTATGGTTAAATGTGATAGATAGATGTTCAAACATTTTTGAAATGTAAAATGATGGGAGAAAATGTCATGATCATATTTAGTTTGAAAACCCTAGTGGGATGTCTAGGTTGATTATGTGTGACTTATGGTATAAAAGTCGTTTATGAGATTTTTTTTTTTTGCATCTTGTATGCTAGATGGGTTAGTTTCGATCATAACAAAATTTGAATCGTCAAAAACAAAGTTAAAACAAAGAAGTTATGAGATTATTGGTACAAAAGTGTCATTTAGAAACCCTAGATGGTAGATATTGATTTTTGTTGTCAAAAATGATTTTTGAAAGTTATTTGATTATTGAAAATATAAAGAATACGAAATTAGGAACCTAAGAAAACAGATTGAAGATCATTTGATCATGTATTGCATGTTTTATGAAAGATTGAACAAAAAAAAATCAAATTTAAAAAATTAGGGTTTTAAAAAATCAGACACTACCGCTGCAGCGGTAGGTCTCACCGCCGCCGCGGTGAAAACTCCTTAGAATTTGAAAATTATAACTATAGTCTGTTTGAAAATTAAAGGTTTATTAACCGGGTTGAGTCGGGCCAAATAAAACGTGTCGGGTCAAATTTCTTGAATAGTAAATGGATCAGAAAATGTGATTTAATAAAATAATAATATTAGTCAAAATATAAATAATGAAAATATTATTAAAGGAATTATAATATTAACAAAGGTATAAAATATTATTAAAAGATTAATAATATTAGAAAATGACTAAAATATTATTAAATGGATAATAATATTATAAGTGAATAAAATATTATTAAATAATTAATAATATTAATAAATGTATGAAATATTATTAATGATTAATAATGTTAATAAAGGATTAAAATATTATTAAATGGTTAATAATATTAAGAAGTGAGTAGAATATTATTAAATAGTTTATAATATTAAGAAATGATTAAAATATTATTAAAAGATTAATAATATTATTAAGAGGGTAAAATATTATTAAATTGTTAATAATATTTATAAATGATTAAAATATTAGTTGATAAATAATATTATTGGAAAGAGTATAAGATATTATTTAATTATTATTAATGTTAATAAGTGTTTGAGATAGTGAAGAGATTAAGAGGATTATTAGATGATTAATAATATTGATGATTAAATGAAATATTATTGAAATAATATTCGTAAATGGTTAAAATATTATTAAACGATTAGTAATATTTATTTGTGGTTATATATTATCAAAGGTGATAATATTATGATGTGATTAAGTGATAGTTATATGATTAAAATATTATCAAATGGTTGATAATATTATTAAGTGTTTTAAGGTTATGATTAAGTGTTAGATGATCTAAGACATGTATGGTAAGATTATTAAAGTAAAACAAACCTGTATATGATATGCTAATTGGTATATCAATGTTGTTAAATGTTAGGTCATCCAATGGAAGTTATTTTAAGTTGAATAACAGTAGTTAGCGGAACAGGCAAATTCTCCGAGCCTTAGCTAGTATTTATTTGACAAGTTATTCTGAAACTCAAACTTCTTCCATATACTTATTTTTATTATGATAAGTATCTAAAAGTTGAAATTAGTTTCAAAATGGATGATGAAATAATTATTAAGTATTCTTTAACATCTGTGTTATTATTGATAATCGCACTTATTTGTATTTGCATGACTGATCACGTTATGAATTATTTAAAGAGAAATATATATGCTATTTGTTTCAGCTAGATATTGCATTAGTTATTCTGACTGTTCTTATTATGAACTATTTAAAGAGAAAGATCTATGCCTATTGTTCGGCTAGACCATGTATGTATTAAATTCATAAATCTGAGTATTGTTAAAGCTAGTCCAAACCATATTATTGTGGTGCGAAATCTGATGAGAAAAACTGAGATGAACAAATCATTATGAGAGGATAAAATTACGGTCGGATGAAATAATCCCGATAAAAAAAATTGGATGGTTATAATGTGCACAATATAAATGTACGATAGGCTGATTACCTAAAGTACTCATCTTCAGATATTGCACCTGAATTGGTTCTTATTATTCAAAACGAAATAACAGTTTTATGTCTACAGGTGTATACTTGGTCACACTCCTTTCTTATGTTTTCATGATGACTTTATTTTACTACTAACCATGCAGGATATAATATAGCATCCTAGATGAGAAAAATGGTACTATGAGTCAATACAGCAAGATGTGAAGTGAACTGGATAAACATGTCAAGTTGCAAACTGGCCCAAGATGTAAACTGGCACTTAGCAGGCTGCATATCAAAACTGGATAACTTCAGCTGAATCTGTTCCTAAGCTGCCTTAGTTCAATGTAAGATCTTAGCTTAAATTAATAATTTAATCATGACTCTTATATGATTGCATACATATGGGTGCATTATTCATATACATATATATATGGTAACTGGTATATTAAAATCTATTAACATACTATGCAACGTTCCCATAGTTAGAAGGCTGGTTTAAATTAAAATAGATTGACTGGGTATTACTCAATTAATTCCAAAATTGATTGAATATTTTATGGGATTAAATTAAGCAAATCTGTAAGTCTAATCGAAGGTTATTACCATATTTAATACTGGATCATTAATCTATCTTTGGTAAGAAGCAAACCTTGTGGATCTTAATTCCTGTAATACCCAAATTCTGCTAATCAGCAATTAAACCAAATATAAAAGGAAGTAATTGATTACGGAATTGATGGGGACTGGTATTCAACGTTAAAATTCGCTGGGATCAAGTAACAGACTGGTAATTGAGATATTTCAGCAACAGTGGTCTGTGTATAAATATACTATATCATCTAAAGAAAAAAGACATAAAAACAAAAAGAGAGCAGTTAGAAACGTATTCACAAAAGCTATTCACTGTTGGTTTCAATCTTCACTGTTCAGTTTCTGAACTCTTGCTTCCTGTACGTAAAAATAGTGTCTTATTACTAAATATTTCAAAAAGGGTTTCTAGTGAAGCAGGCATCAGTTGTCTACATCTTACTGGTGATATATTTAATATTTTAAGTTGATCATATTATTTAGATTAAGCCTTGCATTGAATTGTTATTTTCACTATTGATCATAGGATTTGCTGTTAATATCATCTTGTTTAATCTGTTTTGTGTACAATTAAGTTCAAGGTAAACTTAGAAGCTTGGTGAGTAAAATTACTCAAGGTGTTCAAAGTGTGGCACAAGGAAGCATAAGTGCTTACGAGGATTTGTCCTCAAAATTGTGAACTTGAATTGTATAAAGGCTTGTGTAAGTCAGAATTAATTAATAAAAGGAGTCTCCAATACCAATTGGTATTGCACGTGGAGTAGGTCACTAGAATAGAGATTAGGGACCGAACCATGTAAAAATTCTCTGTGTTCATTTATTTTAAGTTATATATATATACTGTATTGCATTATACAACCCAAACATTGTGAAAGATTACACTAATCAGAACAGGTGTGTTTTCGACTCACTACTTTGAACATTCAACAAGCTATTTTCATAATCTGCAAAGTAAAAACACTGTACACAGAACACTGCTTTAGATTCCAACATTCTGCATTCATAATACAGTTAGCTACTTGTATACCCAGTTGATTAAAACTTTAATACAATTAACTGTTTTCATACCTAGCAGACAGATTTCTTAATTCAGTAAACTGTTTTCATAAAACAGCAGACTGTTTAACAAACTGATTTATTGTTTTGCAAAAATTGGACACCGTTTATTCAAACACTTATTCAACCCCCCCCCCCCCTTTTAAGTGTGCCTACGTATATTTCAACAGGGTATTGTAAATACTCAAAACGTATCTTCATGGTCTTGTGACCTTTTAGCATGAAGAAACAATATGTGAAATCCATTGAAAGTTGTTATTTAAAGTTGCATGTCTTCACAATTATTGTATATTGTTAAAGTTCTAAGAGTTAATTCTTTTTCATTTATGATATATCCTTTATTGTTTATTTAAACTTGCTGAGCAAAGTAGTTGCTCACCCTTACAATATCATGCACTACTTTTTAGCTAAACCCGAGTTATCTAAGGAGTACAAAGGCAAAGGAAATGTGAACGAGTAGAAGTAATTAGTTTTTACTTCATGTTGTAAACCTTTTGTATCATAAGGTAATAGTGATGTATTTAAGGTTAATGGAACTTAGGGTTAATAATACATTTTGTAATGAATTTATGTATATTTTTCACGAGTTATTGAAGATTTAGTTTATGAATGTTTGTCAAGTGATGAATAGTGAGCACCAAACCCGAGGTTTGAGGGACTTGAATTTGGGGGCATCATAGGACCAACTTGGAACGCTTTAAACATATGGAAGAATGTTACTGGGCGCAAAGAGCCAAGTCCCAATGGCTTAAAAAAGGGGATATAAATATTTACTTCCATGCCTAAACATCTTAAATGAGATGTAACAACAAGATATTGAGTCTGTATAATGATGAGGGTGTTTTAGTGGATAATGTGGATGATATGAGCAATACTATTAATAAGTATTTTTGTAGGTTGGGCTGATATTGGGGGTGATGTGACTGAGGCTCTTTTGCAGTTTTGAAACGGGTTAGGTACGTTAGGTAACTCCTCCAATTATGTTATGAGAAGAATTCTTATTTATGGTAGGAATTTATTTTGGTAGTAATCCTATTTATAGTAGATATATTTATTATATGAGAGCATCCTAATTAAATTAGGAAAAGGGCGTTGTAGGTACTCTATAAATAGAGTCTTAATTATATTAGGGAAGAGTATATACAATTAAGAGGTAGTAATATCCTAGAGAATTAAGAGATAGTGTAATTGGGTCTTGGACTAGTGTGTGAGGGAGGGTTTTTTCATCTTTTATTCCGTACAAAAAGTTGTACTTTAGGAGATTAATATATTGAAATTAGTTCTGTGGATTAGGACATTGAGACCAAACCACGTTAAATATTGTGTTATTTATTTTGCATAATTTAATTCCCAACAAATTAGTATCTTACAGTTTAATCCTACTTTATTTGCCTAATCGCAAAAGTAAAAAAATGCCATTGATCTAAAAAACTTTAATCTTAATAGCTTATGTAATTTAATTTATAAGTTGGCCTCCAAGTTTCCAGCTAGTAGGCTTAAAGTCGTTATGCCAAATTTAATATCTCCGAATCAAAGTGACGTTATGGCTGATCGATTGATTGATGATAATGTTGTGATTGCGTTTGAATCTCTCTACTTTTTGTGGTCTAAAAGGAATGGCAAAAAAAGGTTTTTATGCTCTTAAGCTGGATATGGGCAAGGCATATGATAGAGTTGAGTAAGACTTTTTGAGAGTATTACTTTACCGTCTGAATTTCCCGGAACGATGGATTTATATAATCATGGAGTGTGTGACATCTGTTAAATATTCCATTATGCTTAATGGTTCTCCTCTTCCGGAATTTGCTCCTACTTGTGGACTCAGACAGGCCATATCTTTTTGATATTTGCGCAGAGATGTTTTCTTTTTTGCTTAAATTTGCTATTGAGAATGGGACTTTATCTGGTATTAGAGCTGTTGAGGGTGCTCCTACCACATCCCACCTATTTTTTTTACTAATGATAGACTCTTATTTGGTGCGATATCCCATGAGGAATGTTATAAACTTATAGAATAAATTGCATTATATGGAACAGCTTATGGACGAAAAATCAATTTTGAAAAATCTACAGTTTGTTTTAGTAGGAATCTGTGTTTGTGCGAAACGAAGTTTTGTGACCTACTGAAGTTGGAAGAGGTGCCTGACCTTGGCCGTTATCATGGGATGCCATCATTTGTTGGAAAGAATAAGTGTTTATCTTTTGGCGAAATAAAGGATAGAATCTTGGCAAGCCTAAACACATGGTCGTCACAGTTGTTATCAACAAAAGGTAATAAAATTTTATTTAAGGCGGTAGCTCGCGCTATTCTTGCTTACATAATGTCTTGCTTCAAGATTCTAAATAAAGTATCTCTAAGACTAATAGTATGATTGTGAAATTTTGTTGGGTAAAGTAGGGGGCAAACAAAGCATTCAGTGATGTAATTGGTTGGACTTGTGTACTTCTAAGCTTGAGGATGGTTTAGGATCGAGGGACTTTTCTTGTTTCAATGACGCTATGCTAGCAAAACAAGGGTGGAGGCTTATTTCTCATCCAACTTCTTTGTTTGCCTCTATTCCTAAAGCACGATAATTTATACTCTTATCTTTTTTACAGGCCCCTTTGGGATATAACCCTTCCATGATTTAGAAGAGTATTTCGCAGCCTAGGTATATTCTTAACAAAGGTTTGCGCTGGAGTATAGGCAATGGAGAATCTATATTTGTGTATAATGACAAATGATTGCCAAAACTAGTTTCTTTTCATGTTTTCAAGTACCGGTGTACTTTCCCCCGGGATATGAAAGTTTACGAATTACTTGATATACAGGCCCTTAGATGGAGATCAAATTTTTTGAAGGGACAAGTTGATGAAGATGATCAGAGGCAATGTGCAGACTCCCTATTATGGTACTATTCAAGGAATGGCATATAAAATGTGAAATTTGGTTACAAAGTTGCTATACAGACAAAGCATGAGAGGTCCCATCATGTTAGCGCCTAATTTTGTACCGTTCACCCAAATCATTGAATAGCGAGTAACCTGCACACTATACAGACAAAAGTCACACCAAAAAGCCTGATGGCGTGGGCCGTCGATGGATAACTCCAATGTGAGAATTAGTATAAGCCAAAAAATGTAAATAATCTGATTAGAATCCCCATATAACGGTAATTCATAGCTGATTTAGTAATTAATAAAATAACTGATTGAGACCTTAATAAAATAAGTCTCTTTATTACTCTAATATGAAACCTAATTATATGTAAATAAGGACTTTGACTCTTCTAGGACATCAAGCTGTTAGAATATATTGTAATGGACTGAACTGGGCCCCAAGTACAATTCTGATGTAGGCCAGCACCTGAACCGGGCCCTAAATGTAAGAATAATATAGATAAAAACCATATGCGAACTTTTTCTATGGTGGTCTGGGATCTATGGCAGCATCGTAATGACTTTGTTCATAGTAAATCTACGTGTGACCCTCCTATCTTGGTGACTAATGTCCTAAATTATCATACTAAATTCCTATTGGCTAGGGTTTTGTCTTGTAATAACAATTTTCTTATTGTTATGGTGGAACCTGTGGAGTGGATTAAGCCTACTGATGGATACACTAAACTCAATTATGACGACTCTAGGAAGGGTAAAGGCTCAGTGGGTTTAGGCTTTGTTCTTAGGGATTGGCAGGGTGAGGTTTATGGTTATGGTATGGAGACTATTGATGGTGACCTTGATATTGATAATGAAGAGGCATTGGCTATTTGTAGAGGTATGGTTTTTACTCGAGATTGGGGTTTCAAGAATATCACTATTGAGAGTGAGAGTCTCATAACTATAAGGCTCTTAAATTCCCCTCTTCTAATTTGTCAACGTTTGGTCTTATTATAGAGGGTTGCCTGTAACACACCGAAATGCCTACGTTCCTTAATTCTATCCATTCAATTCTGGATTTCATAATCATTAATCTTAAAATCAAATTAAACTATCCTCAATCATCTTAACGTCAATTTCGTGCGTTAAAACATAACTTTTAACCTTTAAAGACATTGATTGACCATAATGTGGTCCATAAATTTTTTATATATCTTACATTCTCTACCTGTCTCAGGATCGTCACGTTCACTTACCATTTATTAGAACTTAGGTCAAATATTTATTAACTGTGACTTAGTCTATTACTGTTTCACAATCATATATATTATGATTTAATATAACTTATTCTATGAATACAGTCACAAATCATATATAACTGTCCATACATCATCCTGCTTACATCATACTTATTCCGTACATAGTCCTGTTTACATACATTTGTACCATACATACGATTTTGTTACATGTACAACTCGACTAACCATAATACATTTACCTTATCCTTTTAAAACATTTCTCTGAATAATACATACATGCACATCCATCTCTATAAATTTACAAATCATTCATTCCTTATTACTATTTAGGTTTAACATTAAAACCAGGCCATTACATAACTTTTACCTATACTAATTTACATTCATCTACTGAATTACTATAACACATATATGAATATAATAAATTCATTCATGTTTATCTATGCATTTAGCATTTTTTACTTTTAGCTTAACCAGAACCTCTAACCTTCTCGTACTTTACCTGAAAATGTTAGTTCATAGCAAGAGTGAGCACACAGGCTCAACAAGTCAATTAGATAACACATTTCATGCTCGCAGTTTATATTTATGCGTCATGCATTCCTTACTTTACTATGCTATGTTTAAATGTCACATATTTCATTTAACAGTTAAATCACATATTTGCACGTAGGGCACATTCCATATCTTTTACTATCATATAGTTCACATAGAATAATCATTACATTTAAGTCTGAAAAACATGCATGATACGCTTTATATATACATAACATTTACGTTTCTCGTTCGTTCTTTCTATCATTCCTCGCATCGGGTTGCTAGTTCGAACTTTATCTGTCAACATTGAACCTACATGTCATTATAGGATCATAACATCTTTTATAATCTTTTTCAAACGTATCTCATAAATATTCGACCATTCGTTTCTAATCATTTCACATTTGATGTAACATACCTTATATAGGTTCATAACATATCCTAGCTCGCTCCCAACCTTTTTCATAAACCTTAACATGCTTTGACTTAACTTTAGGCATGTTATATCATGCCAATCATTATTACATTATACCTTAACACTCTTTATATTGACTATTATTATCAATTATATGGTTTATATAACTTATTTCTATCATCCCATATCAAAATATAGTTTTTTGGAAGTTTAAATTTTTTTCAAATGCACAACAATCTCGCCCGGCCCCGTCAGACTTCGCTAGCCACAAAATCTTCTCGGCTGTGAATAGTAAACATTGCGCCTAGGCACAATGTTCAGAAACATGATTTTTGATTTTTGCATTACCTTTGTTGATTTTTAACTCCTTCGTCTTACATCCAATTATGCTCAAATTTAGACCACATCTAGACCTCACTACCTAGTATTTTACAAAAATACTACTTGGCTCATTTGTCTTCTTAAAATTATTAAAGCAATAGCCCGCAGGAGGGCGTTTCAAAACATTTCAACACTTAGAAAAAAATTCAACTTTAAAACTCAATTTTAACAACTTTGTGATTTTTGACCATTTGCTTCCAAACTTCATTCCAACACTTGACATAGTTCATATATGTCATATAAGACATGTCTAGACCTTTAAAACAATTAAATTTCACACAAGGCGGGTTTTGTCCGTAAAAATCCATTTTGAATCGAAAAGATCGATTTCGATCGCTCGAATCGCTTTTTTGCTAAAATTTTCATTCGTGGATTACCAAATTAACCTAGACACGTGTAATAACATAAAACTAAGTCATCTGACTTCATTTCACCCTTAATTCCTCAAAATTGCCAAAAATCACCTATAAGTTGGATTTTTCCTTAACTTTACAAAACTTTTCATTTCAACACTTAGACTCCACTTGACATCTTAAATCCCATGCACCACATAGGCTACCACATACATATTTAACAACCTTGTAAAGTTCATATCACTTCTATATGCCCATTATAATGTACTTTACATATTATGATTTGGTCTACATGCAAATCATAGCCTAGTATTACAATTTTCTTAAACAAGTCATGTTTTTCTTCCATTAATGATCTTATAATGCTATCTAGCATGAATTTGCACATGAATCCAACATGTTTAACTTTCTCATCTAGTTTTTCATCAAAACTACAACATAAAACACATGATCATCCTTTGAATCATGGTTTCTAGCTTGTGAACATGCATGAATAGTGCACCACCTATATTCTACTACACATGAGCTTAAGGTTTCATGATAAACCAACCAAATAACATATAATTTACATAATCTTTACTTCTAACCATGGATACTTGCATGGCTTTACATATTCATAAATTTAAATACATAAACATCAAGTTTTAACACACAAACATCTTTATACCTTCAATAAGCTCTTCTCCTCCTTGCTATGAAGCTTGCTAGTCTTGTATTCTCCGCTTAGATGGCTTGTTCTCCTTCTCTTGCTCACTTTTCTAGCAATTTCTTGAGCTTCTTATGGAAACCCTAGCTTTTCTTGCTATTTTCTCTCTTAGTTAGCAATTTTGGGGTTATAAAATGAAGATGACTAAAGCTAACAAGCTTATACTTACAAATTATATACATACACATATTGTATGTATATCTTCCAACACTTAACCAAGCTTTGGTTAACTTACTCATGCATGGTTAGGGGCATTCATGCCAATTCACATTGATAACTAAGGATAGCTTGGTCATTACACAATTCTAGGATACCATGGTCATTTCTTACATTAACAAGGGCACTTTGGACAATTACCAAATTGTCTAGACAATTAAATTATAATAAAATCACATTTTGCTTATTTTTTTCTCCCATTCAAGTCTTTTTTTATCCAACTTTGTTTCCATAGTCTTGAATTTTATTCCTCCTCAAACTAATTCATACTTGACTTGTTCCATATCACTTGTCATACTTCCAAATGCTAATTTCATTAATTAATTATAATAATTTATAATAAATTGCCAATTTGCATAACATCAGTCTCAATTATCTACAAACCATTTTCGGTTCTACATTCAATCAATTTCAATTTCCGACATCTCAATAAAGTCGAATTGCTCATTTGTCCGTAAACTGCTTCCTCGAAAAGTAAACCTTGACCGGATTATCAAATCCATCATCATTTAACCTTTTAAGCTCATATAGTCATTATACGACTCTTACGTTCTTTTACTTATTCATCTAGCACATAATGTCAATTTAAACCATTTTTGCATCTAACATTCTTTTTATTCATTTCTGGGGTATTACATCCTGTACTTACACATCGTATAAATATAATTCATTCTATCAATTAATATGGATTTATTAATCCATTTTAAACATTGAACTTCATAACCATTATCATTTAATCAATTCCTCATATACTAATTAGGTCAAACTGTTCCTTCTTTTCTGCACATTCAACCACACATTACTGTACATTCTCGTAACCTAGCCTTTTAAGGCCTAATCATTAAATTCGCTATTAATTTTCAGAACTAAAACATCAATTTAAATACGTTTTTCTCATTTCCATCATTTTCTTCATTTTCAATTTTAATACCTTCTTTCTTTATCAGATCGAATACATCAATCTTTATACATCCAATCTATCATAAGCTGACACAATTAGTGTCCTACATAATTTATTTCCTGTCATTTACCTTTAATTCGCTATATTTTCATTTAGTCATCGAAATTCATCTTCGTTATAGTTTCATTATCTGATACATCACTATTGCACTTTAAATAACTAATTGATCCATAAACATCTTATAGACCCTTATTCACACTAAGAGTCCTCTGCATTAATTAAACCACATAGGTCCCTTTTTACCATTTCTATCACACAGGTCATTTATAGCACATGGATTAAATAATAATTTTTATTTAATCACTCTTACTACATTCTGTCATTCAAATTAGGTTTTATCTGATAACCTTTACTAAATTAATCAAAATCCTCATTTGAAAATCCTGTAAAAATTCGGGATGTCACATTGCCTACAATTGAAGATGTTTTTTGAGGCTATCGGTTTCTCTCACGTTTGTAGAGATGGTAATAGAATGGTTCATACTTTAGCTGAGCTTGCTATTTCTTCATGTCGTTTGTATTGTATTATTGAGATTATTGTGTAATTCATTGTATGTACTTGTGTACTCATATCCTTCCCTCTAAAGTGAGGTCGTTCAAAATAATAAAAAAATATTATACTAATTCCACTCCAAAATATAATATCATTGTTGAGGTTTTATATTTAATTGAAGATATTTTTAAACTTAAAATCAATGTAAATTTTTTAAATATAGTCAATACAATGATCAATATTGCAAATTATCTAAAAATATATTACTTATTATAATATTCAATATTTCATAAATTTTAATGAATTGTCTCAATTTTAAATTAGAAAATATAATGAATTAACTTTCAAAAGTTAATAATAATTTTATAATTTGGGCCAAAAATAGTATGGTATAAGCATAACAGGTCAGCGTGGTCTGGCCTGGGCTTGCAAGGCCTTGGGCTCTGACCAGGCCAAGCCAACCCATTGACTTAAGCCTGCCAGGCCAAGCCTTGGTCGTCTAGTTAAGCTTGTAGGGCAGACCTAGACTGGTCCCCCCCCCCCCCCCCCCCTTTAATTTTAAATGTTAAATATTAAAAATATAAATTAATAAAATTTTGTAAAAATGATGCAAGATTTTTTAGATTTATTTTATTTTGGCAGTCTATTGCACACCAATATAAGTTGGATGATTAAAACAAAAATAAATATATTCTTCTTAAATTAAAGAAAAATGTAATTTAGATGTAACTGAAATAAAAAGTAAATAGATTTCTTAAATGTATGCCTACTATGCACAGTTTGTCTTCATAAAAAATATAATTTGAATACAATCTATTACGATACATATGACTATAGATGCAAAATAAAATTAACTTACTGTATATTACACTTTTATATTTTGAATATAAAGTTAGTTTCTATTTTATTTTTTTTTAGTACTAATTAGTTGGACATATATTTTGTAAATTTTAAATACGCATATAGCTTTTCCTTTAAGATCATTAAACACTTGCATAGTTATATCTCAATTATTATTTCCAATTGTTTTATAATTATTTCATGAAATTATTGTTTAAATTGCTATAACAGGATACCGAAAAATAATCAAAATCATAAATCCTCCTAAGAATTTAGCATATCCAAATTAACGAATAACTTGAGTATTTACAATAAACTAACTTATTATTAATATTTAATATTAAAAGTTAGTTTATTGATATACTTCGTATTAAGTAATGTTAATATTTAACTTTAAAAGTAGAAAGGAATATTAATAAAATTTTAATGTTAAATATTAGTAATTTAGTATTTACATTAAACTAATTTATTATTAATATTTTATCAACTAAGTAAATAACTTATTATTGATATTAAATATACTAACTAGTTCTATTCATTGAAGATGTAAATTAATTAAATATATCTACAAAAAATCAAGAATGAATGATTAAAACTTTAAAAAAATTTATATATTAATTAAAAATAATATATTATAATTTATAAATTATAATAATGAATTTTATATTTCATTGATGAATAATTATAACTTTAAAGCTCAAAAATTACAAATAACTGGATAAAGAATCAAGTTAGACCTCAGAACGGATCAAGCCTAAGGCCAAACCATACTTTTTTGCAGGTCAAGTCACCCAGGATCTTTGTCTTCAAAGAGCGGCCTTTTCAAGCCTTTCAAACTAGACCTAAGCGGTCCAAGGTTTGACTAGATCAGATTTTGATTAGATCGGATCTAGGCCAGACCGCAAGCCGTGGGCCTTTTGTGCATTCCTACATAACACCAACCATTTCAAGCCTTCATTGTGGTTAGAAATAGTGGTAATAATTTAGATCAATTTAGTGGCAAGTATTATTCTCACCATCAAATGTGGAATTTGTAGGCTTGTAGCCGTAATCTCAAATTCAAGCAATAGACTAGTAGCCACGATTCTTTTCATTTTAGGTCCCAAAATTAGCAAGCGTCAATTGATTTTGGTTTGTAAATGTTAGGATATACTTGGAAGAGAGCTTACAATTTCAACAATCTTACATCCACCCTTGGTATAAACGTGACTACCCTTGGTATAAACGTGACCGATTGGCGTGCAACGGTAATACCAAACCGAACCCAACCAGTTACAATTATATTCAAACATAAATATTGATATTAAATTACTGATATTCCATACTAATTAGTACCGATTCATACAAAATCGTATCGATATATACCGATTTTTACTATTAATTAAAAATAAAAAAATTCATTTTTAATAATCGTAGCATATTATCGCATGTTTTAATAATGCACTCATCCAAATTCATTAAATCGTACTTACTGACTAATTGTAAATAATTTATTGAAAATGATACAAATAAAGTGCTGTGACTTGTGACTATTGTTACAACAAGGCAATGAATAATTGTTATTAAGGTTATAAAATTATATAAGACTACAATTGTTTGTATCTAATTGCAAGTAAATGTTTCCCTAGGTATGAACACTGAATGAATTTTCTACGATGTAATGAAGTAAATGCTTTATACAAGAGGGAAAAAGTTAATTAACAAAATATATATAAAGATGAATCAGTTTGATATCTCAAAAGAGAGTTTTTACTTTTAAGAAAATGGAGGATGCAATTTTGAATTTAGTAAATTGCAAACTTTTGTGCTATCAACCCTCTTGTCTCTCTTTCTTTCCGATTCAAATTTATACTTCCATTGTTTCAAATGTAAGTTCAATTTTAACATTTTAAAGTGAATTTAAGACATTCTTAAATTCAATATTAATATACTTTTATTTAATTTCTGCATAGCTAATACAAGTATTATAAACTTCGTGAATATACTCTTAGGTACAAAATTATTGTTTTAAAAATTTAAACGAATCACATTTGTTTTTGAATTTAAAAAAATCTCAAATGAACTATAAAAGAAATAGTAATTTATATTATGGAACGGATGTAATATTTAATATTTAATATTGATGGAGGGATTTTTTTTCTTTACTAAAGCGTACTCCAATTAAAAAAAGTTTAGTCATAAAAGATTAAGATATTAAAAATTATGATACCATGTTGTTAAAAAATAAGGCTCAGATCACTACAAGAAAAAAACTTATCTTTGACTGAATTTTTCGTCGAAAATAAACTAATTTCGTCGGAATTACCTTATTTCCGTCAGAAAAATCGTAACTAAGTTGTTGGAATTAATTTTGTCGAAAATTTTGTCGAAAATACAATGTTATTTCCCACGGAAAATTTCATTGAAAATAACTTTTATTTTATTTTTAAAAAAATACTATCCTATGAACCAATGTGTACCAATCTTTTATAAAGTGGAAGAAAACAATTCTCCATTTTGCAAACAATACATGAATTTTTAGTCCAAACATGTATGAATTCCCAATTCAATCAGCTTCATGGCATAATGTAGACACCCAAATTTTGCACTTCTCTACTAACCCTGGCAGGAGGGCAGAGTCGTCACTTGACCCGACATGCGAAAAGGAAGGTGGACCCCAACACGAAGCCACCCCAACAACTTACGGTCAAAGCCGCCACAGCAAACAACGAGCATCAGGCAAGGCAAAAAGCTAATCCAGAAGAATCTGATCGGATCACCAAATACGACAAATGGCCACTACGCTTACGATGTTCGGGGGTCTCGCTCCCCGGTGAGCCAAGCACAATTAGCAAATTCTATATCAAGTCGCAGCCCTCCGAACTAGCCTCCCAGAACAATATGACACGATTCCCAGGGATTTCCGGATTGCAAAATACGAGCCTTCCAGCGAAAAAATGAAAGACCGACATCAGACGCGGAAATCGAGGAAGCACCGAGGACAGCCGCAGTTGCACCTGCGGCCAAGATCTGAAGAGCTATATCGCCACTTCCGGTTCATTTCTTCAGCAGAGGACGAACAGAAAGAAAAACGGGAGAGAGAAAGGCGACGGGAAGAGAAAAAAAGAGAGAAAAAGAGAGAGAAATGTTAGATTCTTCCATTCTTTGTTAGATCTTAACATCATATATTGTATTCTAAGTGATTTCCAAGTGTCAAAGCATGTATTTCATCATTTGAAAGGTGAAAATCCGAGTTTATAGCATTTGTGATTTCGTCTAGTTAGATCTAGTTTTATTTCTTATTGTGTTTGTTGGGTGGATCTACTGTAGATCCGAACATTTGGCGTATTGTGATATTGAATATTTTGATTTTGTTTGTTTTAAAGTTAGATCCGATGTAGTCAATCTATATTGTAGATCTATGGATTAGGGACGGTTAGAGAGGATTTATTGCGGATGAAATCTCCTCCTAATCTCCCGATGATGTCCTTTTAGTGTGTTTCATAGCTTTTACGTATGTAGCGATCGCGATGCGCTTTTATTGTAAATATGTAAATTTTTGGGCCTTAAAACGATGTCGGATCGAAAATCGGGTTTAAGGCCCCGTGATAGTGAAATGTGCGATTGTGGGCGTTTGGGGTTATTTGGATGGCTCACATGCCCATGAATAATTCCAAAGCCATTTTAATGCTTGGTTTTCCTTTTGACGCGAGAAAATGATTTTGGAAGAAAAAATGATAAAGATTTTCATAAAATCAAGCAAATTAGGATATTAGATCGTTCGTAGGCTAAATAAAATTGTAAGTGTTGGATGAGCTCTATTCCTATTTGGCGAAGGATTTGAAAAAATATGTTTTACAAAATATCATCGGTTTTATTATCGAAACAAAAACAATAAAAATGAACTCTTCGATTAAATCAAATCCTTCGTGCATAGGGTTAAACAAGATTTCTGAAGCACTTTAAAAAATAAAGTATTCCAACGACATTCATTTAGGCACACACGCACACGCACACACACACACGCGCACACACACTTTTTCGGATTTAAAAGGATAGGAAAACATCAGGATTGCGGTAACCGTGTTTCACGGAAGTCGGGGGGTGCCTAACACCTTCCCCTCGCTTAAGCAAGCCCCCGAACTCTATGAATCTCGGTTTGCGGACCAATTAATTCGGAGTCACATATGAGTCAGCGATTACGAAAAAATAAAAATTCGGATGAGTTGGTACATCCATTTCAAATATACCAACTGGCGACTCTGGTCAATTGGCTCATTAAAAAGCGACATTTCGAAACCCCGTCGACACTAAGCCGACCCTTTTCAAAATCACGTCTCAAATTCAAAGGCTAAAATTGGAAAGGGCATTTTAAAATAAAAAAACGAGACGACAAAAATCCCGGTGTCGACATATAATATTTACAGAAAGTGCATAATCCTTCTAATTGAAAGAAATTTACCGCTAGAATATATATGAATGGCTTGCCAACATACCATATAATATGCAGAATAAGCAAAATCAGATGCTCCAAAGTTAACACCATCGAAATTAGATGACTTATAACGATAAAATAAATTGAAACATACCAAATGAAAATTAGGAAAAACAATTTGTTTGTTTAAGTTCTCTTAACCCTATTTTTGAAAGTCATGTTCACTGCTCAAAACATTGCAAAAGGAGAAAAAAATAAAACATACCATATGCAAACCTTTTCTTCACTTCAGCATTTTATCGAACAACTTGCTCGGACCATTTCAAAATGTAGATGAACAATTAGAAAAATTTGCAGTGAACAAAATTATCCACAAAATCACAAATATAACATTCCCAATATATATATATATATATATATATATATATATATATATATATATATATATTTGTGTGTGTGTGTGTGTGTGTGTGTGTGAGAGAGAGAGAGAGAGAGGTAGATCAATTTTGCAATGACCCAAAGTATTTCTACTTGAAACAGAAATTAAGAAAAAACTTGAAAGTTTACCAACATAGGTTTAGACAGGGGAGATGGAAGCCCATCGTAGTCGCTTGAGAACAAAAGAGAGCGGAAATAATGGAGCTGCTGGTTTGGTTTATTAAAGAACATAAGTTTATTTTCGACAGAATTAAAGATTATTTCCAATGGAACTTCCGTCTAAAATATATTTTCACAGGCGAGAACTTTGACGCCACCACAATTTACTATAATTGGCGTATTTTCGATGGAATTAAAGTTTATTTTCGACGGAACTTCCGTCGAAAATATATTTCCACAGACGGGAACTTTGGCGCCAACACAAATCACTATAATTGGCGTATTTTCAATGGAATTGAAGTTTATTTCCGATGGGAATTCCGTCAGAAATATATTTTGGCACTACCGAAATATTCAGTCGGAAACAACTTAAATTCAACGGAAATATTTTTGTCGGAAATAATTTCGTTGAAAATATACGATTTTCTTATAGTGGATATTTCCTTCTTTTTATAAATATTTATATTATCCTAGACAAAGATATAATTATTTTTTATTTTTAATATAGTTTTAGGAAATACTCCATCTGTTCCAAAATAAAAGATGACTTTGACTTTTTGAAAGTGAGTTTGAAACATTTTTAGTTTTAAAAATTGACATGATATATTTAAAATTATAAACTAATAAATCTTATAATAATTACATTTTCAAAATAGTTTACAGTATCCACCATTGTATTATATATAATTAAATGAATCTATATTAATATTAAGTTCAAAAATACTTGAAATTAACTTTCATAAAGTCAACAATGATCTTATATTTTAAAACGAATGAGATATTTTTTTTTATCATATTTTTATTTGAAATTAATATATATTTAGTATGTTATTGGCAAATCTAAATATGTCGTAAAAGGTAACGAAAGACTCTTTCTATAAAGGATCAAAAAGATTTAAGGAAGAATAATCTCAAATCAAGAGCTCATAACTAAAAATCCCAAAAGCTTTACATTTATTAAAACTCATTTATATACTTCATCCCTTCCCTCTTACTATATTCGAAATGAGACCGTCTGTAACAGTTTTTACATATAAATATATAATGGGATTGTATAGTTAATCTTGTATTCCCCTCTTAATGGCTTTTTTTGTTGGTGCTCCATCCCTGTTCTTCTGTCTAAACAAAGCCATAATTATTACTCCAGGTTCAGGAATCACACCACAACATTATATACTGAGTTCCATCTTCTCTTTTACTACAACAATTTTTTCTAAAAGAGCCTATATTTCTCCAAGTAAGATAGAATCAGTATCTCCATCTCTCTCTTATCAATGTAATAAGACCTGTCTTGTGTGTCCTATTACAAAGTAATGTAAACAGCTGCCATTTTCTATTAGTACAAGTCATGTTGCTAACAATTTTGAGCTCTTGCATATTGATCTGTGGGGTCCTTCCAATATGCAGATATTTTCTGCCCATTGTTGATGATTATTCTAGAGTCACTTGGACTTTTATCATGCCTACCAAACAACATATTTTTCACATCTTGGCAGATTTTTTTACCTATGTTAAAACTTAGTTTTGTTCCATTAAAAACCATTAGAAGAGAGAATGGCTCTGAATTTTTTAACAAAAAATTGTCTCTTTTCTTGACTGGTCTTAGCATTGAACATCAAAGTTCATGTGTTCAAACTCCTCAACAGAATGCTAGAGTAGAAAGAAAACATAGACATTTGTTGGAAATGGCTAGAGCTTAAAGGTTTCAGTCAAGCTTATCACTGAAATATTGGGGTGAATGTTTGCTTACAACAACTTTTCTAATCAATAAACTTCCTCACCTGTGTTACAGTATAAATCTCCTCGTGAACTTCTTTTTCATTGTAAACCTTCTTGTGATTCCTTAATAGTATTTGGGTGTTTAGCCTATGCTACTATGCACTCTTCTGATAAATTTGCACCTAGAGCAATCAAGGGAATTTTTCTAGGTTATTAAAGGGGACAGAAGGGATACAAATTTCTAAATATTTCAACTTCTCAAATTTTCATTTCAAGAAATATTACATTCCATGAAGCAGTTTTTCATATCTTAGCAAAACTGGAGTTTCTTCTCCTAATCCCAGAATTGATTCTTCTTCCAATGATCCGTATGATATCATTTCATGGGTAGAAAATAATAGTCCATCTTCACCAGCACATGACATTGTACCTTCTTCAGCTCTATCTAGTCAAGTATCTTCCTTTAATCCAGAGACTTTAACCAGGCCTACTCATACTACAGATATTTCTGACTCCTACAGTACATGATTCACCACAACCATTACTACCTGATTTTCAGACCGTCTCCTCCACCAGTTGCTTCTAGAATTTCACATAGGCCAAAATCCACACTAGCCTGGTGGCATGATTATGATGTTAGTGATAAACCAGCAAGCAAGGAACTAGATGCATTAGAACATAACAACACATGGACATTGGTTGAGTCACCTAGCAAGATTCCTGTTGGGTGTAAATGGGTATATAAAATTAAGTATAAAGTTAATGGATAAATTGGAAGGTATAAAGCTAAGCTAGTGGCCGAAGGTTATACACAGTCTGAAGGGGTTGACTATCATGACACTTTTTCACTAGTTGCTAAGATGGTCACTTTGAAGTGTCTTTTAGCTATTGCTGCAGTTAGGAGATGCCCAATCCATCAAATGGATGTGAATAATGTCTTCATGCATGGAGATCTTTTAGAGGAAGTCTATATAGATTTACCCCAAGGCTATATAACTTCACATGATTCTAAGCATCTGGTTTGTAGATTTCAGAAGTCTTTATATGGGTTAAAGCAGGCACCAAGGCAATTGTTTGCGAAAGTCACTTCTAGTATATTGGTTATTGGATATAAATAATAATTGGATGACTATTCTCAGTTCACATTCACTCATGATTCCCTATTTTACAGTAGTGGTTGTCTATGTTGATGGTATTTTAGTCGCAGGAAATGATGTTCAGCAAGTTCAGTCTCCTAAACTCACGCATGATACTCAATTTGTTATCAAGAATTTAGGGGAGATCAAGTACTATTTTGGGCTTTGAGATTGTCAGAGATTCCAAAGGTATTTTCCTCAGCCGAAGGAAATTTATCCTTGATCTCTTGACAAGTGCAGATTTATTAAATGCGAAACCTCTTACCATTCCATTTGATCAACATACAAAGCTACATGACAACAGTCAATCTGGTGACCTTATTCACAATCCTTCTATGTATTGGAGCTGGGTTGGTAAATTGTTAAATCTCACTCTGTCAAGATCAGACATAAGCTATTTAGTGTAGCTTTTGTCTCGTTCATGCAAGAACCCAGAACAAGATACCTTGAGGCTGCAAGAAGAGTTCTAAGGTATCTTAAGTATACTGCAGGCCAAGGTATTTTCTTTCCTTCTGCTAATGACCTGATTCTTAGAGGGTATTGTGACAGTGATTGGGGAGGCTGTCCTAATTCTAGAAGATCTGTCACTGGATTTTGTTTGTTGCTAGGTTCTTCCCTTATTTCTTGACAATCTAAGAAGCAACCGGTCACTTCTCGAAGTACAGTACTACAGAGGCTGAATACATGGCTCTTGCCACTACCACTTGTGAAGTTGTTTAGCTTCATAGTCTTCTCAGAGATTTACAAGTTCCCATGTCTAGTCCTACTGTTTTGTTTGTGAGAACAAAGCAGCTATTGATATAGCTGAGGACCCAGTCTATCATGCCAAAATAAAACATATAGAGATAGACACAATCCGAATCGGGAACGAATTCGTTTCACTCGCACTACTAATTGAAAATTTTGGGTACTGCGTATACAGAAGAATCCAACCCTTTTCACTATCCTCAGGAAATCAGAACCTGATCATCGTCGGATCACTTGTAGTTGGTCAAGTATGGATAAATGGGGTTGATATGTTAATTCGTTTTGTTTAATTCTATGTAGTTGTGTGGAGCATGAGATCCCCTTAACAAAAATCTTCTTTGTGTTATGTTTATGGTGACGATTTTTAAAATTTATTTGTAGTCCTATTTTTTAAACAGAAAAACATAAAATTTAATTATAGAAGATTTCACCCTGTGCCCTCGTTAATTAAAAGTCAATAAATTTACTGTTATATATTTGAAATAATCTTATTATTATACTTTTTACTCATGATAGTTGGAATTGACTGTCCAATCAATGTTATTGCTACTGGCTAGCTGACTGGCTTTCGTGGGCTTATGTAGATAAGTTGCAGGCCCGTATCGAGGCGTTATAGCAACCGCGACATAAATATGATTTATTTAAAGTTATAAAATAATAAATTTTAAACTCAAACTCAAAATTAGCATATTTATTTTTAATTTAGCATGAATATTCTAAATTATTTAAACAGTATTACTTATTAAAATTTATTATTTAATGAATTATTTTAATTTTGAAATTAAAAAAACTCTTAAATTGACTTCTAAAATAATAATGATCTTATAATGTGAAAGTGAGAGAGTGTTAATTTTTAGATATTTTGCAATATTGATTTATTGAGTGTTAATTTTTAGAAATTTTGTTACTTTTGGGATTCTTAGATGTCTTGATTTCGAGGGTTGCTAAAAAATTCAATCTAACCGGTATTTAGTGTATATCAGACCATTCTAAATCTGACGGTTCGGCACAAAAAGTGACCGATCTAGTACCGGTTCGATATACCGGTCCAATCGGTTCAGAGATTTGGAGGTTCAGTATATCCTGAACCGTACTGCTTTTCCTATTTTATTTTATTATTATTAATAATAATAATTATAATAATAATAATCGATATATATATATTCGGTAAAATTTGATGTTGAGCCTGCTTACCATTTCTGTATACCAGTCCAACAGACACCGGTATCGATATGATACCGAGTTTTGGATAAATTTGGTGCCAATCCGGTTCGGTTAATACCGAATGAACACTCCTACTAATTACTGTTGATAACATCTAACATATTAGTGCAAATGGTTAATAATATGATGATGATCATATAAATAAAAATATGATAATTGAACAATCACTACTAGAATACTAGACATCTGAAACTGATATTTAGATACGGACTACGTTCCGTCTCTAATTTTAGCAATTTGATACGAATTTAGAAACTGAAATTTTGCTATGTCTCGAAACGTTCCGGAGGTAAAATAACTGAGACATATTTTGAAACTGCTAGCTTTGTCTCAAATTATAGACACGAAATTAGATACGAACTTCGCTGTCTCAAAAAGTAATTATTTTTTTAAAGATTTTAAATGCATTTTTGAAATAGATTTGAAACCAATAGTGTTCGTCTCGGATTAATAATAATAATAAAAATTATTTTTGAGACAGATTAACGACCGAAATTCCGTCTCAGACTTTTGTTGTCCGATTTATGTATTGACGCAACTGCTTCTCATATTCACCCAGCTGCTTCGGAAGTTACTGCTTCCAACTTTGGATGCCTACGCAGCTGCTTCACTTGCATCACGCAGCTGCTTCGATTCCCACGCAGCTGCTTCAAAGACTTCTGTTTTCGACTTCAAGGATTCTTGTTTTCGACGCAGCTACTTAGCCAGCCCACGCAACTGCTTCACTCGTGCTCCAAAATTATCAAAATGCCCCTTCTTACCAAATTCCCTATAAAATTAAATAAAAACACAAAAACGAGTAAAATGAAACAAGAAAATGCATGAAAACACACAAATTATCAAGTTAAAAATATTCAATTTGCAGGTATAAAACCTACTCATCAAATACCCCCAAACTTGACTTTTTGCTTGCGCTCAAGCAAAATCAAAACAAAAGGAACCGCAATTTTAAACTACCAATATATGAGCAATAACTTAATCATCATTTAATCAAGCCTCAGGTAGAATTATCGATAGTTAATCAAAAATTTCAAAATTCATGACATGCAATAAATTTCAACACACTCATAAATCCCACCACCATTATGATCCCATGTGTGTGTGATTCCTTAGAATTCAAATCAATTTTAACTTTTATTCAATTCCTACAATCAAATGCCACGCGAGAAATACCATATACTCTTCAAACTCAACCTGAACATGATCTAAGCTGATATAGGCAAAATTTACATTTAAGGAGTCAAAAGCATTTACAATTATTACTATTTATGACGTTGTATTGAATTCATTTATTCATCTTGCTTTTCAATCCAATTCATTTTCATGAGTGCGTTTTACGCTCCATCTCGCATTCCTCTTGACATGTGCAATGCCTGTTTTCATTAGGCTTTTCAGAATTACCCATGTAACGAACTTTCCATTAATGACTCTCAAACCAATTGGCTTTAGGGCACTAAGTGTAGAGACACTCTTAAGGGCTTACTTGTTCGAGCAATAAAGGCCACAAAAACAGACTAGCTGAGTTTACTTATCTCGGAAATCCATATATTCTTTTGAACTCCACTACATAACATTTTACCTATACCATCCTTAGTTACAAATTCATGTCAATTACACAGAGTATACGCATTCGTCACGAGCATCTAACCATACACATCATCTCGAAGTCAAAATTAAACTGATTACACGGAAAAATGCTCAATGATTAGAGATCATAACTAAATTAGACACCTATGAATGGCCAAAATCTAAACACAACAATCATTTATCCATTCCTAACAAATACCAAATAAAACGCAAATTTCGTCATCGGCTTTCATATAAATGAGACTACTTTATTACTCACATGCATTTATCCTAATAAATTAAACGCAAAAAGTAAGTTATTATACTTTCGTAGGTGATCACAATTGCACTTAGCCCGTGCAGTAAGCCTTTTAACCCCATAGTTACCCTATGTAGACGAGTTGTGTCTCGTAAGAGTTTGCAGTGAATATACCCACAAAATTCCTACATGCAATCTAAATGAATCTTAATGCTAAATGAAAATAAACTATATACACACACACACACACACACACACACACACACACACACACACACACACAAATGCATGCAAAATACGCCTATACATGACAAACAAATCAACCCCCAAACTTTAAAAGAAAGCAATGTCCTCATTGTTAAGATAAAGAAATAAAAGTTCAGAGGACTCCCCAAAGTTAAGCTCAAGCCACCTCCTCATCATCTAGTGAATCAAGTGGATACTCGGGAATCGCTGGCGGATCTGGGAAACGAAGTGGATTGTCACCGACAGTCATTCCCATTCGAGTAAATACTTCGGCTATAGTTGATGTGAATGTCATATTATATTGCATCATTGAAGTCATTATTCGTTCCATGTGTTCATTTCGTCTAAATTGTCGCTGATTCTCGTGCCTTAAATATCGGATCTCATCCGTTAGCACAGTGATGGACTGGGAAAAAGAAGCGGTATCCGGCTCTGGAGGTGCTGCAAACAATTCCTAGGTATCTAGAGAATGAGGATCCTAAATAAAACCCGCACCCCTGAGTTCCGGTGGAGCACCAGTCCATTACTTAAAGTTTCGGATGATTTTGGAGTTGATGACTACTTGCGGTTCTTGAGTCAGCTCATTTGCATCCCAAGTGACCCCCGCTGCCTGACACAACCCATAAATCAACGATGGATGAGGTAACCCACGCGTCGGACATCCCTTAATTGCGTACTTAATGGAGTTGTTGATAACAAGTCCCTTATTGATGCTCTTTTCATGAACAATACAATAGAGTAGAACCGCTCTATCCTTAAAGACTTTCGTTACATGTGTAGTTGGCATCAATTTAGAGCATATGAAATAATACCACGCCTTACCCTAACGACTCAAACAAGTGTATGAAAAGTGATTGGGTTGGCCGTCTCTAATGGTCCAAGTTGGATCTGGGTGACACAACCCTCAAATAAACTCATCATAATTAATTGGTGCTGCCGCATAAGTTGTGTAATCATCATCTTCCGTCGGCTCAAGAAGACCATAATATGCATTGAAGACTTCAGCAGAAAAAGAAACGGTCTTCCCACGAACGCGAACCTCATTATGCTTGATATTCTTAGCATTTGCGTAAAACTCTTTAACAATGGACACTGCCGCTGGTTCAGGTTGTTGACACAGATTCCCCCAATGCGAACAAATCATTCTCAATATTTTACCATCCAATGGCCCCGAATCAAGGCCTCGTTCGGGAATTAGTTTCTTGGCATCAATAATATCGTCATAATAGGTGGCCACTTCTTCACTAATGAAACGTCTTATGTCATAAGTCTGAACCGAACGAGAACTCTCTCCACGGTGTCGCTTTGGTGCCATTGTGAAGTCGAATGATACCCAAATGATTTCAATATTCCAAAACAAGTAATAGGTACTCAGGTCTCTTAGGGGCTTTTTGTCGAACACTTGACGTGCACCTTTGAAATTTTTGGTTTTTAAATCTTCCCCCAAACGTATTTGGCTCCAAAGCTTTCAAGCTTTTAATCCCCAAGAATCCAAACAAGGTATCCCAAATTAATATACCACAACCCCAATTGAGCCAATACAAGCTCAACTGGGTAACCAAGTACTCAACTATCCCAAACTCCACAATATTTGAAAATTTTAACAACCCACTGCTACTTCAATATCAAATAGGATTCAAGTTAATTGAGTAATCAAATAAAACTTGTCAAACTTACTTGAATCTGAATTTGGTAACAATTGACGCCTAAAGTTGTTGAATGCGGATGAGTACTCATGGTAAATGGTTGCAACGGACCCAAGAAAGTAGGAAGATGGAAGATCGAAAGTGGGCTTGTGGAGAGATCTCTGTTGCGGATAGGTTGGGAGAGTTTTGCACCGTGTAGGAGTTGGATAGCCTTAAGAATTTAAATGGGAGGCACCGAATCAATCAGACGCATTTTTTAAATGATTCAGTGTCGTTAATTTACGCAGCTGCTTGAACATGTGAGGCAGTTGCTTCAAAATCAGAATACTATGACGCAGCTGCTTGGGATTGTTACGCAGTTGTGTAAAATGAAGTAATTGCGTGGCCTTGTTACGTAGCTGCTTCAGCGGTTACTGATTCCAAATTTTCCATTGTAGCCTGCAAGCATTTAAAATACCAAATAAGAAGTTAAGTAATACAGACTAAATCTAAAATTAAAAATAATAAAAAGTATAAAAACTATATATTTGGGTTGCTTCTAAATAAATGCTTAGTTTAAAGTCCTCAGCCTGATTATGCCATCTTTCGTCAAGTAGGATCTTCAAGTGTTATGGTGGTTTGCTCACGATCCACATCCCCGCTCCAATAATGCTTGAGCCTTTCACCATTGACCTTGAATGTCTACAGAGTGTTTGAATCTTTAACTTCTATTGCTCCATACAACAAAACCTTTATTATGGTGAACGATTCGTTTATCATGCCACTTTTTGACTTTCTCTTTATATAACTTGGCATTTTCATAAGCATGACCCCCGAAACTCGTCCATTTCATTTAACTACAAAAGTCGTCTTTCCCCCCACAACCTGTAAATCAAAATTGAGTTTCTGTGTATCAGTGTTATACACAGAATAGATAAATCATATGTAATATATATATATATAAAGATATAATAGTTTATAACCTGTGATAATTTGGAGATGGAGATATTATCATGTAAGTTATAGTGATTTAATATAGATGATTTATCTTCATTATGGAAGTTGGACTTCTAATTAAAGTACTAGTGTATTAACGGTGTGCATTAAACGGATCATGTGTGACGCCCCCAAATCCGAGTCTCTTGAATCTCGTGGTCAGTGCTCATTATTCATTACTAAACAAACATTCATAAACTAAATCTTCAATAACTCGCGAAAAATATACATAATATCATTACAATACGTACATTAAATCCCTGGTTCCACTAACCTTAATATATCATCATAACCTTATAATATAAAAGGTTTACACATAAAATAAGAACTAATTACTTCTACTCGTTCACCTTTCATTTGTCGTTGCACTCCTTAGATCACTCGGCTTAACTGAAAAATAATTCATGATATAGCAAGAGTGAGCAAGTACTTTGCTCAACAAGTTTAAATAACAATAAATGATATATCATGAATGAAAAAGAATTAACTCTTGGAATTTCAACAATATATAATAATTGTGAATACATAAAATTTTGAGTAAACATTCTCAATTAATTAAGACATTCAACTATATTGATCTACCAATCAGCATAACATATAACTGTAATATATAGCACTTAAATCATCTATCACTTAAGTATAACCTTAATCACTTAATAATATTATCAACCCTTGATAATAATTTAATCGCATAAGTGTCCTTTAAGAACATATAAATCAATTCCTAATATTATCACCATTGATAATATATTATCCTCAAATAGATATTATTAATATTTTCAATGTTTACGAATACTATTAACCATTTTAATAATATTCTATTTTCTCATTCATATTATAATTATTTAATAATATCTCTATCACATACTAACAATATTAATAATTTAATAATGTCTTACACTTCAAATAATATTATTTATCAAATAATATCTTCAATAACTTATAAATTATGAATTTATGAAATTAGTTTAAATATATTGGGATTATATTTAATTATGAAATATTTATGTACATATATAGAAGAAATGTTTACATTTAATTAGTAAAGGGTTTATTTTATTTAATTTCTGGACTGAATTGCAATTAGAATTATTTAGTGGAATTAATTATAATTAATATTTATTTAGTATATTATTATTAGATAATAATATATGAATAAGTATTAGAGTCAGAATAACAATCCATTAGGATCTCCATCCTAGCCTAATATGAATCAGTTTCATTATAGAGATAATGATCAATAAGGATATCGTTCAGCATTTTTGCCGTCTTTGCTAGTGGGGGGAAATATCATTCCGCATTTATGTCTTGATTCTGCACTGTTTCGTGGATAAAGTCGAGAATCCTTCGAAACTTCCGCTCGATAATAAAAAATAAAAAAATAAAAATAAAAATGTCTTAGTTAAAACTGAATTGATAAAATCACTTAAAATAGACTAATTAAGTAAAAACTCCCAAATATGTTATGCATGACATATAAATATATTCATCCTATGCACTTTTAGACTATTCTTCATAGAACAATAATATATACTATATTACAATGACAATATAATAACTAATAATATATAGTATATATACACTATATTGACTCATAATAGGCTTTTTTAATCACAATTGTTCATAAATAATTAACTCTTTAATTATTTTAAAAAATAATATAAATTAGATTATTATTTACTTAAAAAATATTATAGAAAAAGATACATATATTTAGGGTATATGAGTCATGTAATTAAAATTTGATTGAGAAAGTTATAGCCTTCAATCATAATTAAATAAAACATTCGAAGTATCAAGAAAATAAAGAAGATGAAAGAAACTTTATAGCCTTCAATCATCAATCTCCAATCCTAATCTCCTCTTGCTCTCCAATTATGAACATCAATTTATAATCTCTACTATTCTATTTATAATAAATAAACAAAATTAAATCTTAATAACTAAGTGAATCCTACAAGAATTCTGAAAACATTAAATTTAGCCGCATGGGTCCCACTGAAAACCGCACGTGATAATGACTAACACGTCCCGACGCAGCTACTTCGGAAGTTACTGTTTCCAACTTTGGAGGCTTACGCAACTGCTTCAATTCCCACGCAACTGCTTCAAAGACTTCTGTTTCGACTTCAAGGATTCTTTCTTTCGACGCAGCTGCTTGGACAGCCCACGCAGCTGCTTCAACGACTTCTGTTTTCGACTTCAACGATTCTTGCTTTCGACGTAGCTGCTTAGATTCCCATGCAACTGCTTCAAAGACTTCTGTTTTCGACTTCAAGGATTATTGCTTACGACGCAGCTGCTAGTTGCTTCAGTTTTTTTTGTTTCCCTCCAACAATTCCCTCCAACTATACTAAAAATAAAATAAAATTACAACCTTAAACAAATAAGATAGGTGAAAATCTATCCCCATCATCCCAAACCGTACTTACTCCTTGCTTCTCATCCATAACCAGATCTTCTCACTTTTTAATTGAAAATCTTAGCTGTCATGGCTGATGGGTGACTTCTTCTCTCAATTGCAACCATAAGCTCCAGATTTTGCTTCTCAATCCCTATCATCCCAAACTCATTTATGTCTTCAGTACTCGCAAATCGGGCGACAAAGTGCGTATTATTGAAATCTTAGCTGCCATGGGTAATGGGTGACTTCGCTTTTCAATTGTAACCATAAGTCAGAAGTTTCATCGATTGGGTCGGGTCTCACCGTCGTTGGTCCTTTACTTACAGGTACCAAAACATTTTATTGATATCTTAATACAAGTTTCTAGCTACATGAATCTTGGGTTTTTCTGTATAATGTAGATTAGGTTTTGGGTTTTTCATTATTTAATACGTTGTTATCATTGCAATGTGAGATTTTTGGGTGATAGTGTTTCTGAATTTTGTTTTTACCCTGTTATTGATTTTGTTAATTTTATACTGTATTGGTTAATCTTTGATTGGTTTTTTGTTATTTCTATATTTTCTTCAGTAATTGCAACATGTTTTTTGGTATCTGAACAAAAATATTATGTTTTTGTGGCTTGAATAATTGGTTTTGATAAATTTTAAATTGGCTTTTCTTGCATGTCAGTTTCAATTATTGGATCTGGGGTTTGAATATCTTTTTCCATAGTGGGTGATTTGAATTGAATTTGTTTAATGCGGTAATGATATGAGCATGCTTTTGAGAATTCTTAGTTATGCATTATATAATTTTTGGTCTGAAAATTGGATTGCTCTACTGCATGATGCAGTATAGAATTTTTGATTTTTGGAACATCTTATTTGGATTCATGTAGCTAAAAGCGGCAGTATATGTGAGCCTGTTGTTACTTTGCTTAGAAAGGATGCCTTTTGATCGAAGTTGGATTGATAGGCGAGTTGCTGAAAATGGAAGAACAATTAGTGAAGAATTCAGAGAGGGAGTCAAGGAATTCCTTAATTTTGCTTACTCTATTCTTGAGAATGTTAGTGAGCAAAAAATTAAGTGTCCTTACTCGACTTGTAAATTGAGGTTCTTCCAGCTTCGAGAAGATGTTGAAATACATCTTTATAGAAAGGGATTCAAAAATAATTATAAAAAATGGTTTGTACATGGCGAATATTTATCCGGAGAAAGTTCAAACCATAGTGATAATATTGAGGTCCTGTTTGATACAAATCCGTATTTAGATCTCGTGCGTGATGTTGCTAGGCAAAGTTTTGATTGGAGTAGCGAGACATATAGATTAGAAGAACCAAATTCTGATGCCGCCAATTTTTTTCAACTTTTAAAAGATGTTGATGATCCGCTATGGCTAGGTTGTGAGAAGTCAACAAAATTATCTATGGTAGCACAATTGTTGAACCTCAAGGATGAGTCAAACATGAGCCAAGTTCACTTTAATCGCATGATCTCATTAATGAAGAGTGTGTTGCCTAAAGATGAGAAGCTTCCTAAGAATTATTATAGGGCGAAGCAAATGGTAAAAATGTTGGGACTTGGTTATCAAAAGATACATACATGTGGGTAACACTTTAAGTTTGGCTTATTTGATCATATCATCTTCTAGTTTTTTCTTTACATAGTACACTATCATATTAATATTTTTTTCAACAGGCAACAAATGACTCAATGATAGATTATCGTATACACCAACTAGCATTTGGCCCAAAAAGAGGTGTAAAATGTTATAAAGGTTACTATGTTAATGGGTTTAAATTTCATACACATGCATATAGACAAAGTAAAAAAAATAGTTAATAATGGAGTTTGTATCAAGAGAAGTTGCTATGATGAGGAGGAGCATGACTTTTATGGCCGCTTGGTTGATGTCATAGAGTTGATATACTTTGGAAGAGGTAACAAAGTTATTGTGTTTAAATGCGAGTGGTATGATACCGAGGGAAAATGTATTAGAGTAGAAAATCACGGGCTTGTAGAGATATTACATAAAAAATATCTTCAGACAAATGATCCCTTTGTATTGGAAGTACAAGCTCAACAAGTTTACTATTCAACTACCTCATCTTGAAAGAGAGAAAGAAGCGATTGGTGGAATGTCATCAAGGCAAAATCTAGAAGATTTGTTGACCACCAACCAAGTGTGATGGAAGATTTTTACCAAGAAGAAGAAGAAGAGGAATATGAGCCAATTTTATTAAGTATCGATTTGAAACTTGACCAAGATGGTCTACTTAGAGCCGCGGGATTAAGGGAAGAAGTCGATCCCAATGATCTTCACATTACAATAAACAAAGAAGACTTTATAGATGATCTAGTTGATGACATCGAAGATGATGAATCAGAATTGGAATCTTCTTCTTTTAGTGGCGAGGAAATGGAATTTGATTTTTAAGTTTCCACATGCTTGTAAGTTTGTAAATGATAAGTTTTGTTCAACTATATGGAACCTTTTATTGCTTGTGTTTTAACTTTTAGTTTTCTAGCATGCACTATATAATGTTTCTTAAATTTTAACTTTATACCTTGCACTATTTGATGTTATATATAGTTCATGTTTGAAAATTTGATTCTCTCTTTGGTATAAAATACTTCCATTTTATTTGTTTTTAACCAAGTTTATTTATGATTATCACAATCCTGCAGATATGACAAAGGCAAAAACACGTACAGGAGGTCCTAGCAAGAGAAGAGACAAAGTTGTAAGTAATCATGAAGTTGGCTCTACTCCACAACAATCACAGAGACCAAGATCAGATGGCTCAACAACAGCAACACCTGCACCAATGAACAAATTGCCAACACCTCCACCAGTAACACCAAACACTCAAACACCACCACCACCACCACTAGTTGCAGCAATTACTCAACCAACACCACCAATTGAACCAAACACTCAACTAACAACACCACTAGTTGAACCAAACACTCAACCAACAAATGAACAAGCCAACATTGAATCTATTGCAGCAAGTAATTATATTTTATTTTGATGACATTATTAGAGATATATACCTGTTCTTAGCTTAATTATTTATAAAACTGTATAGGTGTCCTGAGAAGTAGTGCTTTGAGGGGAGATAATTCTAGTAAAGATGCGCCTGAGAATCCAGAGGATAGGGAGGTGATTCACATAGTTGGTACTAGGTAATTGCTTTAACAAAATCAAGAACTGCTTTTAGCAATATCACTCACAAAATTAAAATCTATTATACACTCATGGTAACAAATTCTTGTCTCCACTACTCGGAAGTTATAAGAAACTGTTATAAATGTTATTTGAACTGATTGGCAATATACAATCTGCAAAAAATATGGTATTCATGCTAACAGAGAATGTCTATTAGTGAAGGTCCATAAAAATGATTAAATATCCAAATACTATTTTAAAAACTGCCTTTCCTTTGTAAACAAGGTATAAATGAAGAAAATTATATATTATACGGAATCTATAGTTCATCACATTAACACTCCACTGTAAGGTCAAAATAGAGCAATTTTTGTGTAGACTTGTTGAAATGGGAGGTGATAAATGCATACTATATTTGATCATTCGTACTCCACTGTAAGGTCAAAATAGAGCAATTTTTATTCTACAACATAGTGCAATGTCGAGTGCATTTATCATTTACAATTTGTTCTTCAGCCCTACTTCTTAATGAAATCGGCATTATATGTGCAGAATAGTGTTCTAACACAGAAGGTGTTGTCTAACCATAGATCATATATCATATTTATGCTGACTACAATATAACTTTCAGCAAGTTTGAGCTTCTGGCAATAGCTTTCAGCAACTTTTCGATACAACTTATTATAAATAATAATTTATGCTTACCTTTATGTAATGCATCTTATTCTAAATAATAATTTCTATTCGTGTTTGTAGATTTCAACCAAATTCTGTAGTACGACAAATTGTTTGTTCTATAAAAAATCAAATGGGGTCATATCAGACTTGGTTATTAGTGCCAAAAGACCTAAAGAATGAGTTATGGGCTGAATTTGAGGAGATGTATCAATTTATTGATGATGCGGAGAATAGAAAGGCAAGAAAGGTTTGGGAGCAGGTATGTGCTGTACGTTATAAAGATTTGATGAAAAAGGCAAGAGATGAGTCAAAGAAAAAAATAGGGCTCACAACTTATAATTTTGAAAAAATGGCCGAGCACCCACCCTCGTTTATGAAAAAACAATATTGTGTCTCTCTTTGTGAAGAATGGAACAAGGAGAGTTGGCGAAAAATTTCAAATTCTAGTTCTACAAATAAGAAGAAAGGTGCAAAGCTTAACCACGTTGGAGGGTCAATACCGTTTATAAGTCATGCAAAAAAGCTTGTAAGTATTTTTTATCATGGTTGCTTTAATATAATTAAAATGTTTGATTCTTGTGCTTTTGTTTTCGTGATGGTAGGAAAATGAGAAGAAAACTAAACCTACTCACATTGAGGTGTTTGATCTAACACACCAAAAAAATGGTGTGTATTGTAATGACAATGCAAGAAAAGTAGGAGAAAGTCTACTTATAAGCTTTGTGTATTGTCAATTATACATGTTTGAAATATGATGTTCTAAACTTGGTTCATTAAATATCTTTTATCAGTCATAACATATTGTATATTCAAACTGCAGGAAAAATATAAAAGTGATATCAGTCAAAAGTATGGAAATAATCTTCCTATTTTTGATAAGGATAAATAGATAGAGTCTTCAGGTGGTATTAAAAAGGGACGAGTGTTTGGTTTAGGTTCGAGTGAGGATCTAAAGGCAAGTGGGTTAAGTGAATCGATTTCTACAAATGGCTTTACATCTCGCTTGACTCCCTCACCCACATTACCTAATATGCAATCTCTCATCTTTGCTGCGATGGAGACCCCCCAATTTCAAGCTATGATGGATGCAAGACAAAAACAATTGGAAGAGGCTATGCATAAGGAGCTTCAAGAAGAGATAAGGAAACTGAGAGAAAAGTCGTCAAATCTTCCAAATAGCGATGTAAGTGTTTTGTCGAATCTTAGTCAGTTCATTACACTATCATTTCCTACTTTCATCTTTTTATAAATAAGGTGCTTGAAAAAATTGGTCACATGATTATAACACTTGTAAAAACTTAACACATTGATTAGAGTTTAAGGTGAGGTGAGGTGAAATTAATGTCTTACACTTCTGGTATGAGTGGACACTATCGACTTCACTTTTTCCATAGCCCACTGGAGTGCTTGGCTTACTCGATGATGGTATCATAGAATTAACCTGCTTGCCGATTTTTTTTATGTTCTTTTTTGCGCTTTGCTGCCTGTTATGCAGAGCCTTAGCTACTCTCTTGTCAAATATTGTTGGTCTTATGTTTAGAATGGATAAATTCATTCAATATATTTGACATGTATTCCATGTACTGCTACTTGTAGGATATCGAGGATGAGCATGATGAAGATTCAGGCGATGGTAACGAGAATGGACACTTGTGATTATATATGCATGTTGATCTTTTAGGTAATTGATAGGGTTAAATTATACGATATTTTTATTCCCTAATACTTAGTTTTTATATTTATTGTGTGCTTAAATGTTTAATTATTTAGCTTATTTTGGTTTTAATAGGTTTTATAGGATTTTAGTTAATTTATGTTAATTTAGGTAATTTTATAGTATTTTTATATTTCTTTTTATTTATGTGTTTTTATTTATTTTTAGTATTTTAGAAATTTTATTTATTATTATGTGTTTTTAGGATTTTTAGTATTTTTATATTATTTTTATCTATTTTATTTTATTTTGTAGGAATTTATTAATAAGCTAATGACATTATGGTAATTAAGAAAGAAAAGACGCGGAGGGGCATAATGGTAATTAACCGAAACACAGACGTCCGTGCCATGCGCTGAAGACTTCACAGTGCAGGATCAGAACAACGTTGTTTGGAGATTTAATGGAAAGCAGTTCGCACATTGCGCGCGAGGAAACGGTCACATAACAAAAACGACGTCGTTTGGCCAAGCGGCAGTTGAAAAAAATATATATTCCGCGCAATGCGCGGCGGCATGCTGACGTCACAACACGCGGCGTCTGCATTGACCGGGTCAACTAAAGCTTGTTTGGCTTGCACAGAATTGCTAGAAACGAGATTTTTTCGGGATTTTTGCTACTTTTTGATTCCAAATTTGATTTTAATTCCAACTAGGGTTAGGATAATAATTATTTTAATTTTCTTTTATTTTTAATTGTAAATCCTATTAGGGTTTGGACAAGTTAGAGGCCTATAAATAGAGGGTCAACCTCTCATTATTCATAGTAAGTTTTTGGGAGATCTTTCTCCTAATTTCTTGGAGAGAGCTTTTCAACTATTGGAGATTATTTTTGAATAATGTCAGGCTAAGTTTTTATTTTCAATTCTAAATGGATGTTGAACCTTATTTTTAATTGATGTTTTAATTGAATTTTATAATTTATTCCTTCATGCATGAGATTTATTCTTGATAATCTGTTTTAATTATTTTATGATATTTGTTTGATTAATTTGATAATGGCCTATTAAGTTAATTAATAATTTATCATATGCTAGATTAAGATTTGATATTAAGCAAACGATATTTTAACTGATCATAAGTAGCAGTTAATAATATTTAATTGTGGACAAACTTTTGAATATTATTATGGTTATCAAGATGACAAGTTAAATGGTCCGCGATGTTGAGATTGTTGCTTGGAATAATCTAATTCTCTAATTTTTAATGCAATTGTTATATTAAATCTAGGCTGATAGTTCTAGGTTGTATGATAGTTAGGGTTTTTTGTGAGCGATTGCTGCATTAGATTTATAATTTAAGGTGGATTTCGGGTAGCTTGGCGATTGTCGGTTATCTAGGATTATTAATTTCAATTGAAGGAAAAGATAATAATAACTTGATTAATTTGTTGATTAAAAGAAGGGGATACTGAACTAAAGAACTAAAGTTTGTTTTAATTGATTTTTCTCATCTTTATTATTATTTAGTTTTATTTGTTTGAATTTTAATTAGTTAATTAATAATTTCAAAATCCCCCATTTAATTAGTTATTTTTGAAAACATTAGAATTTATTAAAATAATTCACTCTCTGCGGGTTCGACTCTTACTTTCACTACTACATTAATATTTTTCAAAGTAAGATTTTATTTTTGGTTGCTTCACACCAAATTTTGGCGTCGTTGTCGGGGAGTGTTTTGCTTTAATTTATTATTTGTTTTCTTTGTAGTTTATTTTTCTAGGTTATTTATGTATTTTATTTTTGTTTTTCATAGTTTAATTGAGTGTACAGGTGAAGGAGAAAATCATGGCTTGGAACCAAAACGATGATTATTTTAAGGCTTGTAGGATTTGTTCCATAGTAGGACATCCAACGGAGTTGTGTCCAATGCTTCGAGAGGAGTTCTATGGACAAGTAAATGATGCAGATGGTTTCCTTGGACCGCAAGGGAACTATGATCCTTATTCAAACACGTACTACTCAGAATGGTGGGATCGTCCAAATTTCAGCTATGGGAATCCACAAGTGCACCAACCTGCAAGTTAACATTGGCCAGATTACCAACAGTTCAATCAGACATATCCCAACGATCAAGAACAGGACCAATCTTCTAACTCTAATTTGTCTTTAGAAGATATGTTTAAATATTTTATGACTGATGCTTTGCAATTTCAACAAGAAACAAATGTGAATATTCAGCGTATAAGTATTCAAGTGGAACAACTGAAAGTTGCAGTCAGTCAATTGGACGTGCAAAGTGTTGAAGAATTACCATCTCACACAATGGTGGATTACGAGGAGGATGACAATGAAATTGTGTTGAGCAGTGGTAAAGATGAGTGAACTCCAGAAACGACAGACAATGAAAAGGAAAATCTGGAAGAGGCCATTACTCATAGCTTGGGATTGACAAAAGAAGAAGAAGAAATTGAGCCGAAACAAGATTTGAAGAGGGCTACAGATTCATAAAATTCTTTGCCATTGATTTTAAATAAATTTGCAGAACTTTTCATTCCATTACCTGTTAATCAAAATAAATTTTTACCTTTTATTTTGCAGGATTTCATTCCGGAACAATCATATCATGCAAAGACGAGATGTAATCTACCTATGAGGAATGTTGTGATGGATGGAGTACGCAACATACATGAAATAGGAGTGACGTAGTACTTTGGCCTTCTGTCGAGGGCCTTCTGTCGAGCCAATGACAATAAATAAGGGTGCTGCTTGGGAGGCAACCTAAGAAATCAGATTTGCATTTCTTTTTCTTTTTCTTTTTATAGTTATTTGTACCTGTTTTTTATGCATTATAGTTTACATTGGGGACAATGTAAGTTTTAAGTGTGGGGGAAGGATTTTAGGTTATTTTATTTAGGTTTAAAAAGAAAAAGAAAAAAAATGTTTTTTTTTATTATTTACGTTAAAAATTTTGAAATTTTGAAATTTTGTGGGTATATTCACTACAAACCCTCACGAGACAAAACTCGTCCACTTGGGATAACATTGGGTTTAAAGGCTTGTTGCACGTGCTAAGTGTAACCGTGTTGCCTACGAAAATTGGATAATTTTTTATTTTTTATTTTTTTTAGGATTGAGTCAGTTGAGCAATATTTTGATTTGAATTTTAATTTTTAACCGATGATAAAATTTTGATTTTTATTTAATAACTCTTGATAAATTGATAAATTTTGTGTAATCTGAATTTTGACATTTTTTGTTGGTCAGTACTTTGTTTCAAATCTTTTATTTTATTTACACATATCCATATGTTTGAACTAATTTTAATTTGGAGAAAATTTATTTGGTCAAAAGCTTATAAGATATGTTTTTAATTCTATATCCTATTTGAACATTACTTGAAGCGAATATAAGGTAAATATAATATGGAGAAATGATTAAGGTAATTTTTCTGGGATTATTAGATTGACCTTACCCGAAGTAAAAAAAATAAAAATGTGAAACAATTGTCATGTGGTGGGTTGAGATGGAGCGTAAAACGCACTCACTCATAAACACATGCAGCGAGATGGAGCATAAAATGCACTCACTGGTGAGATGGGGCATAAAATGCACTCACCTTGAAAAAAATTGATGGAAAAAATAAATGAAGAAAAACAGGGAAGAAAAAAAAAGTCTTACTAGTGGATTTTAATAATACTTGGGAAGGTATGTGATTAAAGTTAAATCCTAGTGTGGTTAAAATATAAAAAATCTTTTGATCTTCTAGTTTGTATTTATCTGTATTAAATGGAAAGTGATGTGAAAATAAATGTGTAGAATTTTAATATATTTTATGATGTATTTGATTAGATGAATTGATCTAAATTTTTATTAGTTTGATATATATGGATTTTCAGACACACACGAAGGATTGAAAATAAAATGGAATTAATAATTAAGTTAAATTTTTGGATGATGTATTACTTTGAAATTTTCTAAGAGTTGTTGATTATAATCTTTGAGGTTGATGTGAAGTTCATATTAATTTATTGCTCATGTAAAAAGTCAAGTTAGTTGAGTCGTTTTAGTCTATTGGGCTAGTTAGATTTATTGTATTTTAGTTTATTTTTATTTTTGTTTTGCCCGAGGACGAGCAAAAGCTAAGTGTGGGGGTATTTGATAGGGTTAATTTATACGATACTTTTATTCCCTAATACTTAGTTTTTATATTTATTGTGTGCTTAAATGTTTAATTATTTAGCTTATTTTGGTTTTAATAGGTTTTATAGGATTTTAGTTAATTTATGTTAATTTAGGTAATTTTATAGTATTTTTATATTTCTTTTTATTTATGTGTTTTTATTTATTTTTAGTATTTTAGAAATTTTATTTATTATTATGTGTTTTTAGGATTTTTAGTATTTTTATATTATTTTTATCTATTTTATTTTATTATGGTAATTAAGCAAGAAAAGACGCGGAGGGGCATAATGGTAATTAACAGGAACACAGACGTCCGTGCCATGCGCGGAAGACTTCACAGTGCAGGATCAGAACGACGTCGTTTGGAGATTTAATGGAAAGCAGTTCGCGCATTGTGCACGAGGAAACGGTCACATAACAAAAACGACGTCGTTTGGCCAAGCGGCAGTTGAAAAAAATATATATTCCGCGCAATGCGCGGCGGCATGCTGACGTCACAACACGCGGCTTCCGCGTTGACCGGGTCAACTGAGGCTTGTTTGGCTTGCACAGAATTGCTAGAAATAGGATTTTTTCAGGATTTTTGCTACTTTTTGATTCCAAATTTGATTTTAATTCCAACTAGGGTTAGGATAATAATTATTTTAATTTTTCTTTATTTTTAATTGTAAATCCTATTAGGGTTTGGACAAGTTAGAGACCTATAAATAGAGGGTCAACCTCTCATTATTCATAGTAAGTTTTTGGGAGATCTTTCTCCTAATTTCTTGGAGAGAGCTTTTCAACTAGTGGAGATTATTTTTGAAGAATGTCAGGCTAAGTTTTTATTTTCAATTCTAAATGGATGTTGAACCTTATTTTTAACTGCTGTTTTAATTGAGTTTTATAATTTATTCCTTCATGCATGAGATTTATTCTTGATAATCAGTTTTAATTGTTTTATGATATTTGCTTGATTAATTTGATAATGGCATAGTTGTAATGACCACGAATTTCATTAGTCATTGTAAATATACTTAATAAATATTTAGCAATGAATTTAAATTTTTCTCATTAATTAATTGTGCATTAGATAATTAAATAAATGTACTTATGTGCTTGTATATTTATTTAAAGAATTAAAGCAAAGTGTATAATTAATTAAAGCAAATCTAATTGGATTATATTTTAAATTCAAATGAGTTGATAAACTAGGTTAAAGATATTAACCTAGTAGCCCATGTAATTAATTTAATTACTAGCCCATGTAATTAATTAAACAAGCCCAATGCTTGATTTAATTAAATGTAGCATAGTTATTTAAATGCTAGCCCAATATGGTATTTAAATTGAGCCCAAACAATTTAATTAAATGAGCCCAATAGAAGTTATTCCCAAGCCCAATGTGAAGTCCATTAAGGGTCAAACTTTGGTCAATATATATATATATATATATATATGTATATATATATATAGATGTATATATGCACATTTTTGCATTAAAAATAAAGAAAAAATGGCTTGGATAATCCAATTTGCTGAATTCTTGGAGGCCCCACATGGATAACTTGACCTCTTAGATTGCTTGGAAATCCATCCATGTCATATAGTGGTTGAACAACCCTAGTCATTCCATGAGTCAATCAAATGGTCATTCAATCAAATAGTAAGCATGATTAGCAATTAAATTGACCAACATGGGTGAATTAGTGAGTTAATGGTGTGTTAGTGGTTGGCTATAAAAGAAACACTTCACACTTGTTCAATGTTTGTTAGTTCATTTGAAGTTGCTAGAAAGAAAAAAAGAGAGAGCATTTGAGAGCATTTGAGAGCAAAACACCTAAGTGTTGAGAGAAAAAGCTAAGGAAGGTCTTGGTGGATGTCCTCAAGCTACACAACTTACTTTGGTAGAAGGAGAAGAAGAGCATCCAAGACCTCAAGGTTTAAAAGTGCTCTCAACTTCATCTTATTTCATTTTTGTAGTCTAGAAAGCTTTTGATCGGTTAAAATTAATTTTTAACCGATCAAAACTCGTTTTGATGATCTAGAAGTATTTAACTATGTAATATATGTATATTCATAGATCTATGTGTTTATAAAATGTTTTGGTATGTTAGAAATACATAAAAATGGTAGAAAAGTTCATAACACAATTTTACCGGTAAACCCTAGCTATGCATGCTAGGTTTATGGTTGTATTTTGAAATGTACAAATTGGAAAGTGGATTTTTATGGCTAGAAAGCTAGATCTATGAGTTTTAAAGATAAAACCTTTTTGAACTTTTCAAAAATAATGAATAACAAAGAAGTTATGGCTTTTACCGCAAAGGATGTTGATTTTAAAACCCTATGTTGCATTGTGAGCCATTTTGAGTCTAGTTACGTTTGGAATTTGGATTTGTGGTCTAAAGAGAAATTGTAGAGGGGGAAATTCTGATGAGAATGGACTCAAGAATCACCCCAAAATGTTTTCGTATGAAGAAGTTATGGCTGTCGGAGCGTCGGATGGTCGAACAGTCAAGCAGTTGACTTTCGGATAAAACGGCTGACGCAGCCGCGTCAGGAGTGACGCAGCTGCGTCAGAACAATCTGCTAAGCAGATTTTTGGTGCTCCGGGTCGGGTCGGGTCGATCCGGGTCGAGTTTTCTTTGAAAAATTAAGTTGAAATAGGTGTAAAATGAATATATTTGGGTATTAAACAAATTTATATGGAGTCTATTTGTAAATCAATGCTATCTAAATGTTTAAATTAAATACTAAGGTTAACCCATTTTAAAAGTTAACTTTTGGTATTATTTAAAGAGTATTAAAATATTACTACATGGTTAATAATATTAATAAGTAATCAAATATTATGAAATGATTGATAATATTAGTAAGAGATTAAAATATTATTAAATGAGTAATAATATTAATAAGTCAATAAAATATTATTAAATAAATAATAATATTAGTAAATGAATAAAATATTATTTAATGATTAATAATATTAGATAATGAATAAAATATTATTAAATGATTAATAATATTAGATAATAAATAAAATATTACTAAATGATTAATAATATTAGATAATGATTTAAAATATTATTAGATGATTAATAATATTAATAAGATAATAAAATATTATTAAATGATTAATAATATTGGATATTAAATAAAATATTATTAAATAATTAATAATATTAGATAATGTTTAAAATATTATTAAATGGTTAATAATATTAATGAGGTAATAAAATATTATTAAATAATTAATAATATTAGATAATTAATAAAATATTATTAAATAATTAATAATATTAGATAATGATTTAAAATGTTATTAAATAGTTAATAATATTGAATAATAAATAAAATATTATTAAAGGATTAATAATATTATGAGGTGAATAAAATATTATTAAATGATTAATAATATTATAAGGATGATAAAATATTATTAAATAATTAATAATATTATAAGGACAATAAAATGTTATTAATGGATTAATAATGTTAAGTGATTGATAAAATATTATTAAAAGATTAATAATATTAGAAGACTAATAATGTATTATTAAACGATTAATAATACTACAAGACTAATAAAATATTATTAAATTGTTAATAATATTATATAAGTGTATGAACTATATTAAATAATTAATATAGGTTCCTTGTATTTGAAATATTATCAAGTAATTAATGATAATGTTTCCTATGTGTTTATATACCCATAATTATATAATTATGTGGTTCGTAAGGTTTATAAAGGTTATTATACTTACAAGTATATGATACTAATTTAAGATCAAACTGATTTAATTATTAGGTCCGTTCAAGGATTGTTAAATTAAGTTGGTTAGCAGTAAACGACGCACGAGGCAAGTCTTCTACCCTTAACTTGTACTTATTGTTGCAATTATTATTCAACTTTAATTACTTTGAGCAATTCAATTATTGTTGAGCAAATATCTACACTCGTAGATATTTGACAGACCTTTAAGTGAATTAATTATCGAAAATTACTTCACATCGTTATTTATTATTGTATTCGCACATAGTGCTTTTGCAAACTGTTTAAGGAACGTCTAAGCTAATTGTTTCGGCTAGACAAATGCATGATTAATTCATTTAGTTGAATATTATAAAAGCTTATCCAAACCATTGGCTGGTGCGGATTCTTACAGTAAGACTGAGATAGAACAACCCTAGTTAAAGGGGATTTTTATTTGTCGGAGACCCGACAGCGCGCAAGAAAACTAAATGTGATGCATATACATAGGACATGAGAGGACTGATCCCCTCAAGTGTCCCGTTATTTTTAACAAGGAGTCAGACATTGTATGTCTGTTTTACCTTAGTAGCAGTTCATGGTCATTAAGGATCACTCAGCAGTAAAGAGTCAATTCCTTCTTTTATTGAACATTGATTCTTGTTATCCTTCACAATTGCTATTGTTGAAACCTTGAAGTTATTTCCCTTCATCATGATATATCGTATGATTGTTGTTTATAAACTTGCTGAGCCATTTAGTTGCTCATTCTTGCTATATCATGACTATATTTCAGCCATTCCCGAAAGCTCTAAATCGGACAAAGGCAAGGGGAAAGCGAATGTTTAGTTTTAGTAATTGCATGTTAGTTTATATTACTGTTATGTAATTACTGTTGTAAATCTTTTGTATTTCCCTTAAGATATGTAATGTTAAGATTAAGGTAATAGACCTTGGGAAGTGTAGCCTTTTGATTAAGGAACCTTTTGTATTATTCCGCGAAGTTTGAATACAATATATGTATTTCATTGTTGTTATGTATTGTACAGTGAGAACCAAACCCGAGGTTAAAGAACCTGGATTTGGGGTCGTCACAGGTTGGTACCAGAGCTGTAGGTTAGAAACGCTAGGATTGCGAAACCTAGGTTATAACCTTAGTACTAAACTCATATCGAGTGCGTTAGGAGATGAATCGGGGAGATTCATCATGTTGTGTATTTTTGGAGGTGGATTGAGAAAATCCATCGAGCCGAGATGTACATGATAAAATATCATTTCATTTCATCAATGAATATATTTTATTGCTGTACTAACATGTGTTATTTATGTTATTGTAGGATGGCAGAGATAGGACAAACGAGCACTGCTGTAGAGGAGGTGATTTTTACTGATATCCACATGGATACAGTACAGCCACGGGTGGCTGCACCGGTCGAGGAGCCAGAGTCAGATCCCGAGGAGGGAAATAGAGAGGACGCTGTCTGGGGCGGAGTTATGGGGCAGTACAGTGAGGAGGAGGCTGATACTGATGATGATGAGGATGAGGAGCCAGCGGAGTATATTGATGGCATGGGCACTGTCGCCAGTGACATCATCGATACTCTCACTACAGCTAACGAGGAGCTAGAGGAGAGGGTTCAGCACCTTGAGGAGCAGAACCAGATCCACCAGCAGACAGAGGATCAGTACAGAGATACAACTTATCAGTTCTCTGGCGAGAACATAGAGCTGAAGGCGAGGATGGCCGAGATGGAGGCCAGGTTGGTAGCCGCTGAGCTGAAGTTTCAGCAGACAGAGGCAGAGAGGGAGGCCATGAGGGGCCAGATGCAGCAGGCAGTCGAGGATAGACTAGATATGGAGGTACAGCGTGATGCAGCTCACGGTCAGATGATGGAGCTGGAGGAGGAGGTTAGGGAGAAGAAGGTGAGGATAGATAGACTCAGTTACGTCTATCGCTCATCAGTTGGTAGGATCCAGCGTAGGGTGCACTATTACCCTGCCGAGGAGGGCCAGACCTTGCACACCATCAGTAGGGATGTGGTCAGGGCTATTGGAGATGAGGAGTACTACGATGCGGTTCGTCGAGGGATGCGCCGTTAGTTGTATTATTTCTTTTATTATGTTGTACGTACATAGATGCAGTAGAAACCCAACTTTTGTTTTGATAGAGGGTTATTATGTTGTAAATCCCAACTCTATGAAGTTGTGGGATATGTTAGATCCCGTCTTTTGTTTTAACTATCGGGGTTAGCAGCGTTTATAGCAGTGTGCTTATGATGTAAAAGTGCTACGCACTGTGTTTTAGCATATGAATATAAATGCATTTTCGTTTATGTTTATATGTGTCAAGATGATTATTTGTGCTTTAGTTTAAAATACTTAAGCTACAAAACGAAAGTAAAAAGATTGAAACAACTTTAATTAATTAAATTTTCTTTATACAGAAAATGCCGCCACAAAGAAGGAATCAACGACTACCCCCACCACCACCCGAAGAGTCAGTAAATGCCGGAGGGGAACCACCCAACCCTGTCCAAGAGTTCGTGAAAATGCTAATGGGAGCATTCCGCGGACGCAACGCAGAGGCTACTGGAGCAACAAACCCTGCCGCTCCACTAGCAACCTTTAAGGATTTCAAATTAATAGGACCACCCGAGTTCAAAGGGACCACGGATCCTATAGAAGCACAGACCTGGATAGAGGAGATGGAAAAAGTCTTCGAGGTCGCACGAGTTAGGGAGGAGCAAATGACCTCATTTGCTACCTTCATGATGAAAGGAGAGGCCAGCCACTGGTGGAAGGCTAATAAGAGTAGAGCCGGGGAGGGAACGATCGTGTGGGCGCGATTCAAAGAGGTATTCTTGGAAAACTACTTTCCAGAGAGTACAAAGGCTAGGATGGAAATTAAATTCCTAGAGCTGAAGCAAGGTAACATGTCGGTATCGGAATACGCCGCCAAGTTTAATGAATTAGCGAGATTTGCCACACACCAGGTGGATACTGAGGCGAGGCGCGCCAGAAGATTCGAACAGGGGCTGAAACCGTGGGTTTACAGTCGGGTAGCTGTTCTCCAGATTACAAACTTTGCAACGTTACTGGAGAAAGCTATCATAGCTGAGGGTGGAAATGAAGCTTTGAATAAGCACAACCAAGAGCGGAACAAGAAGAAAGGTGATGGAGGAAACCGAGAGGGCAGCAGTGGGGGCAGCAACTCGAACAAACGCAAATGGAATAACAACAGCAGTTCGGGGACACCCCAGGGCAGTGAATCGAAGAAAGCTAATAAATGCAGTCAGTGCGGAAAGAACCACACCGGGGAGTGCATGAAAGGAAGAAATGTCTGCTATAACTGTGGGCAAGAGGGGCACATCGCTCCTAATTGTCCCACACCAAAAAGGAAGGGAGGTTGTTTCGCCTGCGGGGCCATGGACCATCAATTTAAAGATTGTCCGAAGAAGAAGAACACCGGAGGGAGTTCGGGCTATAGGGGAAGCAACAGCAACAACAACAACAACGCCAAACTGACCATTGGAGGGCCGGTGCCACAGAACAAACCAACGGCACGGACTTTCAACATGACAGTGCAGGACGCCGTCGAATCAAAAGACGTGGTGTCAGGTATTATTCCGATCAATGATATAAATGCTTATGTATTATTTGATTCGGGCGCTACCTGTTCATTTGTGTCTGATGAATTCGCTAAACGGTTAGAATTGCCTAGACAAAAACTAGAGAACCCAATGAACATAGAAGTTGCAAATAAAGAAGTGATTCCTGTAGAGTATGTACATAGAAACTGTTGTGCTGAAATCAGGGGTCAGAAGTTGAGTGTAAATTTAATTCCAATACGTTTGGGGGAGTTTGACGTTATACTTGGAATGGATTGGTTGTTTAACCATGGAGCTATAATTGATTGTCAAAAGAAGTGTATACACCTTAAGACACCAAATAGGTCTAAGGTCGTATTTTATGGCAGCAAGTCGTCTAGAGAATCAGCATGTCTGACGATGATGCAGGCCAAGAAACTGTTAAGGAAAGGTTGTGTAGGGTATTTGGCTCACATAGTGGACACACAGATGGTGAATCCCGAGATGGAGCAAATACCAGTAGTGAGGGAGTTCATGGACGTGTTTCCAGATGTACTGCCAGGTTTACCGCCAGATAGGGAGATAGAGTTTGTAATTGATTTGGTACCGGGGACAGCACCAATATCAAAGGCACCATATAGGATGGCTCCGGTAGAAATGAAGGAGTTAATGATCCAACTACAGGAGTTGTTGGATAATAAGTACATTCAACCAAGTGTTTCTCCATGGGGAGCACCTGTGTTGTTTGTAAAGAAGAAGGATGGATCGATGAGACTATGTATGGATTATAGAGAGCTGAATAAGGTGACAATTAAGAACAAGTACCTGTTGCCACGAATTGACGATCTTTTCGATCAATTGAAAGGGGCGAAGTACTTTTCAAAGATTGACTTGAGGACTGGTTATCATCAGTTGAAAGTCAGGAAGGAGGATGTACCCAAGACGGCATTCAGAACTCGATATGGGCATTATGAGTTTCTGGTGATGTCGTTTGGACTGACGAATGCGCCAGCCGCATTTATGGACGTGATGAACAGAATATTCAAGCAGTACTTGGATAAATTTGTTGTTGTGTTCATTGACGATATTCTGGTGTATTCTAAAACGGAGGAGGAGCATGCTGAACACCTAAGATTGGTGTTGGAGATTTTACGGAAGGAGCAGTTGTATGCTAAGTTTTCGAAGTGTGAATTCTGGTTGGAAAGAGTTCAATTTTTGGGTCATGTCATTGACAAGGAGGGTGTTTCAGTAGATCCAGCAAAGGTGGAAGCGGTGATGAATTGGGAACAACCAAGGACGCCGACGGAGGTGAGAAGTTTCTTGGGGTTAGCGGGTTACTATCGGAGATTCATTCAAGATTTTTCAAAGATAGCAACACCGCTGACAAATTTAACGAGGAAGACGGTGAAATACGTATGGACGGAGAAGTGTGAGGAGAGTTTTCAGGAGCTAAAGAAGAGACTTAGTGAAGCACCTGTATTGACTTTACCGGACGATACGGGAGGTTTTACGGTCTACAGTGATGCATCGCACAAGGGACTTGGCTGTGTGCTTATGCAAAACGGCAAGGTCGTTGCGTATGCATCCAGACAGTTGAAGGATTACGAGAAGGGATACCCTACCCATGACTTGGAGCTGGCAGCGGTAGTGTTTGCCCTTAAAATTTGGAGACATTATTTGTATGGAGAGAAATGTGAGATATTCACGGACCACAAGAGTCTGAAGTATATCTTCACACAGAAGGAGTTAAATATGAGGCAACGGAGATGGTTAGAATTGATCAAAGACTATGATTGTGAAATTCTATATCATCCCGGCAAGGCCAACGTAGTAGCAGATGCTCTAAGCAGAAAGAGCAGGGAAAAATTGTTCATCTTGACAGATCAGGAACAATTGGTTCAAGAGATGGCTCGAATGGAGTTGGAGGTAAGAAATCCAAATGAGTCAATGGAAGTGGAAGCGAGCTCAACCCTGTTAGATCAGGTAAAAGAGGCTCAAGACAAAGATGAAGAATGTGTCAGAATAAGGATGAGAATGACCGAAGGGGAAGAGGTCAAGTTCAAGGAAGATAGCATGGGATTGCTAAGATTTGAAAATCGTGTTTGGGTGCCGCTAGTTCCCGAACTACGAGAAGAGATCTTGCAAGAGGCCCACAGTACGAGATACTCGATACATCCGGGAAGTACGAAGATGTATCAAGATCTGCGCCAGCACTTTTGGTGGCCGAATTTAAAAAGGGAGGTCGCAGAATGTGTCAGCCGACGTCTAACTTGTCAAAGGGTAAAGGCTGAACATCAGAGACCAAGTGGATTACTACAGCCATTAGAGATTCCTGAGTGGAAATGGGAGCATATCACAATGGATTTTGTGGTAGGACTTCCAGCAACACAGAAGGGATTTGACGCAATATAGGTGATTGTGGATCGACTAACAAAGTCAGCGCACTTTTTGCCGATCAAGATTAAGTTCAGTTTGGATCAGTTGGCCAAATTGTACATTAAGGAGATAGTTTCGAGACATGGGGTGCCGGTATCGATTGTGTCAGACAGAGATCCGCGCTTCACGTCAAAATTTTGGAGAAGTCTTCAGGAGAGATTGGGGACACAGTTGAGAATGAGTACAGCATATCATCCACAGACCGATGGGCAAAGTGAAAGAACAATACAGACATTGGAAGATATGCTCAGGGCCTGTGTGATGGATTTCAAGGGCAGTTGGGAGAACCATCTACCATTAGTTGAGTTTGCATACAACAATAGTTATCATGCAAGCATAGGCATGCCGCCTTACGAAGCATTATACGGAAGAAAGTGCAGAACACCTCTATGTTGGGATGAGGTAGGTGAACGCCGACTGTTGGGACCAGAATTGGTTCAACAGACGGTAGAAATTATCAAAGTAATAAGAGCTCGGCTAGTAGCAGCCCAGGACCGTCAGAAGAAATATGCCGACTTACATCGACAGAAGCGAGACTTCGAAGTTGGGAGTTTTGTATTCATGAAGGTATCTCCCTGGAAAGGGAAGATCCGATTTGGGAAGAAAGGGAAGCTGAGTCCGAGGTTCATAGGACCGTTCGAGATATTGAAGAGAGTGGGTGAAGTGGCGTACGAGGTAGCTTTACCTCCTGAACTGGAGCATATTCACAATGTGTTTCATGTGTCAGTGTTGCGACCATACAAGCCAGACCACAAACATGTCATATCCTATGAGCCAATACAAGTCGAGAAAGACTTATCGTACGAGGAAATTCCTGTCCAGATACTGGATAGGAAAGAGCAGAGATTACGGAATAAGATTATACATTCTGTCAAAGTCCTTTGGAGGAACCACAACGCTGAGGAAGCTACGTGGGAGCTTGAAGAAAAGATGAGGGCTAACTATCCGCATCTGTTTTGAGTAGTTTAAATTTGTAATTCCGGGGACGGAATTCTTATAAGGGGGGGAGAATGTAATGACCACGAATTTCATTAGTCATTGTAAATATACTTAATAAATATTTAGCAATGAATTTAAATTTTTCTCATTAATTAATTGTGCATTAGATAATTAAATAAATGCACTTATGTGCTTGTATATTTATTTAAAGAATTAAAGCAAAGTGTATAATTAATTAAAGCAAATCTAATTGGATTATATTTTAAATTCAAATGAGTTGATAAACTAGGTTAAAGATATTAACCTAGTAGCCCATGTAATTAATTTAATTACTAGCCCATGTAATTAATTAAACAAGCTCAATGCTTGATTTAATTAAATGTAGCATAGTTATTTAAATGCTAGCCCAATGTGGTATTTAAATTGAGCCCAAACAATTTAATTAAATGAGCCCAATAGAAGTTATTCCCAAGCCCAATGTGAAGTCCATTAAGGGTCAAACTTTGGTCAATATATATATATATATATGTATATATATATATATATAGATGTATATATGCACATTTTTGCATTAAAAATAAAGGAAAAATGGCTTGGATAATCCAATTTGCTGAATTCTTGGGGGCCCCACATGGATAACTTGACTTCTTAGATTGCATGAAAATCCATCCATGTCATATAGTGGTTGAACAACCCTAGTCATTCCATGAGTCAATCAAATGGTCATTCAATCAAATAGTAAGCATGATTAGCAATTAAATTGACCAACATGGGTGAATTAGTGAGTTAATGGTGTGTTAGTGGTTGGCTATAAAAGAAACACTCCACACTTGTTCAATGTTTGTTAGTTCATTTGAAGTTGCTAGAAAGAAAAAAAGAGAGAGCATTTGAGAGCATTTGAGAGCAAAACACCTAAGTGTTGAGAGAAAAAGCTAAGGAAGGTCTTGGTGGATGTCCTCAAGCTACACAACTTACTTTGGTAGAAGGAGAAGAAGAGCATCCAAGACCTCAAGGTTTAAAAGTGCTCTCAACTTCATCTTATTTCATTTTTGTAGTCTAGAAAGCTTTTGATCGGTTAAAATTAATTTTTAACCGATCAAAACTCGTTTTGATGATCTAGAAGTATTTAACTATGTAATATATGTATATTCATAGATCTATGTGTTTATAAAATGTTTTGGTATGTTAGAAATACATAAAAATGGTAGAAAAGTTCATAACACAATTTTACCGGTAAACCCTAACTATGCATGCTAGGTTTATGGTTGTATTTTGAAATGTACAAATTGGAAAGTGGATTTTTATGGCTAGAAAGCTAGATCTATGAGTTTTAAAGATAAAACCTTTTTGAACTTTTCAAAAATAATGAATAACAAAGAAGTTATGGCTTTTACCGCAAAGGATGTTGATTTTAAAACCCTATGTTGCATTGTGAGCCATTTTGAGTCTAGTTACGTTTGGAATTTGGATTTGTGGTCTAAAGAGAAATTGTAGAGGGGGAAATTCTGATGAGAATGGACTCAAGAATCACCCCAAAATGTTTTCGTATGAAGAAGTTATGGCTGTCGGAGCGTCGGATGGTCGAACAGTCAAGCAGTTGACTTTCGGATAAAACGGCTGACGCAGCCGCGTCAGGAGTGACGCAGCTGCGTCAGAACAATCTGCTAAGCAGATTTTTGGTGCTCCGGGTCGGGTCGGGTCGATCCGGGTCGAGTTTTCTTTGAAAAATTAAGTTGAAATAGGTGTAAAATGAATATATTTGGGTATTAAACAAATTTATATGGAGTCTATTTGTAAATCAATGCTATCTAAATGTTTAAATTAAATACTAAGGTTAACCCATTTTAAAAGTTAACTTTTGGTATTATTTAAAGAGTATTAAAATATTACTACATGGTTAATAATATTAATAAGTAATCAAATATTATGAAATGATTGATAATATTAGTAAGAGATTAAAATATTATTAAATGAGTAATAATATTAATAAGTCAATAAAATATTATTAAATAAATAATAATATTAGTAAATGAATAAAATATTATTTAATGATTAATAATATTAGATAATGAATAAAATATTATTAAATAATTAATAATATTAGATAATAAATAAAATATTACTAAATGATTAATAATATTAGATAATGATTTAAAATATTATTAGATGATTAATAATATTAATAAGATAATAAAATATTATTAAATGATTAATAATATTGTATATTAAATAAAATATTATTAAATAATTAATAATATTAGATAATGTTTAAAATATTATTAAATGGTTAATAATATTAATGAGGTAATAAAATATTATTAAATGATTAATAATATTAGATAATTAATAAAATATTATTAAATAATTAATAATATTAGATAATGATTTAAAATGTTATTAAATAGTTAATAATATTAAATAATAAATAAAATATTATTAAAGGATTAATAATATTATGAGGTGAATAAAATATTATTAAATGATTAATAATATTATAAGGATGATAAAATATTATTAAATAATTAATAATATTATAAGGACAATAAAATGTTATTAATGGATTAATAATGTTAAGTGATTGATAAAATATTATTAAAAGATTAATAATATTAGAAGACTAATAATGTATTATTAAACGATTAATAATACTACAAGACTAATAAAATATTATTAAATTGTTAATAATATTATATAAGTGTATGAACTATATTAAATAATTAATATAGGTTCCTTGTATTTGAAATATTATCAAGTAATTAATGATAATGTTTCCTATGTGTTTATATACCCATAATTATATAATTATGTGGTTCGTAAGGTTTATAAAGGTCATTATACTTACAAGTATATGATACTAATTTAAGATCAAACTGATTTAATTATTAGGTCCGTTCAAGGATTGTTAAATTAAGTTGGTTAGTAGTAAACGACGCACGAGGCAAGTCTTCTACCCTTAACTTGTACTTATGGTTGCAATTATTATTCAACTTTAATTACTTTGAGCAATTCAATTATTGTTGAGCAAATATCTACACTCGTAAATATTTGACAGACCTTTAAGTGAATTAATTATCGAAAATTACTTCACATCGTTATTTATTATTGTATTCGCACATAGTGCTTTTGCAAACTGTTTAAGGAACGTCTAAGCTAATTGTTTCGGCTAGACAAATGCATGATTAATTCATTTAGTTGAATATTATAAAAGCTTATCCAAACCATTGGCTGGTGCGGATTCTTACAGTAAGACTGAGATAGAACAACCCTAGTTAAAGGGGATTTTTATTTGTCGGAGACCCGACAGCGCGCAAGAAAACTAAATGTGATGCATATACATAGGACATGAGAGGACTGATCCCCTCAAGTGTCCCGTTATTTTTAACAAGGAGTCAGACATTGTATGTCTGTTTTACCTTAGTAGCAGTTCATGGTCATTAAGGACCACTCAGCAGTAAAGAGTCAATTCCTTCTTTTATTGAACATTGATTCTTGTTATCCTTCACAATTGCTATTGTTGAAACCTTGAAGTTATTTTCCTTCATCATGATATATCGTATGATTGTTGTTTATAAACTTGCTGAGCCATTTAGTTGCTCATTCTTGCTATATCATGACTATATTTCAGCCATTCCCGAAAGCTCTAAATCGGACAAAGGCAAGGGGAAAGCGAATGTTTAGTTTTAGTAATTGCATGTTAGTTTATATTACTGTTATGTAATTACTGTTGTAAATCTTTTGTATTTCCCTTAAGATATGTAATGTTAAGATTAAGGTAATAGACCTTGGGAAGTGTAGCCTTTTGATTAAGGAACCTTTTGTATTATTCCGCGAAGTTTGAATACAATATATGTATTTCATTGTTGTTATGTATTGTACAGTGAGAACCAAACCCGAGGTTAAAGAACCTGGATTTGGGGTCGTCACAATAGTAAGTTAATTAATAATTTATCATATGCTAGATTAAGATTTGATATTAAGCAAACGATATTTTATCTGATCATAAGTAGCAGTTAATAATATTTAATTGTGGTCAAACTTTTGAATATTATTATGGTTATCAAGATGACAAGTTAAATGGTCCGCAATGTTGAGATTGTTGCTTGGAATAATCTAATTCTCTAATTTTTAATGCAACTGTTATATTAAATCTAGACTGATAGTTCTAGGTTGTATGATAGTTAGGGCCTTTTGTGAGCGATTGTTGCATTAGATTTATAATTTAAGAAGGATTTCGGGTAGCTTGGCGATTGTCAATTATCTAGGATTATTAATTTCAATTTAAGGAAAAGATAATAATAACTTGATTAATTTGTTGATTAAAAGAAGGGGATACTGAACTAAGGAACTAAAGTTTATTTTATTTGATTTTTCTCATCTTTATTATTATTTAGTTTTATTTGTTTGAATTTTAATTAGTTAATTAATAATTTCAAAATCCCCCATTTAATTAGTTATTTTTGAAAACATTAGAATTTATTAAAACAAGTCACTCTTTGTGGGTTTGACTCTTGCTTTCACTACTACATTAATATTTTTCAAAGTACGATTTTATTTTTGGTTGCTTGCGACAGCACACCAGTAATACTTCTTACTAGTTACTTTTGTGTATCATCGAGGATGGAGACTTGTGAATATGCATATTACTTGAGCTTTAAAGCAATTTTTAGAAGTTATTTTTGTTGTATTTGATAAGATTTGTAATACGTTATCTTTCATAAGATATTTATAATAGTATTCATCGACATGTGTCTTATCTAATATTGTCAGTAAATAATAATTTAGTAATTATATATCATTATTATTTTGAACATATTTATTTTTATATTTCAAAAATAAATTATAAAAAAATTGGCGCCAAAGTTGACACGATTTTTGAGACGGCTGGTGCCCGTCTCAACATTAGTTCACTAAAAATATATTGGCCTCAAAGTTGAAACGGAATTGAGACGAATGATATTAGTTTCAAAATATGGCGCTAAAAATAGTTACTATTAATTTTGATACGAAATTGCTACAGCCTTTTTCCGTCTCAAATTACGCGGGGGGAAAAGTCCGCCAAATTTGAAATGGAAAAAATCAGTTTCAACATGAAGGTCCCTGTGAGCCAAGTTGATACGGAGTTGAGAGCCATCTGAAACGGAAAGATTCAGTCTCTATTGTTTTTTAGATGGATTTGAGACGCCCATATTCCGTAGCTAAGTTTATATTTTGAGACGGATTCTGAGACAGAAGGTACTAGCAACGCGACTTATTGACATGAATTTTGAGACGGGCAAAATCCGACTCAAATTACTTTTGAGACGGCATCTACCTTATTTGAGACAGATGTGTCCGTCTCAACTGCCTAGATTTTTCATAGTAATTGAAACAGACATAAGGCCATTTGAGACAGAAAAGTATGTCTCTAAATATATTTAAGACAGTTGAAATCCGTTTCAAAATTTTTTTTGAGACGGACGGATTCTAAGATGGGCAAAATCAGTCTCTAAATTTCTTTTAAGACGGATTCTGCCTTCTTTGAGATGGATTTTCTCAAATGCCCATATTTTTCGTTGTAATTGAGACTGACGTAAGGCCATTTGAGATAGAAACATTCTCTCTCTAAATATATTTGAGACGAATTTGAAACGGAACAAATCCATTTCAAATTTAATTTTCTGAGACGGATATTGAAACGGACAATTTAGTGACGCGACTTACCTACACGAATTTTGAGACGGTTCAAAATCAATTTTGAGACGGATTTTGTCCTATTTGAGACGGAATTTTTTTTTTATAGTGAATGACAATGATCGTATAGTTAAATATATGATAACCATAGAGTGAAACGTATATTAATGTTAAATGTATTTCATATAGTTCAATGCATAAACTGTAAAATGATTCTGTTGGTAAATACGAAATTTGTGCAGTCTTTATAAAAGAACGAATTGTACAAGGACTTAGAATTGATATGAATATTAATGTATATTTGTAAACTGTAACTTTTGAAAAGCCCTTAATAATGAAATCAATTTACAAGGACTTAGAATATAATATCAAACTTGTTAGATTGATTTATGAAAAAAACTAAATGTATAGACCGTAGGAAATCTCAGGTGTCATGTACGATAGAAAGGTTCATCTTGAGTTTGTAAAGTATTCTTAGAAATCCTATGAAAGGTTGCAGTCATCAAAAAGATCATATAATAAGCAAGATTTACAAAGTCAAGTTCATATAGAAAGTTTGAGATCTTATAGCAACAACATAATAGAACAACAAGTTCAAGATTGCATTGTAATAGTCAAATCGTATTACAAATTCAAAATTGTAATGCAAGATCACATCATATTTAAAGCTCTGAATCATATAGCAAACTCAGTTCAAAGAGTAATGTCATAACCGTAAAGTAAAGTCAGTTCATATGATGAAGATATGATCGCAAGGCTAACTTGAAAACGTATAGCAAAAGAAGATCATATAGAAGCCTTGATCATATAGCAGCTCTAATTGAAGAACAAGAAATCCAACACAAACTCTATGTTCCTCATCTAGCTAATTCAATGATCAACTTACTTCATAGAGCAAGTCAGAGCTGTCAGATCGTTGAGTAAGATGCCTAAGTATACGATGGTAGAATTATCAAATGAAGAACAAAGAAATTATCGAGTAGAGCAAAACATGGTCGTTGAACCAAACAAAGCTACAAAGCCAAAAGAAGAAGATCAACAAAAATTTAAATCAACAAAATAATCAGGGCAAGAGTTAGAAGAAAATAATTTATGAAGTTTGCAAAGTAAAGGAGCCAAACAATTGAAGTCATAGAATAAGAATCATCGAATAAGATGTCTTAAAATCAACTCTACGACTTATAATTTACAAATCGTCAAGTGAATGCAAGTTTATAGAATTTAGAGAAAACCTCAAGATCCTTGAAGAATATCGTTGAATAGAATTATGAGGAATCATCAACAAAATCCCTAAGGATATTTACTAAACAACAAAAGGAGAATTATAAGAGACTATGTGCCAAGAAATGAACTTACAAAGAAGAATGCTTAATCACAAAGAAGGCACACTTCAAAACGGGAGAAACGATCGAAATAAACAAGGAGCTAAATATAAAGATGACCAAATATATGAAGTGCACTGAACAAGAAGTCAAGTGATGAGTACAAATCATACTAAGGGAGCTGATCAAGATGAAGGAAATGAATCTTAGCAAGAGCCCATATAAAGTCCTCAGACAAGTTGGACAAAAGATGTAACATAGAAAGCAGAAGATATGGTATCCACCATAGCAAAAGAAGTGCTGAGCAAATACAAAGTAGTATGTATCAAGTGTCCAAGAAAAAAGAACTTGTTAAAGTAAAGAAAGAAAAAATGGAATATTCCAAAAGCTCATGGCTCGAAAAATCAACTCAAAGTTTAAAAGGGTAAGTTACAGAAGCTGTGCAGATCACAGAACATTTTCAAAGCTCGCAGAACAAGTTGACGATCGTATTGAAAAAAGTTCAGAATCGTATTGCAAGAAGTTGAATTGTAAGACAAGATTCAATTTATATTATGAAAGCAAGTTCTAATCGTATTGTAACATCATGATCATATTGCAGACTCGATTCAAGTTGAAATGACAAGATCAGTTCATATTGAGAAGACCAAATCATATGGAAGGACTCAGTTCGTATTGATAAGACAATATCGTATTTAGTTCATAAGATCATACAGAAGGACTCAGTTCGTATTGTGAAAACACTATTGTATAAAGAAGGAAGAACGCATAAGAATATAAATTGCATTAAAGCTTTAATTGTATTACAGAATCTCTACTATACGACCAGTTCATATGTTAGAGTGAAAGTTGTCAAACTACTGAAAGTGAGCATGACAAAGATTGAAAAACCCGATGCAAATTCTCTAAGTTAAAATTGAAATCTAAAAAATAGAGCATGTTAGTATCGACTGACTAGTTTGATTTTGCAAACATCAGCCGACCGTTGGATGCATATAATAGAGATCAGGAGAAAATTTTCAACATGATGTCATCCACGTGGTTGCCATTTTTATCATACTAAAAATGCACACAAAGTCGAAAGTAAGCTGACACTTATTTATAAGTGCCAGCATCAAGATCATTTAAGATCGGGACATTAAATGAAGTAACGACTACTCTACAATGGGCATTTCAATACACATCTCTCTATAAAAGGGAATACTCATTTAAAATTAGAAGGGGGAGTAAAAGAGATAACTGAACCTCAAAATCGTAGAGTTCAAAAAGGGATAATAGAGAGGAGAAGAAAATCGATTTGAAGATCGAACATATCATCAACCTAAAGTCTGTAAATACTTTAGAGGATCATCCAAAGAGTGATAAGAGTATAACAGAAAAAGACACATCAAATGGCTTCAGAGATCAATCACTCAGCTGCTAAGTTATATCAGTAAAGAAGAACTTAATGCCAACATAGCAGCACATCAACCATCTTTTTCAACAACAGCAGAAAGACGAGACTTAGTGACACACTTTATTCTGAATGAATCAAACCTTGTGTGTGATGCACTTAGTATCCAATTGTGATGGTTCTTAGTAAACCAGGTCTTAGTGACCTTTTCTGAGATTTAGTGATTCGAATGGATCTTAGTGATTCAGTATTTTAACAGATCTTAGTGATCTAATTGTAAAGATCGAGAATATCCTTAGTGGATTTCTGCCAAAAAAGAAAATGAGTGAACTAAGAGATTTTTTTACTCCGAGTCACTTAAAATCCTTGTGTCTTTTCTTATCTCTTTTTTTCTTGCAATTACTGCTGCTCTAACTGCTCAAACTATTTTAATATCTGCAATAACATTTCAATATCATAGCTCAAAGCAGAACTTCAACTCACAATCTCATATCAATAAGGGATTTTTTTGTTTTGTTTTTATAAGGACCAAGAATTTTGAATTACATTATAAATAAAATTGAAAAACTAAATTCTAATTAAATGAGTTATTGTGTGATTTAATTTAAACCTTTATGTGGTAATTTGATTGTTGACTATTCGGTTAATTTTAGTAAAGAAAGTTCGATTAATAGATTTATTAAATTAACGGACTAGCCTAAGATTATTTTTTGAGGAACCCTAATTAAATATTCAATTAATATTGAATATGACAAGTATAATTGGATTATATAAATTAAATTTAAATTAATTATTTAAGTGTTCCTATAATTATTTAAACAATCCCAAATAATTAATTAAGTGAGGGATTTGTGTGATGTGCTTTGTGGGTTGATATTTAATTAAGATAGCCCAATTTATTAAGAAGTGGGTGAGTTATTTTGGTAGTCCAATGTTGTTGGATTATTATGATCATAGATGACCCAAATGAATTAAATTGCAAGCCCAATTTTTGGTCAAATTGTCAAAGCTTCTAGAAGGCATGAATTTACTAATTTGGCAATAAAAAAATAAAGCTAAAATGGGTCAAAAATAGGGCATGGCCGATGGAATGGTTTAGGAGTACTATGTACTCCAAAATTTTATTTATTTGATTTTCTTAGGCTAGTGTGTGGAACACTCAACTTATTGGCTAGAAAATTTTGTAAAAAGCTTGAAGTCCAATGTATTATATAGGTTATATGTATATATTTCTACCACTGTAAATAGAAGCTAGCTCATTTGGTAGAGAGTTTGCAAAATATTTCAAGTATTCTCTATATAATGTACTAGTGAGTTTTAGTGAGTCAAAGAAAAAGGAAGTGAGTTGTGTAGTGAGTCACCACCGAGTCAAGTCATTTTCTTCAAGGGGTGTTCTTGGATGTCATCTAAATCCATCATCTACTCTGGAAAGAAGAGAAAAGTAGCTCATAAGTCAAAGAGGTATAAAAATTTCCTTAAAAACCCTAATCTTGGTTTTCTTTTAAATTTTATTGTAGAAATATTATCTTGGAGCTCTTTATGCTTAGAATCATGCTAGACATGTTTATATAGGATGTCATTTGGTTTAAATGTATAGTGGTATGGGTTTATGTAGAAAAATCTAGCAAAATACTTGAAAATATTTTTACTGACGAACAAAACATAGGTTGTATGAATAAATTGCACATTTTGAAATCTACAAATTATTTTTGTGATTTAATATTTTTTGGGAATATATGGATTAGTTAAGAAAAAGATCCCTTTCGAATCACCCAAAAATGTGTTACAATGAGCACGTTATGCATTTTTGACCAAACACACCTCACTGTCCAAGTTCTTGCATGAACAGTCCACTTTAAGCCAAATTTCTGAAATCAAAACTTATCTAAAAATGATGTTTGAGCCCAGAAAATTGTAGTTCGAGAAGTCACGATTTCATCGATACCTAGTAGAGCTCCATCGGAGTTATAAAACTCAAGTTATTAAGGTTTTTCTCCAAGACCCCAAAGTTTGACAAAAATCTGAAAATGAGTAATGTTTCTGCCGGTTTTTTTTTCCATGTACCGACCGGAACTTTCCGGCGACCGGTTCACCAAAATTAAGACCGGTTCCGGTGACGGGTCCTTGATGGAAGTTGCTTGGTTTTGCGTGCACTATTTTATAAAAATATTTTTGTATTTTTATCAGGTTATTTGGTAATTTTCATAATTAAAATATGATTAAACCTTACTAACTAAAGAAAAAATGATAAATTAATATTTTTAATTTCTGAAAAATCATAAAACTGCTAATTACTTATTCTTAAAGTAATATTAAATAATAAGTAAGATTAATTAATAAATTAATTATTTTTAATTGTATTTAAGGCGTAAATAGTGCACTAATTAACTATTAATTAGTTAGTAATTAGATAAAATTACTAATAAATTATTATTAAATATTACATATGTAATTTAAGTATTTGATAATAATATAAGAAAGATAAAGTAAATAAATTAATTATTTATTATTTAATTGATAATTAAATAGTAAATAAAGATAAGTAATTAACTAATTATTATTTAATTAATATTAAATAATAATTAAAGAGAGATAAATTTATAAATTATTTATTTATTATTTAAATAATAGATAAATATAATTAAGCAATTAATTATTATTTAATTAACATTAAATAATAATTAAAGAAGGATTAATTATGTATTATTTAATTAAGATTAAATAATAAGTAAGGGTAATTGATTAATTAATTATTATTTAATGTTATTAATTAATAATTAAATGAAGAATAAATTAATAAACTAATTATTTATTATTTAATTAAGAGTAAATAATAAGTAAGTATAATTAATTAATTAATTATTATTTAACATTAAATAATAATTAAAGTTAATAAACTAATTATTTATTATTTAATTAAGATTAAATAATAAGTAAGGATAATTAATTAATTGATTATTATTTAATTAACATTAAATAATAATTATCGATAATTAAAGTTAATAAACTAATTATTTATTATTAAATAATAATATATGAGGATAATTAATAAGTTAATTATTATTTAATTAATATTAAATAATAAGGCAATTAAGATTAATACTTTAATTATTTATTATTTAATTAACTTTAAATAATAAATAAACATAATTAGTTATTATCTATTGTTAAATAATGACTAAAGGTAATTAATTAATTACTCTTTAACTAATATTAAATAGTAATTAAATGAAGATAGAATTAATAAAATAAAAAAGAATTTAATTAAACAATGATAGTAAATTGTTTAAGAGTTTAATAAGTGTTAACACTTAAGAAAAATAATATTGATTAATTAAATCATTAACATAAGATCAATTAAGTGTCTTATACGATTAATGATAGTATATAAAATTATATGTGTTATGTGATTCTTTATTTAGCATAGGTAATTGTTTAAAGTGCACGATTATATGTTATACTAATTGATAGGCCAACGTTATTAATGTTAGGTTATCAAGAGGAGTTTAAATTAAGCGAATTAGCCGTAAGTCAACAGACAGACAAGTTCTTTAACCTTACTCAAATTTGTATTGTGCAAGCTTCCTAACTCTACTCAATATTATTGTGTTAATTCTTAAATCTTGAGCTTATATTATATCGCAAGTTATTCCACAATAATATTATTGCAAATCATATATATTATTTGAATTCATATTCCATTCTTAAAGTATGAATTGATTAAAGCAAAAGTATAAGTCATTGATCGGCTAGACCTATGTGAAATTTATTTTGAAATTTATCCAAACCATAATGGTACGGATTCTTAGACTGAGAAGAACAACCCATAATGGGGAATAACCTAAGTATCGAACAAACGATACAAGCAGAATAAATGTTATGCATATACATATGGTACGAGAGGCTGATCCCCTCAACTACAATTCTGACAAAGTAACCTAAGAGGGTCAATCAAGTGATTGATTTCCTCAATGGTAGTTCATGGTCCATTTGACCACTCAGCAGTTAAATAATCAATTGTCACATCTTTATTTTGTGCATTGATTATATTGTTCATTGTTAAGCTCCTTTTATTAAATCATTCAGTTGATATTCCTATTCATTTATGACATAATTATTGTTATTCATTTAAATTGCTGAGCAAGCTAGTTGCTCATACTTGTTATGTCATAAAATATTTTGCATCTAAACCTAAAGGATCGGGTAAAGATAAAGGCAAAGGAAAAGCAAAATCTTAATTATCTAGATAGCTGTTAGTCTATTTATATTTTGTTTAGAACTTATAAAGATTGTAACGTAAACACTGATATTATTTTGTAGCTTGGGATGTTTATTTTGGTAAAGGTTGTAGACCTTGGGACTAGAAAGTCATTGTAATAGACAACATATGTTTATTTATTTTTCGCATTAGTATTACATGTTGTTTAGTAGAGATTGTTTATATTATTGTGTGAGCACCAAATTCGAGATAGTGGTACCTGAATTTGGGGGTGTCACAATTTTATTAAATTAACTATTCCCCTGCAATTATAAAGTAAATAATTTGATAACTGAGTTTTTAAAAAGAGAAATAAAGTGATATGTTCAACCCCCCTTCTAGATCACCTTTGTGCCCTCTGGGAAATAATAATTGGTATCAGAACAAGTTCTCTTTATCAAAGCTTAATAGCTTGATTAGATCTTATGGCACACATCAAAAATCAATTCTGAAGTTAGTAAAAATTTATTTTTGTGCAACATTGTTAAATTGCTTACTGAAATGTGTAAGTGCCTGCAGTAATGTAAGTAAGTATTAAAAGATGTTAGAGGACTGCTTCAGTCACTCTAAACTAGCAAGGAAAGAATCACTTATGGATCTGAAAAATTGACTAGTCAAAGGCTTGATCACTAAAAGGTCTCAGACATTCACTCAAGAACGGATGAAGGTGTTACATAAAGCAAGAGATCTTTCTTGGTTCATCAAAGTAAAATAATCTCATAAAAGATAGATTAAACGTTCTTCTCAATCTCTCAAAAGTCTTTAATAAGGCTTAATCAGACAAAAGAGAGATAACACCAACCATGAATGCAAGAAGAAATATTAAATAGGATGTCAACAAAGTTACTGAAATATCACTCTAACACTATATTTTTGAGTTTTGGACAAAAAAGAAAATAATAAAAAGCTTAAATTAGAACAGAAAAGAAAAAAATTTAAAATTTTTCCTCTGTGTTGTTTCTGAGTTTTTAATAAAAAAGAATAGAAAATTTTTAAAAAAAAATTCTTGTGTTTCTTAGTTCCAATAAAAAGGAAAGAAAAATATCACCTTTACAAATTTAGCCTTTTATTATATGTGATATATCAATTATAATTATAACTATTGAACTATGAATCAAAAATATGTAAGACAAAATTTTAATCAAAGAAAAAATTTCATAATCAAATACAAATATCCAAGTAAACGTTAAACAAAAACTACTTCTACAAAGTCATTATCATACCATACCCAAAAGTAATCAAATATTCATATACAAAGATCTGTTTTGATTAAATTTTAACTTACTTTCAGTCGACTTATAGAAATCAAAGACAAATTTTGTGAGAACTGGACATAAATATTACAAACTGTTGAAGGTTGTTTTGATTTGATGATGATAATTGTTGTGCAAAAATGATTGTGGTAAATGTGCTTACATGGTTGATTGTCAATGTATATCTGACAAAGTGCTTATGTGATAATGTGCTTATGTGCTTAAGTGATTATGTGCGTAGATACTCTGAAAGTGCTTATGTGATAATGTGCTTATGTGCTTAAGTGATTATGTGTTTAGATACTCTGAAAGTGCTTATGTGCTTAAATGACAAAATGATTATATGTTAATCAAATTAAGTGTCTACATGATCATGTGTGTATGATATTTTACCTATGTCTAAATAATGTAAATCCAGACACTTGTTTGACACAAATATGATCTTGCTGAAAACTATCTTGTCTTATAAAAGAAAATGAAAGTTATCCGGTTCAAATGTTGTAAAGTCCTTTTAAAAGATATATGTGTACAAAGGACTTAGATTTTAAAGATCAGAAATGTTAGGTTGATCTTTTAGTAAGAGTCACTATGCATAAAAGATGTATGATATAAGTAGAGTAACATAAGAATGAATCATTGTTGTATTTTATGTTTATCAGAGTCTGTAAAGTCCTTTCAATATAATGATGTAACAATGTAAGAAATGACTTAGTTAGAAAAGATCAAATCTGTTAGGTTGATCTTATGATTGATCTGATCAGTCTATACGATCGTAGAACGGACACTACGATTCCTTGCAAAGAAGACTCAACGATTCTGTATAGATCGTAGAGTGAACTACACGACTCCTTACCAGGATAACTCTACGATCATCAAAATAAAGTCAGATGTGCAAGAGGTCTACTGCATTTACAAGCAAAATTCAAGAACTGATCAAGTACATATCGTAGAGCTGCACTCTACGATCGTCGAACAGACAGCTAAGCAAGCCTGCAGTTAACGCTGAACCAGAGAAGAAGTGTACTCTACGATATACACGTTCTAGCAAGATCGTAGAGTAAACTTACAGAGCAAGCATACGAGATCTATACGATTTGTACAAATAAAAGAAATCGTGGAGTAATACAGGATGACAAGACATTACAGAAAAGTGCTTCACACATGGAACAATTGTTGAGTAGAATTAAAGAATGTGCCAACAACTCAACGATTTCACTAAGAAGCACGGCAGTTCACAAACTCTACGATTTGAACAAAGGGACAAGATCGTAGAACGAAATCATAAAGCAAAGCACTGCAGACAAACTCTACGATCTGATCATAAAAGCAAGATCGCAGAGTAAAAGAGAAGTTCGCTCCAACTCAACCATTTACCCGACATACTTCAAATAACGAGTGGAACTGAATTCGTAGAGTCCAGATGAGCAGACAGTCACTCTACGATATCAATAAACAGCAAAGAATCATAACTGCAATATAGTGTGAGAGAAAAGAGAATACTCCTCGCCCAGATTCAAGAAAGAGTAAGTGCTCTTGAAAATTAAGATGCATGTCAGAGTCACAGAATACTTTGTGCCTAAACAACTAAGTCAGGAGCCATTGCTCAGGAAAATTGTGAATAAAGTCAGACCAATGGGACATCTCTGAATGCATCAGAACAGTTGGTTCTAAAAGTCAAGGAAGGTATTTATTGATGAATCAGAAGATTAATTAACAAATGAAATGATAATCCTTGTTGAACAACTCTGGGAGTGCAACGACTATAAATTCAGAGAAAGCTAAGCTACAGGTTAATATATCAGAACATGTCAGAAAAGGGAAAAGCACTGACACAAGCAGCAAGAAAGTCAACATCGAAGATATTAAAGATCTGCACAAAGCCAAATGAAACCAACGGGATTTCTTTCAATGGTAAAATATGCACAGAGATATAAGGGCTAAAATAACTCACAGAAGTTGGAGTTGAAAAGAATACAAGTGAGATGGTGGTAAACAACAACTGATCGTAGAGTAAAACAGAAAATGAATATGCTGAAGGACTCTACGATCCATCAGAACACAAACACTAAATTGAGAGAGATATAGAGATAAATGGCTCTATTACAAGAAAAGTGTTCAGAGTTGTTAGGCACATGGTAGAGAGAAGCTTAAACGCCAACTTGATACATACATGGTAGCAACTGAGTACCAAAAGGAAGGAGCATTACAGTCATCTCAGAAGCCCATCTCGAGAAGCTTTAAACTGTCTATGATAAGAAGGAACAACTGAGTACTAAAAGGAAGAAGCTTCACAGTCATCTCAGGAGTTCGTCTCGAAAAGTTATCAAGTACCACAGGAGCTGAAGTGTAAAAGCCTAGCAGCACAATGGGTGATCACAAGAAGATATTGATCATATAAAGAAGTCAAGTATCATTGCAGAACTCAATATTATTCCAGGAATGATCACACCCTGCCACTGAGTGTTTAAGGACAATGGGACTTAAAGTACAAACTCAGTAGCAACTCCAACATCTATCAACAAGCAGGGGCCAAGTCTGTTGGACTTGAAGAGGGCATTACTGTCCTTGTCTTAGTGACTAAAGGAGCCAAGTCTGCTGGACTTGAAGAGGGCAGTAATGTCCTTGTCTAAGTGACTAAATTAGCCAAACCTGCTGGGTTTGAAGGGTTCTTAGTGAATCAGAGTTTCCAGGCTAGTGAGCTTGAAGGGTTCTGTGTGAACCATCCTTAGTGAATTTCCTACTCGTTGTAGTAGAAGAGTGGAGTAGGAGTTATTCAGTCTCCGAACCACTTAAAACTCTCTGGTGTCATTTACATTCAGCTATTTACATTCTGTCTTATATATATATATATACATATGACTGTTAATTGGTTTATTTAACAAGTGACTTTCTCCAATATAGTCTTAACTCAATGGAGCTGCTTTACAAATCTTTAAGGGGAGTTTTCAAACTAATATTCCGCTGTGTAAACAAATCTCAATTAAATGAATTAATTGGTAATAAACTTTTGAAGTTAAAGAAAAAGTTTTTAAGAGATCTATTCAACCCCCCCCCCCCCTCTAGATCACTTGTGTGCCTCTGGGAACTAACACAAACTACATGGACCATATTCTTACAACTTAGCTGGATCCTTGGATTTTAAGTCCCACTGTGTCATGCTTTATGTTTTCAAGTCATGTCAAACTGAAATACTATAGTGTTTAACTGATGACCCAATTTTTACTGAAGCCTTCATTAAGGTCCAACTAACACACGCATATAAATTATAATACCTATTACAAAAATATTTAAGTCTAATGAAATCTATATCCAAGTGATCTGTCATTAATAAAATTCTGAAATTCAGCTCTTCAACGGACATTTTATACCGCACATCATCGCATATTTAAAGAATAAAAAATTATAAACACGGATAGGCCATATATATAGGTAGTGTAATATCTTTCTAAGCTTACAAGGACATATATAGGTAGTGTGATATCTTTCTATTTCTTTCCATGAATTAAGGTCTAATAATGGATTTACACAAGAATCAAATTCATATCATAATGCATGATCGGATAATATTATTTCAAGTATGCACTTAAATTGAAATAAACAACTAACCGTAATAAGATGATCGCGATATCACAGCAAAGAAAACCTTCAGGGCAGTTTAACAAAGAAGAAATCTCTGTTTCGTGGCAGTTTGACAAAGAAGAAGCCTAGGTTTAGTAGATACATAGTAAAACAAGTTGAGGATATGTGTTGTAATTTAAAATTTATTATACTGTAAATGAAGTACAATATGAGGATTATAAAAATATTACTTATCTCAATTTCTTTTTCGTCCAAATCATGCCAATTTTGGATGAAAAATTTTAGGAAGAAAAATGGTCAAGTTTTCTAGCCATTTATTTATTTATTCGTTTATTAAAAACCTCAAAAACACAAGAATTGCACAGAAAACTTAAGTTTTCCGACCATTTTTTTTCTTTTTTGCGTATTTTAAAACTTAGAAACATAGTGTGACATCCTGAATTTTTAACATAATTTTCAATTGAGAATTTTAGCTAATTAAATAAAGGTTAGTAGCTAAAACCTAGTGTTGAATGACAGAATGTATTAAGGAGTAATTAAATATGATTGGTTATGTGATCAATGTGTTATAAATGATCTATGTGGTTGAATGATTAAGAGGGACTCTTAATATGATAAGGGTCTATTGAATGTATAAGGATCAGTTATATATGTAATGTATATGAGCAATGTGGCAGATAATGCAATTATTATAGTTATGATTTTGATGATTAAATGGAAATATAGTAAATTAAAGATAAATGACAGAAACTAATTGTGTCAGCATATGATAGACTGGGTGTATAAGACTGATGTATTTGATCTGATAAAGATGGGTTATATAAACCCTAGATAGTTAAAGAATTGCCAAAATAGAGGGTGTCGAGATATAATGGAATGATAATGGCATAATATAATATACCCAAAGCTAAGCCAAAGTATGTTATAGGTTATGAACAAGGTCAAAAGCAAACTATGATGTATTATTAACCTACATAAGGTATAATACATCAAATGTGAAATGAGTAGAGACTAATAGTATAATATTTATGAATTAAGTTTGAAAAGTTATATAAAGTTTTATGGTTTTATAATGATATATAAGTTATATGTTGACAGGCAGAGTTTGAAGTGAGCAAGCCGACAAGGAAAGATATAAAGGCAAAGCGAGGCGGTAAAGGTTAAGTAAAATAAATGCTAACCAGACAAGTTTTTCAAACTTAAGTGTATTAATTGTTCTACGTGAACTATGTGTTAGTTGAAATGTGCACTCCGTGCCACTATGTGTATTAACTGTTAAGTGAATTATGTGACATTAAGCATAACATGATAAAGTAAAGAGGCATGATGCATATTATAAACTGTGAGCATGAAAGGTGTTATTTAAATTACTTGCTGAGCTTTATGCTCACTCTTACTATTAACTAACATTCAGGTAAAGTACAAGAAGGCCGGAGGTTCCGGTACAGCTAAAGTAAAAAATGTGAATACATGGAGATGCGTGAAAAAATTTGTTAATTGAAATTGTGAGATGCTCATGTAAACAGATAAAGGTTAAACCTAGATGATAGAAATAAATGTATGGTTTGTAAATCCATATAAATAGATGAGCATGTATGTACTATTTGAGGTAAATGATGTAAGGAGATATATGATTGTAATATTATTGTATGTTGAGTCTGATATATACTCAAACTCGCATGTATGGTAAATATGCATGGATCAGATTATGTATGTGTACAGGTGTATATGAACAGGATCAGATACAGAACAGGTATATTTAGATAGGGTCATGTATGAATAGTTCATGGCGAAATTTTAGTTACAGATTATGTAAATCATGAATATATATGATTATAGAAATTGAATTAGACTAGGTCACAATTAATAAATGTTTGACCTAAGTGCTAATAAATGTTAAGTGAGCGTTGCGACCCTGAGACAGGTAAGGAATGTAAGATAAATATATAAAAAAATATGGATCGCATTATGGTCAACTGAATGGTTTCAAAGATTAAAGGTTAAGTTTTAACGCACCAGATTCGAGTTAATGTGGTTTAAAGTTAATGATTATGTTATCCAGACATAAATGGACTTAATTAAGGGAATATGGGATCTCGAGTTGATACACCTAGTGTAAGACTCTCATAAGAAGAACTGTGTTAGAGCCAAATCTAAGGTGACATGACTAAGGGAAGACCACAGATCAGAAGGGAACAAAAAGATCCAGAAGGCATAACGATCAAAAGAGAAACTGTTGGGTGAAACTGACAAAACAAATGCAGATCAAATTCAACAGACCACATGCATTACTCTTCCACAAATATTTTAGATATCTTTGGCACCTTACGATCATTGATTTTCAAAGTCCTACGATCTAATTAAATATTCAACACTCTACGATCGTATTATAGTTCAGTTCATAAATTGTTGGGTTCTCAAATGCAAAGCCAAATATCAGACAAACTCAGCAATCCTCTCTACAATCAGACAAGCTCAATAAATGCAATATCATAAGACCTCCAAAACAATGATCAGATGATGAAGCAAGAAAAAGCTATGCAACAAGGCAAGAAACTAAATGAAAAGATTCTTCAAGGGAAAACAAAGAGCTAATGAGAAATAAGAATCATACATCAATCAACAAGTGCATACAAGTACATGAAGACTGATCAATTCAAACGAGAAAGTGCTTGTGATTGTCAGAAGAAAAGAAGGCTCATGAACTGAAAGGTCAAGCTAGCACTACTTTTCAAATTGCTTAAAAGAGCTAAACCCGAACTATTATTTACACACACATAAGTATAAATGTCATATATGTTATATGTGTGAATCTATAACATTACGATCAAGCCAGGAAAAAACATAAAGTAAATCAACCAGATGACGATCGTAGAACTAACTCTCTTTCCAAAACCTTAAAATCGCAAATCAAAATGGTAATAGAAAAAATGTCCATACGTGTTTAGGATTATAAGTTTTTAAAACATACACAAACACTGAATAAACAATATCATATTTGCCATATTGCCGCTGTGTATAATACATATTTTATGTTCAGAAAACCCAAGATTGAAAAGTCTATGGATTTTCCAACGTTGACTAACCGTAAAGGACTCAACCACGAAGTTTCACCAAATAAACATGAAACACAAAAAGTAGATGCTCTATATTTGTCAAGCTCTCTGATCGTGCTTCAAATAAAATTGGAGTGTAGCAAATTTTCTAAGAATCTGTCAAAAAGAACATCAAGAAGTCTTCCTAACTTAGTCAGATGATAGTATCCAAAAGTCTAATATCTGGACTTTTAAATCAATCTCTATCAAAAGAAAGATTATGCAAAGTTGTTAGCAGGAAGAAAAATATCATTCAATAGAAGACAGTCAATTTCAACAAACAAGGCCCAGTAAATCCTAAGGACATATGTCTCAAGACTATACTTATTGTCAAATTGTGAAGAAATCATCATGAATGGTCGGTGCAGCTGTACGAAGATATCTTTTCTTATCTTCAAAAATACAATCAGCTCAACCTTAATAAAATTCTACAGGTTGGTAATAAGAAGATCAAAAAAGGCGATCAAGGAAAAGTATTCAACTTCTTGAAAATTTATATCTTCTGTGGAGCAAATATTTTAAAGTTTCACTAAGTTATGAACTTCACAAAGGAATGGAAAAGTGAGAATACATTCCTATCTTCAGAAGTTGAAGTCATCGAGATTTCTGTTTACTGACAGTATGTTGTCATTTTACTATAAATCTTAGAAGAAAAGAAAGTCAAATCTTGATGATCTATTTATCATTGATTGCACACTCTATAACCTCAATGTTGAATAAAAGAAAAGCAAATAAACTACAATACAATCCTTATCTCAACGATAAAAACAAAGACTCTACATCTGAGCACTCGACGAATAAGCAAATCAAATATCTCAGAACTCAATCTTGAATAACTTAGATAAGAATGGGCGAAAATGGGCATACCAAAGAAGATGGGCAAAGTGATACACATACAATGAAATGAAGATTCAATTGCTAAAGTCAATTCAAGATCCACTATATAAAATGGATGTCTTTATTTTTCAATGGATCCAAAACAGAAAAATGGCATAAGTGGAGTCTTCAGGAACTAAATAGTGTGATTAGGGATGTAGGGAAGGAAAATTTATGAAGGAATTCATTCCTTCACGTGATGAGTTTTCTAGCGAGGGAACAATGAAAGAAAAAATATTAGTGACAATATAGTTATTGTGAAAGAAATATCCTTCACAATTTAAATTTTTTAAATTGAGATGGTAGAATGATGTTTGGCGCCAATCTTTGATAAAAATTTGTTAAGAAAAATACTATTAATAAAGAAATTATTACTCGCTAAATATTATTGCTGAGATATTTTTTGCGAGAGATAAAATTGGTCACTATTTTGTTAAAATAAGTTTTTTAGAATTAATTATAGTGAATATAAATTGTATTATATATAAATACATTAAATTTTTTACAGCAGTACATTTACTTTTAATAAAACTTTTTAAGTATATTACAATATCTATTTTTTTAATAAACTATAAAATAAATAACTTTACACTACTTTAAACTTCAAAATTTCATACATTGATCATGCCAAAAAAAAGGAAAAGAAGAAGAAGAAGATAATGACTTTTCTTTTTATAAAAAAAATAGACCATAAATGCCAAAAAAAAATACTCATATGTTCTATGAAAGACTTAAGTTTGAGTTAGCATATATTACAATTAGAGCGGAAGTATTAGGAGGGCCTTAGCTCTAGCCCTAGTCCCAAATTGAAGAAGGTGGTTCTACTTGCTGCGGTAATTTTTTGGTCCCTCTCCTCAAATTATATCCTTTACCGGCTGTAGTGGTTGAATCTATTGGTTCTAGAGTCGGCACCTGATAATCAGGTGAAAAATTTTTAGGATCAGAAACCACCACCGCCTCAGTCGCAGGTGAGGAAAAGTCGGAGAGGTCCCAGGTCTCGAAGCTCGCAGTATCGTGGCATTATGTTTTATTGGAGAACTGGTCGATGAAAATCACATCTCTGGTATAAATTAGTTGTATATATTTTTTGATCGAGATTATATATCATAATGTTTGTATATACAGAGGATTATGCTTGTGATGAGATTTAGATTACATATGTGCATATATGTAATATATGTTGAATGGAATGCCCAAGTATATGATCAAAATTTAGATTATGGTTTAATTTTGTAAATTTTGTTCATATGATGTTCATTGCATTTTTTGTGTGTTTTTATGATTTGTGCAGAGATGGTGGGAAACAAGTTTATTTGGGTAAGCAGTTGATTTATTTGCCTTGTTTTAGTGCAATTCATTTCCAAATTTATTGGAGAGGGATTAATTAGGAAGAATTACGCGGATTGTTGGTGTTCTGTTTGTAATTTTGTCTTGCTTTTATTTTTTATATGGATTTGACACTGCTCATATTGTAGCGAGGTGAGAGTTTATTTTTTTTTACTGTGATATAGGTCGATTGCTGTAACGACCACGAAATTCGACCAACTTTATACCCTTAAATTTCATAAATCTATGCTCATCTTCTTCTTTAATAAATCTATGCTCATCTTCTTTAATCCATTAACTGATTTTAAAATCATCAATTTTCGAATTTTTTCTATATAAATTTTTCTTTTTCTCAATCATTGTATTAAAATATTTGGATATTTAAAATCCTTACATCTGGATCATAGTCCCTGGATCGCAACCTTTACTTATTCTTCTCTTTCTTGTATCATAAAGCTCGGCATTCAAATTTTAATATCATTCATATCCATGCAATTATTCTTTGTTTCATGATTCATCATCAGATATATAATAGTCTCTATCATAAAATTTATGTTGAACATTTACAGTTCACAGCTTAAACTATACTCATCATATTCAGATCTAACTTATCTGTACATATAGCATAACAAAATAACTTGGCAAATTTATTCACATTGATTTATAATATTAAAAATATAATAACAGTCACGTTTTCTACCTTCTAGGAAATTCATCTCTAACATAATCCGATATTCTTGAAATTTATTTCTTTCCTGCAAAATGTATATTAAGCAAGTAATGAGTACAACGGCTCAACAAGTTCAACAGTTTATACTTCACGTAGCACATACATTAACATGCTCGGTGTGTGTCATACATCATGTGTTTGTGCTTCTACTATAGCAATATATCTCACATCATTGCACAAAGTACACATAGTTGTCATATTACCACAGATCACATAACACATAATATATATGCATTTAAATAAGTATTAACATATCATAACAGACAACATTTAACATTAAAGGATTGAAGAACTTGCATGTATTAAAGAACTAATGATTACCCATTCTATAATGCTTCTCGTATAACCTATGATCATAAAATAATCAAATAATAATTATTCATCTCTTTATGATATTAATTTACTTAATTAATATCATCTATAATGTAATTAACCATACCCGTCGATTTATTTTAGGGTACCGGGTCAATTATTAAATAATATGGTTAATTATATTAACCTCGTCCCATAAAATATTAATATAACTTAATATCAAACACATCCGATACGGACAACCCGGCTTATCGGATAAATTTTAGCGTATTCGGTTGTCCGAATTTTCATTTATTCATTTTCTAAATTTTAAACTCATTAGATTAATATTTAAAATATTTACATATTAATCTCCAATATTTAATATTTTTACAAAAATATTAAATTTAATGCGCAAACATCATTTCTATATTTTTAGTATTTTTCTATAATTTTCCATAATTTTTAAATAATTTTTAAACCTTTATTTCAATTAAAAATTACTTCTGGGGGCATTTTGGTAATTTCCGCAGCCTTAGGGACATAACTGGAATTTTTCGGAAAGTCTAGGGGCATTTTCATAATTTCCGCGCGTCTAGGACACGCCGGGTATTACCTGAAAAGGTCAGGGGCAAAATCGTCATTTCACCGCGTGACCGACCACCGCGCATTGCGCGCAGCGTCCTCCTGCCAGCCAAACGACGTCGTTTGGCTCAGTCGGCAACGAAACTCAGCCGCGCATGGCGCAGCCCGTTCTTCCGCGCCCCAAACGGCGTCGTTTTAATCCCGCGTCCGAAAAAAAATTAGGCCGCCGCGCATTGCGTGGGCAACCATAATTTTTCTTCTTCCTCTTCCAGCCGTAAAAGTAGCCACCCAACATAATTTAATCCAAATTTTCACCACATAAATATTCTAAACATCATATAATTCACCAACATACATCCCAAAGTTATCTAAAATAATTATTCTAATTATTTACTAATTTTTCACCACAATAATTTATCCTCATAAATACATAATTAAATCAAATAAATTAATTTATACCTTCTAAAAATCCTTTCCTTTAAGCTTGTTCTTCCTCCTCTAGATGGCATCAACTATTTCCTCTCTCTTGGTGGCCATATTTTCCGGTGGTGGCATGGTGGGTGGCTTCGGGTGTAATATAATTAGAGAGAGAGTGTGTTTTTATTTTTTTTGCTACTTTTCTTCTTCCTTTATCTTTTATAACCAAAGACCCAACCACTTTGGCTTTTCTTCTCTTTTTTCTTTTTTAAAAAAAAAAACCACCGACTTATACGCATGCAACCGACTTAATTCTTTCTCGTAAGTTCCAAATCAAGCACGCAATTTTATTTTAATACATTACGTAACCATTTCGTGTAATAAATATTTTATATAATAAATATAAAATATTTATTTTAATTCACCAAAAATCATAATATGATTTATAATTAATATTTAGACCCTTTTTGGGTACTTTATTTGACAAATTTTGTACACGCATAATAACATGCATGTAATTATATGAGGTAATTTATACCTTCAAAATTCATAAAATAATTCATATAACTTATAAAATTTATTTTTCATCATTTTTCACTTCGTTACTTGGACAACATGTTACACCAACATGTTCACGTTTCTAAAATATTATTCCTCATAAAAGTCATAAAAATTCTATTCTACCTAACCATAATTTTTAATAACTTAAAACATTCATTTTTCTCGTTTATTTTCATTTCTTTACAATTTACACTAACTTTCCTTATATAAATTATTATTATATAATTTATATAATTACCTTATTCTTATATAATTTCCATTTTACACAAAATATAATTTATAAAATTTTCTTCCAACCTTACTCAATTTAATCTTCTTATATAAATTATATAATTTTTCCTCATATTTCACTTTAATTTCCTTATATAAATTATATAATTTATTATTATATAATTTATATAATTACTTTTCTTCTTTATTAATTTCCAAACTTCCACCATAATTATTGATCAATATTTCTAATTTTACTAACTTCCTCATTAACTTTTTATAAATTTTTGGATTAATTTAATTATTAATCCCTTAATTTCCATAATTAATAAAATTTATAATTATCAATTAAACATGCACATTTATATATATACAAATGTATATATATATACATATCTAAATCATATATTTCACATTACCACATAACACCATTTAAATATAATTTTCGTATTTCCATAATAATTTTTATTGCCTTTACAAGAAATTTCTCTTATTCTTCATAAATTATTTTTAAACAATTTATTTACTTTCCAATTATTTTAAATCAACACAAATCATCACCATCTCTGTACATATTTAATTTACCCATTAAATCCCATCACATACCTTAAATCACATAAAATAATAATTAATTTAACAACCTTGATAATTTTTATCAATTAAATTCTTATTTAATTTTATTAAAGAAATTCTAAAAATTCGGATTCTCGCAATTGCTTTGTGAGAAAGAATTATGTAAGTCAAATAACTCGATAGGCTATACATTTACCATTTTTAATTTGGATTTTGAGCTATTGGATTATTGAAAGAAAAAAACCTTGGACTATGTGGCTTTATCAAATAATTTGTTCATTTTGCTAGGTACTTAATAAATATAAAGTATTCTCTAGGATCCTTTTTAGTGCTGCAATCTAGCTACCATCTTTAATTAGTTTAATGAGTCGAGCTATTATTCAAAATAGTTTAATCTGAATTTGTTAGAATGGTGCAATTGGATAGAAAATAATTAATTTTTTATTTCTCCTTTACCTTCTTGTTTTTTACCCTTGTAAGTAGGTATCTGGATTAATGGATTTAATGTGTGATGTCAGCTAATGTTTACTTTGATTTTTTTTTTATTTTTTTTTTACATTGTTTTGTCTTGTGGACTTGCAATTATTCTACTTATTAATTATGATCATGACCAGTCAGTTTGAAGTATGTGATGACTGATCTTATGCTGGTTGAGCATTAGAATTAAACTACAAATGTTTCCTGAACAAGAGCATATATCATCTTTGAAAAGTACAAGTTACAACAGTACGCACTTATTAGAAATAAAAAATTACAACAGCACCATAATTTGCCCATGAACTAACATTAATGAGGTTCAAATAGCTATTGGTCCCTTATATATGGTTACTAATCACAGTTATTTTCTTGATTCTATGAGGTTCTTCTTCACACTTTAAATTACATGGTTGTTGAAACTTACCCTGGGGTTTGGCAGCTTAATTATTTTATCTTTAACTACTTGTTCATTCATAAAAGATACTACCTTTCAACTATGAGTATATGTTTTTAGTGGGATATATTTTACCATTATATTATAACATATATGCTACATGATTATTTTATGTTTATAAGACCTTAAAATACTGAATTTCTTTCTTCTAATCCCTGCGCATGTAGAAAACTCTGTTTTTTGCATGATGTTGCCCAGTCGCTAATTAGTTCTTATAATACTTGCAAATACTCTTGCAACATGTACTGGACCAAGATTTAATTTGTGTCTACTTTATGGGTGCAAACAGATAGCATAATCTCGATCTGAACCTCTGGATTTCTCACCCTTTTAGAGGTCAAAAGGGGAATGATAATAATAGAAGTTTGCACGTCCCTGATGCAGCTTATTGATTGGTTGATGGAAAAAGAACAAAGGTATATGCTTCTTCCATTAAATATCTTTCTTTGAATACCTTAGATGGTTTAAGATTTTCATTTTCTTTAGTCTTACGCATTGACAAAACTTTATTACTTCATATCATATGTCTACATTAAGGTGTTCATTTAGACTTTTTTGAACGTATATGGCCTATGACATTTACCCGTGCCAAGTTTTATGTAAATTCAATCAAAATTGATTGACCTTTAATGTCCCCATTCCTATGTTCTAATTTTCTTATATCTATCAGGTTGAGAGCTTTGCTTCTACTCTTATGGGTGGAAAAACTCCCTATGCTCTAACGATGGTATCAAAGTACCTACAGACATGGCCTGACATTTATTCTAGTTTCCCACCAAACTACGAGGTGATCTTTTGTTTATTTTTCTTATCATTAACATAAATAAATTGCTAGGCTACATTTTTATAGGCGTTTTTTATTTCTATATTATGGTCAAACATATTATATTTCGTATCACATCCATAATATTTTATCTAAGGCTCACACAAGATTCAGGACCCCCTTAGCTGATAAAGCATACTTGTATAGTTACAGTTTATCATAGTTTTCGCTTTGCCACATTAATACCTCACACTTCAACTTTTTCCCCATACAGAACTTTCTCAGACTATTTTAGAAATTTGTTTTATGTTTCTTTTTCCTATGGTATTTCTACAACATTAGTATATGATGAATATATAATATATAAATTTGCATGTAACCATAATTTATATCTTTACCTTCACTTGGATGTTTGTAACTGGCGGGACTAAAAAAAATAAGATACTCAATTTTTCCGGATATCGTGCACAAGACTTGCTTGGTCCTCCTCCTATAGTGCCTCTGAGTATATCTTATTCCTCACCGCAACCGTCTGTTGATCATAAGGTATTGTAGAGTATGGTTGATAAGACTATACTTCGTCGTTTGGGTATAGAGTGTACAGATGATACTTCTACTAATGATTGTGACGATCCCAAATCCGGGTTCTTTAACCTTAGGTTTGGTTCTCACTGTACAATACTTAACAACAATGAAATACATAAATTGTATTCAAACTACGCGGAATAATACAAAAGGTTCCTTATCAAAAGGCTACACTTCCCAATGTCTATTAACCTTAATCTTAATCATTACATATCTTAAGGGAAATACAAAAAATTCACAAAATAATTACATAACAGTAATTTAAACTAGCATTCATTTACTAAACTACGCATTCGCTTTCCCCTTGCCTTTGTCTGACTTAGAGCAGTCGGGCTTAGCTGAAATATAGTCATGATATAGTAAGACTGAGCAACTAAATGGCTCAGCAAGTTTATAAACAACAACATAAGATATATCATGATGAAGGGAAATAATTTCAAGGTTTTCACTAACAATTATGAAAGATATCAAGAAGCAATGTTCAATAAGAGAATTGATTGACTCTTTACTGCTGAGTGGTCTTTAATGACCGTGAACTGCTACTAAGGTAGAACAGACATACAATGACTGACACCTTGTTAAAAATAACGGGACACTTGAGGGGATCAATCCTCTCATGTCCTATGTATATGCATAACATTTAGATTTCGTACGCAAATTCGGTTACCCGACAATATAAAAATCCCCTTTAACTAGGGTTGTTCTTTCTCAGTCTTACTATAAGAATCCGCATCAGCCAATGGTTTGGATAAGCTTTTATAATATTCAATTAGATGAATTTAAACAAGCATTTTGTCTAGCCAAAACAATTAGCTTAGACGTTCTTAAACAGTTCGTGAATTACTGAACTATACAGTTGCAAAAGCACTATGTGCGAATACAATAACAAATAATGAGGTGGAATAATTTTAGATAATTAATCCACTTTAAGTTCTGTCAAATAACTACGAGTGTAGAATTTGCTCAACAATGATTTGAATAGCTCAATATAAATAAGGTTGAAGAATAATTGCAACAATAAATACAAGTTAAGGTGTAGAAAACTTGCCTCGTGCGTCGTCTACGGCTAACCAATAACGGACCTAACAATTAAACCAGTTTGATCTTAAATTAGTATCATATACACATTAGTATAACAACCTTTATAACTCTTACGAACCGCATAATTATATAATTACGGGTATACAATCACTAGAAAATATTATCACTACTTGATAATATTCCGAACACAAATAACTTATATTAATTATTTAATATAGTCCAGACACTTATCTAATATTATTAATAATTTAATAATATTTTATTAGTCTTATAGTATTATCAACCATCTAATAATACCTTATTAATCTTCTTATATTATTAATCATTTAATAATATATTAACAACCTTATAATATTATTAGTCATTTAATAATATTTTATTAATTATCTAATATTATTAACTATTTAATAATATTTTATTCATTATCTAATATTATTAATCATTTAATAATATTTTATTACTTTATTAATATTATCAATTATTTAATAATATTTTATTCATTATATAATATTATTACTTATTAATAATATTTTATTGCTTTTCTAATATTATTATTCATTTAATAATATTTTAACTAATTATTAATATTATTAATTATTTAATAATATTTTATTGACTTATTAATATTATTACCCATTTAATAATATTTTAATCTCTTACTAATATTATTAACCATTTAATAATATTTTAACCAATTGGTAATGTTATTCATCATTTAATAACTTTTTAATCATATACTAATATTATTAATTGTTTAATAATATTTTAATAAAAATCTTTAAACAACACCAATAGTTAACTTTTTAATGGTGTTAACATTAATCTTTATTTTAAACATTTTGCTACCCATTAATTACAAATAAATTTCATATATTGGTTCAATACACAAATACCTTCATTTTACACTTAGTTATACTTAAATTTTCCAATAAAACCTGACCCGAACCGACCCAGACAATTTTCACCTACTGTTTTGAATGCCCCAGCGCTCAACATACGCTATTTTGTGCGCCGGGGCTTTCAAAGCAGAAATCAAAAACCCTAAAATGGGTTGTCCGACCTCCAGCCACTCCGACAGCCATAACTTCTTCATTTTAAAACATTTTGGGGTGATTCTTGAGTCCATTCTCATCATAATTTCCCCCTCTACAATTTTTCTTTAGATCACAAATCCAAATTTCAAACGTAACTAGACTAAAAACTGCTCACAAAGATAAGGTGAAAACTAACTTCACAAATCATTGGTTTTATTGGTTCAAACTTGAATAAAATGTGATCTATATGTCCAAATGACACAAACTCGGTTTTGTTAACCTTGTAACTTCTTGTTTTACAATATTCCATGGTTCAATCACATTTTTTAAAACGTTTTACACGAAATTTATGAATCGAACCACTTAGAGTTTAAAAACGACATCTTTTGTGGTTAAAGCTATAACTTCTTTGTTATTCAATATTTTTGAAAGGTTCAAAAAGGGTTTTTCTTTAAAACTCATAGATCTAGCTTTCTAGACATAAAAATCCAATTTCCGATTTGTACATTTCAAAATACAACATTAAACATAACATGTATCGTTAGGGTTTTACCGGTAAAACGTGTTATGAATATTTCTACAACTTTTATGCATTTCTCACATACCAAATCATGTTATAAACACATAGAGCTACAAATATATATATATATATATATATATATATATATATATATATATATATATATATATTACATAGTTAAATACATCTAGACCATCAAAACGAGTTTTGATCGGTTAAAAATAGATTTTAACTGTTCAAAATCGTTCTAGGCCCTAAAAATGAAATAAGAAGGAGTTTAGAGCACTTTTAAACATTTGTGATTTGAAGGTTCTTCTTCTTCTCCTACCAAAGTATGTAGTGAAGCTTTATATCATCCACCAAGCTCAACCTCTAGCTATATCACTCAATACTTAAGTGTTTCTTCTATTTTTCTCTCAAATGCTCTCTATTTTTCTCTCTAGAATTCTTGCAAATGAACTAACCAACATCACCAAGGTTGTGGGATGTGACGCCCCCAAATCTGGGCCCACACAGCCCAAACTTGAGTCGTCAAAAGACTACAACAAAATTATTACAACAAAGCACAACGTACAACAATACAGTGTATAATAATACACAACTAAGTCTTCACTATTATTGCCACACTATTTTACAAAACGTGAAGACTATGATAACTATTCCTCGGACCCTCACTCCATTCCCCGGCTAGACCCTGTTATGTTTTCATCTCCTGTTGAAAAACAATGGAACAAAAGAAAGGGTGAGCTCAAATAGCCCAGTAAAGAATATCATGACTAAGATAATGACGAATAAATTATCATTAGTCTTCAACAGTTGAGTTCTTGATAGAATACAATAGACTACAAGGTTTATATCAAAAACTGCAGTTACGTTCAGATCAATAATAGCAGCGGAATGAGTAATCTATTAGAAGAATAATGCAGACTATAATGTCCACTCGGTTCTCTTTTTAGGAAAAACATCATCAACTTTTATCATCTGAAATATCATTAGTCAAGATAATACAAATTCACAGTTCCTGATCATAATCATGCACATCAACAGTTCATCTTTGTACTACGGGCCAAAGATATTCAATATAGCACCAACGGTCATGATTATACCAGATTCAGCCTTTGGTCATAATCATACCAAACAACAGTTCATCTTTGCACTACGGGCCAAAGAGAACATTCACCACGTGCCATAAAAGACACCGAACAGATGTATCGCCTTTAACCTATTATATCGCCTTTAACCTATCATCTGTTCAACAAATATATCACATCTGTGCCCCCGGCCACAGATATTCACAACAGCTTGATTTTTGGATGATTAGAATGATATAAATGATGAACAGAAGAAATAGGATAACAATAAGTATCGGAAGTTTACTTTGTACAGATTCAAATAATGTCCAAATTGTCAACATGATGTGGAGTGAAATTTAAAAATGATATTCAAGATCCACAGTTCAGAATAACGGTTACAATTCAATAGAAAGGTTCACGTAAATAGGAAGGTTCAGTTGAAATAATGAAGTTCAACTATTATGGAACATATAATATTTACAGGAATTATAGAAGCAATAGTTCCATAATAAATTTCGATTTAGGAGTATGAAAGAAAATAATATCCCTTACCGTAGCAGGTTTGATTAACAAAAGGTGAAGGAAATTAATACAAAGGGTTATTCACCAACAGGCGGCAATCCACTCCGTAAGGTTATTCCCACAATTTAATAGAATTTGAGTACAAAGAGTTATTCACCAAACAGGCGGCAATCCGCTCCGTAAGGTTATTCCCACAATTTAATAGAATTTGAGTACAAAGAGTTATTCACCAAACAGGCGGCAATCCGCTCCGTAAGGTTATTCTCAGAGATTAATAATGAATGAATACGAAAGGTTATTCACCAACAGGCGGCAATCCGCTCCGTAAGGTTATTCCCACAATTTAATACATGGAAATAAAAAGCACGTCTTATGAGTAAGGAAGAAACAATATTATTATCGAGAATCAAATAATGATAATCCCTTACCATAGTATGTTTGAATAATGGAAGATGAAAAAGATGGTATCCCTTACGAGTAGTAATTTTAAGAGTATGAAAGAAAATGACATCCCTTACAAGTAAGAAGATAATACCATTTATGAGGATGAAAAGAATGATACCCCTTACCGTAATAAATTTAAGAGTGTGAAAAGAATGATATTCCTTACCACAGTAAATTTAAGAGTTTGAAATGAATGGTATTCCTTACCACAGTAAATTTAAGAGTTTGAAATGAATGGTATTCCTTACCGTAACACGTGACTGGATATTGATTTAAATGAGGTTGATTAACTTGAACAGTACACGTATACTTATAGATCTTCACAAATACTCAAGATGACTTAAGCACACTTAGAGAGAACTTTCACAAGAAGTATTTAGAGAGAGAAAGAAAGAACAAGTAAGGAAGTTTATGAAAAATCCTTAAGTTAAGGCTTCTATTTATAGCCAAAAATCTTATCATTCATTTAATCTAAACCATTCATTTAAAGATCATCTTTTAATCTACACCATCCATTTCAATTATTATATTATCTTTAATCTACACCATTCATTTCATATCACCTAATAATCACCTAACTTTATATTATAAACAAATAACTTTATCAATTCAATTATTAAACAATAATTCACACTTTAATCTACACCATTCATTTCATATCACCTAATAATCACCTAACTTTATATTATAAACAAATCAATTCAATTATTCAACAATAATTCACACTTTAATCTACACCATTCATTTCATATCACCTAATAATCACCTAACTTTATATTATAAACAAATAACTTTATCAATTCAATTATTATGACTAATTGTTATAAATACAGTATAGTTAGCTCTTAGATATCAAGTCAATAAATTAATGAAATACAACTGTTTAAATAACATCATAATAGAGATAACAATAATGTAAAATAAAGCATACGTTACTGTGTAATGACAATTATTGATTCAATAATGTGAATTACTGTGCATATGTTACTGTGACAATTATTAGGTTCAATAATTTTAAAAACAGTGCAACAACAATTATTGACTCAATGATATAAAATACAGTGTAATGACAATTATTAAATCAATAATGCAAAATACTGTGTAACAACAATTATTGAGTTGATAATATAAAATATTATGCAGTGACAATTATCGATGAAATGATGCGTAACAGTTACGGTGTCAATTATCAGACCAAAAATATGAGACACTATGCAATACCGTGTGTTACTGTAGAGTACCGAGTGCTACAGAAAATACCAATAACTACCGTATGCTACTATTCTTTTATCACCGGTATTTTAACAGTTCCGTTGACTATTTTTATTTAAAAAGGTTATTTCTGTCGTTTTCTATATCCGACAAATATTCCGTTGTGGGGTCCACCAATAATTTGTTATTTCGGCGCCGTCGGACCAAACGAATATTCCCCGACCAAACGAATATTCCCCGACAAAGCGAATATTGTCCGACAAAATAAAATTTGCACATAACATCCTTAACTTTTAACTTTATCGATTTAACCACTTACTGTTTAAAAAAATATCTATATGAAGAAAAATTAAATTTTGTATTTCATAAAATTCGGGGTCTTACATGGGAGGTCTTATTTATAGCCAACAACTAACCCTTCATTAACTTGCTAATTCACCCATGTTGGTGAAATTAAAGCCTAATCAAGCTTACTATTCCATTGAATGACCAAGTGATAGACATATGGAATGACTAGGGTGGTTGAACAACTTATGACAATGAGTGATTTAGAAGCAATCTAGAAAATCAAGCAATCCAAGTGGGACCCTCAAAAATTCAGCAAAATGGGATTTTCCAAGCCATTTTTCCTTTAATTTTTCTACTTTAATTATACATATATATATCTATATATGTATATTTATATATGTAACCATTTTAACCAATTTTGACTTCCTATTGGACTCCACTTTGGACTCTAGGATTAAATATATTGGGCTCATTCAATTATATTGTTTTGGCTCAATTTCAATAACACATTGGGCTCACATTAAATATTCTAGGTTACATTTAATTAAATCAAGCATTGGGCTTGTTTAATTAATTACATGGACTAGTAATTAAATTAATTACATGGACTACTAGGTTAATATCTTTGATCTAGTTTATCAACTCATTTGGATTTAAAATATAATCCAATTAAATTTACTTTAATTAACTATACACCTTGCTTTAATTCTTTAAATAAATATACGCATACACAAGTACATTTATTTAATTATCTAAAGTACAATTAATTAGTACAAAAAGTTTAAATTCATTGCTAAATATTTATTAAGTATATTTACAATAACTAATGAAATTTGTGGTCATTACAATGATAGTACCCCACAACCGTTCATTGGTATAGATATAAACAAATGTATAACTAAAATTGTAGGGACAAATCCTTCAAACATTTACCTACTATGAATCAATTGAGATACTGATAACTATATTTTTGTCTTTATTCTTCATTAATCTCTCTCTCTCTCTCTCTCTCTCTCTATATATATATATATATATATATATATATATATATATTAATTTAAGTTCATCAATTTCATCTTTTTTTATTCCCTATCTTATTGAAATTGAATTTTGGTATTTCTCTTGCAGCATGAAGTTTACAGGCCTTACCTTGATTTTCTTCAAACCTTGACAAAAAAGATGATGAAGCTACGGACCTAACATGACACTTTATTCGTTCAAGTTCGTTATTATTCTTTTAGTTTTTTTATGTTAGTTAATAAATAATGTAACTACTTTGGTCATTGGGAGACCAAGATACAATAACAAATTATGTAGTTATCGTGACTCAAGCATTATTTATTTATATATGGAGTATTGGTTTTATTGGCTCTTTATGCATTAGTTTGTCAATTTGTTTGAAACAAGTATGACATTTATATTTACTTGAAATATTAAATGTAATATTTCTTATACATATAATAATAATAATAATAATAATAATAATAATAATAATAATAATAATAATAATAATAATAATAATAATAATAATAATTGATTTGAAAATCAATTATAACTTGCAATTAATTTTGATTATTTAGTAATAAATTTTTTATTTACAAATTTATAATTTGTAAAGGAATTTTTCTCTCACTAAATTAAAAAGAAAATCTCAATTTATAGTTAGTGAGGGAAAATATTCTCTCGTTAAATAAATTTGTTTGTCACAATATATTATTTGTGAGAGAATAAAGTTATTCACTAATTTCAAATAGTCATTCTTAAAATATTATTTGTGAAGGAACCACTCTTTCACTAAATAACAATATTTCATTACCAAATATAATTTGTGAATAAAAAGTTATTCACAATATATCCTTCATAAAAAATATATAGTCATTACTTAGCGAAGGATACCCTATTGCGAGGATGTCTAATGCGAGTAACTGCGTGAAGGAAATATTTCTTCACAATAAATCTCTTCTGAGTGATATATTATGTCTTGTGAAGGATTTGTTGTAATATCTCGGATATTTAAATGAATTAGAAATAAAATATTTAATATTTAATAAAGGTTGGAGTTTGATAACCTAGTAGTGATAGATAAATAGATGTCCAAATTAAATTTAACGGACTAACTTAGATATGGTGATATCAAAATTTTTGATAAGTTAGCAATTAAAGTGATAATTCAATAAACTTGACTAACATCAAGTCTAATTAAATTAAGAGAATTAATTAGTGGAGTTATGTAATTATGCGACGTGGTTGCATGTAATTAAATATGTATTTATATGAATATATGTATGTGCGTATTTAGTAACATAATTTAATGGTTAATTAAATTGTGGTAAATGAATAGATTAATATTAAATTAATCTGAATTGAATTAAAATGTTTATTGTGGAATTAATTTAGTTATTATATTGATTATACTCATTAATCAATATTTATGTAAATTATTGATAAATTATTTGTGAAGAATAATTAGGTAATTTATATAATTATTAATTATATAAAATAGTTGAATTAATTAAGGGAGAATAGTAATTATATATATTGTACAATATTTAATTTCATATATATAAAGGGATTAAATTAATTGTTTAATTTTAAATAGTAATTGAATATATTAAATGAATATATTCTATGATTAAATAAATCATTGTAAATGATTTATGAGAGTGAGAAATTGAATTATACAATTATTTGTATAATATTAATTAAATAATTTAATAAATTATTTAAATAAAAAATTGAGTAAATATATTATTATTTTAATGTATTTTCGGGTAAATGGATGTATTTCCATAATTGATGAGAAATGAATTATTTAATGTAAATGTATTAAATAATTTAATTTATGGTCTAAATAATATATATTAAATTATATATTGTATTAATTTTAATTTCATAAGTTATTGTGAAATTGTTTTTGAGGTAAAGTAATGTGTATAAATAATATATATAGATTATATATATTATTGTTAGCGAACACACTCTAAAGTTTTAATATCAAAATAATTGATAGGTTGTCATTAATTAAATATTCAATTAAATTGAATATAATGTGTGAATTAAATTTTATAAATTAATTAATATGATAATTAATTAATGTAAATAATGTAAAATATTATTAATAATATTATTAGTCCATTTAGTAATTTAATATTAATGGGTTAGAGTATTTAATTAATTAATCAATTAAATTATTATTTAATTATGGATTGGATAATTAATATGTAACAAAATTAATAATTAATCATTTGGGTTATAATTAAATAGCCCAATGATAAATTAAATGGACTTGACAAACTAGTAGCCCAAATAATTTAATTGGAGCCCAATTGATATTTTAAATAAAGCCCAATGCTTGACTCACTTGAAAAATACTTTATAAAACTATTATTTATTAAAAAAAAGTAACTTTGGTCAATCTTTTTGGGACAAGTATCATGGTGTTGCCGGCAAAGGAGTAAAAGCTAGTGATTTGATTTTTGTTTTCTTTTATTTTATTTAATTAAATAAAGGATGCTTGTTTATTTTTTTAAGTACATGACACCATCCCTCTTTCACCAACTAAGGCATGGGTTAACTTTCTTGTGTAAGTATCCAATAGCTAGCTTGTGTTGGTATAATTTCATAGATATAAGATATATATCTATACATTATGGCAGACTTAAGTCATTAGAGAGAGAGAATTGTTAGTCATTTATTCTTCTTTCACTTTTCAAATTAGAGAGAAAATATTTGAGAGCAAGGATAAGGAAGGAGAAGGAATTCTTGGTTCATGCCATCCCCCTTCACAACCCATTTTGGAAGAAAAATGAGGATAGCCATTAAAATGAGGTAATGGTTATTTTAAATGTAGTTTATTTTTTTTTAAATTAAATAAACCAACATGTGAGTATAAACATGTTAATGTAGTTAATAATATGTGATAGTAATATTTATGTCATGCTTGAGTTTAATATGCTTGGTTTGTATTTTTGGTATAATTTATATGCTAAAAACATGTGTTTGGTGGTGTTAAATCAAGTATCAAAATAATGTCCAAAAATAAACTTTATAATATTTAGATTTAATGTTATAATATTATAGAACATTAAATCATGAGAAAAATAAAGTTTGAATCACTCAAAATGGAGTTATACACAAAAAGTTATGATTTGTGGTAGTTTATGTGATGTAAAAATTTTTATAAAAAATTTTAACATTAAATCATGAAAAATTAAATTTTCATGTTATAAATTGATATTAAGTGATTGGTAAATTTTTTGGATTTTTATTGAGGACTTAAAGATTTCTTGAAGGTATAAAATTTATTAAGTTGTGTATTAAAATAGCACTGTTCACGTTCTGCTGGTTGGAGGAAAAAAAATTGGAGCCGGCCGCGCAGTGCGCGAGTCACTGTTCATCGCTAGACGCGGAGCCAAACGACGCCGTTTGGCGTATAAAAAAAAAAAAACCCGCGCGCAATGCGCGGAAGTCAATTTCCGGAAGTTGAAAAACAGCACCGTTTTGGTGTGTTTCTTTGGTACGCGCGCAATGCGCGGTAATAAAATTTTTGGCGAAATTACCAGATTGCCCCTCCGTCCGATTTTCTAATTAATTACGAAATTGCCATCGGTCCGATTTTTCAACTTATTTACGGAAATGCCATTCTGGATAATTTAAATTAATTTAAATGTTTACAAATTAATTTAAAATTATAACAAAAATATTAATAATACAAAAATGATATTTAGGTATTGAATATTATATTTTCCAAATATAATAAGTATTTAGGATTAATATTTAAATGTTGTAAATATTAATCTAGTTAGTTTAATATTATATTTTTCAAATATAATAAGTATTTAGGATTAATATTTAAATGTTGTAAATATTAATCTAGTTAGTTTAATATTATATTTTTCAAATATAATAAGTATTTAGGATTAATATGTAAATGTTGTAAATATTAATCTAGTTAGTTTAATATTATATATATTTTTAAATATAATAAGTATTTAGGATTAATATTTAAATGTTGTAAATATTAATCTAGTTAGTTTAATATTATATCTTCTGAATTTATGATTAAATTAATTATTATTTAATTAATATTAAATAATAAACAAGGATGATAAATTAATTAATTATTATTTAATTACTATTAAATAATAATTAAAGACAACTAAGATTGATTATTTAATTATTTATTATTTGATTAACTTTAAATAATAAATAAATTCAGTTAGTTATTATTTGTTATTAAATAATAACTAATGATATTTGAGTATTTACTATATAATTTTATTATTTATTATTTAATTAACTTTAAATAATAAATGAATCTAGTTAATTAGTTATTATTTATTATTAAATAATAACTAAAGATATTTGATTATTTTTAATATAATATAATTATTTATTATTTGATTAATTTTAAATAATAAATAAATCTAGTAAGTTATTATTTATTATTAAATAATAACTAAAGGCAGTTAATTACTTACTATTTAATTAATGATAAATAGTAATTAAATGAAATTAGATTTAATGGAATAAAGAAAATGTCTTTTAACTCTTTTGTTTAAACAATTATAATAAATTGTTTAATAGTTTAATAAGTGTTTAACACTTGAGAAAATTATTTTCTAACTTATTAAATTATTAACCTAATATGATTGAGGGTCTATAAGGTTAATAATATTGTTTTGACTGATGTATATCATGTGTTAGTACTTATATGGTAGATAAGTTCCTTAGTAAGCGTATAGTTGTGCAAATACGCCGTACTAATTATTAGACCAACTTTATTAATGTTAGGTCTTTCAAAGCCAGTTAGTTAAAGCTAGACACTTATTATAGCTGAGCAGACAGGCAAGTTTCCTAAACCCTACTCAATTTATATTCGAGCAGGATATATTAATTTATTGTTCGAGTTCCTAATTCAAACTCAAGTTATTATGTTTCAAGCATGCTAGTGGTTTAATTCTGTATAATTATTCCACCTCTTTAAATTGTTGATTCGCACATAGTGCATGTTGCATGTGTTCATCAGGTATGAAAGGCTGATCACCTTCATTACCATAAGGTTCAGTTAAATTGTTCATGGTCATTATTGACACTCAACATTTATTTATTCAGTCATTCAATTATTGAAATTATGACTCGTACTCTGTCACAATTATTATATTGTTGAAAATCCAAAAGCTTATTCTTTCTTTCAATCATGATATATCGTTATTGTATTTAAACTTGCTGAGCAAAGTCGTTGCTCACTCTTGCTATATCATGATAACAAATTTCAGAATAATACGAATGTCCGAGGAGAGACGGAGACAGAAGCAAAATACAAGATTATAGTATTATGCATGATAACTAAATTGTTATATGATGTAAGTAATTTTGTAAACCTTTTTATGAATCTAAAGGTATATATGTAAGTTAAGGTTAGAAACCTTGGGAAAATATTGTAGAATAAACAATTTATGTTTATATATTCCGCATTAGTTATAGAACATGTATGAAGATGATGTATCGTGACGTACGAAGTCTAGGGTTCAAGGAACCCGGATTTGGGGTCGTTACATTTGTCCTTCACTATATGCCTTTTTGGTGTAGTGGGTGACCATCTAAAGAACAAAGTATGCCTAAGTATACTCATTAAAGATAACCTTCAACAAGTAGACAATGCGCAACTTCAAGACAAACAATTCTCAGGTTTTATTGATTAAATTCTTCTTATAAAGCATGGAATGAATCTATAGGCAAAATAAATATTATGCTTTCTCTTGGGAAGTGTATGCAATTGTTAGTGCAAATTGATAATATAATGTCTGACTCTACTAATGATAAGTTTATAAGAAATTAGCCAAGTTTTTGCAAAACAAGAACATGATGTGCGTGATGAATCTTTTGAAAGACGAATGAAGCACATTGGTGAAGTCAATGTCATGAACCAGATCAAGAACTTCAAGAAATACTCTAAAGATAAAGATTAGTCACCTCCATGAAAACATTCTCAATCTCTGTAACTAAGCTAAATCAAAATGAATGAGGTAAAAGTATTGATCAATACAAAATGTATTACTAGATTTCTTCTGTGTTCTTAAGTAAGTAAGATCAAATATTATGTTTGTACTACATCTAAAGGATATTTAGAAAAAGGTTTGATTTATCGTATACAAAAAATAAACACTTATAATATTTTAGATATCTAGATGCTGACATTGCATAATGCAGAATAAACAGAAGGAGCACTAGGTGAAAGTTGTCAAATGATGAACAGTAAACATATCTCATAGTTCAGTAAAAAAGCAAAAAATGTCAAGATCAACGATAGATGTTGGTTACATTGATGCAGAGAGCGGTTGCATTCAATTGCCTTAAAATTAGGCAGTTGATCATGAGGTCTTACTCTTATCTCAATTTGATCATTCTTATGATTGCAATACTAACATACATTTTTGAGCTTAACACATGAACATATAGCATCTTTATGTGCTGAATGATAATTTTATTTGCCAGTGATATCTATATAGAAAATTGAATTAATGGTTTACTTTTCCTAAAATTCCAAACCGCTAATCATAAAATGCTGACAAGTTTGCTAAGTAAAGCTAACTGTAAAGTCTTAAAAATTCCTTGAATTAAAGTTAATGAAAGTCACTTAAAACTCTTAAGTATAAAAATTAACATTGATCTTAAAGTAAAATTGTTCGTAAAGCAAAACTACTTTTGAAATGTTCATAGAGTTTATGTAAATTCGTTGCGTGCACACTTTACGATGAAAGAAAAGTTCAAAATGACAAAAGGAATCAACTAAAAAATCTGCAAAAGTCTAATATATAATCAAAAACGTCTAAAGGTCATCTAAAAAGTCATAGCTACGCCGACCTAGTAAATGTAAGGAAATTTGACAAATAAATCATTGTAGTCAATTGATGGTTGACTTTCAAATATAAGCATAACACATGTACACCTTGAACATAGAATCGATGACTATTATGCACATATTTTCAAACTTTCTCTTTTTATACAATAAGTCTTTTCAACTTCTCAGTTGATTACATAGATTACATAAAAATTGAAATTGTCACAAGATCTCTTAAATCTCGTCTTTTCATTTTCAGCAGAAGCCATTAAGTCTTGATTGACCTTTCAACTTACACTCCCTATATATAAAAATTGGTATCAGCACTCAAACGCACTTAAAATCCTTCTTAGTTGTTACGAACTCGAAAGAAACTATGTCTACTCCCCAAACCTTCATAAACATTGTCTTACGATCAGATTTTGTACTACTTCTATATGAAGAAAGAACCGATCAGACCACTAGAAGAAAGGGTAGAAGCATCAAAGTAGTGATCGCTTACTGTGAATCAGGACATATTCTGGAAAAAGGATTATGGCATTGATCCGAACGTGCCAAATTCGATTTCACTCAAGTGAAATTTGGAGTGAAATTCGAATGTCCTCATCATTTCTGAACTGTTCAATACAGTTTATACTCTTAGCATCAAGTTTTCTAATCACGTAGAAGGAGTATTCCCCCATACTGATGCATCTTATGATGATGTAATTAGCAGGACTAGATGAGCTTCAACGATCATGGGAAGTCCAGTCATTGAGTCAGACGACTGAGAACTCAAAGGAGAAGAGAGAAAGGTGCATGTCGAAGACTCGCCTCTCCTAAATCTAATCTTCAAAGCTCTCAGAATTCGGATCTTCAACAAACTCCATTGAAGACACTATGCCAGATGATGCTAACAAAAAATGAGAGAAGAAATACGAAAAGAAAGGGCAAAGGTTGAGACTGAAGGTGAGACAAAATAAAATTAGACTATAAATCATGTAATAGTTACTTAAAATAGGGGGAAAATCTATGGGTAATAAAATAAAAAGTTTATTTTCAGAATCTCACTGTATATTGTTTACTTACTAAGTTGATATTGTTCAATTATATTGCTTGCTGAGTTGATTATATAATGTTCATATTTACATTGCTTTGTTTAACTATCTATTGAGAAGTGAAAATTATTTAGGGTTTTATTATCATCAAATAGGGAGAGAATGATAGTGCAAATGGTTAATGATTTGATGATGATCGTATAAATAAACATATGGTAATTAAACAATGACAATGATCATAAAGTTAAATATATGATAATCATAGAGTGAAACGTATAATAATGTTAAATGTATTTCATATAATTCAATGCATAAACTGTAAAAATGATTATGTTAGTAAATAAGGAATTTGTACAGTCCTTATAAAAGAACGTATTGTACAAGAACTTATAATTGATATGAATGTTAATGTATATTCATAAACTATAACTTTTGTAAAGTTCTTAATAATAAAATCAATGTATAAGGACTTATACTAGAAGATCAAACTTGTTAGGTTGATCTATGAAGAAAACTTAATGTATAGACCATGGGAAATCTCAGGTGTTTTGAATGATCGAAAGGTTCATCTTGAGTTCGTAGAGTATGCTCAAAAATTGTATGAAAGGTTACAGTCATCAAAGAGATTATAGAATAAGCTAGATTTACAAAGTCAAGTTTATACAGAAAGTTCAAGATCGTAAAACAACAATAGACTAGAATAGCAAGTTCAAGTTCATATGGTAACAATCAGATCGTATTACAAATTCAAAATTATAGTGCAAGATCATATAGTGTTCAAAGCTCTGAATCATATAGCAAACTCAGTTCAAAGAGCAATATCATAGCCATAAAGTAAAGTCAGTTTGTATGATGAAGATATGATTGCAAGGCTGACTCGAAAACGTATAGCAAAAGAAGATCGTATAACAGCTTTGATCGAAGAACAAAAAATCCAACACAGACTCTATGTTCCTCATCTAATTCAATGATTAACTTAATTCATAGACCAAGTCAAAGCAGTCAGAGCAATCAGATCGTCGAGTAAGATGCCTAAGTTTAAGATGGTAGAATTATCAAATGAAGAACAGAGAAATTATCGAGCAGAGCAAAACATGGTTGTTGAACCAAACAAAACTACAAAGCCAAAAGAAGAAGATCAACAAAAAAAACAACAAATCCATCAAGGCAAGAGTAAGAAGAAAATAATTTAAGAAGTTTACAGAGTAAAGGAGCCAAACAACAGAAGTCATAGAATAAGAATCATCTAATAAGATATCTTAAAATCAACTCTACGACTTATAATCTACAGATCGTCAAGTGAGTGCAAGTTATAAAATTCAGAGAAAACCTCAACATCGTTGAAGAATATCGTTGAATAAAACTGTGAAGAATCATTAACAAAATCACTAAGGATATGAACTGAACAACAAAAGGAGAATTATAAGAGACTATGTGCTAAAAAGTGAACTGACAAATAAGAATGCTTAATCACAAAGCATACACACTTCAAAAAGGGAGAAAATATCAAAAAAGACAAAGAGCTAAATATGAAGATGACCAAATACATGAAATGCACTGAAAAAGAAGTCAAGTGATGAGTACAAATCATACTAAGGGAGCTGGTCAAGAAAAAGGAAATGAATCTTAGCAAGTGCTCAAATAAAGTTCTCTGAGAAATTGGACAGAAGATTTAAAATTGAAGCAAAAAACATGGTATCCATCATAACAAAAGAAGTGTTGAGCAAATACAAAGTGGTATGTATCAGTGTCCAAGAAAAAAGGAACTTGTTAATGTACGTAAAGAAAGCAAAAATGGAATATTACAAAATCTCATAGTTCGAAAAATCAACTCTGTAATATCCCAAATATTTCAAAAGTGATCTAACAAGATCTAAGCAAGGTTGTCAATTCAAAACCTAAGATTGATTGCTCAAGCATACCTTGAGCTATCTTAAAGAATATATACGACTCGAAACTACGATCGTATACAACTAAGAGGTTAAATTCTTTAACCTAAACTATGTGTTATGTGATTAGTAAAGCTTGAATTGAACTTTTAAATGTGCTGTATGAAATATCTATGTGTAGGATTTTGTGTTTTGGTTCAAGTAGTTAACCGTAACACTTATTAAAAATCAGAAGTCAATTTAGGGCAAAAACCTAAATTGGAAAAAGAGTTCAAACCTAAACCCTAACCCTAGGGTCTAAACCCTAGAAAATAACCTAGGCCCTTGAGCAAAATGTGAAGGTTAAATTGACATTCTGTTTCAAGATTCAACCTTCCCACGCTTTAAAAACACGTAATAGTCAGTAAAAGTTTTTCTCGAAAAACGTGTAAAAAGCACTATTCACGAAGAAACGTTTTTCATTCGTTTGATCGTTTCTTTCATCTGTAGGACTTCTTGTATTTCACGACATAGTGATAATATGAGGTTTAGATGCCAGGGAATCAATAAAATTTTCTTGGGAAAAAGACGAAAAAGACACGATTTACGAGAAAACGTTTGTCGTCTTTTTGAACGTTCTTTTCAACGTTTGGACTTTTTCTATTTCACGATATAGCATTTATACGGGGAATAGATGCCAGGGAGCCACTGATATTTTTCCATAAATAAAACGTAAATCGCTCTTCAAACGAAAACGCTTTCCGTTTTTGATCAAACCGTTGATGGATACAGTGTTTGTATGCAACACCGGTGCGTAATAAGCAATAAAAGATTTTCTCGAAAAGTGTGTCGGGAATAAGACGAAATAGGGAAAAGACAAAAATAAATATTATTTTTGACTTTTTGGTCTTCTAACCATTTTCTGAGAAATGGTCGTCAAAAACACTATTCACCGAAAAACGTGCCAAGTCTTTTGGACTTTTCACTTTACAGAAAAGTGTTCATTCGGAACAAAACTCAGTAATATCAAATTTTTAAATCAGTAGAAGTTAACCAAATTAGTTGGAATCAGACTGTTATATAATTAACTGCTAATTCATCCGTATTGTTTTCATCAAACGGATCATGAGATAGGTTAACATTAAATTTGAATAATCAAATTTATCAGATTAATACCTAATTATATTATTCAATCATAATTAGTGTCTAGAATGAAAGAAATTTATCAATCGCGTCGCCCGGTAGGTGTATTTGAGAAAAATACACGGAAGGTTATCCGAGATTAATTCAAGAAAAACTTCGAGGGTCAGACGAGACATCATATTAATACTGTATGATGTATTTTATTAATAAAATACGTATAAGTAATTAAAACTTATATTACTAATGCGAAATATTTTAAATTAATCGCACGCGATTTATCCGATATACCGAAATCGGAAGAAATAATGACAAAACAGCTCGGGAAGCTTCTAGAAGCTTGGCTTGGAAAATATCTAGATATTATTCTAGTTTTATTAATTAAATAATGTGCGAAATGACTAAAATACCCTTAGCTTTTAAACTAATGACCAAACTACCCCGACCCTTGGTTTTCCTATAAATAGAAGGCTTAAGTTCATTAGTTCTTTACCATTTTTGAAAGCTAAAGAGCAAATATAGAGAGAGTTCTTGTGAGACAAGAATCGATTGCAAAGAAATAGTTAAAGCTTGCAATAATAAAAGGTACGATTCTTAATCGTTATTATGCTTAAAGTTTTATTTTATCGATGAGGCTCAAGAACATAAGTCGTAGCCATGTACGATTTTTCGTTCTCCGTGTTCCTTATGACTTGAGCAAGTCGTTGTTATGTCAAATTTCATTTCATAGTTTAAAGTTCAAGAACATACGTCGTATCCATGTACGGTTTATCCGTTCTCCGTGTTCTTCGTATGTTCTGGAGTATTATTATAAATTGTTATATTTAAGTAAACAAGTCGTTATAATGACCAAATTTTGTCTATTATAAAGTGTTATAATCACATATGTAAGCAGTTATAATGCTCAAATTATTTCAAGTATGAAATCCAAAAGCTCAAGAACATAAGTCGTTACCATGTACGATTTTTCGTTCTTCGTGTTCTTCGTGTGTTCTTGAGCAAAAGTCATAATTTCTACATAAGTAGGTTTATGATTTGGTAATTTAGTGTTATGGGATGATGAAACATGATGGCCTTGCTAACTAATGCTTGTGGCATCAAGTTTTAGTAGTCGAAACGAAGAACGATGAAACTTTGTTCTTCGTGTTCTTCGTGTTCTTCGATTCGTTCTTCGTGTTCTTGAGAAAAAGTCATAAAATCTTATATAAGTTGGTTTATGATTTTGTTATTTTTATGTTATGAAGTGATACGGAGTGTTAGAACATGTTATCTTAGCAAATTAATGCTTGAGGTATCATGTTTTACCAATCGGATCAAAGAAAGCTAAGCTTAATATACTCGCAGAATATTTGTTTCAAATTTCCGAAAATTTAAAGTCTGAATCTGCCTTAGAAACCTAAATGAAAGTTGTAGCTCATGAAATTCTAAGCAATTTAGACTCAAGAATCACTCAAAAATGTTTTCGTATGACAAAGTTATGGCTGTCACTGTAAAAGAGGTCAGAATTATGAATCAGTTTTAGATCAGTCCCTTTAATGGGAAATATGTGTAAATCAGTAAGGAATATCGAACTTTTGTCTGAATGAAAGTTGTAGGTACGGAAGTTACGAACGCGTGAAATTTTGAACGACTCAAAAATGTTTTAAAACGAAGAAGTTATGGCCGTTTAACCGAGTTGGGGTCTGGCAGTCCAACAATCTGCCCAAATCCGAAAATTTGGCTTAAAAATGAGTTTTTGAGTTAGCCAATTTTCCAAATAATTTCACCTATGAAAATAGTGTAGTTAAGTTATTCTAAGACTTATTCAAAAGGAAAATTTGATAAACTAACGTTCGGGGTCGCGTAACCCTTTTTGTAGGCGTTTAACGATTTCCCGGGAAAACCCTAACATGGTTTTAAGGCAAGTCTTCTAACTCTTGCTATGTGCTACTTGTGTAGTATTGCTAAAATGTTAAATGAGATGTGTAATGTCATGTTATTATGCAATAGATGATATGTGAAGTCTTTAACTGATGTTTACAAGCCTTCTAACTGTTATGTTTTATGTTTACGATTTACGAACACGATTTATACACTTTGTGTGTCAATGTGATATAAATTGTTGGAACATGAGTTATATGTGATATTAAATGAAGAATTATGTTCAGTCAATGCATGTTAAAAGTTTATATGAAAGCATAAACTGCGTATGTGCTGTATGTTAGACTTGCTGAGCCGTCGTGCTCATTCTTGCGAATAAAACCTTATTTGCAGATTAAAGATGAACGTTAAGAAGATCATGAACTTAAAGATGTAGCATAGATTAGGTTTTCATGTAAATTGATTGTATTTGTATGTCATAATGACTGTTGTAATACGAACAAACAAACATGTAACCGAATATTGAATGAATGATATAAATAATTATCATCAGAATGTTGTTATGTCTTTATTTTGATATAACCTAGAATTGTTAAAATTTAACATAGTATTGATAATGATCTATTTATCTGGATGAGGATCGGTAAATAACTTGTGAGTGCTGTACATCTGAGACAGAACTAAGCGATGTTGACTGGTCAAATCCATCGTTAAGGTTCCTCGGACCCAGGTATAACTCGTTATTACTATTCTGAATACCATATAAGTAGGATTATTGATATGAAGAGATATCTTTGTATATTGATACTTGTAGTACGAATGAGACCGTTACAAGTGGACGTATATAGAATATTTAAATCCTAAGGCTAAAATTAAACCGTTATATATGGTTTTATCCATTTATACGGATGAAATACAAGTTGATACTTGTATACTTATGAGACTGAGATCAAGTTAAGATCCAGGGACAAAGTTAAGAGAAATTTTTAATGTTATGTCTAAATTAAGACTAATTTAACCAATATGATTATGGGATCATTGGTTAAGTCAATAGATGTATGAAATTAACGCACAAGGTCCGCCGCATCGAAAGCGCGGGGATTTTTGGGGGCGTTACAGTTGGTATCAGAGCAGTGGATTATAGTTTTGAGGTAACAAGTACCTTGGAGTATAATCTGATGGATTAAAAAGAAATGGACTTGTGAAGAGTCCGTATATAAATTAAAAGATATGTATAAATCTTATTAAATCTTAATACATAAAAATTATTATGTGCAAAGAAATATAATGAATAAATATAAACTCTTTACGAGAATATCTGAAGATAAATGGACTCTTAATGAGTTCTCAAAGCAAACAATAAGATAAAATAATCTTATTAGTTTTTGTGTGAAACCGTTTCATAAAAAAATGAAATGGTGTGTATGGTATGTTGTGTAATTATACCTAAGAAAGGAGATGAGTAAACTCATAAGGAATGTAAATGATGAAGGAATGAATTAAGAAAAGAAAGTGACTAAGATAGTTATAGAACGATTAGGGATTTCAATTGAAAACTCATATTAGTAAAACTGAGTAGAACGACTCTCTTGTATGGGAAAGAGTTTAATATGCTTCAGAGAACCGATCTAACTACACTGTTGGTATGAATGATTCATGATCAGTGTTCTCAAAGCGGGTTACACACTGAATGAAATCATTTGAGGATAGTGTTGATGAGACGGAGAACTGATTCATTAGTTCTTGGGTGGAGGAATAACTCAATTTGCTATATTGATAAGTAAATTAAAATCTTGTTTCAAACTCTTCTTTGTATATATTTTGAGAAGGTGATTCTTTTCTCATATGTATATTGACTAGTTAGTAGTTGTTACGTCATAACTATAGTTTTAAAAATATTTGTATGTTAGTTACTGAGCGAACGAACCCTTGTTATAGACTTGGGCTATGATATGTTAGTCGAACCGACTTGTGAGATGCGGCTACGATTTGTCTATTCAGTGCGATATTGATCAGTACCAATGTGCGCTGAGACATTTCAATTCCGTGTTGATGAGAAGGGGAACTAATATATTTGTTTGTACTTGGTTTAATACAACCAATCAGTTTACTATATTACTATATATTTGAAAAACTTGTGTTATGGTTAGAGAATAATGGAAAAGATAGAGGATTGAGGGTATTTCAAAAAAAAAAAAAATCTTCTAGCTATGCTAGATCTTCATGGTTATATTCGCACTTGTGTGCCTTTGAAAAGAGTGGTTCACTAGTTGAACTGGAAAATTTTGTTAGTTCTTCACTAGCTATGTTATTCATATGTCTATGCTAATTGTTTTGGCTAGACGGATTTAATGCGAAGAATAAAAATGATTTATTCATCAACACCCTATTTAACCTGGTGTGAAGATGATACATGATGAGTCATCAACGCACTTTGCAAGGTGCGGTATACAGTCATAAAATTGCTTTTCAAAAAGTTTGAATGGTTTAAATATGAGTCAATGCCAATTGTTTCGGCTAGACACCTTTGGTTATGAAAAAAGAACGGACGTAGGAATTCGATAGACGCAATAAACCGCGTCTTATATGGTACGACAGGCTGATCACCTAAAGTACAACGTATGTGTGTTCTCGATCTTAATTGATTGTTACACAATGTATGGTGTTCTCAATCTTAATTGATTGCTACACAAAGTATGAAGTGTTCTCAATCTTAATTGATTGCTACACAAGATATGGTTTTCCAGTCCGGATGATGATTTAAAAATTATGGGTTTTATAGTATTCATAGTTTTTGAATAAGGTAAAGGTCTTGATTGACCGTTGTATAAGTGAGAAGAATCCAAGATAAAGGAAGAATGAGACTGAATGTCGAGTATGAAAAGAGGTTTAAAACCTAGAGTTATGAAAGGAAATGTGTAGAGATAAGTGAACATTGTTTAGACCTAATCAAAGTATTTGAGGTTTAATGTGAGTAAAACATGAATTTAGAAAATTCATATTGAAGAGTAAATTGGAGATGATTATATTATAATTTCGAGGACGAAATTCTGATAAGAAGAAGAGAATGTAATATCCTGAATATTTATAGCACTTATAAATATGATATTAAATGACTAAAGTAATTGTAAAGTTAATTTCGAGGACGAAATTCCTGTAAGTTGGGTTGAATGTAATATCCCAAATATTTCAAAAGTGATCTAACAAGATCTAAGCAAGGTTGTCAATTCAAAACCTAAGATTGATTGCTCAAGCATACCTTGAGCTATCTTAAAGAATATATACGACTCGAAACTACGATCGTATACAACTAAGAGGTTAAATTCTTTAACCTAAACTATGTGTTATGTGATTAGTAAAGCTTGAATTGAACTTTTAAATGTGATGTATGAAATATCTATGTGTAGGATTTTGTGTTTTGGTTCAAGTAGTTAACCGTAACACTTATTAAAAATCAGAAGTCAATTTAGGGCAAAAACCTAAATTGGAAAAAGAATTCAAACCTAAACCCTAACCCTAGGGTCTAAACCCTAGAAAATAACCTAGGCCCTTGAGCAAAATGTGAAGGTTAAATTGACATTCTGTTTCAAGATTCAACCTTCCCACGCTTTAAAAACACGTAATAGTCAGTAAAAGTTTTTCTCGAAAAACGTGTAAAAAGCACTATTCACGAAAAAACGTTTTTCATTCGTTTGATCGTTTCTTTCATCTGTAGGACTTCTTGTATTTCACGACATAGTGATAATATGAGGTTTAGATGCCAGGGAATCAATAAAATTTTCTTGGGAAAAAGACGAAAAAGACACGATTTACGAGAAAACGTTTGTCGTCTTTTTGAACGTTCTTTTCAACGTTTGGACTTTTTCTATTTCACGATATAGCATTTATACGGGGAATAGATGCCAGGGAGCCACTGATATTTTTCCATAAATAAAACGTAAATCGCTCTTCAAACGAAAACGCTTTCCGTTTTTGATCAAACCGTTGATGGATACAGTGTTTGTATGCAACACCGGTGCGTAATAAGCAATAAAAGATTTTCTCGAAAAGTGTGTCGGGAATAAGACGAAATAGGGAAAAGACAAAAATAAATATTATTTTTGACTTTTTGGTCTTCTAACCATTTTCTGAGAAATGGTCGTCAAAAACACTATTCACCGAAAAACGTGCCAAGTCTTTTGGACTTTTCACTTTACAGAAAAGTGTTCATTCGGAACAAAACTCAGTAATATCAAATTTTTAAATCAGTAGAAGTTAACCAAATTAGTTGGAATCAGACTGTTATATAATTAACTGCTAATTCATCCGTATTGTTTTCATCAAACGGATCATGAGATAGGTTAACATTAAATTTGAATAATCAAATTTATCAGATTAATACCTAATTATATTATTCAATCATAATTAGTGTCTAGAATGAAAGAAATTTATCAATCGCGTCGCCCGGTAGGTGTATTTGAGAAAAATACACGGAAGGTTATCCGAGATTAATTCAAGAAAAACTTCGAGGGTCAGACGAGACATCATATTAATACTGTATGATGTATTTTATTAATAAAATACGTATAAGTAATTAAAACTTATATTACTAATGCGAAATATTTTAAATTAATCGCACGCGATTTATCCGATATACCGAAATCGGAAGAAATAATGACAAAACAGCTCGGGAAGCTTCTAGAAGCTTGGCTTGGAAAATATCTAGATATTATTCTAGTTTTATTAATTAAATAATGTGCGAAATGACTAAAATACCCTTAGCTTTTAAACTAATGACCAAACTACCCCGACCCTTGGTTTTCCTATAAATAGAAGGCTTAAGTTCATTAGTTCTTTACCATTTTTGAAAGCTAAAGAGCAAATATAGAGAGAGTTCTTGTGAGACAAGAATCGATTGCAAAGAAATAGTTAAAGCTTGCAATAATAAAAGGTACGATTCTTAATCGTTATTATGCTTAAAGTTTTATTTTATCGATGAGGCTCAAGAACATAAGTCGTAGCCATGTACGATTTTTCGTTCTCCGTGTTCCTTATGACTTGAGCAAGTCGTTGTTATGTCAAATTTCATTTCATAGTTTAAAGTTCAAGAACATACGTCGTATCCATGTACGGTTTATCCGTTCTCCGTGTTCTTCGTATGTTCTGGAGTATTATTATAAATTGTTATATTTAAGTAAACAAGTCGTTATAATGACCAAATTTTGTCTATTATAAAGTGTTATAATCACATATGTAAGCAGTTATAATGCTCAAATTATTTCAAGTATGAAATCCAAAAGCTCAAGAACATAAGTCGTTACCATGTACGATTTTTCGTTCTTCGTGTTCTTCGTGTGTTCTTGAGCAAAAGTCATAATTTCTACATAAGTAGGTTTATGATTTGGTAATTTAGTGTTATGGGATGATGAAACATGATGGCCTTGCTAACTAATGCTTGTGGCATCAAGTTTTAGTAGTCGAAACGAAGAACGATGAAACTTTGTTCTTCGTGTTCTTCATGTTCTTCGATTCGTTCTTCGTGTTCTTGAGAAAAAGTCATAAAATCTTATATAAGTTGGTTTATGATTTTGTTATTTTTATGTTATGAAGTGATACGGAGTGTTAGAACATGTTATCTTAGCAAATTAATGCTTGAGGTATCATGTTTTACCAATCGGATCAAAGAAAGCTAAGCTTAATATACTCGCAGAATATTTGTTTCAAATTTCCGAAAATTTAAAGTCTGAATCTGCCTTAGAAACCTAAATGCAAGTTGTAGCTCATGAAATTCTAAGCAATTTAGACTCAAGAATCACTCAAAAATGTTTTCGTATGACAAAGTTATGGCTGTCACTGTAAAAGAGGTCAGAATTATGAATCAGTTTTAGATCAGTCCCTTTAATGGGAAATATGTGTAAATCAGTAAGGAATATCGAACTTTTGTCTGAATGAAAGTTGTAGGTACGGAAGTTACGAACGCGTGAAATTTTGAACGACTCAAAAATGTTTTAAAACGAAGAAGTTATGGCCGTTTAACCGAGCTGGGGTCTGGCAGTCCAACAATCTGCCCAAATCCGAAAATTTGGCTTAAAAATGAGTTTTTGAGTTAGCCAATTTTCCAAATAATTTCACCTATGAAAATAGTGTAGTTAAGTTATTCTAAGACTTATTCAAAAGGAAAATTTGATAAACTAACGTTCGGGGTCGCGTAACCCTTTTTGTAGGCGTTTAACGATTTCCCGGGAAAACCCTAACATGGTTTTAAGGCAAGTCTTCTACCTCTTGCTATGTGCTACTTGTGTAGTATTGCTAAAATGTTAAATGAGATGTGTAATGTCATGTTATTATGCAATAGATGATATGTGAAGTCTTTAACTGATGTTTACAAGCCTTCTAACTGTTATGTTTTATGTTTACGATTTACGAACACGATTTATACACTTTGTGTGTCAATGTGATATAAATTGTTGGAACATGAGTTATATGTGATATTAAATGAAGAATTATGTTCAGTCAATGCATGTTAAAAGTTTATATGAAAGCATAAACTGCGTATGTGCTGTATGTTAGACTTGCTGAGCCGTCGTGCTCATTCTTGCGAATAAAACCTTATTTGCAGATTAAAGATGAACGTTAAGAAGATCATGAACTTAAAGATGCAGCATAGATTAGGTTTTCATGTAAATTGATTGTATTTGTATGTCATAATGACTGTTGTAATACGAACAAACAAACATGTAACCGAATATTGAATGAATGATATAAATAATTATCATCAGAATGTTGTTATGTCTTTATTTTGATATAACCTAGAATTGTTAAAATTTAACATAGTATTGATAATGATCTATTTATCTGGATGAGGATCGGTAAATAACTTGTGAGTGCTGTACATCTGAGACAGAACTAAGCGATGTTGACTGGTCAAATCCATCGTTAAGGTTCCTCGGACCCAGGTATAACTCGTTATTACTATTCTGAATACCATATAAGTAGGATTATTGATATGAAGAGATATCTTTGTATATTGATACTTGTAGTACGAATGAGACCGTTACAAGTGGACGTATATAGAATATTTAAATCCTAAGGCTAAAATTAAACCGTTATATATGGTTTTATCCATTTATACGGATGAAATACAAGTTGATACTTGTATACTTATGAGACTGAGATCAAGTTAAGATCCAGGGACAAAGTTAAGAGAAATTTTTAATGTTATGTCTAAATTAAGACTAATTTAACCAATATGATTATGGGATCATTGGTTAAGTCAATAGATGTATGAAATTAACGCACAAGGTCCGCCGCATCGAAAGCGCGGGGATTTTTGGGGGCGTTACAAACTCAAAGTTCGAAAGGGCAAGTTACAGAAGCTGTGCAGATCATAGAATATTTTCAAAGCTCGCAGAACAAGTTGAAGATCATACTGAAAAAAATTCAAAATCGTGTTGCAAGAAGCTGAATTGTAAGGCAAGATTTAGTTTATATTGTGAAGGCAAGTTCTGATCGTATTGTAATATCATGATCGTATTGTAGACTTAGTTCAAATAGAAATGATAAGATCAGTTCATATTGAGAAGACTGGATCGTATGGTAGGACTCAGTTCATATTGAGAAGACAAGATCGTATTCTGTTCACAAGATCGTATAGAAGGACTCAATTCGTATTGTGAAGACACAATCGTATAGAAGAAGGAAGAACATATGAGAATATAAATTGTATTGAAGCTCTAATCGTATTACAGAATCTCTACTATACGATCAGTTCATATGTTAGAGTGAAAGTTGTCAGACTACTGAAAGTGAGCATTACAAAGATTGAAAAGCCCGATGCAAATTCTCCAAGTCAAAATTGAAATCTAAAAAATAGAGCATGTTAGTGTCGACTGGCTAATTTGATTTTGGAAACATCAGCTGACCGTTGGATGCATATGATGGAGATCAGGAGAAAATGTACAACATGATGTCATCCACGTGGTTGCCATTTTTATCATACTAAAAATGAAGACAAAGTCGAAAGCAAGCTGACACTTATCTATAAATGCATCAAGATATTTTAAGATCGGGACATTAAATGAAGTAACGGTTAGTCTACAACGGGCATTTCAACACACATCTCTTAATAAAAGGGAATACTCATTCAAAATTAAAAGGGGGAGTAAGAGAGAGACCTGAACCTCAAAATCGTAGAGTTTAAAAGGGAGACTAGAGAGGAGAAGAAAATCGATCTAAAGACTAAACATATCATCAACCCAAAGTTTATAAATACTTTAGAGGATTGACCAAAGATTAATCAGAGCAAAAGAGAAAAAGACACATCAAATGGCTTCAGGGATCAATCATTCAGCTGTTAAGTTATATCAATAAAGAAGAACTTAACGCCAACTTAGCAGCACGTCAACCATCTACATCAACAACAACAGAGAGGCGAGACTTAGTGACTCGCCTGATTCTGAATGAATTAGGCCTTGTATGGGATGGACTTAGTGTCCAATTGTGATGGTTCTTAGTGAACCAGGTCTTAATGACATTTGTCGAGATTTAGTGACTCGAAGGAATCTCAGTGATTCAGTGTTGTAACAGATCTTAGTGATATGATTGTAATGATCGAGAATATGCCTAGTAGATTTTCTGCCAAAAGAGTAGACTAAGAGATCTTTGTACACCGAACCACTTAAAATATATTCATCAGATATTAGTAGTTTATTACATATATTATCTTTTTAACAAAAGAAAAACATTTAATACAAAAAATTATCTCACACAATATTATTTAAATTTCTTTATATATTGGGGTAAAAGTTTATCTTTTTGTGTAAAGTATTTCATTGTATTTTTATTATGTCGTTGCCATTAAACCTCATTTCTAATTTTTTGTGTCTAATTGTTAGACGGAAAATGAATTAATATCAACCTTGTGGGTGGATTTTTTTTTAAAACCTTATCGGGCCTCACATAGATAGATATATATCAATATTTTTTCGTTGCAGTAAATTAGTACCAAACAGAACTATTTAATAGAATCACCAATTTAGTTCGACTCCTCGGTCCCTATTTGTTTCTGAAGTATCAATGGCATTTATGTAGATTAATAATTAGACTGAAGCTATTACACTTACGTGATTTATGCTTGAAGATAAATAGATAATTGCATTGAGTCTATTACTGAGACATTTTTATTTTTTATATATTTTAAATATATATTGTTCCCAACCATACTTTTGACTAGTATAATTACTTGGTTTTGAAGTAATTGGTTCCTATTAATGACCCTTTTCTTTGAGGCCGCCAGTTATTTTGCTCTGAAAATCAGTACTTAATTGCTGCTGCATGTAAAGGTAGATGGAAGGATGAAGCTTTAGAAAATGCCAAACGAGTCCCAAGAATTGAGAAGAATCGATGCAGTTGTTGAAGGGACCCAAAACTATCTGTGCAGTCTTCCTGTAGATCCCTTGTTATAATAGTACAAAGGCTCTCCATTCTTGATTACCTGTCTTTGCGTGCCGCAAGTAGATATATGCGTGCCGCATTCTCGCTAGGCCAAGTGACGTTCCCAGGGCAATTTCCATGGCTCATTTTCTTCAAGGCAGATGATGGCCCCCAACCAGATTGGGAAAGGATGGACCGGAAACAACGAGAATATACCGTGTCACGACTACAACCGTCCACTTTTCATTGCACTGGAAAAATAGGAGACCCCTATACTAATCATATTTATGATATCCCGGAACAAACACGTGTCTTGCTTTCAAGGTTTGGGTGGGTGGCTATTTCTTTTATTATCAGATGATCATGCCTCGTCGTCTTCAATGTTCTTCTTCAATCCATTCTCACGGCTATGAATTGATCTGCCCTTTCTAGACGATTTGTCTCGGTTAATCAAGCCTGCATTCGGTATATCCGCCCCTCCTACGTCCAAAGATTGCATAGTATTTATTGTCAGTGTTCTAGATGAGGAAATAAATGGTTATAGGATCAGGATGTGTCACCGCGGGGTAGATGAATGGGACAAGAAGATATAGTTAGATGACGGAGAAACAACACAAAAATCATTTATTAGCAGTGTGTTCTACCATTGTGGGATGTTTTACTGCCTGCACCAGCTGGGGGATATAACTTGTTTGACGTTTCCAATAGTAATTGCGTGAGTGCAGAAAGCCTGGGCCTGGCATTACATTCCGCAGTACAATGGTGGTGTTTTTTGGAGGATAGAATCTCTTTTACTTGATATTGATTATTTCAATTTAGATCTGCTGACTAATTTAACCAAGACATCATCTCTGTAAGTTGCTGGCACATGTTCTTCAGGACGAGTCAATGGATCCAAGAATATTCAACACTGGCATGGAATCAACAGGGTTAATCCTTCTCAAAATCTCATGTGGGTTCGTTGATTGACCTGACCTATGCCGGCTGCTCTGTAAGGTGTCGGCATATTGCTTCAATCCAGAATTGGGAAATGTTATTTCATCCCTCCTGTATTTTTAAAATCTTTTTTTGTCATATGTATTGGGAAAACTGTACCCAGAATTAAGCTGTTATCACTTGTCCAATCCACGTGGTTTTGAATTTTCAGTTTCTTCATTGTAATTTGTCCTTTTATTATTTTATTTATTTTTAATTTTAAACTATTACAATTTAATTCTAAGGATACATTTCATCTAAGACCCCAGGAAGGAATCTGAAGAAAAGATCACGATGAGAACTTGAAAAGGCGGTCATGGGAGAACTAAGGGTGAAACTACATAAACTTTCATCTTTATATGTAATTTTTTGGTTGTTAATTGTCTTAACTTTTTGTGCTTAATATTTGTACTAAAATATCTCCTATTTATGTATCCAAAGTAGGAAGAGGAATGCTATGGACTTGAATTATACACAAAAAAATTGAGACCTACCTTTGAATAGTTTATATATTTTCATTGACATATCATACTTAAGTTTTGATATTTATACATAATTATTTGTGTATAGTTTATGCAAATAGTATTATTCAAAGAAGAAATATGACTATCCTTTCGTAACATCTAGAAAAGCATCCTACTATAATTTTATATCCGTAATAGTAAAACTACTGCTAGCCTAATAGGTAGGTTCTTCTTCTTTAAGTTGAAAAGTAAAATTCATGGCGTACCAAGGATTAATGGTCTCTTTCGGAACTTGAAAACAAACATAAATTTTGATCAATGGAGACGAGGGTATCATCATTAAAGTAGCACAAGTTCCTTTACGACAATTGGTTAGAAAAAGCAAGGCCTGCAGGATCCAATTTTATATGCGATGGCAAGAAAGTGACTGAAAAATTAAATATACATTGATAGTTCTGCCAACCCATGTAAATAAATTTACTCGAGTGTGTTTTGGTTTCTTTGTAAGATTTAAGAGTTGATGTGTAGCACTCAAAACTAGCGACCCTGCTTCGTCTACTGGCATTGCTTTTTCGCTGATAGACTCCGGAAAAACTGTTGTATCTGAATAAGAAAGTTATAACAAACAAAGGATAACAACTTTAATAAACAGCTGAATGAGACTCGTACTCGTATAACCTCCCTCCATTCGTTATCCTGTCTAATCGAAATATTTCTTATTTTTTACTTTTTCTTTAAAAGGTGCATGAATGGAAAATTCTACAATGGATAATGTGTGTATTCCAAATATAACAACATAAATAAATAAATAAAAGATTTGATCTTAAAAGGCAAGTTGCTAAATAGCGACTGTCCATAGTGTTATACCAAATTAGTCAATTTTCGGTTAAAGGATTTCCCAAAAATAAATTATGTGTATTTTCATAACTTTTTTTTTATATAGTTTTACAATTCATCTGACAAGTCACGCTTGTGAGACTCATTTATTATTTTCATAAGAAAAACTCGTAGAGTTATTAGAGTATATATATGTATAAATAATAGTTTCGTTCTCTTAAAAGTATAGTATTCCAATCCCACCACATTTTAGTACTCTCTCAGTTCACAAAAATTAAAATATAAAATCTCAGTGGTCAATTATTAATTTTTTGCTCTGTAAAAAGAATCACTGTTCTTTCAATGAATATATTAAATAACATAATATTCTTAAGTTCATTATAACATAACAATTTCATGATTATGTCGTCATTGTAAAACTAAATACTGAATAAATTTAGTGATAAACATGCAACAAAAATATACCATTAAGATTATAAAATTTTTAAATGGATTATATTGGGGCAGGGTGCGAATATCTAATATATAAAGTCGGAGGACTCTTGCCCTAAACAGAAAAAGTGAAGCTTTTTTACATTTTCAAAAATGCCATTAGACTTTAGTACAATAACCAGTCTTCAATATGAGGCTTCAAACGATCCGATCTGATCTGAACTTTGTCGAACTCGAACACTATTAGTCGAAGTCGAACATGCATGTTCATATATCATAATCGAACTAACACACGTGTGCGATCAGTTCGGATTGTTAGTTGTTCATAAACATTTCATGAACACGCTCGAGTTTGCGAATAGTTCGTGAACATATTCAAATAACATTATGTTCACGAACATCTAACCATTCACGAACACAAACTCATTCGCGAACAACTCATGAACATATTCGAACTTGATCAAGTTTACAAACATTTGAATTAACTATTTGTATTTGGAATTTAAAAACATAAGAATTATAATTTGAACTCGAGTATCTCACAAACTACCCGCGAACCAATCGAACAGAGCCGAATTGTTCACCAACAATGTCAAGACAAATATTAGAATTTAAGATCAAATTATAACACAAACATACAGAAAATTAGATGAAGAACAAAAAAGTAAGAACACACAATATACCCAAGTTCACTAATTTGGCTAGTCATGCTTTTTTGATGTATTCATTAGATGTCTAGCATGCTTTACAATAATTCACACACCAAATAATTATTTTTATAATAACAAGAAAACCCTAACTGTTATAACATAGGCTCAAGCCCAATGTATTAGTAAACCAAAGACCAAACTACTAATTAAATCCCCAAGCCCAATTACACCTTGCGCTTGGCTTTTCGGGGGCGCTACCCCCTTAAAACCCCCGTCAACTCACCGGCGACTATCCTGTCGTAGTGGTCATTAGTCGAACCGACAGAAGTATGAGTCAATCCTAACACTCTCCCACTTAGTGAATAATTCTTAATACAAATCTTAGATGTACACCACTCAAACTTTGCCAAAGTATCTGCTTTAGTAAAGAAGTCTACGATGTTCTCTGTTGTGTCAACCTTCTCCAAGAAAATCAATTTTTCATCAACCTTCGCTCTAATGAACTGATACTGAATATCAATATGCTTTGATCGTGAGTGAAATGCAATATTCTTTGCTAAATGAATAGCATTCTGACTGTCACACTTTAAATTCACTGCCTTCTATTTAAAATTAAGCTCGACACATAACCTGCGAACACATATTACTTCCTTACCTGCATAAGTAAATGTCATGTATTCTGCCTCAATAGACGAAAGAGTAACAACACTTCGCTTCTTGCTCATCCAATTCACAGGACTACCAAACAAGTTGAATACATAACCACTTGTTAATTTATTGCTATCAACTTCTCTACCCTAATTTGTATCCACCGATCTTACCACCTCCAAGTTCCTCTCATCTCTCTTACCCTCAAAATGCAATGCAAAATCAGAAGTACCACAAAGATACCTGAAAACTCTTTTGATGGCGGTCAAATGCTCCTTATGCTCCTTCCCGAAATTAGACATGTACCTGCTCAATACTCCCACTACTTGAGCAATATCTGACCTCGTACAAGTCATTGCATACATCAAACTTCCAACTGTGCTTGCATATGGAATGTGAGTCATCTCATCTTTTTTCGCATTGGTCTTAGGACACTGATCTACTGACAATTTTGTTCCTGTAACTATAGGGGTTCCAACCGGTTTATAGTCAATCATGTTGAATTTCTTCAACACCCCTTTAATGTATTTCTTTTGCCCTAAAACCAAATTCGATTCATACAATCCCTGTGTATATGCATACTCAAGATGAAATTTGTTGGCCTAAGATCCTTCATATCAAACTATTATGCTAACAACCCATTCACAGACTTGATCATTTTCTTGTTATTTTCAGCCAATAACATATCATCAACATACAAGGTTAGAATAACAAAATTGCCACCCAACCTTTTCATATAAACACAATGATCAACCTGATACCGCGTGAATCCAAGCTGTAAAACGTAAGAATCAAACTTTTGATACCACATTCTAGGAGATTGCTTAAGCCTATACAAGGACTTCTTTAATTTACATACCAAATCCTCTTTGATTTCAAAATCATCTAGTTGCTTCATGTAAATCTCCTCCTCCAAGTCATCATGAAGAAACGTTATTTTGACGTCTAGTTGTTCAACTTCTAGATCATAAATATCTGCTGTAGATAAAATTATCCAGATAGATGTCAACTTTTCTACTGGAGAAAATATGTCATCATAGGCAATTCCCTGTATTTGAGAAAACCCTTTTGTCACCAACCATGCTTTGTACGTTTTTACCTTTTTATCCGCATTTGTCTTCTTTTTGAACACCCATTTCCACCCAATTGTCTTTCGATCCTTAGGCAATTTAGCAAGACTCCATGTTTGATTCTTATCAAATGACTGTATTTCTTCATTCATAACAAGCTTCCACTTATTCGACTCCCCCGAGGCCCTCACTCCCTTAACTGTGCATGGTTCATCATTAGTGATACGTAAAGCATGATATGAACTAAGTGAATACTTATTAAGTCTTCTTTGAACCCATGTGGACCTCCTCAATATAGGTTTAGCTTTTTCCTCAGCCTCAACCTCTTCTTCAATATCAGAATCATCACCATTTTTCTCATCATTTTTGGCATAAACTGGTTCATCATCTGCAAAATATATAGCCAACTATGAATTTCCAGCCTCTAGCTTTTTTTCCATGCTCACATCAATCTGCACACTATCAGGTTCTTCAAAAGACTTATCCACAACTGGCTCATTCGGTATTTCTCTAAACACCACATCCCTATTGTAAAAACTGTTCTAGTATCTAGATTCCATAACTTGTATCTATTGACACTTTCCTTGTAGCCAATAAACTTGCATTTCTCATACTTGAAATCAAGTTTGTTCCTTTTCTACTTTGGCACATGCACATACATATCACAATAAAAAACTCGAACATGAGACATACTGGGCATCCTTCCAAATAGTACCTCAAAATGAGTTTGATCCTTTAATGAAAATGTAGGTGTCCGGTTCTTCAAGTAATATGTTTTAGCAATTGCCTCAACCCAGAATTAAAGCTCCAAGCTTGCTCAACTCCGCATATATCTCACCTTCTCTATAAGTGTCCGATTTAATCTCGTAGCCACACCATTATGTTGAGGTGTCATTCGAATTATATTCTGTCTGGCAATCGACTGCTCAGCACAAAATTGATCAACTAAAAAATACTCTCTACCATTATCAGTTCGAAAAACTTTTATCTTCCTGTTGAATTAATTCTCAACTAGTGCATTAAATTATCGGAATTTGTCAAGTTCTTCAGACTTTCTTCTAATAAAATAGACCCAAGTATACCTTGAAAAATCATCTATAAAAGAAACATAGTACCTTGATTTTCCAAGAGATGCTTCTGGAGTTTTCCCAAACAAATCACTGTGTATTAAATTCATTACTCCAGTCGCTCTAGTGATAGTAAATTTAAACTTGACTCTATTCTACTTCCCGTATAAGCAGTGTTCATAAAATTTGAATCCTATGGAGAAATATGGAACCCCTTCCAACAGTTTCTTTAATGGTATAGTGGTTAGTCCCTTATCACTGATATGTCCCATTCGTTGATGCCACAACACTTTTTTCCTTCTCGAAAGCAAAAGAGCCATCAAACTGTCCCTTTATGGTACTTCCCAGTAGCTTATATAAAGTACTACATCTTTGTTCCATGTGTAATTACCATTGAACCACAAGTCATCTCACATGATTTCTTGTCACAATTGAAGTTAACTCCTCCATCTGTCATCAAGCTAACAGATATCAAATTCCTGCTAAGATCAGGAGTATGCATAACCCCCAGAAGTGTCTTGACAGTGCCATCATACATCCTGAGTTTCACCTTCCCACGACCAACAATCTTCACTGACGTATCATTGCCCATCATGAAATTACCTCCGCTAAAAGTTTTATACCAACAGAACCAATCCCTGTAAGGTGTCATGTGATACGAAGCTCATGTATCAATGAACCAGACATCATCATCCGTTTGGGCTACGCAAGCTGCTACTATGTACAAGTCTCAAGCGGCTTCATCCTTATAACCCGAATCATTTTTCTCATTTACAGGTTTACCGCCCTTGTTCTTGTAGTTCTTCTTCATATACCCAAAATTATTACACTTCCAACAGTTAATTTTTGACCTATATGTACTCTTAGATATCCCTCTCGACTATGACTTATTTTTAGACCTTTTTGAATTCCTATCTTGATTTCGTCCTCTAATAAACAGAGCCTCCTTGGTTAAACTTTCCATACTCTGTCGTCGCATATCTTCTAACAATAAAGCTGAAACAACCCCCTCAAACGACAATTCTGTAGTACCACTACTAATTGCAATTATCATATTATCCCACGAATAAAGCAATAAATAAAGTAAGGTAATAGCTTTATAATCATCACTGATATCACAACTAATTGATGATAACTGACTAATCAATGTATTAAACTTATGTAGGTGTGCAAAAAATAAACTTTCATCATCTATCCGAAGTTTATGCAATTTTTTCTTAAGAAATAGTTTATTAACTAAAGACTTACTTTGATATAAGGTTTTCAATTTCGCCTAAAGATCCCTCACAGTCTTCTCCCCAGAAACATTAACCAGGACATTATCAGTAAGACATAGTCGAATTAGGACACGAGCCTTCCGATCCAACTTCTCTCATTCAATAATTTTCTCTTTTAACTCCGTTTCAGTAGAAGACTTCCCCTCCTTCTGAGCAATAACGGTCGACTTTGGATCTTTAATTACTGTCTAGAAATCCCTATCCACGAGCAGATCCTCCATCTTCAATTTCCAAAGTTCAAAACTCTTCCCGTTAAACTTATCAATCTCCATCCGTGATGACCCTGTATTCGATATCCTAAGTTCGCCAATCCTAGATCCCTCAAACCAAAGCTCTGATACCAAGTGTTAGAATTTAAGATCAAACTATAACACAATCACATAGAAAATTGAATGAAGAACAAAAAAGTAAAAACACACGATATACCCAGGTTCACCAATTTGGCTAGTGTGACGACCCTAAATTCGGGTTCTTTAACCTCGGGTTTGGTTCTCACTGTACAATACTTACTCACAATTAAATACATATATTGCATTTAAACTTCGCAGAATAATACAAAAGGTTCCTTATAAAAAGGCTACACTTTCCAAGGTCAATTAACCTTAATCGTAGCATTACATATCTTAAGGGAAATACAAAAGATTTACAAAGGAATTACATAACAGTAATTTAGATCTAGCATACATCTACTAATACACGCATTTGCTTTCCCCTTACCTTTGTCTGGTTTAGAACATTCGAGCTTAGCTGAAATATAGTCATGATATAGTAAGAATTAGCAACTAAATGACTTAGCAAGTTTATAAACAACAACATAGGATATATCATGATGAAGGGAAATAACTTCAAGGTTTTCAACAATAACAATTGTGAAAGATATCAAGAATCAAAGTTCAATATAAGAATGGATTGACTCTTTACTGCTGAGTGGTCTTTAATGACCATGAACTGCTACTAAGGTAGAACAGACATACAATATCTGATACCTTGTTAAAAATAATGGGACACTCGAGGGGATCAGTCCTCTTATATCCTATGTATATGCATAACATTTAGTTTTCTTGCACAAATTCGGTTACCCGACAATATAAAAATCCCCTTTAACTAGGGTTGTTCTTTCTCAGTCTTACTATAAGAATTCGCACCAACCAATGGTTTGGATAAGCTTTTAAAATATTCAATTAGATGAATTTAAACATGCATTTGTCTAGCCGAAATAATTAGCTTAGACATTCTTAAACAGTTCGTAAATTACTGAACTATAACATTTGCAAAGGCACTATGTGCGAATACAAAACCATAATGATGTGAAGTAATTTTCGATAATTAATTCACTCAAAGGTCTGTCAAATAACTACGAGTGTAGATACTTGCTCAACAATAATTGAATTTCTAAATGTAAATAAGGTTGAAGAATACTTGCAACAATAAATACAAGTTAGGTTTAAGAAGAAACTTGCCTCATGCGTTGTCTATGGCTAACCAATTTAATTTAACAATCCTTGAACGGACCTAACAATTAAATTAGTTTAACCTTAAATTTGTATCATATACTTGTAAGTATAATGACCTTTATAACTCTGGCGAACCACATAATTGAATACAGTATCATATACGTGTTTATCCATGGAAAGGGGTTACGAGATTCGGAAAGAGAGGAAAGCTCAACCCTTGATTTATTGGCCCATTTGAAATCCTCGATCGAATAGGAATTGTAGCCTACAGACTAGCCCTACCACCAAGTATGTCTCGCATCCATAACGTTTTTCACATATCTATGTTATGTAAATATGTGAAGGACCCAAACCACATCATTTAGTTAGAACCAGACGTTATAGCAGAGGATTTAACGTACGAGGAGGTACCTGTTAAGATCCTAGATAAGAAGTAAAGATCCTACGCTCAAAGGTTATACCTCAAGTTAAGGTTTTATGGAGGAACCAAGATACTGAGGAAATGACCAGGGAGCTAGAAACTGAGATAAAATCTAAGTATCCTTACCTCTTCGATATGTCAGGTACGTCAATTTCGGGGATGAAATTTCATAATGAGGGGAGGTTGTAAGACCCCGAATTTTATGAAATATAAAATTTAATTTTTTCTTCATATATATTTTTATGAAACAGTAAGTGGTTAAATTGATAAAGTTAAAAGTTAAGGATGTTATGTGTAAATTATATTATGTTGGACAATATTTGTTTGGTCAGGGAATATTCGTTCTGTCGGGGAATATTCATACGACGGTGCCGTACGAACCAATCATTGGTGGACCCCACAACGAATAATTGTCGAATATAGAAAATAACATAAACAATTTTTAAATGGTCAATGGTACTATCACTTTTAATTGTTAACATATCCGGTGGTAAAAGAATGGTAATATATGGTATTATAAGTAACATGCAATATTGCATAGTAGCACACGGTATTGCACAGTAGCACACGGCATTGCACAGTGTTTTATATTATAAAACTGATAAAGTCGTTATCGTACAATATTTGACTTTATTGTCACATGTACAATAATTCATATTATTAAACTGATAATTGTTACAGTAGCATATTCACAGTAATTCACATTATTGAATCAATAATTGTCATGACACAATAACGTATTCTTTCTTTTACATACTTTCTGAATTATTGTTATCTCTATTATGGTGTTATTTAAACAGTTGTATTTCATTAATTAATTGACTTGATATCTAACTTAGAAAGCCAACTACACTGTACTTATAACAATTAGTCATAATAATGAATAAGTGTGAATTATTTTTGAATAATTGAATTGATAAAGTTATTTGTTTATAATATAAAGTTAGGTGATATAAAATGAATGGTATAGATTAAAGATAATATAGAATTTGAAATGGATGGTGTAGATTAAAAGATGATCTTTAAATGAATGGTTTAGATTAAGAAAATCTTAAAAGATGAAATGAATGGTATAGATTAAAGATAATATAGAATTTGAAATGGATGGTGTAGATTAAAAAATGATCTTTACATGAATGGTTTAGATTAAAGAAATCTTAAAAGATGAAATGAATGGTATGGATTAAACATTATCTTGAAATGAACGGTTTAGATTAAATTAGGAAATCTTGGTTATGATAAGATTTTTGGCTATAAATAAATGCCTTAACTTAAGGATTTTTCATAAACTTCCTTACTTGTTCTTTCTTTCACTCTCTAAATACTTCTTGTGTAAGTTCTCTCTAAGTGTGCTTAAGTCATCTTGAGTATTTGTGAAGATCTATAAGTGTACGTGTACTGTTCAAGTTAATCAACCTCATTTAAATCAATATCCAGTCACGTGTTAAGGTAAGGGATTATCATTATTTGATTCTCGAAAATAATATCGTTTCTTTCTTACCCATAAGATGTGCCATTTATTTTCATGTATTAATTTGTGGGAATAACCTTACGGCGCGGATTTTCGCCTGTTGGTGAATAACTTTTCGTATTCATTCCTTATTAATCTCTAAGAATAACCTGACTACGCAGATTACCGTATGTTTGGTGAATTACTCTTTGTATTCATTTCTTATTTGTCTCTTGTGGAAATAATTTGTTTACACGAATTATCACATGACACTTTTATTACATATTCGTTTGTAATATCATTTTCTTTCATATTCGTAAGTGATATTATTTTCCTTTATACTCATAAGGGATACCATCTTTTTCATCTTCCATTATTCAAACTTACTATGGTAAGGGATATTAATTTCCTTCACCTTTTGTTAATCAAACCTGCTACGGTAAGTGATATTATTTTCTTTCATACACCTAAATTGAAACTTATTATGGAACTATTGCTTCTATAATTCCTGAAAATATTATATGTTCCATAATAGTTGCACTTCATCATTTCAATTGAACCATCCTATTTACGTGAACCTTTCTATTGAACTGTAACCGTTATTCTAAACTGTGGATCTTGAATATCATTTTTGAATTTCACTACACATCATGTTGACAATTTGTACATTATTTGAATCTGCACAAAGTAAACTTCTGATACTTATTGTTTATCCTGTTTCTTCTGTTCATCATTTATATCATTCTAATCATCCAAAATCAAGTTATTGTGAATATATGTGGCCGGGGGCACAAATGCGATATAATTGTTGAACAGATGATAGGTTAAATGTGATATAATAGGTTAAAGGCGATACATCTGTTCGGTGTCTTTTATGGCATGTGGTGAATGTTCTCTTTGGCCCGTAGTGCAAAGATGAACTGTTGTTTGGTATGATTATCACCAAAGGCTGAATCTGGTATAATCATGACCGTTGGTGTTATATTGAATGTCTTTGGCCCATAGTGCAAAGATGAACTGTTGATCTGCATGATTATGACTAGGAACTGTGAATTTGTATTATCTTGACTAATGGTATTTCAGATGATAAAAGTTGATGATATTTTTCTTAAAAGAAGAATCGAGTGGACATTATAGTCTGCATTATTCTTTTAATAGATTGCTCTTTCCGCTGCTATTATTGATCTGAACATTGTTCAAGAATTTAACTGCAGTTTTTGATATAAACCTTGTAGTCTATTGTATTTTATCAATAACTCAACTGTTGAAGGCTAACGATAACTTATTTGTCATTATCTTAGTCATGATATTCTTTACTGGGCTATTTGAGCTCACCATTTCTTTTGTTCCATTACTTTTCAACAGGAGATGAGAACGTAGCTGGGTCTAGCCGGGAAATGGAGTGAGAGTCCGAGGGATAGCTATCGTAGTCTTCACGTATTGTAAAATAGTAGGATAATAATAGTGAAGACTTAATTGTGTATTATTATACACTATATTGTTGTTCTACCTTGTAATAATTTTGTTGTAGTCTTTTGACAATTCAAGTTTGGGCTGTGTGGACCCAGATTTGGGGGTGTCACAGTTGGCATCAGAGCTAGGTTATGGTCTTTAATGGAGATATGGGGTTAGAACTAGGAGGGGAGAGGCGAATAGAATCAATCACTAGTGTGTCTTACCTAAATTAGATTTTGTTATCTAACAAATCGATTTGAATGTAGGAACGTGAAGAGATGAGTCAATTTGTTTGAACTAACAATTATTTTGTGACAACAGTTTAGTATGGCATCTAGAAATCAAGAGGTTAACTATGGAATGTCTGAAGCGAATGTAGCCGAGAATCAAGAGTCCCCAAACAATCCTCCTGCCAACTCAGGAAATAATGTTCCTGGTAACATGATGAACGATGGATTCTTTAGGAATTTCATGCAGTTCATACAGAATCAAGCAAGAGGAAATCCAGTCAATAACAACGGTAGAAACGTTGGTAATTTGAGGATGGTCACTGTCAAGCAATTTAAAGAATTGGGTCCACCTGAATTCCATGGGAAGCCTGACCCACTCAAAGCAGAGGCGTGGCTGAAGCAGACGACAAAAATACTTGATGTCTTACAATGCGCTGATGATCAGAATGTGTCATTCGCCACTTTTATGTTATGAGGTGAGGCGGACCATTGGTGGGAAGCGATAAAACGTATCCACCCTTCAGCACTCGAAATGTCTTGGACAGAATTCGAAGAACTGTTTAACGAGAAGTATTTTCCAGAAAGCATCCGTCATATGAAAGATGTGGAATTCATTAAGCTGGAGCAGGGAAACATGATAGTCTCCCACTATGAAGCTAAGTTTGTTGAGTTATCTTGTTTTGCCACCCATCTAGTGGATGACGAAGCACGAATGAGTCGGATGTTCCTATGAGGTTTGAGATTCAAAATTCGTCAACAACTTAGCTCTCATAAATTTAGTTTGTATTCAGATATTGTGGATAGGGCTCAAAGGGTAGAGCAAACAGATGAAACATTGCAGTCAAGAGACAATGATCAGCATAGAGAAAGGAATGGCAACAACCACAGGAACGAGAACCATCGAGGAGGTAACCAGCACTTCGGTGGTAATTCCACATCGAATAACAGAAGAGGAGAAGCCAGTGAGAACAATTTCAAAAGAAAGAGATTCCATAATAATTATGGAAGGGCACTGGCACCAGTACCAGCACCGACCCCAGTTTCAAGGGGAGAAGATCGACCACCAGTGAGATACTATAGGTGTGGTCAGGAAGGTCACATCAGCCCAAACTGTACACAGCAGTCCAAAAAGTGCTACAGTTGTGGGAAAGAGGGTCATGTTGCGCAGTTTTGTCCTGCCACAAAATCAAGTCCAGCTGCAATGATGATACCAAAAGCTAGCACGGATAAGGAAAAATTTGTAGTTCAAGGGAAAGCTTTTGTTATGACATCCCAAATGGCACGAAACTCGAACGAGGTGATAACCGGTAAGCTATTCATAAATTCTCGTGAAATCTACGCTTTGTTAGATACTGGCTCTACCCATTCTTTTATCTCACCTGCATGTGCTCAGCGTTTAAACTTAACTCCTGAAAATTTGGACTTTGACTTATCAGTTGAAATCTCATTAGGAGAAATGACCATTACATCTACTGTCTATAAATCTTGCCTAATTCAAATCAACAACCTCACATTACCTGTTGACCTTATTTCTTTGGAGATGCATGAATTTGTTGTGATTTTAGGAATTGATTGGTTGACTACCCATCATGCTAAAATTGATTGTTTTCATAAGATTATTAGTTTTCATATTCCTAATCAACCTGTCATGCAAATTCAAGCAACTAAACCATTGAAATCTATAACTGTTATTTCTAGCCATAAAGCCATTCGTTTATTGAAAAACGGATGTCAAGCCTTTTTAGCTTATGTCACTGATTTGAACAAAAATACGTCAAATTTGAATGATATTCCCATTGTTAATGAGTTTCCTGATGTTTTTCCTGAAGAACTTCCTGACTTACCCCCAAACCGTGAAATTGAATTTTGTATTGATCTTGAACCCGATTCCAAGCCCATTTCCAAAGCTCCATTCCGAATGGCTTCCATTGAACTTCAAGAGTTAAAAGTCCAACTACAGGAATTGTTGGATACCGGTTTCATTCGTCCGAATGCATCACCTTGGGGTGCTCCTGTTCTATTTGTGAAGAAGAAAGACGGGAGTATGAGATTGTGCATTGACTACCGAGAATTGAACCATGTCACCATCAAAAACAGGTACCCGTTACCTCGGATTGATGACATGTTTGATCAATTGCAAGGTGCTCAACATTTCTCAAAGATTGATCTCCGTTCTGGATATCATCAGTTAAAGGTTAAAGCTGAGGACATTCCAAAGACTGCTTTCAGAACTCGTTATGGGCATTATGAGTTCTTAGTCATGCCTTTTAGACTAACTAATGCTCATGCAGCTTTCATGGACATGATGAACCGGATATTCAAGGAACATTTGGATCATTTTGTAGTTGTCTTTATTGATGACATTCTCATATACTCCAAGAGTCGTGAGGATTATGAACAACACCTGAGATTTATACTCCAAAAGCTACGTGAGAACAAGTTGTATGCCAAGCTGAAGAAGTGTGAGTTTTGGCTTGAGGAATTCACGTTCCTTGAGCATGTGATTTCCAGTAAGGGAATATCAGTTGATCCTGCAAAGATCGAAGCAATATTAAATTGGGAGCAACCTCGGTCAGTAACTGAAGTCCGAAGTTTTCTGGGCTTAGCTGGTTATTATCGGAGATTCGTAGAAGAATTTTCTCGAATCGCCACTCCATTAACGCATCTGACTGGGAAAAGTACAAAATTTGTATGGAACGAGGAATGCGAGAAAAGTTTTCAAGAACTCAAGAAGAGACTTATTTCAGCTCCTGTTCTGACCATACCATCAGGATCAGGAGAATTTGTTATCTACAGCGATGCTTCAGGCAAAGGTCTAGGCTGTGTCCTTATGCAACATGGAAAGGTTATAGCCTATGCCTCTCGACAACTCAAAGATTATGAGAAAAATTATCCTACTCATGATCTAGAGTTGGCAGCAGTCATTTTAGCATTGAAAATCTGGAGACACTACTTGTACGGAGAAAAAGTGGATATCTATACGGATCATAAAAGTCTCAAGTATTTCTTCACCCAGAATGAACTCAACATGTGACTTCGACGTTGGCTTGAGCTGTTGAAGGATTATGACCACATAATCCAGTATCACCCAGGAAAGGCGAACGTTGTAGCTGACGCTTTGAGCAGAAGATCTTATGCGAGTACAAATGCACTGCTGACAATACAAAAGCGTATTTTGTACGACTTGCAAAAGATGGGGATAGAGCTAAAAACACCAATGACCCACTTGAAGATTGCGCACGTACGAGTAGAACCAGCTTTAATCGATAAAATTAAAACTGCTCAAGCTACTGATCCGGACCTGAAGAATATGATGAAGAAAGTACAAGAAGGTGTTATTCCTGAGGCAAGAATCGACGAGAAAGGAATACTTCGAGTTAACTCTCGACTCTGTGTTCCTAATGATCCTGAATTAAAGCATAAAATCATGATGGAGGCACACAACACGCCGTTTGCAATCCACCCAGGGAGTACCAAGATGTATCGAGATCTTCGACATACATTTTGGTGGAACAATATGAAAAGGGAGATTGTAGAGTTTATCTCAAGGTGCCTAACTTGTCAACGTGTCAAGGCAGAGCATCAAGTACCTAAGGGTCCATTACAACCACTTGAGGTTCCCGAATGGAAGTGGGAACACATCAATATGGATTTCGTGACGGGTCTTCTCAAAGTTTCTCAAGGCTTAGATGCAATTTGGGTCATCATAGATAGATTGACCAAATCCGCTCATTTCTTGCCTATACAAGAAAACTTTTCACTTGAACGTCTTGTCAATATGTACATAAATGAGATTGTGAGATTGCATGGCATGCCAGTTTCCATAGTTTCTGATCGAGATCCTAGATTCACTTCACGCTTTTGGATCAGTCTACAAAAAGCTATGGGCACTGAATTACGTTTTAGTTCTGCATATCATCCTCAAACGGACGGACAATCGGAAATGACGATCCAGACCCTCGAAGATCTTTTGAGACTTTGTGTACTAGACTTCAAAGGAAGTTGGGATAAGTACTTGCCATTGGTGGAATTTTCTTACAACAACAGTTACCAAGCAAGCATAAGCATGGTTCCATTCGAGGCTTTGTATGGAAGGAAGTGTCGCTCTCCACTATGTTGGAATGAGGTAAGAGAAGAAAAATTGTTGGGACCCGAGTTGGTACGCTTGACAACAGAAAAGATCCAAATGATCTGACAACGAATACAGACCGCACAAGAACGACAAAAGAGTTATGTTGATCTTCATCGGAGAGACGAAAGTTTCAACGTCGGAGATCATGTATTCGTACATGTTTCTCCATGGAAAGGGGTTACGAGATTCAGAAAGAGAGGAAAGCTCAACCCTCGATTTATTGGCCCATTTGAAATCCTCGATCGAATAGGAACCGTAGCGTACAGACTAGCCCTACCACCAAGTATGTCTCGCATCCATAACGTTTTTCACATATCTATGTTATGTAAATATGTGAAGGACCTAAACCACGTCATTGAGTTAGAACCAGATGTTATAGCAGAGGATTTAACGTACGAGAAGGTACCTGTTAAGATCCTAGATAAGAAGGACCAGATCCTACGCTCAAACGTTATACCTCAAGTTAAGGTTTTATGGAAGAACCAAGATACTGAGGAAATGACCTGGGAGCTAGAATCTGAGATGAAATCTAAGTATCTTTACCTCTTCGATATGTCAGGTATGTCAATTTCGGGGACGAAATTTCATAAGGAGGGGAGGTTGTAAGACCCCGAATTTTATGAAATATAAAATTTAATTTTTTCTTCATATATATTTTCATGAAACAGTAAGTGGTTAAATTGATAAAGTTAAAAGTTAAGGATGTTATGTGTAAATTATATTATGTTGGACAATATTCGTTTGGTCGGGGAATATTCGTTCTGTCGGAGAATATTCGTACGACGGCGCCGTACGACGGCGCCGTACGAACCAATCATTGGTGGACCCCACAACGAATAATTGTCGGATATAGAAAATAACATAAACAATTTTTAAATGGTCAATGGTACTATCACTTTTAATTGTTAAAATATCTAGTGGTAAAAGAATAGTAATATACGGTATTACAAGTAACATACGGTATTGCATAGTAGTACACGGTATTGCACAGTAGCACACGGCATTGCACAGTGTTTCGTATTATTAAACTGATAAAGTCGTTATTGTACAATATTTGACTTTATTGTCACATGCACAATAATTCATATTATTAAACTGATAATTGTCACAGTAGCATATGTACAGTAATTCACATTATTGAATCAATAATTGTCATGACACAGTAACGTATTATTTCTTTTACATACTTTCTGCATTATTGTTATCTCTATTATGGTGTTATTTAAACAGTTGTATTTCATTAATTAATTGACTTAATATCTAACTCAGAGAGCCAACTACACTGTATTTATAACAATTAGTCATAATAATGAATAAGTGTGAATTATTGTTGAATAATTGAATTGATAAAGTTATTTGTTTCTAATATAAAATTAGGTGATATAAAATGAATGGTATATATTACAGATAATATAGAATTTGAAATGGATTGTGTAGATTAAAAGATGATCTTTAAATGAATGGTTTAGATTAAGAAAATCTTAAAAGATGAAATGAATGGTATAGATTAAATATAATATAGAATTTGAAATTGATGGTGTAGATTAAAAGATGATCTTTAAATGAATGGTTTAGATTAAAGAAATCTTAAATGTTGAAAAGAATGGTATGGATTAAACATTATCTTGAAATGAACGGTTTGGATTAAATTAGGAAATCTTGGTTATGATAAGATTTTTGGCTATAAATAGAGGCCTTAACTTAAGGATTTTTCATAAACTTCCTTACTTGTTCTTTCTTTCACTCTCTAAATACTTCTTGTGTAAGTTCTCTCTAAGTGTGCTTAAGTCATCTTGAGTATTTGTGAAGATCTATAAGTGTACGTGTACTGTTCAAGTTAATCAACCTCATTTAAATCAATATTCAGTCACGTGTTAAGGTAAGCGTTTATCATTATTTGATTCTCGAAAATAATATTGTTTCTTTCTTACCCATAAGATGTGCCATTTATTTTCATGTATTAATTTGTGGGAATAACCTTATAGCGCGGATTTCTGCCTGTTGGTGAATAACTTTTCGTATTCATTCCTTATTAATCTCTGAGAATAACCTTACTGCGCGGATTACCGCCTGTTTGGTTAATAACTCTTCGTATTCAATTTTTATTAAATTGTGGGAATAACCTTATGACGCGGATTACCGCCTGTTGATGAATAATCTTTCGTATTCATTCCTTATTAATCTCTGAGAATAACCTGACTACGCGGATTACCGTATGTTTAGTGAATTACTCTTTGTATTCATTTCTTATTTGTCTCTTGTGGAAATAATTTGTTTACACGAATTATCACATGACACTTTTATTACATATTCGTTTGTAATATTATTTTCTTTCATATTCGTAAGTGATATTATTTTCCTTTATACTCATAAGGGATACCATCTTTTTCATCTTCCATTATTCAAACTTACTATGGTAAGAGATATTAATTTCCTTCACCTTTTGTTAATCAAACCTGCTACGGTAAGGGATATTATTTTCTTTCATACACCTAAATCGAAACTTATTATGGAACTATTACTTCTATAATTCCTGAAAATATTATATGTTCCATAATAGTTGCACTTCATCATTTCAATTGAACCATCCTATTTACGTGAACCTTTCTATTGAACTGTAACCGTTATTCTAAACTGTGGATCTTGAATATCATTTTTGAATTTTACTCCACATCATGTTGACAATTTGGATATTATTTGAATCTGCACAAAGTAAACTTCTGATACTTAATGTTTATCCTGTTTCCTTTGTTCATCATTTATATCATTCTAATCATCCAAAATCAAGTTATTGTGAATATCTGTGGCCGGGGGCACAGATGCGATATAATTGTTGAACAGATGATAGGTTAAAGGCGATATAATAGGTTAAAGGCGATACATCTGTTCGGTGTCTTTTATGGCACGTGGTGAATGTTCTCTTTGGCCCGTAGTGCAAAGATGAACTGTTGTTTGGTATGATTTTGACCAAAGGCTGAATCTGGTATAATCATGATCGTTGGTGTTATATTGAATGTCTTTGGCCCATAGTGCAAAGATGAACTGTTGATCTGCATGATTATGACCAGGAACTGTGAATTTGTATTATCTTAACTGATGGTATTTCAGATGATAAAAGTTGATGATGTTTTTTCCTAAAAAGAGAATCGAGTGGACATTATAGTCTGCATTATTCTTCGAATAGATTGCTCTTTTTGCTGCTGTTATTGATCTGAACATTGTTCAAGAATTTAACTGCAGTTTTTGATATAAACCTTGTAGTCTATTGTATTCTATCAATAACTCAACTGTTGAAGGCTAACGATAACTTATTTATCATTATCTTAGTCATGATATTCTTTACTGGGCTATTTGAGTTCACCCTTTCTTTTGTTCTATTACTTTTCAACAGGAGATGAGAACGTAGCTGGGTCTAGCCAGGGAATGGAGTGAAAGTCCGAGGGATAGCTATCGTAGTCTTCACGTATTGTAAAATAGTGTGATAATAATAGTGAAGACTTAGTTGTGTATTATTATACACTGTATTGTTGTTCTACCTTGTAATAATTTTGTTGTAGTCTTTTGACAACTCAAGTTTGAGCTGTGTGGGCCCAGATTTGGGGGTGTCACAATCATGTATGCTTATAATTAATCCATAAATATGAGTTTATTACAGTCAAAACTCGATTTACAATACAACATGCATCTTAAATCACCACAATTTCTACTTTGAATAATACATACGTACACATTCACCTCGATGGATATACAACCAATTCATCCTTATTTATAATCATGGTTTAACAATTAACCGACCATTATATCTCTGGCATCTATCCAATTTTACATTCATGCTTATCAATGAATTCACATCTTTTTACCTTTAACCGCACCGGAATCTTCCGGCCTTCTTGTACTGTACCTGAAACGTTAGTTTATAGCAAGAGTGAGCATAAAGCTCAACAAGTAAATCAGATAACACATTTCATGCTTACAATTTATATCAATGCGTCATGCATCCCTTACTTTATTATACTGCACATAATGTCACATAATTCATTTAGCGATTAGAACACGTAGTGGCACGGAGTGCACATTTACTATCACATAGTTCATGTAGAATAATTAGCACATTCTAGTCTGAAGTACTTGCCTGATTAGCATTTAATTACAATTAACCTTTACTGCGTCGCTTGGCCTTTATATCATTTCATGCCTCGGTTTGCTACATCGAGCGTTATCTGTAAACATATCATCTATATACATCATTATATGATCATAAACTTTATATCATGTATCAACTTAAACTATCAACACACGACCATTCGTCTCTAATCATATCACATGTGATGTATTAAACCTTATGTAGGTTAATAATACATCATACCTCGTTCCTGACCTTTTTCGTAACTTATATCGTGCTTTGGCTTAGCTTTAGGCATGTTATGTTATGTCATTTCTTATTTCACTATACCTTGACACCCTTTAAATTGGGTATTCTTTACCTATCTAGGGTTTACATAGCCTATCTCTATCATTTTAGATCAAAACATAGCTTTTCGGGCATTTTAAAATTTTTCAGTGCTACAATAACCTCGCCCCGGTGCCATGTTTCTTCTTCCAAACTTCGTTGGCCGCGAAAAGCTCTCGGCCAATGAACAGTGACACTGCACCCCGGCGTAGTGTCTAGTACAAATGACTGCGCCACGGCGCAGTCCCTGAACCTGCCAACTTTGATTTTCTTTGTTGTTTTAGTGATTTTTAATTCTTTAACCATACATCCAAACACCAAATTTGATACACATGTAAACCTCATAACATAGTATTTTATAAAATTTTCGTTTGCCTCATTTGGCTCTTTAGAATCAGAGATACACTTTCCCATAGGAGGGCCGTTCAACTAACTTTCAGACTTAGAAAAATTTTCCAATTTCAGATTTCAACTTTTGCAACATTATGATTTTTGGCCCTTCACTTTAAAACTCCAATTCAACACTTGACATAGCTCAAAACTATAAAACTTTGCACGAGGCGGTAGTTGTCCGTTAAAATCCTTTTAGGGTAATCGATCGTTTTCGATCGTTCGACTTACCATTCTGCTCAAATTTCAACCCGTTGATTACCAAATCAACACTAACGCATGTATTAACATGAAAACAACTCATTTGACTTCATTTCACCTTTAATTCCTTAAAAGTGTCAAAATCACCTTTTAGTTGGATTTTTATAAACTTTCGCAAACTTTTTATTTTAACCTTTGAATTCAACTTAACATTTAAATTCCCAAACACCACATAGGCTATCACTTACACATTTAACAACTTTGCAAGTCTATATCACTTCTATAAACACGTTCTAATGCACTTTACAGATTATTACGCAATCTATACACAAAGTATAGCCTAATATTCAAATTTCCTTAACAATTTATGCTTTTCAAGTATTCTTGAATTTATAAAGCTATCTAGCATGCAATCTCTCATGCTTCAAACATGTTTAACCTTCCAAACTAGGTTTTCATCAAATCTAGCAACATATAACATATGATCATACCTTAAATCATGATTTCTAGCTTAAATTCATACATGAATAGTATATCACCTTTGTAAATCCAACTTTTATGCTTAGGGTTATGACATGTAACTTTACATAATATTTATTTTTATCCATGAATTCTTGCATGGTTACTCTTATTCTAGCATGTAAACACACAAATACAACATATTAATACATGAACATGATTAAACCTTCATGGATGTTCAACTTTTTCACATAAATAGCTTCCTTGTGATGAACCCTTCCTCTTTTATTCTTGCTCTTTGATCATTTAAGGACCTTAGCTCCATGATTTTCAAGCCTTCATCCATGGCTTCCATGGTTTTCCTTAGCTTTTATCTCTTTCTCTCACTTTCTAGCAACTTCGAAGGAAAGAAGAAATAATGCTAATAAATTTTGCTTGTTACATACATATATCAACTCTCCAACACTTAACCATCTTGGTTAAGTTAACTCAAGCCTAGTTAGGGACACTTAGGACATTTCACATGCATTTGCAATGGCATTTTAGACATTTCTTACAAAAGGATACCAAAGTCATTTTCTCAATTGACAAGGGTATTATGGTCATTATACCAACATAGGACACCATAGTCATTTCCCAAATTGTCAAGGGCACTATGGTCATTTGCCATTCTTCCTAGAATTTAATTCTCAATAAATCCTTAACTTGGTTATTTTTCAACCAATTCAAATCCTTTTTGATTCAAAATTGTTTTATTACACTTGAACTTTATTCCACAATCAAATACACCATACTTGGCTTGTCCCATAACACTTATCACACTTCCAAATACTAATTTCATAACTTAATAATAACAATTCACCGTAATCGTCAATTTACATCATCTTCATTCTTAATTATCTACGAACCCTCTTCGGTTCCTCATTCAACTAATTTCACTTTCCGACATCACAATATAATCGAACTGCTCATTTTTTCTATACACCGCTTCCTCAAGAAGCGAACCTCGACCGGATTTAACAAAATCTATCATAATTTCTTATTCTAAACTCATATAATCATTTTACAATCTTTACGTTCCTTGACTTATTTACATAACCCACAAAATGTTAATTCTCAACATACATGCTATCTACATTCCTTTTTCGCACTTTCGGGGTATTACCTTCTGTATCTACACATCTTATTTCAATCAAAATATCAATTTCTTCATAAATTCCATATATTCACATATTATGCACTTAATATTCCTTAATAAACCGATTAGGTCATACTGTTTCTTCTTTACTACACTTACATACTCAGCTTAACTTATTATCCTCATACATTCGCCTCTCCAGGCCCATTCATCAAACCAGCTATCAATATCCATAATTCAAAACATTAAATTATATACATATTTCTCATTTTCTCTAACCTTTAGCTTTTCTTGCTCTATCTACTCAAATACATACATATACACATATTCATACATTCCCTGTTGACACATAACATCGTGTCTTACAATAATTCTGCTTAAATTTCCTCATTACAGGTATTACCGTAAATCATTCATCTTAATTCTACTATATTGACCTTTAATCATTGAAATTTACATTTCTTAAAATTTCATTATCTGATACATCACTTATACATATATAACTGATCCTTTCCATTATACTTCCTCATTTCCATAATTCTCTAACTCAACTAATTAATTACATGGGCTTGTTTACATTTAATTAAATCAAGCATTAGGCTTGTTTAATTAATTACATGGGCTAGGGTTTAATTAATTACATGGGCTACTAGGTTAATATAATTGACCTAGTTTAATACCCTATTTGGATTTAAAATATAATCCAATTAGACTTGTTTTAATTAATTATACACCTTGCTTTATTTCTTTAAATAAAAATACACATACACAAGTACATTTATTTAATTATCTAATGCACAATTAATTAATATAAAATTTTTAATTCATTGTTAATTATATATTAATTATAATTACAATGACTAATGAAATTCATGGTCATTACAGCTAGTCTTGTTTGTTTGATGTATTCATTAGATGTCTCACACGGTCTACAATGATTCACACACCAAAAAATTATTTTCATAGTAACTAGAAAACCCTAGCTGCTATAATATGAGCTCAAAACTAATACATTAGTAAACCAAATACTGGACTATTAATTAAATCCCCAAACACAATTACACCTTTCGCTTGGCTTCTAGGGGGCGCTGGCCCCTTGCAACCAGTAATAACCATGAATTCTAAGTTACATTATAATTATAATTATTAAATAATTATCAATGAAGAAATTTTTTTATGTTAATTAATTGTACATTTATATGATTGAATGAATATATATATATATATATATGTGTGTGTGTGTGTGTATGTGTGTGTGTGTGTGCGCGCGTATAATTTTTAATCTAATAATGTATCAAGGTAGTGAAATTAATTAAATTAATCCAAGAAGAGTCCATGTAATTAAATTATACTAGTGGACTAGCCCATGAGTTAAACTTAATTAACAAGCTCAAGCCTTGTATGTGATCTATGTGTTGGTATTTTACAAATTAGCTCAATCTAGTAGTCCAAATGAATTAATAAACTAGGTCCAATGTTTATGAGCTAGTAGCTCATGTATGTAATTTAAGTCCATATGAAGTATACTTGAATGTATTAATTGATAATCCAAGTGTTGCTAGGTTAATTAATTTAACTAGTTGCCTAATTGGACATGTAATGTTAGCCCAATGAAAGTAATTAATTGAGCCCAAAAAAATTAAATGAATTAGCCAAATAGAAGTAATTCCTAAGTCCAAAGTGGAGCTTAAAACAAGGTCAAAGTTGGTCAATATATATATATATATATATATATATATATATATATATATATATATAATGGAAAGAAAATGGGGCATTTGACCTGCCAAGAGGGGAACCCACAAGGGGTTGGATTGTAGATGTTTATGTTACTTGATTTTGTATTAAAATGGTACAAGAGTTGGTGAACCACCTCTACTAAGTATAAGAGTTGGTAAACCATTCCTACCAAATCCACATCCCATCCAAAGTGTCATTCAATTCAATAGTAATCCTAAATTAGCTTTAAATTGACAATCCTAGATGTTTAGTGGAGCTTAAATGTGATTAAGGAAGTGCTATATAGAGAGGTCCCTCCCATGCTAAACAAAGGTTGGTCATTTCATTTATTGTCTACATTTCTAAAAGAGAGAGTTCCCTTGAGAGAAATACTCTAAGTTTTATGAGTTCAAGAGATCAAGAGAGAGTTGTGAGGGTCATTTTGGGGGTGAAGATTAAGGAGCCAAGGTGGAGAGATTTCGTCATTTCATTTCATAGAGGAAGAGAGCATCTAAATCTTTAAGGTTTAAAAGTGCTTTCTAACTCTTAGTTTCATTTCTATGGTTAATCTTTATAGTAAATGTCTTTGTCATGGTTGGTTGTGGAAAAAATTTATGTGTGATGGAGCTATGGTGAGCTCGAATGTATAAGAATGAAGATTTAATGGAGAATATGTATATATATGTGTCCATGTATGTTTAAGGTATTTTCCATGGTCAAAATATAGGTCCTATGGTCAATATGTGGTTCATATGGTCAAAATATACTTTTAATGGTTCAAAATCTATGTTGAGGCTCTACAATGGTAGATCCATGGTTTTATATGTTCAACATATGTATTAATATACTTGGTATGTAAATAAGTGAAAGATAAGTGCATATAAAGGTTTATCGGTAAAGCCCTAACTTGCTATGTGCTATAAATAGTTGTAGATTGAAATGTACAAGTTGGTTATTTGATTTTTATGGCTAGAATGTTAGATCTATGAGTTATAAAGATAATTAAACTTGAATCTTTGAAAAATATGAAGAAATGTGCAAGTTATGGTCCTTGTGGTAAAACATGTCATTTTTGAAACCCTAGTCGATCCTAAATTTTATGTCAAAAACGATTTCAAAAATGCGATCAATCTGTGGAACGTTGTATATCATTAAGTTACGAAGCTAACAAGACCAATTTGAAGCCATCTGGATGTGTAAACATGTTTTATTGAAGATTGAATAAAAGTTGTTCAAAGTGAAAAATCTGAAGAAAAAAAATTAAAAAAAGATTCTGCTAAGTGGGCGTTGCAGCGCCAGCTTGCATTATAAAATCGGGTGTTGCAGTGCCGGTTTGAAAATTTGATTTTTTAATTTATTTTCTTCCGAGTCGGGTCGGGTCGGGTCAGGTCGAATCTTTTGAGTATAAAATGGGTCAGAAAATGTAATTTAATATAACCCTAAATAAAGGGATTATATTCGGAAAACCGTCTATTGCCCAAGATGTTTGAATGTTATGCATATACATAAGGTACAAGAGGTTGATCCCGTCAAATACAAAAAAAAAAAAAGGGGTTAGATACATGTCTAATTTACCTTAAGTATTAGTTCATGGTCTTTAGTAGTCACTCGGCAGTAAAGACTTAATCAATTCTATTAATTGAAACTTGATTCTCATTCTATATTGTTGAAATCTTATAATTTAATTCTATTCAATCATGATATATCATTCTTATAATGTATTCTTCTTAAATTTACTGAGCAAACTGAGCAAGCTAGTTGCTCACCTTTACTATATCATGAACTATTTTTTAGCTAAGTCCGAGTGCTCCATAAAAAATAAGAGCAAGGAAAAAGTCAAAGAGTATAAAATGCATGCTAATAGTTTATTGTTTAATATTTAGTCTGATGTTGTAAATCTTTTGTGAACCCTTAAGATATATATTGATTATGTTAAGGTTAGAAAATCTTAAGATTGTATTACTTTTTTATAAGGAACAGTTATGTATTATTCCGCTAAATTAATAAAGATTATGTATTTAGATGTTATTTATGTATTGAATTATGAGCACTAAACTCGAGGTTATGGAACCCCCACCAGCTCACCAGCAAACTGGACAGCTGCTCGTTCACCGAAGGGCGAGACCCCCAATTACCATGTCGTTGTTATCATTAGTCAAATCAGTAAAAGTATGAGTCAATCCTAACACCGAACCACATGGTTCACAAACATATTCGATTGAGTAATTAAACATGATATCAAGTACGAACTCGACTCGATAAGTTAATCAAATTGAATCGAACTTGAACTGAACAGAACCTATTTACGAACGGTTCGGTTCGTTTGCAAGCCTGCTGCAGTAGAGGATTTGTCACAATTCACAAAAGGAGGTCACCCCATTACTGCTAAGAAGAACAATGTAATCATTTCCCTAAATTATAAGCGTACTCGGAAGTAATTGATGAAATTTTGAGCGGCCTTGTTTTTCTGCTCTTCATACGCAAGTTTTTATAACGTTAAGTTGTTTAAATTTAAATGTCAGCTATGCAGCTAACATCAAATAATTTTGCCAATTCTTTCTACGGTATTGTATGGAACTTGAAAAAAAAAAGACGTATCTTACAAACATAAGAAAAATGGAAAATCTGTTTAATACTTACCTCCGGAATGCTTCTCGTGACAAGGAAGTTGGCGATAAGGTGAGATAGAATGTACTAGTTTGCAAATTATATGGAGGGTTAAGGAAGAATGAAAGGAACAACTCATTGAGGTATTTCTATTTCTTTAGAAGAATGTTTGTCTAATTATATATACTTTTTAAAATATTAAGAACAATGTTATAATTAATATATTGTAAAAATAAAATTATCTTGGTATTTTTTTTGATAAAAAAATAATCATTTTTTGAGGTTTTCAAGTTTCAAATATACACTTACGAAAATCTTATGAAAGAGAATGGTTATGACAACAACGACCAAATGAATGTGTATGAGGGCGACTTAGAAGTTGGTCAAACTTATTAGTTACGGGTCATTTTAAGTGATTTAGGGGTTTGGTAGTGGATTATAAGTTATAATTATTTGTTGCTTTTGAATTTCAACTTATATGGGTAGACATTTTAGTTTACCCACTTGACCCACTAATCAAGTTCCATTGTAGAAACCTTGTTTATATGATATAGAGTGTGAATATAAATTGAGATTTTCACCGAGGAATCTCAGACAATCCAAAAGGATGGTGAAGTAGAGAATATTTGTAGAATTTAAACTCAAAACAGGCTGAAATCCAATCCTTTTATTCTGGTCGTCTTAAAACCAATGTAGACCATTGTAAACTTGGTTCTGCACCCACAGGATGATGCAATTCTTTTCCTAATCATCATGATGATGCAACTGTTTTTCTTATCATCATGACGATACAAGTTGCGACCCCCATTTTCCAGCCTAATTCCATTCTTCAAGTTGAACTGTCTCCAACTTTTTTTCTGGGCCCATTCTTCCTAATTTTTCTTCTTTTTTCCTAAGCTAAACTGTTTATTTCCTTTTTCCAACTAATATTGATGCTTTATATAAGTATATGCTATAATCTCACTCCCCATCCAAACCCACAAACATTTCTCTTATCTCTCTCTCTGAATGGGATTTCTTCCTTGTCCTTTGCCTTGCCAACCGCATGAAGAATCTGATCAGTCCAACCAACTTCACTCAGATTCCTCAAACAACTCCTTCATCTCCTCTCAACTAAGCCTACCATCAGTCCCATCCCTAAACCCACTTTCTCAAGAAATCTCCACCACCCACCATCACTGTATCTCTACCTTAAAGGGTCACCCATCGTATGTATTCTCTCTCACCCTTGTCGGGAAACATCTCTACAGCGGCTCTTCCAATAGCGAAATACGCTTATGGAGTCGAATTCCTTCTAATCATGAAAACTCAACAGACAACATAGTTTCCTCCTGCAAGAGCGCAGTCAAGTCCCTAGTAGTCTTGGGTGATAAACTATTTAGTGCTCACCAAGATCACAAAATACGCGTCTGGAAAATCGACAACACGCCCCACCAAAAATACAAATGTATATCCACATTACCAACACTTAACGACCGTATCACAAGACTCTTCTTGGCAAAAAACTACGTAGAGGTCCGGCGGCACAAGAAGTGCACTTGGGTGCATCATGTTGACACCATATCAGCTCTAGCCTTATCAAAAGATGGTTCTTTAATCTACTCTGCTTCATGGGATCGAACGTTTAAAGTATGGAGAACATCGGATTTCAAGTGTTTAGAGTCCGTCTGGAATGCTCACGATGATGCTATCAACGCTATAGTATCGTCTAGTGATGGATTTGTATACACTGGTTCAGCTGACAGGAAGATTAAGGTATGGAGGAAGAAAGGAGGAGACAAGCAGCATATTTTAGTTGATATATTGGAGGAACATAAGTCAGCAGTAAATGCTTTAGCTCTTAGCACGGATGGGACTGTGCTTTTTTCCGGTGCCTGTGATCGTTCTATAATTGTGTGGGAGAAAACAGTTGGTGGTGGTGGACATATGGTGGTAGCCGGCGCACTTAGAGGGCACACGAAGGCAATTCTGTGTTTGGCGGTTGTGTCAGATTTGGTGTGCAGTGGGTCAGCTGATAAAAAAGTTAGAATTTGGAGGAGAGGAATTGGAAAAAGTTATTCTTGTTTGGCAGTGTTGGAAGGACACAGAGGGCCAGTTAAGTGTCTGGCTGCTGCTGTGAATACTTCTAGTGCTGATAACAATTCAGCTATTGGTACTCCTTATTTGGTCTACAGTGGTAGTTTGGATTGTGATGTAAAGGTCTGGCAGATATGGGTTCCCTTCCAATAATAGTGTCCTTCCTTTCTTTTTTTTAAGGTTTGTACATAAGAAAGACAATATTAATTTTAGTGTTCTTGTATTTGAAAATATATGCTGTATTATTAGTATTGGTGTTTGATATTGATGAGAGAAAATAAGGTGGTCATTCAATGAATCTTGCTTTCCTTTGTTCTTCCTTTGAAGTTTTATATATATGAATAATATTGGCATGGCTCTGATAGTTTTGGTAAAGGTTGCATTTTGGTGGTTTAAGTTAGGTTGGTGAAACTTAAAATCTTCTATTTCTCCTCAAATTCTCTAACACGGCGTTGATTTATGAATCTTAAAGGGGTTGACTAACACGGTATATATTTGACAACCAAGCTGGGGAAGATTAGACTGATTTATCTCAGTCTAATAACTTCCAGAAGTGATATTGTGATATTGGTTCTCTTCAAGGTTTGGACTATCGTGACAGCTGACCTAGCAGTAGTAAAGGGATACAATTAACAGAGAAAAGCTAGTGTGGAGAGATAAAATGAAAGAGCAGTCCTTTTGCCTTCAATTTGGTGGCATCGACATTTAACAAAGGAAAAGTCTAAACTTACCCTCAAAATTTTATCTGTAAAAAAGACAAAAGAGTATAGTCTTATTTCATTTGTATTTTGCAAATGAGGTGGGGTCATACTTCTTTGTTTTTTATGAGAGTAAGACTTGTGGGTAAGGTTTGAAAGTAAGTGTAGAAGCACTCTTTAACAAATAGTATATCTTATCAGTTGTTTGTTTGATTATTCTACAGTACAGCCTAGAAATTTTATATATTGGAGCCATATATAATTATTAACTATTAAAACTAAATTAAACAAGTTTTAACTAAATTAATCTTTTTTAGTCAGAGGTTCAAAATTTTATCCACCTTAATTAATTACAAATGGGATAGGAGTTAGGTAAAAGGGGTGTTTGTTTAGAACTTAATGCATCTGAATGGCTGAATGACTGAATCGGTCAGCCATTCAGTGCGTTTGTTTAGGACTGAATGGCTGAATCAGTCAGATTTTTGGACTGAATGGTTAAGTTCAATTTTTTTGACTGAATTGTTAAGTCCCGGCCGAATGAAATAAAAAAAATTAAATATTATATTAAGTAATATTAAATAAATTTACAATAATTTTGAATTTTTTTAGAGGGATAAAATAGTAAAAATATATTATTCAAATGTTTCAGACACGTCACTTATCAAATAACTTTTTTTCATTTGGTATTCAGAAATTCAATTCATTCAGATTATTTAAGCATTCAAAACTATTTTATTCAGTTTTTATCAAACACCCTCTAAAAATTAGTCTTAGCCTGCATTTAAAATCCCAGCCTCGCTTTACTTTCGATGCTTTTTTAGTTTAAAGTTATGCGAAGACTCATGGCAATGGAACTTTTGGAGACATGGCACAATTTCATTTCTTACTACTCCATCCTTTCCGTAATGTTACTGGTTTAAGAAAAAAAAATCCATAATATAAGTCAGGAAAAATTATTTACCATTTTCTTATTATACCCTAAAATCTCACTAATGCTACTACCCTAGTTTCCAAAATTAATACGTTTCTCCTAAAAAAAATTCATCAATTCTTTCATTCTGTTTTCTACAAAAAAACAAAAGAAAAAAAAACTCTTTAATTTCTCTCCTATCAATTGCTTCTTGAATTCTTCTATGGGTTTTCAATATATTATCCCACTTTGATTTCTGTTAATTAGAATTTAAAATTTTCAAATTAGGAGGTTTTAAAATTTATAAATTTGATATGGAGGGAGATGTTTAAAATTTTAAAAGATAATTTTGGAGGGAGATAAGAAGAGGTTATGGAGTAAAATAAAATTAAAATTGTTAACAAACATTAAAAGATAAAGAAAAATTAGTTGCACGCTAGTTTACGAAAAGAAATTTAAATGACCAGAACTAATTAAGAGAGAGAGAGAGGAGGAGTATTATGGGTGGTAAAAGTATAATTTTACAACAAAAATAATTACTAACATAGTTATTAAAGAGATTTTTTAATATTTAAAATTATATTTTAAGTGACTTGCACAAGAGAAATGAGGGAGTACTAAAGATCATTAATTGAGGTCATTGATAAACATTCTTGAACTTTTCCTTTTCTATAAAAAAACTACCCACTACCTTTTGGTTTCGTGTACAAATATTTTTGGGACACGTTCAAAACCATGGTTGGGAAAAGTATTAAGATCAAACCTTTTAAGCCTAAATAAACATGAAGATAAAGTGACAGCTAATTTAGGTTGCTAAATTTTGCTAGAAGTATGGAAAATATACATTCATCATTAAAGAAACTCACAACCGGAGATAATTTGACACCGGAGCAAAATAGCGATTATCCTGCAGTTAGGTTAACAAAAAATTCACAAGCAAAGGAACAAGAGAAATACCAAAAAGAAACACAGATAAACTTCTTTAGTGCTCAATTCAATATTATCAACTCCAAAAAGCTCCTCAACTTTAGCCCTTAAGTCAGACTTTGTAGCTAAAGGTATTCTTAATTAGCACGAAACACACGCCACGTAACAAACTCTAACAAATTACTAAAGTTAGGCCACGAGACAAGTTACTAAAATTATGCCATGTATTAGGTCCTTATAAGCTCTCCATGTGGCTACTGACAACTCCTAAAATTACGCCATGTGTCGTAATAATAGAAAAGATTTACTTATTCATTTCAATTAAAGAAAACAAAAAAATAACCACGAAAAATAACCCAAAGAGAAATAAAAGGATTCCTTAAGTTGAAATCCTGAAGCCATATATATCCATCTGAAACTGATCTCGGAGATATCATACAAATTCCCGAAGCAAACCGAACTCATCCGAACACATCAACATTTGTCATGCTTGTGTCGATCCTCTAACTTTAAGTAATTCAAGGCCATGAAGGTGTTATCCGACCACTCAACAGCATCGAACTCGAATTCTCCTGTATTAGTCACCTTGGGTTGGAAAGAACTCGTCCTCGAGTTTACAACATTGTCCCCGGGCTCCCAAAAATAAAAACTCAAGTGTTTGACATTAAAGGCGTTTGAAATCTGTGACGCCCCGAGATCCCACCTTCCTTAATTATATCCGATTATCTCTGGATAACATAATTATTAACTTTAAATCACATTAACTGGAATCTCGTGTGTTAAAACTTAATCTTTAACTTTTAAAACCAATTTGTTGACCATAAATTCGGTCCATATTTTTTTCTTATCAATACTTTATATTATTTTCCTTACCTGTCTTAGGATCGCAACGTTTACTTACCCTTCATTAAACTTAGGTCAAACATTAATTATTTGTGACCTAATCTATTACCTTTATCAAGTCATATATATGTTTTTGATTTTCACATAACAAAACTAGTAATTAAATTTTGCCATGAAGTATTCATACATGGCCCTGTTTAATTAAACCTGTTTGAACCTGATCCTGTTCACATATATTTGTTTACATGCATCTATATCGTATATATCTATTCAAGTATCTACTTACACACGTCAACACCATACATATGATTCTATTTCATATCAAACTTAATTAGCAAATAATACATCAACTACATCCTTTATATCCCCTCACTGGATTATACATACATACATACATACATGAGCATCCTTATGGACTGATATACATTCTTCAATTATCTATATGAATCTACGAATCATTTATTTCATTATTGTTATCATGGATTACATGTATCCGCTTTACAAGAATATTTCACGTATACAAATAACAACTCTCTTCATGCTTAGCAATGCATTCACATCCTTTACCTCAGTTGCACCGGAACCTCCGGCCTTCTTATCCTTTACCTAAAATGTTAGTTAATAGCAAAAGTGAGCATAAGGCTCAGTAAGTAATTCAGATAACACATTCCATGTTCACAGTTTATAACATACGTCATGCTCTCTTTACTCTAATATGTTATGCTTAATGTCACGTATTGCACTTAATAATTAATCATGTAGTGGCACATAAGGCACATTTCAAATCATTTACAATCATCTAGTTCACGTAGAACCATAACACATTTAGTCTGAAAACTTGCCTGATTAGCTTTTATTACACTTAACATGTATTACCTCGCTTGACCCTGCTATCCTTCGTTGGCTCAGGTTGCTCGTTCGAACCTCATTTGTAAACATACCATCTATATTCATCATTATAAGATCATAACTTAATATAACTTAACAAACTTAACTCATAATTACACGACCACTCATCTCTAATCATTTCCCAATTGATTTGTTAAACCTTACGTAGGTTCATAATACATTTTAACTCGTTATCGACATTTTTCATAACCCATAACTCGTTTTGGCTTAGCTTTAGGCATGTTATGTTATGTCATTCATCATATCATTCCTTAACACCCTTTAATTTAACCATTATTATCAATTCTATGGTTTATATAACTCATTTCCATCATTTTATATCAAAACATTTCATTTTTGGCTTAAAAAAATTTCTGGCTTCAGAACACTGCGCCCCGGCGCCATCTTCCTTCTTCCCAATCTCGCTGGCCACGAAATCCTCTCGGCCATGAACAGTGACACTGCGCCCCAGCGCAGTGTCTAGTGTTATAGACTGCGCCCCGGCGCAGTCCTGCTGGTGCAGGATTTCTAATTTTCTTACCTGCTTTGCTGATTTTTAATTCCTTAACCACACCCCCAATTAACATCAAACTTGGTACAGTGCTAGACCTTGCTACATAGTATTTTACAAAAATTTTGCTTCCCTCATTTGGCTTCTCTAAATCAGAGATACACTAGCCCGTAGGAGGGCTATCCAACACATTTCTATACTTAGGAAATTCTTCAGATCATTAGAATCCAACTTTTGCGACTTTGTGATTTTTGGCCATTAGCTTTAAAACTTCGTTCCGACACTTGACATAGTTCATTTAACCTATATATGACATGTCTAAACTTCCAAAACAATAAAACTTCGCACGAGGCGACTTTTGTCCCTTAAAATCCGTTTAGGGTCGAATCGGTCGTTTTCGATCGTTCGACTTGCCATTTCGTTCAAATTTGAATCTGTTGATTACCAAATCAACCCTAACACATATATTAACATGAAAATGACTCATTTGACTTTATTTTACCTTTCTTTCATCAAAATTGCCAAAATTCACCTTTAAATCGGATTTTCCTTAACTTCTCAAAACTTTTCAAATTCCAAACTTGAACTCACTTGACGTTTAAATCTCCACGCCCCACATAGACTACCACATATACATTTAACGACTTTGTACGTCTCTATAACTTCCACATGCACATTCCAGTGCACTTTACAGATTATTACGATGTCTACACAAAAAGTATAGCCTAATATTTAATCTTTTCATACCAAAACATGTTTTTAAATCATTTAAGCTTTTAACTTGCCATTTAGCCAAATAATTTACTTGCATCAAACATGATAAATCTTTCAACTAGGTTTTCATGACTTCAAACTACATATAACACATAATCATATATAAATCATAACTTAATAATACACTTTTCTTAAACAAATATGCGTATCTTCCATTTATGATTCTATAAAGTTATTTAACATAAAATTTCTTATACTTCTCACATGATCATTCTTTCGATTCGAAATTTCCATCAAACTAACAACATTTAACACATATCTTCCTTAAATTACGAGTTCTAGCTTCAAAAATATACATAAATAGTCCATCACTTTGAAACATAACTTTCAAGCCTAGGGTTCCATGAGTAATCACTTATAAAGCATGTAACTTACATAACTCACACAATCAAGCTATGTACCCCAAAGATACATGCATGGCTACTACTATTCTTGAATTTAAACTCATAAATTTTAAATTTTAAAACAAGAACATGCTTATACCTTACTTGTAGCTCATTCCTTCTTGCTACCATGCTTCATAAAGTTTGATCCTTCACCTTACTAGCTTATTCTTCCTTCTTTGCTAACTTTTTCCAGCCATACCTTTAGCTCTTGGCAAAACCCTAGCCTTTCTTCATCTTTCTCTCTAGAATTCCCTTGAAAACTCACTTGGCTGATAATTTTCGAGTGGTGGAATGAAAAATGATTTCAGCTGACTTAATACATACATGCATAATATATATATAGCTCCAACACTTAACCACTTTTGGTTAAGCTAATTATGCATAGTTAGGGACATTTTGGATAATTCATATTGCAAAACAAGGGTGGCTTAGTCATTACACTATTTTAGGACACAATTGTTATTTCATAACTTATTAGGGGCATTTTGGTCTTTAGACCATTCTAGGACTCATATGTCATTCCACCACTTGCTAAGGGCATAACGGCCAATTTATATCATATCACATTATTATCTCATTCCATACTTACACACCATATCACATTATTATCTCATTTTGAATCAATTTATATCAGTTTCTTAACAATTTCCAAACATTCATAAATCTTTATCTTTAATCCTCAATAAACCGATCAGGTCATACGGTTTCTTATTTACTGCACTTACATACATATCTTAACTTGTCATTCTCTTACTCCCGCCTCTTCAGGCCTGTTCATAAAGCTCGTTCTTAATTCTTAAACATCAATTCATATATATATCCTTATTTCCTGTATTTACTAACTTTAATCCTTTTTTCTTTGACAATTCAAATACATATATACATAAGTTCAACCTACCACATAGGTTATATAAGCACATTGATCACATAATAATTCCCATTGAATCATTCCTTAATACATTCTATCATTTAAACCACGTTTTATCTCATAACCTTTATTTAATTCATCAAAATCCTTATTTGGAATCATTGTAAAATCCTAGGGTGTCACAAAATCCGCAAATGGTTAGGAACGCGCAGTCGATAAAGCATTATCATTGATCTTCTGCATAACCTCACATAGTCCAATCTTTCAATCCTTAAGTTTGTTATACTCCCCAATAGGAAATCGGTCACAAGTCAATACTGCCCAGACAAAGTCACCTATTTCAAAAAGTACCCGACGCTGATGAATTTGAACATGATCCTTGTACTTGGTATTGTTCTCATGAATAGATTAACATACATGATCATATATATTTTGAAGATATTTTGCCATTTCATCTACTTTGGGGTGCACACGGGCGACCCGTGGAATAGGAGCTAAGTCCAGTTCTTCGGATAGATTTTGACCATAAACAATCTCAAAATGACTCATGCCCGTAGTTATGTTCTTCGATTTGTTGTATGAAAACTCGGCTTGAGAAAGCACTAGATCTCATTTTTTCAACATAGTCCCTACCAGATATCGTAAAAGATTGACCAAACTTCTGTTTAACACTTCAGTTTAACTGTCAATCTAGGGATGATAGGCTCTATTGAAATTTAACCGAGTTCCCATTTTCTCTCATAAACTCATATAGAAGTGACTCTTGAACTTAGTGTCACGATCAGAAGTAATTGACTTCTAAACACCATGCAAGCGCACACCCTCTTGAAAATAGATATGGGCAATCTGGTTAGCATACATTATTTTGTGGTAAGCCATAAAATGAGTCATCTTTGAAAACTAGTCAACCACAACCAAAATAAAATTCATCGCCTATTGGGTTCGGGGTAGACCTAACACAAAATCCATACTCACATCAAACTGGGGGGCTTTAGGAGCATGTAAGGGAGTGTATGTAAGACCCCGAATTTTATGAAATACAAAATTTAATTTTTCTTCATATATATATTTTTTTTGAAACAGTAAGTGGTTAAATCGATAAAGTTAAAAGTTAAGGATGTTATGTGCAAATTTTATTTTGTCGGACAATATTCGCTTTGTCGGGGAATATTCGTTTGGTCGGGGAATATTCGTTTGGTCCGACGGCGCCGAAATAATAAATTATTGGTGGACCCCACAACGAAATATTTGTCGGATATAGAAAACGACAGAAATAACCTTTTTAAATAAAAATAGTCAACGGAACTGTTAAAATACCGGTGATAAAAGAATAGTAGCATACGGTAGTTATTGGTATTTTCTGTAGCACTCGGTACTCTACAGTAACACACGGTATTGCATAGTGTCTCATATTATTGGTCTGATAATTGACACCGTAACTGTTACGCATCATTTCATCGATAATTGTCACTGCATAATATTTTATATTATCAATTCAATAATTGTTGTTACACAGTATTTTGCATTATTGATTTAATAATTGTCATTACACTGTATTTTATATCATTGAGTCAATAATTGTTGTTGCACTGTTTTTAAAATTATTGAACCTAATAATTGTCACAGTAACATATGCACAGTAATTCACATTATTGAATCAATAATTGTCATTACACAGTAACGTATGCTTTATTTTACATTATTGTTATCTCTATTATGATGTTATTTAAACAGTTGTATTTCATTAATTTATTGACTTGATATCTAAGAGCTAACTATACTGTATTTATAACAATTAGTCATAATAATTGAATTGATAAAGTTATTTGTTTATAATATAAAGTTAGGTGATTATTAGGTGATATGAAATGAATGGTGTAGATTAAAGTGTGAATTATTGTGGAATAATTGAATTGATTTGTTTATAATATAAAGTTAGGTGATTATTAAGTGATATGAAATGAATGGTGTAGATTAAAGTGTGAATTATTGTTGAATAATTGAATTGATTTGTTTATAATATAAAGTTAGGTGATTATTAGGTGATATGAAATGAATGGTGTAGATTAAAGATAATATAATATTTGAAATGGATGGTGTAGATTAAAAGATGATCTTTAAATGAACGGTTTAGATTAAATGAATGATAAGATTTTTGGCTATAAATAGAAGCCTTAACTTAAGGATTTTTCATAAACTTCCTTACTTGTTCTTTCTTTCTCTCTCTAAATACTTTTTGTGTAAGTTCTCTCTAAGTGTTCTTAAGTCATTCCTAGTTTTGAAATCTTTTGCATTCTTCTTTGAATTCCCGAGTAGAATTTTCTTATGTACAGCAACTCTTTCGAAAAATCGTAGTAAATTCATTATTTGTCAGAATTTAATGAATTAAAAGCCTGTCTCTTCAGTTTTTCGTCCTCTACAACTTTGAAGAAGGAAGAAAAGTCATCTGAAATCATCTTCATGTCTTAAAATACTAAAAACCGTAACCTATTCTGATTTTCGTCACTATTTTCAGTCTTAGTTTTGAAAATTCATAACTCATTCATATTAACTCCGAATTGAGTGATTCTTGAGTCTATGCCATCTATCTTTCCGAGAGTAACATTATTTTAAAAGCATAAAGAGATTTTAAAAACTCTAGAAGACTCAAAAGTCAGATTCCTTACTGCTACAAACAAGGAAGGATTTGTTCGGCTATAAACTTGTTTCACAATATCAAGGTAAGGAATGTCATCTTCTTTCATCTTCTATTATTAAAACTTACTACGGTAAGGGATACCATCTTTTTCATCTTCCATTATTCAAACTTACTACGGTAAGGGATTATCATTATTTGATTCTCAAAAATAATATCGTTTCTTTCTTACTCATAAGATGTGTTATTTATTTCCATGTATTAAATTGTGGGAATAACCTTACGGAGCGGATTGCCGCCTGTTGGTGAATAACCTTTCGTCTTCATTCATTATTAATCTCTGAGAATAACCTTACGGAGCGGATTGCCGCCTGTTTGGTGAATAACTCTTTGTACTCAAATTCTATTAAATTGTGGGAATAACCTTACAGAGCGGATTGCCGCCTGTTGGTGAATAACCCTTTGTATTAATTTCCTTCACCTTTTGTTAATCAAACCTGCTACGGTAAGGGATATTATTTTCTTTCATACTCCTAAATCGAAATTTATTATGGAACTATTGCTTCTATAATTCCTGAAAATATTATATGTTCCATAATAGTTGAACTTCATTATTTCAACTGAACCTTCCTATTTACGTGAACCTTTCTATTGAATTGTAACCGTTATTCTGAACTGTGGATCTTGAATATCATTTTTAAATTTCACTCCACATCATGTTGACAATTTGGACATTATTTGAATCTGTACAAAGTAAACTTCCGATACTTATAGTTATCCTATTTCTTCTGTTCATCATTTATATCATTCTAATCATCCAAAAATCAAGCTGTTGTGAATATCTGTGGCCGGGGGTACAGATGTGATATATTTGTTGAACAGATGATAGGTTAAATGCGATATAATAGGTTAAAGGCGATACATCTGTTCGGTGTCTTTTATGGCACGTGGTGAAAGTTCTCTTTGGCCCGTAGTGCATAGATGAACTGTTGTTTGGTATGATTATCACCAAAGGCTGAATCTGGTATAATCATGACCGCTGGTGCTATATTAAATATCTTTGGCCCGTAGTGCAAAGATGAACTGTTGATTTGCATGATTATGATCAGGAACTGTGAATTTTTATTATCATGACTAATGGTATTTCAGATGATAAAAGTTGATGATGTTTTTACGAAAAAGAGAAGCGAGTGGACATTATAATCTGCATTATTCTTCTAATAGATTGCTCATTCCGCTGCTATTATTGATCTGAACATTGTTTAAGAATTTAACTGCAGTTTTTGATATAAACCTTGTAGTCTATTGTATTCTATCAAGAACTCAACTGTTGAAGACTAATGATAATTTATTCGTCATTATCTTAGTCATGATATTCTTTACTGGGCTATTTGAGCTCACCCTTTCTTTTGTTCCATTGTTTTTCAACAGGAGATGAAAACATAACAGGGTCTAGCCGGGGAATGGAGTGAGGGTCCGAGGAATAGTTATCATAGTCTTCACGTTTTGTAAAATAGTGTGGCAATAATAGTGAAGACTTAGTTGTGTATTATTATACACTGTATTGTTGTACGTTGTGCTTTGTTGTAATAATTTTGTTGTAGTCTTTTGACGACTCATGTTTGGGCTGTGTGGGCCCAGATTTGGGGGCGTCACAGTTGGCATCAGAGCTTAGGGATATGGTCTTTAATGGAGATCTGGGGTTAAAACTAGGAGGCGAGAGACGAATAGAATCAGTCACTAGTGTGTCCTACCTAAATTAGATTTTGTTATCTAACGAATCGATTTGAATGTAGGAACAGGAAGTGATGAGTCAGTTTGTTTGAACTAACAATTATTTTGTGACCACAGTTTAGTATGGCATCTGAAAATCAGGAGGATAACTATGAAATGCCCGGTACGTCAATTTCGGGGACGAAATTTCATAAGGAGGGGAGGTTGTAAGACCCCGAATTTTATGAAATACAAAATTTAATTTTTCTTCATATATATATTTTTTTTGAAACAGTAAGTGGTTAAATCGATAAAGTTAAAAGTTAAGGATGTTATGTGCAAATTTTATTTTGTCGGACAATATTCGCTTTGTCGGGGAATATTCGTTTGGTCGGGGAATATTCGTTTGGTCCGACGGCGCCGAAATAACAAATTATTGGTGGACCCCACAACGGAATATTTGTCGGATATAGAAAACGACAGAAATAACCTTTTTAAATAAAAATAGTCAACGGAACTATTAAAATACCGGTGATAAAAGAATAGTAGCATACGGTAGTTATTGGTATTTTCTGTAGCACTCGGTACTCTACAGTAACACACGGTATTGCATAGTGTCTCATATTATTGGTCTGATAATTGACACCGTAACTGTTACGCATCATTTCATCGATAATTGTCACTGCATAATATTTTATATTATCAATTCAATAATTGTTGTTACACAGTATTTTGCATTATTGATTTAATAATTGTCATTACACTGTATTTTATATCATTGAGTCAATAATTGTTGTTGCACTGTTTTTAAAATTATTGAACCTAATAATTGTCACAGTAACATATGCACAGTAATTCACATTATTGAATCAATAATTGTCATTACACAGTAACGTATGCTTTATTTTACATTATTGTTATCTCTATTATGATGTTATTTAAACAGTTGTATTTCATTAATTTATTGACTTGATATCTAAGAGCTAACTATACTGTATTTATAACAATTAGTCATAATAATTGAATTGATAAAGTTATTTGTTTATAATATAAAGTTAGGTGATTATTAGGTGATATGAAATGAATGGTGTAGATTAAAGTGTGAATTATTGTGGAATAATTGAATTGATTTGTTTATAATATAAAGTTAGGTGATTATTAAGTGATATGAAATGAATGGTGTAGATTAAAGTGTGAATTATTGTTGAATAATTGAATTGATTTGTTTATAATATAAAGTTAGGTGATTATTAGGTGATATGAAATGAATGGTGTAGATTAAAGATAATATAATATTTGAAATGGATGGTGTAGATTAAAAGATGATCTTTAAATGAACGGTTTAGATTAAATGAATGATAAGATTTTTGGCTATAAATAGAAGCCTTAACTTAAGGATTTTTCATAAACTTCCTTACTTGTTCTTTCTTTCTCTCTCTAAATACTTTTTGTGTAAGTTCTCTCTAAGTGTTCTTAAGTCATTCCTAGTTTTGAAATCTTTTGCATTCTTCTTTGAATTCCCGAGTAGAATTTTCTTATGTACAGCAACTCTTTCGAAAAATCGTAGTAAATTCATTATTTGTCAGAATTTAATGAATTAAAAGCCTGTCTCTTCAGTTTTTCGTCCTATACAACTTTGAAGAAGGAAGAAAAGTCATCTGAAATCATCTTCATGTCTTAAAATACTAAAAACCGTAACCTATTCTGATTTTCGTCACTATTTTCAGTCTTAGTTTTGAAAATTCATAACTCATTCATATTAACTCCGAATTGAGTGATTCTTGAGTCTATGCCGTCTATCTTTCCGAGAGTAACATTATTTTAAAAGCATAAAGAGATTTTAAAAACTCTAGAAGACTCAAAAGTCAGATTCCTTACTGCTACAAACAAGGAAGGATTTGTTCGGCTATAAACTTGTTTCACAATATCAAGGTAAGGAATGTCATCTTCTTTCATCTTCTATTATTAAAACTTACTACGGTAAGGGATACCATCTTTTTCATCTTCCATTATTCAAACTTACTACGGTAAGGGATTATCATTATTTGATTCTCAAAAATAATATCGTTTCTTTCTTACTCATAAGATGTGTTATTTATTTCCATGTATTAAATTGTGGGAATAACCTTACGGAGCGGATTGCCGCCTGTTGGTGAATAACCTTTCGTATTCATTCATTATTAATCTCTGAGAATAACCTTACGGAGCGGATTGCCGCCTGTTTGGTGAATAACTCTTTGTACTCAAATTCTATTAAATTGTGGGAATAACCTTACGGAGCGGATTGCCGCCTGTTGGTGAATAACCCTTTGTATTAATTTCCTTCACCTTTTGTTAATCAAACCTGCTACGGTAAGGGATATTATTTTCTTTCATACTCCTAAATCGAAATTTATTATGGAACTATTGCTTCTATAATTCCTGAAAATATTATATGTTCCATAATAGTTGAACTTCATTATTTCAACTGAACCTTCCTATTTACGTGAACCTTTCTATTGAATTGTAACCGTTATTCTGAACTGTGGATCTTGAATATCATTTTTAAATTTCACTCCACATCATGTTGACAATTTGGACATTATTTGAATCTGTACAAAGTAAACTTCCGATACTTATTGTTATCTTATTTCTTCTGTTCATCATTTATATCATTCTAATCATCCAAAAATCAAGCTGTTGTGAATATCTGTGGCCGGGGGTACAGATGTGATATATTTGTTGAACAGATGATAGGTTAAAGGCGATATAATAGGTTAAAGGCGATACATCTGTTCGGTGTCTTTTATGGCACGTGGTGAAAGTTCTCTTTGGCCCGTAGTGCATAGATGAACTGTTGTTTGGTATGATTATCACCAAAGGCTGAATCTGGTATAATCATGACCGCTGGTGCTATATTAAATATCTTTGGCCCGTAGTGCAAAGATGAACTGTTGATTTGCATGATTATGATCAGGAACTGTGAATTTTTATTATCATGACTAATGGTATTTCAGATGATAAAAGTTGATGATGTTTTTACGAAAAAGAGAAGCGAGTGGACATTATAATCTGCATTATTCTTCTAATAGATTGCTCATTCCGCTGCTATTATTGATCTGAACATTGTTTAAGAATTTAACTGCAGTTTTTGATATAAACCTTGTAGTCTATTGTATTCTATCAAGAACTCAACTGTTGAAGACTAATGATAATTTATTCGTCATTATCTTAGTCATGATATTCTTTACTGGGCTATTTGAACTCACCCTTTCTTTTGTTCCATTGTTTTTCAACAGGAGATGAAAACATAACAGGGTCTAGCCGGGGAATGGAGTGAGGGTCCGAGGAATAGTTATCATAGTCTTCACGTTTTGTAAAATAGTGTGGCAATAATAGTGAAGACTTAGTTGTGTATTATTATACACTGTATTGTTGTACGTTGTGCTTTGTTGTAATAATTTTGTTGTAGTCTTTTGACGACTCATGTTTGGGCTGTGTGGGCCCAGATTTGGGGGCGTCACAGTGTACAACCCTGTATTGGTAAGGGCTCCCTTGAACTGTTGACAAACATAACAACGCTTTACATAGTGAGCCATATCACTAAATACCTTGGGCCAATAGGAATCAGCTGAAACTAGGGCCAACGTGATATCTCGCTCGAAATGACATTATTTGTGAAGTTCATTAATAATCTGTTGCCTTGGTGAACAATCTGGAATACATAATTGCAATTCCCCAAACAGATAACCATTATGAAGAATAAAGTCACGTCGTTGACCTTCGCTCACCTCCCGATCTATCTTTCCGAAGGAAGGATCTGTTGCATACATGGCAGTAAAGGCCTCAAAACCTATGACTTTGTTACTCATGGTGTTAACAAGCAATGCACATCGGCTTAATGCATCAATAACATGGTTCAGGCTTCCAGCTTGGTGTCTCAATGTAAAAGTAAACTCTTACAAGTACGCCACCCCATTTGGCTGTCTTCGACTCAGCTTATGTTGACCATTGATGTACCTCAAAGCCTCATGGTCAGTGATAAGCATGAACTCTCGTTGTGTTAGAAACTGCCAATGTTTCAGAGACTGAACTATATCATAGAATTCCAAATCATATGTAGAGTAGTTCTTCTTGGATACTAATAGTTTCTCACTGAAGAAAGCTATGAGACGACCTTCTTAACTCAGTACACCACCAGTGCCGATCCTAGATGCATCACAATTTACTTCAAATATCTTCTCAAAATCAGGAAGTAGAGATCGGTGCCTCACTACTAAAAAATCGACCTATAGCGATGATCGAGGCAGAATCGTTGCTATAGAAGGTAAACATGCCTTATAACGACGATCGACTTTTGACCGTCGCTATAAAAGGAAAAAGTGAGCTCTATAGTTATAGTCGACTCTCAACCATCGCTATAAAAGATACGGCCCGCTTGAAATCAGATCTTATAGCGACAGTCTCGTATTAACCGACGCTATAGGGGTATAAATAAAATTATAAAGTTGTCTAAAATTATTAGCGCCTGTATTATCCCTCTCTTTTTTCCCCTACATCGATCTCACTCCAAAATCTTTCGTCAAAACCCCCAAATCCCAAAATCTGCATCCTTCAATCTTCCGCCAAAACCCCCAAATCTTCATCACCATCTCCATCCCTCCTCCATGGGTTGAGTATCTCCTCCGCGATTTCCTTTCCTTTTCTTTCCACGGGTTCCTTTATTTTCCACGATTTCTGTGAGTTCCAGTCACCACTCGAATGTGGGACGACGGCAGAGCCATGACAACCCGTTCGAATCTGGCGGAGGAGCTGAGGTCTCAACATTACTCCATGGTCATCATTCTCACAGTGCTCCTCTCCTTTGTCGCAATATTCACCAAGGTCATCATTCTTTTTTCTCTATCATATGACTCGTCCTTTTGTCTCATTTCCTTGTTATTTGGTCGATTTCAATTTTTACACTGTAAAATATTGGGTTTTAGGTTTTTGCTGCTTGCTCTGTTATTGGAATCCTATAAAAAATATTATTCATTCGTTTTGGTATATGTTTTTTCTGAGTGATTCTTATCTAATGTGCCTTTTGAGTTGTTATTGGAGGTTAACCATCCGATTATTGATTTGTCCTATTTTCATGAATTATTCAATAGTTGTGGCAGAAATAACTTTTAAGTGGACCGATTAAAAAATAAGTAATCTATGGTGTGTGATTGTTTATTTGATATTGATGGAAATGGTTACATTGTTTATATTGAGCATGCAACAATTAAATCTGAGCCTTCATAATCTTTTGGTTTTTTTATTTTTTGTGTCATTCTCAACATTACTGTCAAACTGAAAATACTATTAATAGGATGAATATGTTTTTGCTTTGCGAACTTGGACTTGAGCCGTTTGTCTTGGGGATGGGCTAACTAGGGGCTACAGGCACAAAAAGATTGGAGAAACTTTTCATCTTTTGAAATCTGTGTGTGTGGGTGGTAGAAAGAAATTGTCGAGCTGCGAAAGTCTGGTGAATTTGAACTCCTCCACACATATAATTCAATTTCACCATTTTCAGATACATAAACCACACAAGTACATAAAACATCAATTTTTCTGTATATTTGGTTCAAGGTAGCTATACCCATTTGAATTCATAGTTTCCAATTGATACACTTAGCCTTAATTTTCAGAAAAGATCTTGTTTTTCAGAGATTTGTATAACCATTTTTTAGTGATGTGTGATTAAGAACTACCCTCTGAGTGATAGAAAGATATATGATATATGTCATGTCAATTTAACAAGCATTTTGAAATAAAGTTCAGTGTTTATGTTTTGTTCTACAAGGTGTTTGACATTATGCTTCAATGGAAGAATTGTGAAGAAGGATAAGCATGAGATCTCCGCTAGATCCTGTGGCAGTGTTGAGAGGCCATCGGGCTTCAGTCACTGATATTTCTTTCCTTCCATCTAAAACCTTGATGTTCAGTGGGCACAATTTTGCTTTGCTTATTCTATTGTGTTAGTTTGGAAAATTTGCATACATATGGATGAATCTTAGTGGGCTTTTGTTTGTTTATAAGTAGAAAGATTTTGTGTGCACTAAAAAGAATATACTGCAGTTCTTCTGATGGTGAGTTGTGCATTTGGGATACCATACAACATCAGACTATATCATTTGTGGTAGTATATATTTGTCAAAATTATTGGAATGTTAATTATAATTTTTTAGCCTAACCCGTTGTAGTTTAAAACTATATTTTTTCAAAATAAGTGGAGTGATCATTTATTGATATAACTATTGAATGCTTCTATTATTTTGAAAATGTTTATAAGGTGAACAATGGGAAGCATGGGATCCTCTCTGTCGACTTGGTTGGAGACAACAAAGTTGTCAGGTACTTTTTGCTGGTTTGGTTTGTTTCCTTGAGCTTCAGGCCGGCTATGTGAAACTATTGTTGTACCAAATCAAATTAAAACTTAGTTCCTCTAAATTGTCATTTGTGACACTAAATTGTATAATTTGTCCAGTAGCCTATAGCTATTAGCCAAAGCCAATAGAGGTCGGTAGATGTTGTCCTTGAGCATGATGTTAACTTTATGAGAGTGGACTTTGGAGCTCATATGTTGTTGTTTGACATCCAATTAATTAGCATTGAATATATTGTGTGGTTCTAAAGAAGCTGGGTTACTTATTGAATGTCATACCTTTTGACTTCTGTTAATACTATTCTTAGACATGAAGCAAAATTTTGTTATATGCATATACCAAATATTAGAAGGAACACCTTTGATGTTATTGGATACAACCACCATGATATTCCTGCATGTTAGCTTGGAGTGTATATTCCTTTTCATTATGTTTCTCAGATTAATTTTATGAATATTCATATGTTCCTAATATAGTTGGGTTGCCAGGGAACATTCATCATTGTCTCTAACCATTGTCTTAATATCTTTCTCTGTTAAATGGAAACGATAATTGAATGTGTTTCAAAATCCATGATTTTGCAACACAGAATTGTGGGGTTTAAAAGGGCTTCATAGAATAGGCACATTTACACGTTATCTTTCCAAATAATCTATATTATGCAAAAGCCGCAAAACAAATGGTGATTTTTCTATAATCAGTGTGAAACAGAGGTCAGGGAAACTAGCAATGCAGAAATTCTAGATGACAGTCAAGGAAGTCCAATCGAAAGTTCTAACAAACTTGAAGTTTCTCTCTCTCTTCCCCCTCTTTGACTCTTCTCTTCTTTATGTTCTGTGTAAATTTAGACCAAGTCCCCTCAATAAAGTTCAGCAATAACTTTTTCTTTGCCTTTTTTTTTGTTCATCCGTTTCCAAATTCATTTGTGTTTTCTGATGGATTGTTGTTTTTCGAGTTGCCACACAACTTCTCAGGATGGAAAAAAATGTTCCTAGTACATGCTTACAGGTGGCAGTTGATTTGATTAGCCAGTTACCTAATCATTATGTATCTCCATGCCCAGCTCCATATGCTCTGATATTGAAATGAAAGGCATGTTTTATGTCTCTCTTTGTCTCTCCCCTGCATCTAAATGTGCATTGCCTGTCTATTTGTGCATCACATTCATACTAGTTCACGTGATTGTTTTGCTGTTATTACCAGTTTTCTACATGATCCTCGAAATTTCAGGGACCCTCTTTGTGGTGTTTTTTTTACATCAATGCAAAAAGGCAAACATAAACTAGGTAATAAATAAGAATTCTATTTGATGGATCTGTTGGGTCACATTAGAAAAATTGTTGCCTTGTTTGATTGTGTTATATATGTTGCATTCTAGAGTATAATAGTAATGCCCTTTTAAATTACAGCTCACAATGTAGGTATGAAAGCAAGTTACAAGCTTACTAAACTAGAACTTAGTTTGGAAGTTGTGGAACTTACAAGATAATTTAGTGGTAGTGAATCCTGCGAATCCAATGTAACATATCCCTCAAGTTTGTCCAATTTATTTTCCGTCTCTTTCATCTGTATATATCTCTGTTGATACCTGGTGCAAGGCATGGATATTGTTTTTTGTTGTAGAAAGGAAAGGCCTTATTTCTTTAGAGTGAATCAATTACAAAAAGCAGCGATCATGTAATACTGGCTTCTTTGTACATTCCTTTAAAATGATGAATGAAACTGAACTCTATTGAATATTCATGGCTCAGTTGGAAGAAATATTGTGCTATCATTGTTTTGCATGCATTTTGAATGCTTAAAAACTGACTAAAATTTGATGTATTTAACAATTGTGATGTAAATTATTTTAAATGATATAAATTTATTTATGATTGTTACAGGACATTGTATTGTGTGTTGAATAACAATTTTATTAATAATATATATTTTTTAATATTTGGAAGGTCTATAGCGACGGTAATTAGCTTCGTCATGAACTTTGCTATAATGCTGGATTATTGAAATTTGAACTTATTCTTCATTAACTAATTATGATACCTTCGAACAAATGAAGATGTGCATCTTCGCAAAGATATGACCTCTACAAAATCATGAGGAAAAGCGGACATAAGCGAACTAAAAGTGATGGCCAACAGAATGGAGTTGACCTATGTGCGTGAAATGAAGTCAATGCATGCTCAGCCTTTAACAACTAGTCTAGGTATGCAGCAGCTCATGCCTGAGGCAAGGAATGGTAGACAGCACATGCTTGATAGAAAGGAACTTAAACAACTAATACCTGAAATGAGGGATGTTGGACAACGCATTCCCAAGACCAGGGATGTTAGACAGCGAGTTCTAGAGGCCGGTGATGTAGGACAGAGGATGCTCGAGATGAGGGAGGTGAGTGTGCGGATGCCAGAAATGAGGGTGATTAGAGAACGGATGCCTGAAATGAGGAAGGTTAGGGAGTGGATACCCAAAATGAGGGAGGTTAGAGAGAGGATTCCCGAGATGAGGGATGTTAGAAAGCACATTCCCGAGGCAAGGGGTGATAAACAGAGCATGCTCGAGGCATGAGATGATAGACAACAGATGCCAGAGCCTACCAGTGTTAGCATAATGGGGCGGATCCTGTCCGCAAGAACTGTAAATGGGGTGCCTCAGATGGATTCATTCAGAAATTCTTATTCTCCCTGGATGTTGGATCGATTAAGGAGAAGATCACCAGATGGAGTATTAGGTCCCCCTAGAGGTGCTTCACCACCAAGGAATGCGGCAAAATCACGGAGAAGGCCATTACTCAGGGCATATGATGATGTTAGAACGGTTTCATATTTGAGTAAAGAAGATCTTGAGCTTTCTAGGCCCATCAGGACTGCATCTTACATGGCAAAACCTGCTTTAGCTGCTGAACCTGCAAAGCCCGTACTGCCCATGTTTGCCACTACTCCATCTGGGGTCATTGTAAACAAAAGCTCATATATGGTACAAAGCTGCTTCCCTTTACTGCTTTTCTTGTTCTCAACTTTCCTTTCCTAAAATTAATGCTTCAGCTGAATATATGTGGAGATGTCTGTTTAATTCTTTCAATGCCTTCCACATCTTTCTATATCTCATGACGTGTCTAATTGCTTGTTATAACTTCATATTGGCAATCATAAGCCATATTGATCTCCAGGGCATGGTACACGCACCCCACTCAAAGAATAAAAAAAGATAAAACTTGTTATGGTATTGTTCCAGCCTGTATTTTTAGCATAGTTAAAGTTCTATCTTATGCAGAAAAATGTTCTATAGCAAAGATGACGTTAACTAATCGATCTTTTCTAACTTGGAAAAGAATATAGGTACAAAAGTTATTGTTTAAGTTAAATTGTGTGATATATTTCCATTGCTTATACAATGACGGGCTAAAACAGAACTAACCTGTCTTGCCATCCTGTACAAGTTTTTAGAGTTCATCCTTACCATTTGGGAATATGTTTGTGATTTGTAGTTGACCAAGGAAGTCAATCTATAATGGTTTTATAACTCGAAGTTGAAAACCAAAATTGTTTAGGCCAAGATATATAATTCCAGCTTTACCTTATCGTGCATCTTCTTGGAAGATGCTTGAAATGAAATTTACTGTATTATGCTTTTTGTTTAAGATTGGTTCAGTTATTTCGACTGTTCCAGCCTATACAATGCCATAATTTGGGTATATTATATGTGAACAATGGCCTCTTAACCATCTTTCTCAAAAAAAAATTCTAGCACGTTACATCCATGCTTTTCCTGCTGGATTTTCTCAGATGTTTTGGTACTTTAATGGTAGCAGTCATCAATGTTTAAAAAAAGAAGAAGATGAATTGCAAGTCAAACTGGGATCCCTTTTATTCCATTTTTTTATCTGTTATCATTGGCAAAGTGTTGTTTTTTTAAATGCATGTTCTCATTGTGCTTCTTTTCTTGTTGGTGACGTTTTTATGTAGGTTAATGAACAACATACTGTTGAGGGCTTGTTGCACACTTTGGGATTGGGAAAATATGTTATAAATTTGAAGGCGGAGGAAGTATGTAGCCTTCGGTGACCTCCTCTTAGTGTTCACTAGAGTTTCAACCTTGTGTGGGTTTTAGATTTTAGTATTAACTTTTTACCATGTTTGTGTTCATGCTGATGCATAGAAATTGTGCATGATTCATCCTAAGCTGTTAATCTTGCTCGCCACAGAAACAGCAGAAATATAGAAGTATGAAACAACTGTATTGTACTTTTTAGCTTCTTTTGTTTTATGACTCAAATGCAATACGCATACAAATACTTCAGCTTGTAAACTTTTTTGCATTTCTCTCATCTAACTAGTACCGTAGGCATTTGAAAGAGGCATACCAAGGCTATGTTTGTTTACAAGAATTATAATCCCAGGATTATAATCCCAAGGCATGGATTATACTCTCAAGATTATGTTTATTTGCAAGGATTATATTTGAAATAAGACTATTATTAATCTCATATTTGTATTGTTTGTTTTTAAATTTGGACTTGTGACTATTAGTCCAGAGATTATAAAATGACTTAATATGGGGGGCTATTTAATAACATGTTCAATCAATGATTATAATCTCAAGACTATTAAGTCATTTTATAGTTATTGGACAAATAGTCCATACTCCAAATTTAAAAGCAAACAAGATATTTTTGGGATTAATAATTTAATCCTAAATGTAAACCTTGTAAACAAATATAACATTGAAATTATAATCATTGCAAACAAATGTAGCCTTAAGTGTTTTTATATAGCTCTTACGTGGATCCATATGGATACTATGGTCAAATTTGTTCTACAACTCAACCTTTTGATTCTTACCAAATTCATACTTGGTTTTATTTTAATCCCGTCTCAGAACTCTATACTAATGTGTCACTTTCTCTGTCTTTCCAATTAGTAACACCTAATTTGTTTGTCCATTTAGTTGTATATAATTATATATTTATACTAGTGACAAATACTGTGATGGATCATTAATTAAATAATCTCTGTCCTGGGGTGGGTGGGAACTAGTTGTGCACTTGTGCCAAATAATATTTTTTCTTTTTTTAGCTAAATTTTGACAAATAATCTTTCAAGATTGGGGGTTATCGCTTTGTGCAAATAAAGCTGGAGGCTATGTCTATATGTTTCGCACCCTTAATTGATGGTACCAATTTTTTATTGATTTCAGCCTGGTTGTGTTTTGCTCATTGTCCATATTTACGAGAAATGTAGTGTACGAAGTTGCATGATGCCGAGGGTCTGTTGTCTTCATTACTTATTTACAGAAAAAGTGAATTAATTTGATTACTCGTTTGTATTCATTACGGATCAAATTTGAATACTTTAAATGCACATTCATGTTCCCTTCCACTGCTGGATTTTTGTTTAGATTTCCTAGTAAGTTGCGGAATGTACATAATGAATAATATATCTAACCTTTTAACTTTTAATGGAGCTTGATCCTGATTAGTTTTAATTCTTCTGCAGGTGGTTATGCATGCATTGAGGCAGATGGGAGATGATGACCTACAAGAGTTGGGAATATCTATGGTATTTTTCTTTTTATACATAGAAGTTTTTGATCTTTGAATATAGTTGTTTTGATGCAAGTATAGTTATCTTTCTACCTGTAATAGATGCAGTGGTGTGCTGTATCCCTTATGTTTTATTGGCTCAAGCTTTATGCATATACTTGGCACTGCATTATTGCCATTTTTATCATCCACATAATAACCATTTACAAACTTTGATACTAGACATGCATTGTCTGGTATATAAAATGCGCCTTGCTGTGTGGAGGCTCTTGTTTATGTTGTCAGCTCTGTGACATTTCACCATCTGATTGTGATTTTTCTTTATAAGGTTTGCATGATTTTCACTTTTCAGTTCGTCTCACCTGTCAACCATATATGGTAGTATTCAGTGAATCAGCCTGGGTTGATGGCATATTTGTAAGATCAATTTATGGTGGTATGTCGTCATTCACACAGTATAGATTAGGAGAGTATAAAATAATTTATGTGCTTTCTTAGAGGGAGCAAGAGAGATGGTCATTATGATATACACCAGTATCTATATTTGCTTATTGAAGTTGCTTGACATTGCAGGGACCCACAAAGAAAATTCTCCTTGCTCTCTTCTGTCTCGTTCCAGACAGCTAGTGTGGTAAATGTACTTTAATAGTCTAGAAGATGCATATGGGGCTCTTTGGAAGCTTTATTCCTCTAGTTGACCACTGTTTTCTATTTATTCCAATATTGGGTTAAGATGCATCAGTTGATGTCACATGGAAGTTAATAATATTTCTATTTTGTTCTCAACATTGCCTTGATGCTTTGCAATTTTCAATTGAAATAACAATTATTTACTTTTCAGGATATTAACTTTGCATTTCAGAAGATGGCAACTTTTGTATTTCCTAATGGTTTCCTTTTCTTTAGCAGTTCTGCTATCAGCTGCAACCCACCGTTGGGGAGTTTGGATATACCGCAATCTAGGTATCAAAGAATCATCTTGCATCAAACATCCATCTCCTAAACTAAGCTTCCCCAGGAAGTTTATTTTGGGGAAGCATTAACATGTGGACTAGCTAGGTTGCACCATGGTTTGAATACACACACCTCACCCACCTTATGCATAATGCAATTTTTTTTTTAACATTTGTATTTATTTCTATTTCTTGATTTCTTTGCATTTTGCAAGTTTCAAGCATACTCTTAATTAAAAGATTTCCAAAATTTTAACTCTAAACTAAAAATAGAAACCCTGATGTTATTTAGGGTATCTAGAAACTATTATTTTGACTCTGTATTTTCTTATACAATTATATATATATATATATATATATGCATGAGTTTTGGTGAATGTATAAATCTTTTGTATACCGTAAAATATATACAATTATTTTTAACATTATATATTATGTCAATAAAAAATGATAATTATATTAATAAAAAATTATCGAATATTTGTAAAAAATTTAAAACAAATTAGTCGGTGTCTAATTTTGGTGAATGTATAAATTTTTTGTACCGTAAAATAATATACAATTATCTTTATTATTATATATGTATTATGTTAATAAAAAATGATAAATATATTAATAAAAAATTATCAAATATTTGTAAAAAAATAAATATAAATTAACTTGGGTCTCGCACGAGTTATTAAATTTGTATATGATAAAAACTTCAATTCATTAGTACATATATAATACGTTATGATTTTTGATTTTATAACCCAGAAAAGTGGCAACTGTGGGATACTTTTATGATACGTTAGGGAACGAGTTTATAACTAAGAAAAATAGTAACACGTGGGCTACTTTCATAATATGTTAGAGAACTCGGTAGAAATAACAATTGCTTTGACTTTTTAAGATTCAATTCCTGAAACCTTAAAATTTAAATTTATATGAATTTAGTTTAATTTTTTTTTTATAAAAAAAATAGTGATTACGAGATTTTTAAGAAAATTTATACAAATGGGCAAATACTACCATTTCTAGTAGTGGGCATACGTGAATAATAAATGTTGGTTTTTCTTTTGGATCAAGAGATAATGAGATATATGCTCAAATAGGTTAAATAGGTTTTTGGGTGTACTAATTTAGTTAGATTATTTCTTGTTGTGGGAATCCAGGGCATTAGGCTTGTACACAATATTTGCGTTCAAAATTCAACATGATATAATATAGTTTTAATACAAACAAAATTAACTAAAACGTGCTACTGGCTAATTATTTTTAAAACTCAAACGAAATTAGATTAATTTTAAATTTTAGAACTTCGCAAATTTATTTCATATGGTGAAAATGTATCTGTATTTAGTGAATATTTCATATTTATTTTTAATTTTTTTTGTGTGCTAATTATGAATATTTCATTTTGACTTGTACTATGATTGTTTCTATTAAATATATAATTTCTGTAGGCCCATGAGCTTAAAGGCCTGCATTTCTACTTTTCAGGCGATCGTTTATTGAGGCCTAAGTAATAGAAAATGTTATGGTAAACATTTCCTTAACAAGCAGATTAGTGACAATATTGTAATTTTGCCAGACTCAAGATTGTCACACTACGGATTTGTTAGCCTGAGCCGCCACTACCCTATTTTCCAATTCTGTCAACCTTTGCATGATGGGTTCGGAAATAGCTACTTATGGAGCCAGCTGCCACTCCTGAACCTAATCTGTCCTTATTTCATCTTGATTCCGTCTATTAATTGGAGATTTGACCCAACTCCGATAATACTGATCAGGTGAACTAGGCTGCCTTATGTCTTCATTTGATACCGGTTCAGGGAATTGAGCCGTCTTATATCGCCTTTGTGAGGGTATTGACTTGATCGGCCAGATTGTCTTATATCTTTGTGGCATTGTCCTTGATTAGTCGAGCTACCTTGTATCTCCACGGTACCAACTTGATTAGCTGAGCTGCCTTATATCTCCACGGTGCCAACTTGATTGGTCAGGTTACCTTATATCTCCATGGTACTCACTCGATTGGTCGGGCTGCTTTATATCGCCTTGGAACCGACCTGATTGGTCAAGTTACCTTATATCTCCATGGTACTGTCCCAATTAGTTGGGCTGAATTATATCTCCATAGTACCGACCTGATTGGTCGGTTTGCTTTATATTCGCGTTGGTACAGACCTAATTATTTGGGTTGCTAAGAACCGAGCTACCTTATATCGCCTTGATATCCTGCCCAAAGTCGACTTTATGGAGTTATTTCACGTTCTCCTCCTTTTATTGTGGTTGGGAGATCCCTTTCTGGTGTGATGTCGCAAGCATCCAAAAATAAAATCTTACTTTGGAAAAATAAATATGTAGTAGTGCAAGTAAGAGTCGAACCCACAGAGAATGATTAATTTAATTTTATGTTTTCGCAAACTAAAGTTGGGGGGTTTTTGAATTAAAGAAATAGTTTAAATAAAATAAACTAAACTAATTATGCAAGAAATAAATAAAAATAAAAAGCCTTGGTTTAAGTTAATATCCACCATCAAGAATTTACAACTGATCATTGATGCAAAAATAAATCAATTAATATTTTGAAGATTCACCGTAGAAAGAACTACTCGCAGGTGGAATAATTTTTCTCCTCTCTCCTTAATTTTAGATAAGTAGAGCCACGTGGTCTAAATACTCTTACTATTAAACAACCCCCGGCACGTGCTAAAGATTTAATTTAATAGCAGCATAAAGAATTAGAGAGATCGTTGAACTAAACAACACAAGCTACGTGTTTGCATTTAATTTAGATGAATATTCTTCCTAAGATAAAATAATCTTTTGATCTGCAAAACAATTATTAAACTTAGTTGCTTCACAAATAGCAGTAGATTAATATGAATAATAAACTAGTAGGCCTCCTAGCAATTAAACAAACCAATCATAAAATTAAGCATAGAAAAATATTCAATAATCAAAATATAAATTGAACAATTAAAATAAATTAGATCTCACAGTGTATAAATCTTGATGGCTTCAATCACTTAAACCAAGAAAAATAAATTAACTACTCATAAATATAAAGAACACTAAATAATAGAAGAGAGAATTTTATTCTAAGAAAAGTTGTGTCTTACAATGTGTCTCAAGCCCTCTATTTATAAGCTCCATGAACCTCCTAAATTGTCCAAACCCTAATAGGATTTACAATTAAAAATAAAAGAAAAGTAAAATAATTATTTTTCTAACCCTAAGTGGAATTAAAATCCAATTTGAAATCAAAAAAATAACAAAATTCGCGAAATAATCTGATTTGAGAATTAACGCGCCAAACAAACAAGCCCTTCGCTACAGTAGACGCCGACGTCAGCCGCCCGCGCGCATTGCGCGGTCCTTCGCTACAAAACGACGTCGTTTTGTTCCTTTTTGTGTCACTGTTCAGCGTCTCCGCGCATTGCGCGTAAGCCTTTAACGAATGTCTGAAACGACGTCGTTTCATCCGCTCGCCAGACGCGTTTCACGCGCGCCTTGCGCGCCATTTTCGGATGACTTATTTACGATTCTGCCACCGTGCGGTTTAATTACCAAATTGCCCTTTGACTTTGTAGAATTTTCAAAAATGCCCCCAAAGCTTATTTTTCCTACAAAATAAAATATAAAATAATTAAAAATAATATAAAAATACTAAAAATAATAAAAATGCATAATAATAAATAAAACACCTAAAACATCAAAAATAAATAAAAACACATAAATAAAAAATATATATAAAAATACTATAAAATTATCTAAATTAACACAAATTAACTAAAATCCTATAAAACCTATTAAAACAAAAATAAACTAAATAATTAAACATTTAAGCATACAATAAATATAAAAATTAAGTATTAGGGAATAAAAATAGCGTATAATTTAACCCTATCAAATACCCCCACACTTAGCTTTTTGCTCGTCTTCGGGCAAAACAAAAATAAAACTAATAACCAAACAACTTACTTGAGCAACAGATCAATATAATTTTCAACATCAGCCTCAAAGATTTTTTAAATGATAACTCAAAGAAAATTTCAAAATCATGCAAAATCTAGAACGTTAACATATTTATTAATTTTACTCTACTCAAGATCTTTTGTGTGTGTGTGAATCCAAATGTATCAAACTAATTAAAACTCAGATAAGTCTAGGTTATTAATTACCTTATAAAAGATATATAATAAAACTCAAAATACTTATTTTTCTCATCACTTTTAGCTAATACAGACAATATAATCGGAAGATCGAAAGGTTTCAAACAATTATATACACTAGGATTATTACTATGCATTTTTTTCAAATATTTTTTCATTTTTCTTTTCTGTTAATGGGTGCATTTTATGCTCCATCCCATTTTTTTTTCTTTCTTTATTCATTTTTTTCACGGTGAGTGCATTTTATGCTCCATCTCACCAACGAGTGCGTTTTACGCTCCATCTCGCTTTTTCATGTGTTTACGAGTGAGTGCGTTTTACGTTCCATCTCAACCCACCACAAGATTTTTTTCCCAATAATAATCCTTGAAAAATTACCCAAATCATCTCCTCCAAATTATATTTTGCCTTATATTTCACTTTAAATAATGATCAAATAAGATATAGAGCTCAAAAATATCTTCCATAAGCATTTAACCATTTAAACTTTCTCTTTATTAAAACTAGCTCAAACAAATGGATATAAGTGCATAAAAAGTTAAAAATCTCAAACAAAGTAATTATCAATAAAAAGTCAAAATTCAGACTAAGCAAAAATTTATCATTTTTTCAAGAGTTATTAAATAAAAATCAATTTTTTTTTTTTATTTTTTATCATTGGCTAAAAATTTAAAATTCAATTAACTCATTGCTCAAGTGACACATCCTAAAAATAAAAAATAAATAAATAAAAAAAATAAATAAATAAAAACTACCCCATTTTCGTAGGAAACACGGTTACACTTAGCATGTGCAACAAGCATTTAAACCCCAAGGTTACCCCAAGTGGACGAGTTTTGTCTCGTGAGAGTTTGCAGTGAATTTACCCACAAAATTCAAAATTTCAAAATTTTCTAAAAATAAAACATTTTTTTTTAATAAATAAAACAAAATTTTAAAATTCCCTAAAATAAATATCCTAAATCCCTTCCCCTACACTTAAAATTTACATTGTCCCCAATGTAAACTATAATGCAAAGAAAAAGACACAAATAAATATAAAAAGAAAAAGGAAAAGAAATGCAAATCTGATTTCTTGGGTTGCCTCCCAAGCAGCGCCTTTATTTATTGTCATTGGCTTGACAGCAGGTCAAAGTACTACGTTACTCCAACTTCTTGAATTTTGAGTACCCCATCCATCACGTTATTTTTCATTGGTAGATTCAGTCTCCCTTGCACATGACACGAACGTTTGACTCCTTCTTCAACGAATAGATATTTAATATGATTGGAAAGAGTCTTTATATTCGGAATGGGATCTTGCAAATCAAAAGATAAAAATTTGTGAGGCGTAACAGGCAATGGAATGAAAATAATTGCATTATTATCAATAATCATTGGCAACGAATTTAATGGAGTTTTATCCTCCTTCAAATCTTGTTTTAGCTCAATTGTTTTTTCTTCCTCTAACTCCAAATTGTTGGTAATTGCAATCTCTAACTTTTCCTTGTTTATCTCCTCAACAATTTCCTCCACCTTAGTCATGTCATTATCAAAAATAACATCATCGTCTACATTAATATTGTCCACTTCGTTGATGTTATTTGCTTCTTCTTGCTTCGGTGATAGATGGACCGTCTTTTCGGGATCTTCTATATCGTGACCACTTCTTAACACTTGTGCACTTGTATTCTTCGCGAGATTATCCACCGTTTGAGAAGGTACTTGCTCAAAACTTTGCTCTTCCAATTGATCGATTGTCGTTTGTCCCATTGGAGTATCCAAACGCTGAATAATGGCATTATTTTCTTGAATTCGTGCCTGCATGTCTTGTTGAAATTGCAAATTATCCTGTTTAAATTGTAAAGTGTTAGCTTCCATTAATTTAAGCATATCTTCTAAAGACATATCAGAATAAAGTGATTGGCCTTGTTGTTGTTGGGGATATGGTTGCATGTATTGTTGATAGCCTGAAAATTTTTGATTTGTGGGCGGATTTATTTGTGGATTCTCATAGCCAAAATTAGGATGATCCCTCCATCCTGAATTATAAGCGTTTGAATAGGGATCATATCTCCATTGGGGTTGACCAGGAAAACCACTTGCTATATTGGCTTGCTCATAGGACTCCTCTCGAAGAATGGGGCACATATTAGTCGGATGTCCTACCACCGCACAAATCCTACAAGCTTCCATTCGTTTTGTACGACCTGCAACCATTTGATAAACAAGAGAAGTTAAGGTATCAATTTGTTGCTCAAGAGAAGAAATAGTGACCTCATTGACATAATCATGCTTCACTTCCATCCTTAACCTGCACAACTAAATTAAATTATGAAAATCTAAAAAAATAAAATCTAAAAAAAATAATAATAATAAAAAATTATTAAATTAGATACATATTTACAAAAGCACAAAATTAAATTAAAATCATTCCCCGGCAACGGCGCCAAAATTTGGTGTGATGTCGCAAGCACCCAAAAATAAAATCTTACTTTGAAAAAATAAATATGTAGTAGTGCAAGTAAGAGTCGAACCCACAGAGAATGATTAATTTAATTTTATGTTTTCGCAAACTAAAGTTGGGGGGTTTTTGAATTAAAGAAATAGTTTAAATAAAATTAACTAAAATAATTATGCAATAAATAAATAAAAATAAAAAGCCTTGGTTTAAGTTAATATCCACCATCAAGAATTTACAACTGATCATTGATGCAAAAATAAATCAATTAATATTCTGAAGATTCACCGTAGAAAGAACTACTCGCAGGTGGTATAATTTTTCTCCTCTCTCCTTAATTTTAGATAAGTAGAGCCACGTGGTCTAAATACCCTTACTATTAAACAACCCCCGGCACGTGCTACAGATTTAATTTAATAGCAGCATAAAGAATTAGAGAGATCGTTGAACTAAACAACACAAGTCACGTGTTTGCATTTAATTTAGATGAATATTCTTCCTAAGATAAAATAATCTTTTGATCTGCAAAACAATTATTAAACTTAGTTGCTTCACAAATAGCAGTAGATTAATATGAATAATAAACTAGTAGGCCTCCTAGTAATTAAACAAACCAATCATAAAATTAAGCATAGAAAAATATTCAATAATCAAAATATAAATTGAACAATTAAAATAAATTAGATCTCACAGTGTATAAATCTTGATGGCTTCAATCACTTAAACCAAGAAAAATAAATTAACTACTCATAAATATAAAGAACACTAAATAATAGAAGAGAGAATTTTATTCTAAGAAAAGTTGTGTCTTACAATGTGTCTCAAGCCCTCTATTTATAGGCTCCATGAACCTCCTAAATTGTCCAAACCCTAATAGGATTTACAATTAAAAATAAAAGAAAAATAAAATAATTATTTTTCTAACCCTAAGTGGAATTAAAATCCAATTTGAAATCAAAAAAATAACAAAATTCGCGAAATAATCTGATTTGAGAATTAACGCGCCAAACAAACAAGCCCTTCGCTACAGTAGACGCCGACGTCAGCCGCCCGCGCGCATTGCGCGGTCCTTCGCTACAAAACGACGCCGTTTTGTTCATTTTTGTGTCACTGTTCAGCGTCTCCGCGCATTGCGCGTAAGCCTTTAACGAATGTCTGAAACGACGTCGTTTCATCCGCTCGCCAGACGCATTTCACGTGCGCCTTGGGCGCCATTTCCGGATGACTTATTTACGATTCTGCCACCGTGCGGTTTAATTACCAAATTGCCCTTTGACTTTGCAGAATTTTCAAAAATGCCCCCAAAGCTTATTTTTCCTACAAAATAAAATATAAAATAATTAAAAATAATAAAAATGCATAATAATAAATAAAACACATAAATAAAAAAAATATATAAAAATACTATAAAATTACCTAAATTAACACAAATTAACTAAAATCCTATAAAACCTATTAAAACCAAAATAAACTAAATAATTAAACATTTAAGCATACAATAAATATAAAAACTAAGTATTAGGGAATAAAAATAGCGTCTAATTTAACCCTATCACTTTCCCTCCTGAGTTCGGATAAGTGTGTATCCCATGCTTGCTACTGATGTCATAAAGCTTCCAACTCAGCTTCTGCTTCTTTAATTTTTTGGAGCCTAATCCGATCTCGTTGGTCATATTGGGTTGATCCCCTATCCTGATCCTTCCGAATAAAGGATTGTAAATCTAGCCTCCTCCTTTGTAAGTCATGATCCAAAGTAATTGATGGTGTGAAAAGTCGTCGCCGAACAGGTACTGATTATGTCATAACAGACTTAAATCTTGGTTGATTGGGATCAAGTCTATCCTTCATCGAGCCCCAAACATGATGTGAAATCGGTGGTGCAGAGGATCTCTCTTAATCCCTGCTTGAATTTTCCCTATTTGCCATACTACCACTTCCGAAACAAAACTGGTGAATTTAACCATATATCAATTAAACCTTTCTTCTAGTGCCAATGTTAATATCAGTGTTCTAAAAATCGGCCTAGGCGGGCGGCCGCCTAGGCGTTAGACCCCTATGCGGCGCCTCGCCTAGGCTCGAGGCGGGGGAAAAAAGCGTTCCAGTGGTTAGGCGGGGCTAGGTGAGGCCTAGGCGGTCTTTGGTGTTGTGTTATTTAGGCGGAGTTAGACAGAACCAGGCGAGGCCTAGGTGGAAAATTTGGGTTACAATTGTTTTATTTTAATATTTATATGACTATTGATATATTTGTTTTTCTAATGATTTGCTGTATTCATAATGCAGGTTGTAGCATATCAAATCACAACAAGAAGTGAACAAGATCAAATCAAAATGGATAATTTTATTATAGTTGTAATTTTTGAACTTGTACCAACTTCAAATTATATAATGATGATACATTTGTAATATTTAGTTTAATTCAATATAATTCTTAAATTTATGTTTAATTGTTTAGTTTATTAAGTTTTAATATTGAATCGAATTATTAAAATTTTAAATTTTATTATTTATGTGACGCCCCCAAATCTGGGCCCACACAGCCCAAACTTGAGTCGTCAAAATACTACAACAAAATTATTACAACAAAGCACAACGTACAACAATACAGTGTATAATAATACACAACTAAGTCTTCACTATTATTGCCACACTATTTTACAAAACGTGAAGACTATGATAACTATTCCTCGGACCCTCACTCCATTCCCCGGCTAGACCCTGTTATGTTTTCATCTCCTGTTGAAAAACAATGGAACAAAAGAAAGGGTGAGCTCAAATAGCCCAGTAAAGAATATCATGACTAAGATAATGACAAATAAATTATCATTAGTCTTCAACAGTTGAGTTCTTGATAGAATACAATAGACTACAAGGTTTATATCAAAAACTGCAGTTAAATTCTTAAACAACGTTCAGATCAATAATAGCAGCGGAATGAGTAATCTATTAGAAGAATAATGCAGACTATAATGTCCACTCGGTTCTCTTTTTAGGAAAAACATCATCAACTTTTATCATCTGAAATATCATTAGTCAAGATAATACAAATTCACAGTTCCTGATCATAATCATGCACATCAACAGTTCATCTTTGCACTACGGGCCAAAGACATTCAATATAACACCAACGGTCATGATTATACCAGATTCAGCCTTTGGTTATAATCATACCAAACAACAGTTCATCTTTGCACTACGGGCCAAAGAGAACATTCACCACGTGCCATAAAAGACACCGAACAGATGTATCGCCTTTAACCTATTATATCGCCTTTAACCTATCATCTGTTCAACAAATATATCACATTTGTGCCCCCGGCCACAGATATTCACAACAGCTTGATTTTTGGATGATTAGAATGATATAAATGATGAACAGAAGAAATAGGATAACAATAAGTATCAGAAGTTTACTTTGTACAGATTCAAATAATGTCCAAATTGTCAACATGATGTGGAGTGAAATTTAAAAATGATATTCAAGATCCACAGTTCAGAATAACGGTTACAATTCAATAGAAAGGTTCACGTAAATAGGAAGGTTCAGTTGAAATAATGAAGTTCAACTATTATGGAACATATAATATTTTCAGGAATTATAGAAGCAATAGTTCCATAATAAATTTCGATTTAGGAGTATGAAAGAAAATAATATCCCTTACCGTAGCAGGTTTGATTAACAAAAGGTGAAGGAAATTAATACAAAGGGTTATTCACCAACAGGCGGCAATCCGCTCCGTAAGGTTATTCCCACAATTTAATAGAATTTGAGTACAAAGAGTTATTCACCAAACAGGTGGCAATCCGCTCCGTAAGGTTATTCTCAGAGATTAATAATGAATGAATACGAAAGGTTATTCACCAACAGGCGGCAATCCGCTCCGTAAGGTTATTCCCACAATTTAATACATGGAAATAAAAGGCACGTCTTATGAGTAAGGAAGAAACAATATTATTATCGAGAATCAAATAATGATAATCCCTTACCATAGTATGTTTGAATAATGGAAGATGAAAAAGATGGTATCCCTTACCGTAACACGTGACTGGATATTGATTTAAATGAGGTTGATTAACTTGAACAGTACACGTATACTTATAGATCTTCACAAATACTCAAGATGACTTAAGCACACTTAGAGAGAACTTTCACAAGAAGTATTTAGAGAGAGAAAGAAAGAACAAGTAAGGAAGTTTATGAAAAATCCTTAAGTTAAGGCTTCTATTTATAGCCAAAAATCTTATCATTCATTTAATCTCAACCATTCATTTAAAGATCATCTTTTAATCTACACCATCCATTTTAAATATTATATTATCTTTAATCTACACCATTCATTTCATATCACCTAATAATCACCTAACTTTATATTATAAACAAATCAATTTAATTATTCAACAATAATTCACACTTTAATCTACACCATTCATTTCATATCACCTAATAATCACCTAACTTTATATTATAAACAAATCAATTCAATTATTCAACAATAATTCACACTTTAATCTACACCATTCATTTCATATCACCTAATAATCACCTAACTTTATATTATAAACAAATAACTTTATCAATTCAATTATTATGACTAATTGTTATAAATACAGTATAGTTAGCTCTTAGATATCAAGTCAATAAATTAATGAAATACAACTGTTTAAATAACATCATAATAGAGATAACAATAATGTAAAATAAAGCATACGTTACTGTGTAATGACAATTATTGATTCAATAATGTGAATTACTGTGCATATGTTACTGTGACAATTATTAGGTTCAATAATTTTAAAAACAGTGCAACAACAATTATTGACTCAATGATATAAAATACAGTGTAATGACAATTATTAAATCAATAATGCAAAATACTGTGTAACAACAATTATTGAATTGATAATATAAAATATTATGCAGTGACAATTATCGATGAAATGATGCGTAACAGTTACGGTGTCAATTATCAGACCAAAAATATGAGACACTATGCAATACCGTGTGTTACTGTAGAGTACCGAGTGCTACAGAAAATACCAATAACTACCGTATGCTACTATTCTTTTATCACCGGTATTTTAACAGTTCCGTTGACTATTTTTATTTAAAAAGGTTATTTCTGTCGTTTTCTATATCCGACAAATATTCCGTTGTGGGGTCCACCAATAATTTGTTATTTCGGCGCCGTCGGACCAAACGAATATTGTCCGACAAAATAAAATTTGCACATAACATCCTTAACTTTTAACTTTATCGATTTAACCACTTACTGTTTAAAAAAATATCTATATGAAGAAAAATTAAATTTTGTATTTCATAAAATTCGGGGTCTTACAACCTCCCCTCCTTATGAAATTTCGTCCCCGAAATTGACGTACCTGACATACCGAAGAGGTAAGGATACTTAGATTTCATCTCAGATTCTAGCTCCCAGGTCATTTCCTCAGTATCTTGGTTCCTCCATAAAACCTTAACTTGAGGTATAACCTTTGAGCGTAGGATCTGCTCCTTCTTATCCAGGATCTTAACAGGTACCTCCTCGTATGTTAAATCCTCTGCTATAACGTCTGCTTCTAACTCAATGACGTGGTTTGGGTCCTTCACATATTTACGTAACATAGATATGTGAAAAACGTTATGGATGCGAGACATACTTGGTGGTAGGGCTAGTCTGTAGGCTACGGTTCCTATTCGATCTAGGATTTCAAATGGGCCAATAAATCGAGGGTTAAGCTTTCCTCTCTTTCCGAATCTCGTAACCCCTTTCCATGGAGAAACACGTAAGAATACATGATCTCCGACGTTGAAACTTTCGTCTCTCCGATGAAGATCAGCATAACTCTTTTGTCGTTCTTGTGCGGTTTGTATTCGTTGTCGGATCATTTGGATCTTTTCGGTCGTCAAGCGTACCAACTCGGGTCCCAACAATTTTGCTTCTCCTACCTCATTCCAACATATTGGAGAGCGACACTTCCTTCCATACAATGCCTCGAATGGAGCCATGCCTATGCTTGCTTGGTAACTGTTGTTGTAAGAAAATTCCACCAACGGCAAGTACTTATCCCAACTTCCTTTGAAGTCTAATACACAAAGTCTCAAAAGATCTTCGAGGGTCTGGATCGTCCTTTCCGATTGTCCGTCCGTTTGAGGATGATATGCAGAACTAAAACGTAGTTCAGTGCCCATAGCTTTTTGTAGACTGATCCAAAAGTGTGAAGTGAATCTAGGATCTCGATCAGAAACTATGGAAACTGGCATGCCATGCAATCTCACGATCTCATTTATGTACATACCGGCAAGACGTTCAAGTGAAAAGTTTTCTCGTATAGGCAAGAAATGAGCAGATTTGGTCAATCTATCTACGATCACCCAAATTGCATCTAAGCCTTGAGAAACTTTTGGAAGACCCGTCACGAAATCCATATTGATGTGTTCCCACTTCCATTCAGGAACTTCAAGTGATTGTAATGGACCTTTAGGAACTTGATGTTCTGCCTTGACACGTTGACAAGTTAGGCACCTTGAGATAAACTCCGCAATCTCTCTTTTCATATTGTTCCACCAAAATGTATGTCGAAGATCTCGATACATCTTGGTACCTCCTGGGTGGATTGCAAACGGCGTGTTGTGTGCCTCCATCATGATTTTATGCTTTAATTCAGGATCGTTAGGAACACAGAGTCGAGAGTTGACTCGAAGTATTCCTTTCTCGTCGATTCTTGCTTCGGGAATGGCACCTTCTTGTACTTTCTTTATCATGTTTATCAGTTCCGGATCGGTAGCTTGAGCAGCTTTAATTTTATCGATTAAAGTTGGTTCTACTCGCACGTGAGCAATCTTCGAGCGGGTCCCTGGTGTCTTTAGCTCTATCTCCATCTTTTGCAAGTCGTACAAAATACACTTTTGTGTTGTCAGCAGTGCACTTGTACTTGCATAAGATTTTCTGCTCAAAGCGTCAGCTACAACGTTCGCCTTTCCCGGGTGATACTGGATTGTGTGGTCATAATCCTTTAACAGCTCAAGCCAACGTCGTTGTCGCATGTTGAGTTCCTTCTGGGTGAAGAAATACTTGAGACTTTTATGTTCCGTATAGATATCCACTTTTTCTCCGTACAAGTAGTGTCTCCAGATCTTCAACGCGAAAACGACTGCTGCCAACTCTAGATCATGAGTAGGATAATTTTTCTCATAATCTTTGAGTTGTCGAGAGGCGTAGGCTATAACCTTTCCATGTTGCATAAGGACACAGCCTAGACCTTTGCCAGAAGCATCGCTGTAGATAACAAATTCTCCTGATCCTGATGGTATGGTCAGAACAGGAGCTGAAACCAGTCTCTTCTTGAGTTCTTGGAAACTTTTCTCGCATTCCTTGCTCCATATGAATTTTGTGCTTTTCCGAGTAAGCTGCGTTAATGGAGTGGCGATTCGAGAAAATCCTTCTACGAATCTCCGATAATAACCAGCTAGACCCAGAAAACTTCGGACTTCGGTTACTGTTTTGGGTTGTTCCCAATTTAGTACCGTTTCAATCTTCGCAGGATCGACTGATATTCCTTGACTAGAAATCACATGCCCAAGAAACGCGACCTCCTCAAGCCAGAACTCACATTTCTTCAACTTGGCATATAATTTGTTTTCACGGAGCTTTTGTAGTATCAATCTCAGGTGTTGTTCATGATCCTCGCGACTCTTGGAGTATATGAGGATGTCATCAATAAAGACAACCACAAAATGATCCAAATGTTCCTTGAATATCCGGTTCATCATGTCCATGAAAGCTGCAGGAGCATTAGTTAGTCCAAAAGGCATGACTAAGAACTCATAATGCCCATAACGAGTTCTGAAAGCAGTCTTTGGAATGTCCTCAGCTTTAACCTTTAACTGATGATATCCAGAACGGAGATCAATCTTTGAGAAATGTTGAGCGCCTTGCAATTGATCAAACATGTCATCAATCCGAGGTAACGGGTACCTGTTCTTGATGGTGACATGGTTCAATTCTCGGTAGTCAATGCACAATCTCATACTCCCGTCTTTCTTCTTCACAAATAGAACAGGAGCACCCCAAGGTGATGCACTCGGACGAATGAAACCGGTATCCAACAATTCCTGTAGTTGGACTTTTAACTCTTGAAGTTCAATGGGAGCCATTCGGTAGGGAGCTTTGGAAATGGGCTTGGTACCGGGTTCAAGATCAATATAAAAATCAATTTCACGGTTTGGGGGTAAGCCAGGAAGTTCTTCAGGAAAAACGTCAGGAAACTCATTAACAATGGGAATATCATTCAAGTTTGACGTATTTTTGTTCAAATCAGTGACATGAGCTAAAAAGGCTTGACATCCGTTTTTCAATAAACGAATGGCTTTATGGCTAGAAATAACAGTTATAGATTTCAATGGTTTAATTGCTTGAATTTGCATGACAGGTTGATTAGGAATATGAAAACTAATAATCTTATGAAAACAATCAATTTTAGCATGATGGGTAGTCAACCAATCAATTCCTAAAATCACATCAAATTCACGCATCTCCAAAGAAATAAGGTCAACAGATAATGTGAGGTTGTTGATTTGAACTAGGCAAGATTTATAGACAGTAGATGTAATGGTCATTTCTCCTAATGGGGTTTCAACTGATAAGTCAAAGTCCAAATTTTCAGGAGTTAAGTTTAAACGCTGAGCACATGCAGGTGAGATAAAAGAATGGGTAGAGCCAGTATCTAACAAAGCGTAGACTTCACGAGAATTTATGAATAGCTTACCGGTTATCACCTCGTTCGAGTTTCGCGCCATTTGGGATGTCACAACAAAAGCTCTCCCTTGAACTACAGATTTTCCTTTATCCGCGCTAGCTTTTGGTATCATCATTGCAGCTGGACTTGATTTTGTGGCAGGATAAAACCGCGCAAGATGACCCTCTTTCCCACAACTGTAGCACTTTTTGGACTGCAGTGTACAGTTTGGGCTGATGTGACCTTCCTGACTACACCTATAGCATCTCACTGGTGGTCGATCTTCTCCCCTTGAAACTGGGGTCGGTGCTGGTGTTGGTACTGGTGCTGGTGCCCTTCCATAATTATTATGGAATCTCTTTCTTTTGAAATTGTTCCCACTAGATTCTCCTCTTCTGTTATTTGGTGTGGAATTACCACCGAAGTGTTGGTTACCTCCTCGATGGTTCTCGTTCCTGTGGTTGTTGTCATTCATTTCTCTATGTTGCTCATTAACTCTTGGCTGCAATGTTTCATCTGTTTGCTCCACCCTTTGAGCCCTATCCACAACATCTGAATACAAACTAAATTTATGAGAGCTAAGTTGTTGACGAATTTTGAATCTCAAACCTCTTAGGAACATCCGACTCATTCGTGCTTCGTCATCCACAAGATGGGTGGCAAAGCGAGATAACTCGGCAAACTTGGCTTCATATTGGGAGACTGTCATGTTTCCCTGCTCCAGCTTAATGAATTCCACCTCTTTCATATGGCGGATGCTTTCTGGGAAATACTTCTCGTTAAACAGTTCTTCGAATTCTGTCCAAGACATTTCGAGTGCTGAAGGTTGGATACGTTTTACCGCTTCCCACCAATGGTCCGCCTCACCTCGTAACATAAAAGTGGCAAATGGCACCTTCTGATCATCAGCGCATTGTAAGACATCAAGTATTTTTGTCGTCTGTTTCAGTCATGCCTCCGCTTTGAGTGGGTCAGGCTTCCCGTGGAATTCAGGTGGTCCTAATTCTTTAAATTGCTTAACAGTGACCATCCTCAAATTGCCAGCGTTTCTACCGTTATTATTGACTGGATTTCCTCTTCCTTGATTCTGTATGAACTGCATGAAATTCCTAAAGAATCCATCGTTCATCATGTTATCAGGAACATTATTTCCTGAGTTGGCAGGAGGATTGTTTGGGACCTCTTGATTCTCGGCTACATTTGCTTCAGGCATTCCATAGTTAACCTCTTGATTTCCAGATGCCATACTAAACTGTGGTCACAAAATAAATGTTAGTTCAAATAAACTGACTCATCACTTCATGTTCCTACATTCAAATCGACTCATTAGATAATAAAATCTATTTTAGGTAGGACACACTAGTGACTGATTCTATTCGTTTCTCCCCTCCTAGTTCTACCCCAGATCTCCATTAAAGACCATATCCCTAAGCTCTGATGCCAACTGTGACGCCCCCAAATCTGGGCCCACACAGCCCAAACTTGAGTCGTCAAAATACTACAACAAAATTATTACAACAAAGCACAACGTACAACAATACAGTGTATAATAATACACAACTAAGTCTTCACTATTATTGCCACACTATTTTACAAAACGCGAAGACTATGATAACTATTCCTCGGACCCTCACTCCATTCCCCGGCTAGACCCTGTTATGTTTTCATCTCCTGTTGAAAAACAATGGAACAAAAGAAAGGGTGAGCTCAAATAGCCCAGTAAAGAATATCATGACTAAGATAATGACAAATAAATTATCATTAGTCTTCAACAGTTGAGTTCTTGATAGAATACAATAGACTACAAGGTTTATATCAAAAACTGCAGTTAAATTCTTAAACAACGTTCAGATCAATAATAGCAGCGGAATGAGTAATCTATTAGAAGAATAATGCAGACTATAATGTCCACTCGGTTCTCTTTTTAGGAAAAACATCATCAACTTTTATCATCTGAAATATCATTAGTCAAGATAATACAAATTCACAGTTCCTGATCATAATCATGCACATCAACAGTTCATCTTTGCACTACGGGCCAAAGACATTCAATATAACACCAACGGTCATGATTATACCAGATTCAGCCTTTGGTCATAATCATACCAAACAACAGTTCATCTTTGCACTACGGGCCAAAGAGAACATTCACCACGTGCCATAAAAGACACCGAACAGATGTATCGCCTTTAACCTATTATATCGCCTTTAACCTATCATCTGTTCAACAAATATATCACATCTGTGCCCCCGGCCACAGATATTCACAACAGCTTGATTTTTGGATGATTAGAATGATATAAATGATGAACAGAAGAAATAGGATAACAATAAGTATCAGAAGTTTACTTTGTACAGATTCAAATAATGTCCAAATTGTCAACATGATGTGGAGTGAAATTTAAAAATGATATTCAAGATCCACAGTTCAGAATAACGGTTACAATTCAATAGAAAGGTTCACGTAAATAGGAAGGTTCAGTTGAAATAATGAAGTTCAACTATTATGGAACATATAATATTTTCAGGAATTATAGAAGCAATAGTTCCATAATAAATTTCGATTTAGGAGTATGAAAGAAAATAATATCCCTTACCGTAGCAGGTTTGATTAACAAAAGGTGAAGGAAATTAATACAAAGGGTTATTCACCAACAGGCGGCAATCCGCTCCGTAAGGTTATTCCCACAATTTAATAGAATTTGAGTACAAAGAGTTATTCACCAAACAGGTGGCAATCCGCTCCGTAAGGTTATTCTCAGAGATTAATAATGAATGAATACGAAAGGTTATTCACCAACAGGCGGCAATCCGCTCCGTAAGGTTATTCCCACAATTTAATACATGGAAATAAAAGGCACGTCTTATGAGTAAGGAAGAAACAATATTATTATCGAGAATCAAATAATGATAATCCCTTACCATAGTATGTTTGAATAATGGAAGATGAAAAAGATGGTATCCCTTACCGTAACACGTGACTGGATATTGATTTAAATGAGGTTGATTAACTTGAACAGTACACGTATACTTATAGATCTTCACAAATACTCAAGATGACTTAAGCACACTTAGAGAGAACTTTCACAAGAAGTATTTAGAGAGAGAAAGAAAGAACAAGTAAGGAAGTTTATGAAAAATCCTTAAGTTAAGGCTTCTATTTATAGCCAAAAATCTTATCATTCATTTAATCTCAACCATTCATTTAAAGATCATCTTTTAATCTACACCATCCATTTTAAATATTATATTATCTTTAATCTACACCATTCATTTCATATCACCTAATAATCACCTAACTTTATATTATAAACAAATTAATTTAATTATTCAACAATAATTCACACTTTAATCTACACCATTCATTTCATATCACCTAATAATCACCTAACTTTATATTATAAACAAATCAATTCAATTATTCAACAATAATTCACACTTTAATCTACACCATTTATTTCATATCACCTAATAATCACCTAACTTTATATTATAAACAAATAACTTTATCAATTCAATTATTATGACTAATTGTTATAAATACAGTATAGTTAGCTCTTAGATATCAAGTCAATAAATTAATGAAATACAACTGTTTAAATAACATCATAATAGAGATAACAATAATGTAAAATAAAGCATACGTTACTGTGTAATGACAATTATTGATTCAATAATGTGAATTACTGTGCATATGTTACTGTGACAATTATTAGGTTCAATAATTTTAAAAACAGTGCAACAACAATTATTGACTCAATGATATAAAATACAGTGTAATGACAATTATTAAATCAATAATGCAAAATACTGTGTAACAACAATTATTGAATTGATAATATAAAATATTATGCAGTGACAATTATCGATGAAATGATGCGTAACAGTTACGGTGTCAATTATCAGACCAAAAATATGAGACACTATGCAATACCGTGTGTTACTGTAGAGTACCGAGTGCTACAGAAAATACCAATAACTACCGTATGCTACTATTCTTTTATCACCGGTATTTTAACAGTTCCGTTGACTATTTTTATTTAAAAAGGTTATTTCTGTCGTTTTCTATATCCGACAAATATTCCGTTGTGGGGTCCACCAATAATTTGTTATTTCGGCGCCGTCGGACCAAACGAATATTGTCCGACAAAATAAAATTTGCACATAACATCCTTAACTTTTAACTTTATCGATTTAACCACTTACTGTTTAAAAAAATATCTATATGAAGAAAAATTAAATTTTGTATTTCATAAAATTCGGGGTCTTACAATTTAATAACAATGTTGTTTGTGAATAAAACTAATACAGTAAAGATATGTTAGCCTCAATTTTAAATTTTGAAGATTACACAAATAAAAATAATTTCATAATTAATAATATCAAATGTCTCATTTATTAAACTTCAGACTAATTTAATAATTTTTAAAAATAAAATTTATTTAATTTTTCTTAGAGAGAAGAAATACACACACACACACACACACACACACACACACACACACACACACACAGATATATATATATATATATATATATATATATATATATATATATATATATATATATATATATATATATATATATATATATATAGTTTGTTTTAATTAAGTGAAGCAATTGTTTTCATTAAAGTGTGATACAAGAATATTCTTTTTGTTTTAAAATACAAGATTATTATTAATTTTTAAAAATTAAATTAAGACATTTTAAACTCAATTGTCAATTTTTTGTCAATTTTAAAAATTAAATTAAGACATTGACAAAAGTGGCCAAGTTTTTTGTCAATTAATTTTTTTATGCAATCGTTAAAAAAATTCAATAACAAAGAAATTAAATAAGAATATTAAATTTGTTATCTATTTTTTTTTCGTCTACTCTAAAATTGAGTATTTATATTATTGTCAGATGTAATTTACGTACTTATCTTTGGTAGAGTTCCTATAGTCTCAATACATAAATTATATTGCAATACAGTTAATTATTTAAACATATAATTATATAAATATGGAGTACCTACAACCAATACTGCAATACATAAATTATTATATATTATAAAGGATAAAAAAAAATACTCTTTTCGTTCTAAATTATAAGACTAATATTAATTTTTAAAAATTCAATTTCAAACTCAAAATTCACATGAATTCATTTGTTTTATGTCATATGAATTATCTAAAAATGCATTTATTATTTTTTTAAAAAAATATTACAATCTTTTTCAATAAAATAACAAATAATATAATGTATAATGTATTCACTCTTTGACTCTTTCTATGCACATATATAAAATAATATTATGAAAAGTTAAAACAATACATTATATGTATTACTGAAAAGGATATAAAAACAATACATTATGACTCCCGATGTATTCACCACTATCAATATATCTCTCTTTCTCATCTATACATTACTGAAAATAAGAGGCGGAAGAAGAAGAGGCAAACCACCACTGCACGGCTGAACGCCTGAACCACATCGCAAGTACCTTCTTCTTCTTAGTTTTCTGTTTGAGATCACATATTCACCTGTGGATGATATATATTCATCAAACTATTATATTAACAAGAAATCTCGGAATATGTTGTCATTTTACAGTTTATTGTTAAACCCCTTTAAGGCCTTAGATTCCGTCATCAATAGATAAAGCAAATTGCCTTTGAGCCTTTTGTAACTTTGTTTTGTATAAATATTGGTTGAAACTTGAAATTTTGTAGAATATCTGATGTTCTGTTACAATGGCATCTAGCTACCTGGATTTTTTTTATTTATATATTTGCTTGAATTGGAGAAGGCTTAGAGGGTTTCATCCTTATTTCAAGAAATGGGGCAAATAGATCATGCAGTTGTACTGTAGAGATGCATGTGTGCAATGTGCATATTGTAATTTCATTAATCAATAGATATACTAACTACTCAGGCTAATTCTGCATACTGCCATAGCTAATATATTTTCATTAATCAATAGATATACCCCTGTTTTGCTGTTCTATTTATGTTCTGCTGCTGCATACTTACTGCCATGTTTTGATATCAATTTATGTTCCATTCCTTTTCTGTATGCTGCTGATTTCTTATGCCTCTTATGGTGAAATTTGTATGTTTGTTTCAAACTTTCAATGGCACAAATTCTTTCTTCAAGAGCATCTAATACTGCTGATGTACCTGAATCACAATTGAAACGTACATCAAATGACGTTGGATGGAAGTATGAGATGTTGATTAATCCTAAAAATACAGATAAAGTGAAATGCAAGTTGTGTGGACATTGTGTTAGCGGAAGGGTTTATAGAATTAAACAACGCATTGCTCAAATTACGGAAAATACTAGACCGTGCCCAAAGGCTACTTGATGAAGATAAAGCAAAGTGTAAAGTTGCAATAGAAGAAGCAAAAAGGAAGAAGCAAGAGAAAAAGAAAAAGAATGAAGAAAATAGAAAATAGGTTAATATAATTGATGAAGAGGGAGAAAAAGAAATTGAAGTGACAGGGTCAGGGTCAGGGTTAGGGTCAGGAAAAAGACCACATGTTATTGGGGCTATGGATAAATTTGCATCGACCATAAATCCCGATTCTTTAATGAGTGCAAGTAAGAAGCTATGGCAACAAAATATCAATGATGCACTTTGGAAGGAAAGAACGCATAATGTGCATCAATACTTGGCTCGATGGGTGTATGAAGCCGATATTCCTTTTAATGCTATTGACTGTGATAGCTTTAAAAGGTTTTGTGAGGCAGTTGATCAATATGACCTGGGTTACCAACCTCCAAGCCAATACTAACTAAGGGAACCATTATTGAAAGAGGAGGTAGAGAGGACTAAGAAGACACTCAAGAAGCAAGAAGAAGAATGGTCTTTTAATGGTTGTTCTATCATGACCGATGCTTGGACCGATAAAAAAAGAAGAAGTATCATGAATTTGTGTGTGAATTGCAAATAGGGCACAACTTTTCTTTCTTCTAAAGAAGATTCTGAGGAAGCACACACTGGAGAATATATTTTCAAATATGTTAATGATTGCATTGAACAAGTTGGGCCACAAAATGTAGTGCAAGTTGTTACTAATAATGTTTCCAACAACATGGTTGTGGTGGACTTGTTAATGATAAATAGGCCACATATGTTTTGGACTTCTTGTTCCATTCACACTTTGAATCTTATGCTTGAAGGAATTAGTAAGCTACCAAAGTTTAAGGGAGTGATTGAGAAAGCAAAGACCTTTACTATATTTATTTATGCACATCATAAGACATTGGCATTGATGAGGAAGCATACAAAAAAGAGAGACATAATGAGGCCGAGCGCTACTAGATTTGCAACTTCTTTCTTGACTTTGCAAAGTTTGATGGAAAAGAAAGAGAAGTTGAGGTATATGTTTACTAGTAGTGAATGGGATCAATGCAAATGGTCGAAAAGTACTAAAGGAAAAACGGCGTATGCTACCGTTTTAAGTTTGAGTTTTTTGGAATGGAGTAACAATATGCTTGAAAGTGTTTGCTCCATTGGTAAAGGTTCTTCACCTTGTCGATGGAGACCGAAAGCCATCAATGGGTTTTTTATATGGAGAACTCAAAAAAACAAATGAAGAGATCAAAGAGGAATTCAAAAATAATGAGACTAACTATCGTCCCATTCTCGGGATTATCGATGCTAAAGCCAAAGACCGGCTTGATACTCCATTGCATTTGGCGACCTACCTATTGAACCCTTATTACTTCTTTAAAGATCCTAGCATACAAAGTGATCCATTTGTCATGGATGCGATGTTTACTTGTGTTGAGAAGTTCTTTTCCGATGACTTTAATCTACAAAGTCTTGTCGTAAATATGGAGTTGTTGAAGTATAAGAAAAAAGAAGGTGGGTTTGGAAGACCTTTAGCGGCAGCAGGATGTGCAACAAATGATGATTATTATAATCCGGGGATAACTATTTACTGTTTAATCTTTCTTTACTATTTAATACTTGTTAAAATATTTGTTAGTAATTTTGATTCTTTAATGACTAGTTGGATGGTGGTCCAATTATGGCAATAGTACATCCAACTTGTAAAGGATGGCAACAAAGATTCTTTCGTTGACTACTAGTTCATCCGGGTGTGAGAAAAATTAGAGTACTTTTGAGGGGGTAAGTATCAAGTATATAGTAACTAGTAAGTGATTGTGTTTTATTAAGTAAAATCTAATATAAATATATAATTTGTTGATTATTTTTTTTTATACTAAGAAAAGGAATAGACTATACGCAACAAGGTTGAACAATCTAGTCTATGTCCAATTTAATGCAAGGCTTAACAACAAGAAGCAACGGGAGAAAGAGAGGAAAATAGATGTGCTATTAGCAAGTGGTGCTTCAAAAGCACAAGGATGGATTGTTGAAGGTGGTGATGATGAAGTTGAGGGCTCTTCATGCCTTACTTAGGAGGCGGTTGGTAAAGCATCCGGAGCGGATAATGTGCTAGAGCCTAGAAGAAGTAGCAAAAATGTTGGAGTAAGAGAACTCCATGAAGAAGATTTTTTGTCTAATAATGACACAGAGGAAGAAGGAGATGAGGAGTTTGAGTGTGAGTCCGACGGGAATATTATTTTGGAGGGATATGGTGAAGATGAGTTAGAAATATAAAGGGATATGTAAATGATGTCTATTAGTTTGTATTTTTGATTATTTATTTGTGTTTTAACTTTGAACAATATGCAATGGATATGTGTTTGAACTTTAAGCAAATGTTTTTATTATTTTTATTATAGATTATTTTGCTTTATATTATTGTTTTGTTTGGATAAATATAAGATAAAATATTAAAATCGACTTAAAATAAAAAATTCCGCCTAAGGGGCCTAGGCCCCCTAGGCGCTAGGTCCTCCTCTGTCGCCCGTCTCCTGCTTATCGCCTTTTAGAACCTTGGTTAACGCCTGATTTTGTACGTCGCAAAAATCACCAAACAACGAACAACCTGCACAAGAACAAACTGTGAACAATCCCCAAAAAACTACGACGGCTTGGGCCATCCGGGAGTACTCTGGCGTGAGAATAAGTACATGCCAAAAAGCGTAAACAATAATGGAGAACGTAAAATGCTGGAATAAGATTGATATTTGATGAAAAAATAATGTGCGCTTGAATGTACCGTGATTCAATGCTTATGGATGTATTTGTACCTTTTCTCAACTGTCCTAGTATTTCGTATCTGTAGCCAATTAAGATTTTGTAAGTCCTAATTAGAATCCAATTATAAATATGATTTGACCAGTCAATCTTTATTACCCCGATCTGGAATTATAATTTAATTTGGAATCTTAAGTCAACATAAATTTTGACCCTCCTAATTTTGTCAAGCCGCCAAAGAAAATGACACTGTAATGGGCATGTCCCAATACCGAGCCCACTGTAATGTTTAAAAAATAGGTCAACCCCACCTCCAAACTGTGAACAAATATGGGCCCACACCAAATCTGAGGTCTAATAGACGATAGACCTAATAAAAAATGTTATATGGTAAACATTTCCTTAACAGGCAGATTAATGACAATATTATAATTTTGCCACAGGCTTAAGATTGTCGCACTACGTATTAATCTTATCATATTAAAGAAGTGGTTTTTTGCTTTAATGCTTCTCTTATCATATTAAATCCACTGATTCCATATCTATCTGATATAAAGCACATGAAGGTTTATTATATCTTGTCATTATCCTTATACTGTTGGTGAAGTTTTCATTTTGCAGATCTTTAGCAGCATTGTGATAATGGAAAATTGGTCTGTTCAACTACTAGGAAGAATTTTTAAGTTCCTCATTATATTCAACGAGTATTTAGTTTCAGAATTAGATTACCGAGAACAAAATTTTGCTACCTTTTTCCCTTGCCACTATGACAATGAGCAAAAGTTGCGTATGTTATCAAGAAAAGTCGGTTAGGGAGGCGGATGCAGAACAAGTTTTCTACAGTTTCAGAATTATTTTCATATGAGACAAACTTTGCGACAGATGCGTCATAGATGTTAGTTTAACAAACTCGTCCTTAAGGACCATGACTACTTCTGATGCTACGTTTGGATTGATAGAATGAAATGAAAGAATGACTAAAATGAAAAACAGTGTATTTGATAATCATTTTGGAACCATTCCAGTGGAATGAAAATTCATTTCATCCCTTTGATTTTTAATTCATGTGGGAGGTGGTGGAATAAAATTCATTCCGCCGTTATATTACACCATCCACCACTACCCATAACCAAAGATACACTTGAAATACCTTGAAATGATTTCATTATCTCTTCCATTTCATTCCTTCAATCCAAACGCGGCATAAATTGCTTTCTCATCACGAATTCTCTACAAAATAATAAATTTAATTTCTTACAGTTTGTCTTGATTTTTAATTCATGTGAGAGGTGGTGGAATAAAATTCATTCCAATGCCGTTATATTACACCATCCACCACTACCCATAACCAAAGATACACTTGAAATACCTTGAAATGATTTCATTATCTCTTCCATTTCATTCCTTCAATCCAAACGCGGCATAAATTGCTTTCTCATCACGAGTTCTCTACAAAATAATAAATTTAATTTCTTACAGTTTGTCTTGATCCTTAGTCAAATCTAGCATTCTTTGCATAATTTTTCTCTCCCTCGAATGTTTAAGTTTCTTTTGGGATTCTTCCACAAGAGGAGAAAATGCAGTGAATGGGAATGGTTTTTAGGTGGCTGATGTTAGGGGCCACGTTGGGGTCCTTTCATCTACCAAGAGATGATGGAACTGAAACAAGAAAAGATCAATTAAGCAGCCAACCCACCCACCCAGCCACCATAATCCAATCCTTCCGATTAGCTTCAATTTACTCCACATGTTAAGGCTGAAATGCTTGATGACAGCATGCCTACTTGGAATTCTTCTCCTACAGCAATTAGAATAGACTCCAAAAAAGAGGAAAAAGGAGTGGGAATTGATGAGAATGAGAAATCTATTGGTACAAGATGTCCACCAATTGAAGATCTCCTAAGAGACGGTGGAATAAAGATACAATCTAATAGTTTCTAATATGTCCCAAAAGCAACATTAAGTGGGACCAACAAACAAGAACATCTGTCCAAAGTCCAAACCAAATTCTTTATTTACATATTGATTAATATTAACAGGTGATTTGATTCACGTTAAACATATGTTTTTGGGTATAAAATATTAGTGTTTGTCTGCTCTAAGAAGATATGCCCAGATCTTATGAAGACACTAATTAGTATATATGCTTACATCAGTTTCCACTTCTTATTCCTTTGTTTAGCAACTACTCTCCTCTAATATTTTAAGAGCATCCCTAGAACATGGTCAAGATAGACGTATTTCTGCTTATTATTCTTAATTCTACGTGGGTGCAAGGATAATCACAAAGAAGCTTCATTTAGTGCTGAATAATCAAAAAACTACAGGAAAAACAATGTATGAACATGATTTGGAGGACTGTAGTGGATGGGACGTAGCACCCATAGATACTTGTACAATTGAATTCTATATTATATTATATGCTTTGGTAGATAACAATACATGAATCCACTAGTTAGTTGGTCTATCAAAGTTATGTCATATAACCATTTTTTTAAGTACAGTGGTAGATTTGATGCAAGTTAGGACCCTTCCTTCTATCTGATTACATCCCAATCTTGCTTTGACTTCTTGTTATTATCATTAATATAATAACATTCTCATATCCTTAAGCGTGGAATATTTATTTTAAAATGCCCAATCGGTAATATAATTGCTCGTTTTATATATTTAAGTGCTATAGATCATGGAATTCCTTTTTATTAATGCACACTGAATCCTCTTCGATGGGAAAAAGTGTGAGGTGTATCTACCACATTATTATAAAAAAAGCTTTAAACCAATATTGCATGAGACAACTTCCCTAATCTGACTATTCTTTTTTCTATGTTTTTTTTAATTGACCTTAGGTGCTTGAGCTGTTCGTGATTATAAAACTATAATTATTCGGAGATGCAATGCATTGTTAAAGCCTGATTGAGTTTACTATAAAAGGAAGAGTGGCTGAATGCAATGGTACATCACTTAAAGAAGAAACAAAAGCATAGCCTTTATCATCTTCAAGAGATATGAAGAAAGATATCTCTAATCTTCTTTCCCCAACATGGGATGGAGATAATGAACACTCTACCAAAACCTGCATCGAAAAGAAGCTTAGATTATTTGGGTTTGAGCTGTATCCATATGAACGTGGCAAGAGCTGCGTAAAAGGGTCTACAGATCGTGATGAAAGCGTAAATTCATCATCAACAACAGTTTCATCTGAAAGGGAGAAACTTTGCAAGGAAAAAGTTTCGACGGGTGATCCTGAGAGCAAGAAGTTCGAGTGCCAATACTGTTTCAAGGAATTCGCAAACTCGCAAGCATTGGGGGGTCATCAAAATGCCCATAAGAAGGAAAGAATGAAGAAAAAGAGGTTGCAGCTTCAAGCAAGGAGGGCCAGCGTTAACTATTACCTTCAGCCTTTCCAGAATAACCGTTCTTTCAGTTACCATGGCTCCAATCCATTATTTTTTGATACCTCGTATAATGCTTCTGAATTCACACTCTGCGAGGAACCCCAGATTAGCTTCAGTGCATTTGATCAAGATCCTGGGTCCCAAATATCAAGTTGGTATTCATTACCTACTCATGTACCATTTCAAAATGATACATGCAAGTTCACTCTTACGCGTGCAGATCAATCTGGTGAAAACAGGCCTGTAGCCATCAAGCCTTCTCGTTTGCTTGGCTCAAAACAAAGCTGTAAATCTTTGGATCTTCACTTGGGGTTGAACTCATAAATTATATTAATTGCACATAAAGCCAATTCTTCTCCATATTTTTTGGATTCTTTTGACCTCCAAAACATGAAACAACCATATGGAATTCGTGATAGGCTTGCAGACTGGTCAATTCAAGGACTAGTTGTTAACCCTCGAAAGAAAAAAATTTGATCCTTAGCCACTGGAATACTTGATGGTCGGTTATGATTGCAGCAAATACAAGTCATAAACATATGATGCTTTTATTATACATTCAATGAACCAAATAGCTAGTGGCACTTAAAACAGAATTATTGTTAGTTTGAAGCAAAGGATGAAAAATATGAAAGTTGGCTCAACACTCGGATTGAACTTATTATTTGGAAGATCAGTTTTGCATGGTTTGATGACAATTTTACATTAAGTTGGTGTGTTTACCTGACTGAAAATGCTTGATTAACTATTCCTCTTTAGCAGATCTGGAAGCAAAGACAATTAATGAACGTTTATTTTTCGGCATTATTTTTTTTTTCCTTTTTCAGTTTTATTAGCAAATAAGTATACTTTCAAGTTTCATCTTTCGTTTATAGCAGCATCCATGAAAATGTTCACTCCCGCCCCCCCCCCCCCCCCCCCCCCCTACTCTATAATTCTTTTCTTCAGTGTTTTCCATAGTGGTTTGCTTAAAACTTATAACACGTACGTGATAAATCCACATGAGCACCAATGCTTGTGTGACAACTTTAGTTCCACTACATATTACTCGCGGAGAATTCCTAAGGTTCGGTCCCGACATAGGTGCGGTGTAGTACAAGAAGAAAATTCAACAATATATGTACTTGTTAGCTTTTGTATCCTTAATTTGAATTGGCAACTGAATTTCATTTACTAGTCTGTCTTTCTCTAGATATGTGTACAGTTCAATAGTTCATGTTCGTGCACATACGGTTTGAATGATATTGAAGTCTTTTCCTACGCGTAGGTGCTTTTTCTTTTTAAAGTGGAGCAATCATAATTGGGCTTGTGTTTATTTGATTAAACGCCTGGCCAAAATCAATCATCACATGAACGGGTTGTTTAATAATTAATGGCAATTATAAAATCTATTAGTTGGATTACCAATATTGAATTTTGACATATAAGACTAGCTTAAAGTTCAAAACTTGGAACTTTCAAAGTTTTATAAGATAGTATTGAGGGTGAGTAACTTGATACTACTCCTTATCTTCTATAAAAAAGAGTTATTTTAAAAAAATAAAAAATAAAATTATTCCACAAAAATAGTTCCTTTTTATAGTAGTATAAAAAGACAAAATATCCTCAAATTCATCATAATTTATATTATTATATCACCATTATTTAACTAATAATAGGGAACAGACGTACGTTTTTAATATGTGCAAGTTTTGTAAACGAAACTGTTTTTTTTAAAACAGATCGAGCAACTCAGCAATGTTTTCGCTCCTAAGGAATTTGTGCTACTCTAATGATGATACCCTCATCACGATTGATTACTTTGTTGACTCTAATACGGAATTGTTTAAAATGGGTTACCAGTTACAAATTTTAATTTGATTTTTGTTTCAACTTATTTTTAAATTTTTTGTTTGTAAAGGATTTTTTACTATTCCAGAATAGACCATTAATCCATGGCACGCCGCAAGTTTTACATTTCAGCTTAGAATCTAAGGAGAACCTATCAGGCTAACAGTAGTTTTAATACTATATAAACCTATTGTAGAATAGGATGCTTTTCTAGATGGAAAGAAAGGATGACCATATTTCCAGAATAGGTTGCTTTTCTAGATGGTAAGAAAGGATGACCATATTTCTTACTTGGATATTGTAGGCACGAAAATTGTGTACCTTGTTAGGGTTAGGATTCGTAGTTATGGTGGAGGCGAGAAATCCGCAAAAGATACAGAATCGGTTAAAAGATTGGAGAGGAGAGAAGAACCGGCGAGCAACTACCAAAGTATCACGTGGCAGAAATCTCAAGATCATGGAGTAACCGCTGGTATCTGAGAGTCATGACAAGTATTTCGAGTAAATTCAAGATAGGCAAACCAACACTTTTGTTCACTCGATTCAAAGTCAATCACAAGTTCATAATTCCTTCCAACTTATTTATTGTTTCGAGAGAGAGCGTTTAGATGACCAAAGTTCTCCAAGTGTTAAAAGTCCCTTCACTTGTCAAGTGAATAGATATTTATAAGTTTCAAGTCATGTGTCAGGCACATGTCAAAAGAAAAAATTTCAGAAATACCCTTAATGATAGGAAAATTCCTATAATAACCCGGGTTACCCAGGTAGTGCCCAAATCATCCAATTCTTCTAGCCACCAATCCAATCCCTCAACCGATTCCCAGTACAAGTTGTTCTCATGATCTTTCAGCCTCGAGACTCATAACAACATCTCTTAAATTATACATTTAAGATTGTATAATGTCTAGAAAGATCAAATAAATCAATTTTATTATCGAAAAAATATATCACGGGACGAAAAAAGAACACCCCAAAGGGGGTCCACCCTAGGGGGCAAACCCTAGGGGGTCTTCATTCCATCTTTTTTGGTCTTCATTCATTCGTTGTCTATTTATTCGTTATTCGTTATTTATTTTTTGTTTTAGTTCATTCAATGTGAACCCTAATTTTATTCATGGGTTCACTTTGGCCCTCTGCACGTGAGTTACAGCTTGAAAGTGACGATCGTGCACAAAATTTCAAGTTTTCAAAGGGTCAATTTTGTTTTTATCATAACTTTTGACTCGTTTGGAATTTCGGGGCCTATAATATGTCGAAACGACCGTATCAACGAGCATTACAAAACTCATCACCAAAGGCCATGACAAACATTGTAAAAAGCCCAAAAAAGACTTAGAAGTAGGTGTTTTGGCCTTTCGATTTTTTGGATTTTTTAGATTTCTTCATATTTTGATTATTCATTTCATATTTAAGCCTTTCAACTCACTTTTTAGTGTTTAAAATATATTTTCACACATTCTAGGGTTGAACCCTTTGTGAAATTATGTGACGCCCCCAAATCTGAGCCCACACAGCCCAAACTTGAGTCGTCAAAAGACTACAACAAAATTATTACAACAAAGCACAACGTACAACAATACAGTGTATAATAATACACAACTAAGTCTTCACTATTATTGCCACACTATTTTACAAAACGTGAAGACTATGATAACTATTCCTCGGACCCTCACTCCATTCCCCGGCTAGACCCTGTTATGTTTTCATCTCCTGTTGAAAAACAATGGAACAAAAGAAAGGGTGAGCTCAAATAGCCCAGTAAGAAATATCATGACTAAGATAATGACGAATAAATTATCATTAGCCTTCAACAGTTGAGTTCTTGATAGAATACAATAGACTACAAGGTTTATATCAAAAACTGCAGTTAAATTCTTAAACAACGTTCAGATCAATAATAGCAGCGGAATGAGTAATCTATTAGAAGAATAATGCAGACTATAATGTCCACTCGGTTCTCTTTTTAGGAAAAACATCATCAACTTTTATCATCTGAAATATCATTAGTCAAGATAATACAAATTCACAGTTCCTGATCATAATCATGCACATCAACAGTTCATCTTTGTACTACGGGCCAAAGATATTCAATATAGCACCAACGGTCATGATTATACCAGATTCAGCCTTTGGTCATAATCATACCAAACAACAGTTCATCTTTGCACTACGGGCCAAAGAGAACATTCACCACGTGCCATAAAAGACACCGAACAGATGTATCGCCTTTAACCTATTATATCGCCTTTAACCTATCATCTGTTCAACAAATATATCACATCTGTGCCCCCGGCCACAGATATTCACAACAGCTTGATTTTTGGATGATTAGAATGATGTAAATGATGAACAGAAGAAATAGGATAACAATAAGTATCGGAAGTTTACTTTGTACAGATTCAAATAATGTCCAAATTGTCAACATGATGTGGAGTGAAATTCAAGATCCACAGTTCAGAATAACGATTACAATTCAATAGAAAGGTTCACGTAAATAGGAAGGTTCAGTTGAAATAATGAAGTTCAACTATTATGGAACATATAATATTTTCAGGAATTATAGAAGCAATAGTTCCATAATAAATTTCGATTTAGGAGTATGAAAGAAAATAATATCCCTTACCGTAGCAGGTTTGATTAACAAAAGGTGAAGGAAATTAATACAAAGGGTTATTCACCAACAAGCGACAATCCGCTCCGTAAGGTTATTCCCACAATTTAATAGAATTTGAGTACAAAGAGTTATTCACCAAACAGGCGGCAATCCGCTCCGTAAGGTTATTCTCAGAGATTAATAATGAATGAATACGAAAGGTTATTCACCAACAGGCGGCAATCCGCTCCGTAAGGTTATTCCCACAATTTAATAGGATTTGAGTACAAAGAGTTATTCACCAAACAGGCGGCAATCCGCTCCGTAAGGTTATTCTCAGAGATTAATAATGAATGAATACGAAAGGTTATTCACCAACAGGCGGCAATCCGCTCCGTAAGGTTATTCCCACAATTTAATACATGGAAATAAAAGGCACGTCTTATGAGTAAGGAAGAAACAATATTATTATCGAGAATCAAATAATGATAAGCCCTTACCATAGTACGTTTGAATAATGGAAGATGAAAAAGATGGTATCCCTTACCTCAACACGTGACTGTATATTGATTTAAATGAGGTTGATTAACTTGAACAGTACACGTATACTTATAGATCTTCACAAATACTCAAGATGACTTAAGCACACTTAGAGAGAACTTTCACAAGAAGTATTTAGAGAGAGAAAGAAAGAACAAGTAAGGAAGTTTATGAAAAATCCTTAAGTTAAGGCTTCTATTTATAGCCAAAAATCTTATCATTCATTTAATCTAAACCATTCATTTAAATATCATCTTTTAATCTACACCATCCATTTCAAATATTATATTATCTTTAATCTACACCATTCATTTCATATCACCTAATAATCACCTAACTTTATATTATAAACAAATCAATTTAATTATTCAACAATAATTCACACTTTAATCTACACCATTCATTTCATATCACCTAATAATCACCTAACTTTATATTATAAACAAATCAATTCAATTATTCAACAATAATTCACACTTTAATCTACACCATTCATTTCATATCACCTAATAATCACCTAACTTTATATTATAAACAAATAACTTTATCAATTCAATTATTATGACTAATTGTTATAAATACAGTATAGTTAGCTCTTAGATATCAAGTCAATAAATTAATGAAATACAACTGTTTAAATAACATCATAATAGAGATAACAATAATGTAAAATAAAGCATACGTTACTGTGTAATGACAATTATTGATTCAATAATGTGAATTACTGTGCATATGTTACTGTGACAATTATTAGGTTCAATAATTTTAAAAACAGTGCAACAACAATTATTGACTCAATGATATAAAATACAGTGTAATGACAATTATTAAATCAATAATGCAAAATACTGTGTAACAACAATTATTGAATTGATAATATAAAATATTATGCAGTGACAATTATCGATGAAATGATGCGTAACAGTTACGGTGTCAATTATCAGACCAATAATATGAGACACTATGCAATACCGTGTGTTACTGTAGAGTACCGTGTGCTACAGAAAATACCATAAACTACCGTATGCTACTATTCTTTTATCACCGGTATTTTAACAGTTCCGTTGACTATTTTTATTTAAAAAGGTTACTTCTGTCGTTTTCTATATCCGACAAATATTCCGTTGTGGGGTCCACCAATAATTTATTATTTCGGCGCCGTCGTACGGCACGAATATTCCCCGACCAAACGAATATTCTCCGACAAAGCGAATATTGTCCGACAAAATAAAATTTGCACATAACATCCTTAACTTTTAACTTTATCGATTTAACCACTTACTGTTTAAAAAAAAATATCTATATGAAGAAAAATTAAATTTTGTATTTCATAAAATTCGGGGTCTTACAACCTCCCCTCCTTATGAAACTTCGTCCCCGAAATTGACGTACCTGAAATATCGAAGAGGTAAGGATACTTAGATTTCATCTCAGATTCTAGCTCCCAGGTCATTTCCTCAGTATCTTGGTTCCTCCATAAAACCTTAACTTGAGGTATAACCTTTGAGCGTAGGATCTGCTCCTTCTTATCCAGGATCTTAACAGGTACCTCCTCGTATGTTAAATCCTCTGCTATAACGTCTGGTTCTAACTCAATGACGTGGTTTGGGTCCTTCACATATTTACGTAACATAGATATGTGAAAAACGTTATGGATGCGAGACATACTTGGTGGTAGGGCTAGTCTGTAGGCTACGGTTCCTATTCGATCGAGGATTTCAAATGGGCCAATAAATCGAGGGTTAAGCTTTCCTCTCTTTCCGAATCTCGTAACCCCTTTCCATGGAGAAACACGTAAGAATACATGATCTCCGACGTTGAAACTTTCGTCTCTCCGATGAAGATCAGCATAACTCTTTTGTCGTTCTTGTGCGGTCTGTATTCGTTGTCGGATCATTTGGATCTTTTCGGTCGTCAAGCGTACCAACTCGGGTCCCAACAATTTTGCTTCTCCTACCTCATTCCAACATATTGGAGAGCGACACTTTCTTCCATACAAAGCCTCGAATGGAGCCATGCCTATGCTTGCTTGGTAACTGTTGTTGTAAGAAAATTCCACCAATGGCAAGTACTTATCCCAACTTCCTTTGAAGTCTAATACACAAAATCTCAAAAGATCTTCGAGGGTCTGGATCGTCCTTTCCGATTGTCCGTCCGTTTGAGGATGGTATGCAGAACTAAAACGTAGTTCAGTGCCCATAGCTTTTTGTAGACTGATCCAAAAGCGTGAAATGAATCTAGGATCTCGATCAGAAACTATGGAAACTGGCATGCCATGCAATCTCACGATCTCATTTATGTACATACCGGCAAGACGTTCAAGTGAAAAGTTTTCTCGTATAGGCAAGAAATGAGCAGATTTGGTCAATCTATCTACGATCACCCAAATTGTATCTAAGCCTTGAGAAACTTTTGGAAGACCCGTCACGAAGTCCATATTGATGTGTTCCCACTTCCATTCGGGAACTTCAAGTGATTGTAATGGACCTTTAGGAACTTGATGTTCTGCCTTGACACGTTGACAAGTTAGGCACCTTGAGATAAACTCCGCAATCTCTCTTTTCATATTGTTCCACCAAAATGTATGTCGAAGATCTCGATACATCTTGGTACCTCCTGGGTGGATTGCAAACGGCGTGTTGTGTGCCTCCATCATGATTTTATGCTTTAATTCAGGATCGTTAGGAACACAGAGTCGAGAGTTGACTCGAAGTATTCCTTTCTCGTCGATTCTTGCTTCGGGAATGGCACCTTCTTGTACTTTCTTTATCATGTTTATCAGTTCCGGATCGGTAGCTTGAGCAGCTTTAATTTTATCGATTAAAGTTGGTTCTACTCGCACGTGAGCAATCTTCGAGCGGGTCCCTGGTGTCTTTAGCTCTATCTCCATCTTTTGCAAGTCGTACAAAATACACTTTTGTGTTGTCAGCAGTGCACTTGTACTTGCATAAGATTTTCTGCTCAAAGCGTCAGCTACAACGTTCGCCTTTCCCGGGTGATACTGGATTGTGTGGTCATAATCCTTTAACAGCTCAAGCCAACGTCGTTGTCGCATGTTGAGTTCCTTCTGGGTGAAGAAATACTTGAGACTTTTATGATCCGTATAGATATCCACTTTTTCTCCGTACAAGTAGTGTCTTCAGATCTTCAACGCGAAAACGACTGCTGCCAACTCTAGATCATGAGTAGGATAATTTTTCTCATAATCTTTGAGTTGTCGAGAGGCGTAGGCTATAACCTTTCCATGTTGCATAAGGACACAGCCTAGACCTTTGCCAGAAGCATCGCTGTAGATAACAAATTCTCCTGATCCTGATGGTATGGTCAGAACAGGAGCTGAAACAAGTCTCCTCTTGAGTTCTTGAAAACTCTTCTCGCATTCCTCGCTCGATATAAGTTTTGTACTAGAATGAATGATACCGATATCTAGTAATTAAACTTTCAACTCTTGGTGTTCTATGGGAGCCATTTGGTATGGGACTTTAAAAATGGGCTTAGTGCCGGGTTCAAGATCGATACAGAATTCAATTTCACGGTTTGGGGTAAGCCAGAAAGTTCCTCAGAAAAAACGTCAGGAAACTCATTAACAATGGGAATATCATTCAAGTTTGACGTGTTTTTGTTCAAATCAGTGACATGAGCTAAAAAGGCTTGACATCCGTTTTTCAATAAACGAATGGCTTTATGTCTAGAAATAACAGTTATAGATTTCAATGGTTTAGTTACTTGAATTTGCATGACATGTTGATTAGGAATATGAAAACTAATAATCTTATGAAAACAATCAATTTTAGCATGATGGGTAGTCAACCAATCAATTCCTAAAATCACATCAAATTCACGCATCTCCAAAGAAATAAGGTCAACAGGTAATGTGAGGTTGTTGATTTGAACTAGGCAAGATTTATAGATAGTAAATGTAATAGGTATTTCTCCCAATGAGGTTTCAACTGATAAGACAAGATTTAAGTTTTCAATAGTCAAATTTAAACGTTGAGTACATATAGGTGAGATAAAAGAGTGGATAGAGCCAGTATCTAATATGGCATAGACTTCACGAGAATTTATGAATAGCTTACCGGTTATCACCTCATTCGGTTTCTTGACTGTTATCGTCAAATCGAATCCTGAATACTTCATTCGGATCTTCACGTATTTCAACCATGGGAATACCACTGAATAATTTTCTAGCAAACTGTTTCTCGGGTTCATCAACTTCATCAGTAGTAAGGTACCAATGATTTCCATTAAAATAGTATTTTCGATAGACTGCAGTTTCCACGATAGTGACTAACTTAACCTGAATTCCTCTAAATTGTAACGCCCAAAAGTATAGAAACATCATTTTTAAATAATCTTGAAAATCATAGCTGGAACACCATAAATCCCAAAGACTAATATGAAAAGTCCATATATTCTGATCCTTTGTTATAGAGCATAACCATGTGATATCACTCTCCCAATTAGTGAGTAAATTAAAGGCAATAATTTCCGCAAGTTCGTTACTTCCTTTAATTGCTTCTAAGAATGGATCTGGAACGACTGTAGCAGAGCTTTCACCTTCATCCTTACTGGATAGAACACGCATAATTTTTGCCTTAGACAAATGATTCAACTCTGAGTTTGTAAGAAGATTATTCGTCGCCTCTTGTTTTGCAGCTACATTTGTTTCGGTAATTTCATAATTAACCTCCTGATTTCCAGATGCCATAATTAACTGTGGTCACAAAATAAATGTTAGTTCAAATAAACTGACTCATCTCTTCATGTTCCTACATTCAAATCGACTCATTAGATAATAAAATCTATTTTAGGTAGGACACACTAGTGACTGATTCTATTCGTCTCTCCCCTCCTAGTTCTACCCCAGATCTCCATTAAAGACCATATCCCTAAGCTCTGATGCCAACTGTGACGCCCCCAAATCTGAGCCCACACAGCCCAAACTTGAGTCGTCAAAAGACTACAACAAAATTATTACAACAAAGCACAACGTACAACAATACAGTGTATAATAATACACAACTAAGTCTTCACTATTATTGCCACACTATTTTACAAAACGTGAAGACTATGATAACTATTCCTCGGACCCTCACTCCATTCCCCGGCTAGACCCTGTTATGTTTTCATCTCCTGTTGAAAAACAATGGAACAAAAGAAAGGGTGAGCTCAAATAGCCCAGTAAGAAATATCATGACTAAGATAATGACGAATAAATTATCATTAGCCTTCAACAGTTGAGTTCTTGATAGAATACAATAGACTACAAGGTTTATATCAAAAACTGCAGTTAAATTCTTAAACAACGTTCAGATCAATAATAGCAGCGGAATGAGTAATCTATTAGAAGAATAATGCAGACTATAATGTCCACTCGGTTCTCTTTTTAGGAAAAACATCATCAACTTTTATCATCTGAAATATCATTAGTCAAGATAATACAAATTCACAGTTCCTGATCATAATCATGCACATCAACAGTTCATCTTTGTACTACGGGCCAAAGATATTCAATATAGCACCAACGGTCATGATTATACCAGATTCAGCCTTTGGTCATAATCATACCAAACAACAGTTCATCTTTGCACTACGGGCCAAAGAGAACATTCACCACGTGCCATAAAAGACACCGAACAGATGTATCGCCTTTAACCTATTATATCGCCTTTAACCTATCATCTGTTCAACAAATATATCACATCTGTGCCCCCGGCCACAGATATTCACAACAGCTTGATTTTTGGATGATTAGAATGATGTAAATGATGAACAGAAGAAATAGGATAACAATAAGTATCGGAAGTTTACTTTGTACAGATTCAAATAATGTCCAAATTGTCAACATGATGTGGAGTGAAATTCAAGATCCACAGTTCAGAATAACGATTACAATTCAATAGAAAGGTTCACGTAAATAGGAAGGTTCAGTTGAAATAATGAAGTTCAACTATTATGGAACATATAATATTTTCAGGAATTATAGAAGCAATAGTTCCATAATAAATTTCGATTTAGGAGTATGAAAGAAAATAATATCCCTTACCGTAGCAGGTTTGATTAACAAAAGGTGAAGGAAATTAATACAAAGGGTTATTCACCAACAAGCGACAATCCGCTCCGTAAGGTTATTCCCACAATTTAATAGAATTTGAGTACAAAGAGTTATTCACCAAACAGGCGGCAATCCGCTCCGTAAGGTTATTCTCAGAGATTAATAATGAATGAATACGAAAGGTTATTCACCAACAGGCGGCAATCCGCTCCGTAAGGTTATTCCCACAATTTAATAGGATTTGAGTACAAAGAGTTATTCACCAAACAGGCGGCAATCCGCTCCGTAAGGTTATTCTCAGAGATTAATAATGAATGAATACGAAAGGTTATTCACCAACAGGCGGCAATCCGCTCCGTAAGGTTATTCCCACAATTTAATACATGGAAATAAAAGGCACGTCTTATGAGTAAGGAAGAAACAATATTATTATCGAGAATCAAATAATGATAAGCCCTTACCATAGTACGTTTGAATAATGGAAGATGAAAAAGATGGTATCCCTTACCTCAACACGTGACTGGATATTGATTTAAATGAGGTTGATTAACTTGAACAGTACACGTATACTTATAGATCTTCACAAATACTCAAGATGACTTAAGCACACTTAGAGAGAACTTTCACAAGAAGTATTTAGAGAGAGAAAGAAAGAACAAGTAAGGAAGTTTATGAAAAATCCTTAAGTTAAGGCTTCTATTTATAGCCAAAAATCTTATCATTCATTTAATCTAAACCATTCATTTAAATATCATCTTTTAATCTACACCATCCATTTCAAATATTATATTATCTTTAATCTACACCATTCATTTCATATCACCTAATAATCACCTAACTTTATATTATAAACAAATCAATTTAATTATTCAACAATAATTCACACTTTAATCTACACCATTCATTTCATATCACCTAATAATCACCTAACTTTATATTATAAACAAATCAATTCAATTATTCAACAATAATTCACACTTTAATCTACACCATTCATTTCATATCACCTAATAATCACCTAACTTTATATTATAAACAAATAACTTTATCAATTCAATTATTATGACTAATTGTTATAAATACAGTATAGTTAGCTCTTAGATATCAAGTCAATAAATTAATGAAATACAACTGTTTAAATAACATCATAATAGAGATAACAATAATGTAAAATAAAACATACGTTACTGTGTAATGACAATTATTGATTCAATAATGTGAATTACTGTGCATATGTTACTGTGACAATTATTAGGTTCAATAATTTTAAAAACAGTGCAACAACAATTATTGACTCAATGATATAAAATACAGTGTAATGACAATTATTAAATCAATAATGCAAAATACTGTGTAACAACAATTATTGAATTGATAATATAAAATATTATGCAGTGACAATTATCGATGAAATGATGCGTAACAGTTACGGTGTCAATTATCAGACCAATAATATGAGACACTATGCAATACCGTGTGTTACTGTAGAGTACCGTGTGCTACAGAAAATACCATAAACTACCGTATGCTACTATTCTTTTATCACCGGTATTTTAACAGTTCCGTTGACTATTTTTATTTAAAAAGGTTACTTCTGTCGTTTTCTATATCCGACAAATATTCCGTTGTGGGGTCCACCAATAATTTATTATTTCGGCGCCGTCGTACGGCACGAATATTCCCCGACCAAACGAATATTCTCCGACAAAGCGAATATTGTCCGACAAAATAAAATTTGCACATAACATCCTTAACTTTTAACTTTATCGATTTAACCACTTACTGTTTAAAAAAAAATATCTATATGAAGAAAAATTAAATTTTGTATTTCATAAAATTCGGGGTCTTACAAATTACATACCTCAAGTAGAATTTTTAAGCGTTCAAAATTCGAAATTTAAGAAGCAAAATCCCTACGTGGCGAAGCCTAGGGTTTATCATGGTTTGGGATGATTTTTTTAGAGTTATTATTTCTTTATTCCTTGCTTCTTTTCAGAAGTTCAAATAAAGTTTGCTTGAAACAGGATCGTTGAAACTTTGCCTCAAGGCTGGACCACCTAGAGTGGGTGAACCCTGGGGGTCTTTCCCTTCCTTCGTGAATTTTTTCTTCATTTTTCTTCTTTTCTTGTGTAATTGCATAATTTTTGGTGTTTAAATCTTCTTTTAATGGTTATTTTTTCTTGTTTCAGGTATTTTCAATATATTCACAAAGCTTTTCCAAGTCTCTTCATCTTAAAGGGACTTTGACTTTTCAAGGAAGAATTAACTTCTCTGACGTGAGGAAAAAAATTTGTTTTAAGTAACCAACACGTCACGGAAGATTTCGAAAGAGATATGCGTGAAAAACCCCTCGGGGCCGAACCCTAGGAGGGCGAACCCATTTTTTTTCCCACCACCCTAGGGGGGACAAATCCTAGCCCTAAGGGGGGAGAACCCTAGGGGGCTTATCCCTAGGGGAAAATTTATGTTTTTCGCTCATTTATTCATTTTTTTTCGTGTTTCGTTTCGATGGTTCAAATTAAGTTCGCCTTAGAAAAAATTGTCAGAACTTTGCATCAAGATGGGACCACCTAGGGTGAGCGAATCCTAGGGCGACAACCTTAGTCACCAATCCAATCCCTCAATCGATTCCCACTACAAGTTGTTCTCATGAGCCTTTTGTCTCAGAACTCATGACAACACATCTTAAATTATACATTTAAGGTTGTATAATGTCTAAAAAGATCAAATAAATTAATTTTATTGTCGAAGAAACGCATCACGAGACAGAAAAAGAACACCATAAGGGGGTCCACCCTGGGGGGGCGAACCTTAGGGGGTCTACATTCCGTCTTTTTTAGTTTTCATTCGTTCGTTGTCCGTTTATTCGTTATTCATTATTTATTTTTTGTTTTAATTCATTCAATGTGAACCCTAATTTTATTCATTGGCTCATAGATATATAGGAGATCTTTAATCTTTTACTAGTATAAATGTTAAGCACACTGAGACTATTAACAGTCAACAAATTTCGTATAAAAGACTAAAAATTCAAAATCATGTGGATTTGGTTCTGTGACAAAATCCCACAATTCAGGTTTTAGTTTTCCTAATGATAAAAAATTAAAACAAATAATACAATAGTGATGAAATAATCTCGTAATTATGAATGGAAAATGACTTATATGTCGACTAATTTCATAAAGAATCACGATCGACTCTAATATTACTCCACCATGCCAGTATAACCTTACTCATTGTGAACCCTTCACCCCGAGTAGCTTCCTAAAGTTATCATGAGCTTGTTCTATTTAACTAAAATCATATATTTCATCGCGTAGTGACAAATGCGGAAGTAATCGCTTCAAATCATATATTTCACCGCATAGTAACAAATGTGAGAGTAATTACTTGCTCCACCTGACTCAACTATATTTGTTCCACCGCATGAAAAGAGTAACACACCCCTCCATTCAACTCAAATCATATACTTCACGGCGTAGTAACAAACGCAGGAGTAATCACTTACTCACATGACTTAACTCTATTTGTTTCACCGTGCTGAAAGAACTCAAATCTTATACTTCACCGCTTAGTGACAAACGCGGGAGTAATCACTTGTTCCACCTGACTCAATTCTATTTGCTCCATCACACAAAAAGAGTAACACATCGCTCCATTCAACTCAAATTATATATTTCATTGTATAGTGGCAAATGCAAGAGTAATCGCGCTCCACTACGCGGAAAGAATATATAACACACAGCTTGCGAATGCTCCAACATAGAGTACCAACATAATACTTGGTCCATCAAATCATAGGCTCTGGTATCACTTGTAGCGGAATTGAACGATTCACCCACATAATTCATCACTAATACAATATATTTATTAACCCATCTACTTTTTTGAACTTATTCGATATAGGATTCATATGAAATATCCCAACAAAACTATTAACAATAAAAATAAAATAATAAAGTATGAGTCACTTTGTTATTCCCTCCTATTATTAGTATGAATATCGGCATAAATTTGTTGTCATATGTAAACACTGTCAGTGCCTTATAGAGCACCCGACATAGGCAAATTAAGAAACCCACTTGAGATTTTGAAAAGGGTCAACCCATGTTGGTTCAATCCATGCAAGTGTTTAACATTCTTGCATCCATTGCCTCTCCCCGAAGAACATATGTCTGTACCTTACAGGGCACCAATTGAACTTGGTATCTCCCTCCACATGCCCATAAAACCCAATCCAAGTGTTAAAACCAAAACTGTCTAACCTGAACTTAATTCCTCCAATCCAAGTATTAAAACCAAAATTGTCTAGCCTAAGCTTAATTCCTTCTGTTGTTGATAAAAGTGCTTCCTTGGAGCCACTCCAAGGACGAGTCTTGGTAATATCAATCAGCAGATATAATTTGAAATTATCAATCTCAAGTTTTACATGATCCTCCAATTTTAATTGAAAGTCCAATCCAGGAAAAAAAGACTCTCCTCCAAAAAAACATCACCACCACATTCTACCTCGTAACACTCCGTTGTATTGCGAAATGTAATGCCAGACCTTTTGGACTCATGCAATTGCTTCTGGCCCCGTGGGATATTTACTCCAGTTACTGTTGGAAACATCAAAACAAGATATATCCCCAGATGGTGCAGGCAGTAAAATATCTCACAATGGTAGAATATGAATATCTCACAATGGTAGAATATGTCGGGATATTTTACATGAATCCCACATCGAATAAATTTAAGTGTATAGATGAATTAATAAGTACACTGGAGTCTCAACCTAATAGGTTAACTTTTTGGATAAGGAAGTGATCCAACATGTTTATTGTCCCAGTCTACACAGGTGTGTGTGTTGCATTGGTAATGAATTGATGTAGGATAGATCGTTCAATTCTCATTGGTAATGAATTGATGTAGGATAGATCGTTCAATTCTCTTCAAAACGCTAAAAAATGATATTTGTAGATCTTCTCGTCCCATGCATCTACCCCGCGGTGGCACGTCCAGATCCTATAACCATTTCTTATCTAGAACACTGACAATAAATACAATGCAATCTTCGGACGTAGGAGGGGCGGATATACCGAATGCAGACTGGATTAACCGAGAAAGTCATCTAGAATGGGCAGATCAATTCTTGCCCGTGAGACTGGATTGAAGAAGAACATTGAAGACTAGAAGCAGCCACTCACCCAAACCTTGAAAGAAAGACACGTGTTTGATGCAGTACCGGGATGTCATAAATATGATTAGTATAGGGGTCTCCTATTTTTCCAGTGCAATGAAAGGAGGTCGGTTGTAGTCGTGACACGGTATATTCTCGTTGTTTCCGGTCCATCCTTTCCCAATCTGATTGGAGGCCATCATCTGCCTTCAAGAAAATGAGCCGTGGCGATTGCCCTGGGAACATCAGTTGGCCTTGCGAGACTGCAGCACGCATATATCTACTTGTGGCACGCAAAGACAGCTAATCAAGAATAGAGAGGCGTTGTCCTATTACTAATAAAAGATCTACAGGAAGACCACAAATAGTTTTGGGTCCCTTCAACGACTGCATTAAGATTCTTCTTCTTGGGACTCGGTTGGCTCCATCCTTCCATCTACATTACACGCAGGAAGCAGCAGCAATTGAGTACTGTGTTTCAGAGTTAAATAATTGGAGTAAAAAAGAGGGACACAAAATAGCAACCAATTATTTCATCAAAAGTTTTCAAGTCTAGAGCTGCTCCAGATGTACTCATAAGCAAAATATTGGACCAAGTAATTTTACTTTTATAGGAGTACGGTGAAATATGTTTATTCCGGTCACGTAGTTGTTTCTAAATACATTTATTCACAAACATGGTATTGCTATATCTATCTATACCAATATACAAGTTATTTTGGTTAGTATTGAGTCAACTAAGTTCAAATTTACTACTCAGTTCATATTTGTTGACACGATAACTCAAAAGTTTTGTTTTGTTTTTTTATTATTATTTTATTTCCACGTCTTCTTGGTCATAAATTTTGATATACCCAAAAGTTTGACTCAAAAGCTCAAAAGTTGAGTTTTTTTCAAAATTTTAATAGATATTTATTATTAAAGATACAAGGTATTCTTTGACACTAAAAATTAAGTAAAGATAAGAAAATAAAAATAAATTTTTTGGGCTATCAAATTACCAAACCTGGACTTTAGAGTTAATTCAAGATAAACTAAAATGTCATATATAAAATTTACTTGGCCCCGTGATTTGTGAGTAGTATCAAGAAGATTCATATACATATATAACAAGAAGAAAAAAAAGCAAGTTTATTGACCTTTAATTAATCAATTGCACAGCAACTATTTTGTGGGCTCAGAATTTGTACATCAACATTGGACTAATCCAAAATTTTGCATCGAGTGTGACCGACTCAAAATTTATTCTACTACTTATTCGCGTATAACGGTATAAGTATAACACTATTATATATAAAGCAGGCTCCTTTTAGTAGCTAAGCTAGTTAGTCCTATATTACTCCCCCAACACTACGAAAAGATTCTTTTTTGAGTTTAATTTTAATTAATTTATGAAAATTTAAAATTTTAAACTGTATTGTAAATTTATATTAATTTTTAAATTAACTGTTTTGGACTATGTAAATTTTTTTAAGTAGTTTATAATACTAAGTTGCTAACTATTGCATCAATTAACATCAAATAAATCAATATTAATTTTAAAATTTAGAATTTTTCAAATAATTATTTGAAGTTCAAATGAAATTCTTTTTTTTCTGAAACGGAGGGAGCAAGGTTCAATTCAACAGCTTAATTTCAATTCTAGTGAAATTCAATTTCATGAACCATGTTAATTGAGTAGATGATACTCCAACCTATTTTGAGGAGGACAGATTATTACACACAACAACAACAAAACAAAAAAAAAAGAACATAGGGACAGAGTTCTTGATTAGGTGACAGATCTACCTCTTCTTCCCTGCTTTAAGATAAACCTCTCTTAGCTTCTTGGAAAGGCCATGCCACTTATTTTTTGGTAAAAGGGTGACTTTTTCATTAAATTGACATCCCATCT